>CM060947.1:243387202-243998134 GCA_030765055.1 Mantis religiosa | reverse complement strand
TGTACCGTGCCACGGCTATTGCCCCGTGCTAATCCATACATCAAATGGGCATCTGCCAACTCCGCGTTTGTAAACATTGCACTGACTGCAAAACCACGTTCGTGATGAACACTAACCAGTTGATGCTACGTACTGATGTGCGTGATGCTAGTACTGTAGAGCAATGAGTCGCATATCAACACAAGCCAACTGGCGGTGAATCGAGGAAGTACAGTACATACAAACGAAACAGTGGGGTATTTTGACAATTGTCTGCACGAATGATTTCAATTTACATTTAAAGAGAAATACTAAAATGAGCTCTTACATGGAAATTAAGCGTTTCCGGTCACTTGTCCCCATAACATATTTTCTTTCTTTGTGTCTGAGGAATGCTCCCTGAAAGTTTGGCCGTACCTTTTTGCAACATTCTGTATATAAGATATCGCGACACGCCAGCTGAGTAGTTGTAAACAGAGTCACAGAGTCGTAATCAGAGAGTGGTAATTGAACTAGAAGTTGAGTGAATTCTTTGGTTGTGGTCAACGAACTTTAGTATTGTATTGTGTATGTTACGTAATTCTGCTACTGTAAGGGTTAACCAAAGTGTATTTCTATGGAAAGAAAGAACATTTTGAATTTTTGCGACTTGGACTTTTAATTCTACGAACCCACAAGATGATGATTGGATGTGGTGTCAGGAGAAGGAACCAAGAAGTGGTTTGTGTCTGGTTTAATCAAATGCATCCAGAACAAAGGATTACTCATTCTACGGTAAGTAAAATTTTGAAAACATTCAATGAAACTGGAAGTGTTCAAAATAAGACAAAGTCTGGAAGGCCAAAATAGTTACAGATGCTGATAAAGCTCTCTTAATTATCAGTGGAAGAAAACACTCATTTATCTACTAGCCAGCACATTATGGAAAGCCAGGTGGTAAATTACCTAAGTCGTGAATTTCCAGGAAGATGGATTGGCAGAAGAGGTAGTATTAAATGGCCACCAAGATCTCCTGACCTGTAACCCTTAGACTTTTTCTTGTGGGGATATTTGAAGTGAATGGTTTACAAAGACCGACCAAGAGATCTTAAAGAGTTAAAGCAAAGAATTGTGCAAGAAATACAGCTGATCAGGCAAACTGTGTTGCAGGAAACATTAATTTCAAAGATGCCCGCCTCGGTAGCGTAGATGGTAGCGTGTCTACGCACGTTCAAGAGGTCCCGAGTTCGAACCTCAGTTAGGGGGAGTTACTTGAAAAGGGCTTTTTTCGGGGTTTTCCCTTATCCTTGTAGACGAATGTCAGATAACTCTAAGCTCCATGGACTCTGGGCTCATTTCAGCATCATTTCACCCATTTCTTTCATCGTCCGATATGACAACGTTGGAGGACGTAAGATTACAACAACAAAAATTCAAAGACAGACTTTGGTATTGTTTGGCAGTAAATGAAGCCATTTTGAGCAAATATTGAAGTGAACTCATGTGTTACAACCGGTCACTAATTTTGTTAACAATGTGTTTCTTGGTTTAAATTTTTTTGTGCTGTAATACGTACTAATAAATTTAAATAATAGTTCAAAAAAGCATCTACCTGTACGTTCCGAGACCTGAGGAGTAAAAAAAAAAAAAAAAAAAAAAAAAAAAAAAAAAAAAAAAAAAAAAAAAAAAAGAGAAAAAAGTTGCCATTACAAATGGTCACGCCCTATTCAAAATGAAAACAGTTGATATCTTACAGCTGTTCAAAGAAATCACTTCAAAAAATTATAAAGTTATTTGTTCCATACTTCTTACTCATACACAACTTTAATACGAGGGCTGTTCAATATAGAATGATTATAATTTTTTACTGTCATAATTTTTCGCACTAAAATTCAATCTTATTATATTCTCTTAGCTTAATGTAAAACAAACACGCCGTAGTAGTTTCATTGTTGGTACTCCTGGTTCCTGCCTGTGAGAACCAGGCAAGTTCAGACATGTTCAGCATCGCCGACCGCTGCAATGGAGGTAACACGCGAGGAACAATATGCGGCTTTGAAATTCTGCTTTCGTCTCAACAAATCTTCAGTTGAGGCCTATACAATGTTACAGGAGGTCTATGGAGAGTCTGTTCTTCCCTACAGCACAGCTCGAAGGTGGTTTAAAGCGTTTAAAGAAGGGAGACAATCAATTTCAAAGAAAGGTGGACCCGGTGCTCCAGTTGCTGCTCTTACGGAAGAAAACATCAACACTGCTGCTGCTATTGTGAGAGAGGATTGACGAATTACCTTAGGATCACTTTCCCAAATACTGAACATTTCATTGGGTGCCATATTTCCGTGAAGCAGGCTGGATGCTGCACCACGATAATGCGCGGCCGCATATTGCCAATGTTGTTGCTGTATATCTTGCAAAAGTCAACATGAAGTGCATCGCTCACCCTGCGTATAGTCAGGATTTAGACAAATGTGACTTTTTTACATTTCCTAACTTGAAGAAACGCCTTCGTGGGAGGCATTATTCGTCATCAGAAGCAGTGGTGAAGGCTGCGGAGGCGATTTTGAAGGATTTCTCAAAAATGGTTTCCAGCATGTCTTTGAAGACTGGCAGAAACACTGGGACCAGTGCATCGGATTTAGGGGGGACTATTTTGAGAAGGACCATCAAAATTATGAGGATGAGTAAATGTATGTTGTAAAAAAATGTGATCATTCTTTATTGAACAGTCCTCGTAATTACAAATTCCGAAAATATATGGGCAATTTCCATTTACCCTAAACAAAATCCTCATATATCAAATTTAATTTGGGAGGGACACAATATTTCACCGCAAATTTCAAAGATATTATTGTAGCTACGATATATTAATTTTGTAAGAATGTTTCCCTCACCTGGTGGAGAGGTTGCCGCACATGACCTTGAACTTCTTGGGCTGGGCAGTGGTCTGGTGAAAGACTCCCGCCTCGTGCCAAGTCTCCAGGTTGGTCTCCTGGTGCTCTGCCGAGGTGCCCAGGTTATGCCATCCTCCCTCACCTCCTGGTATCGGCTGTTCGGCCATGAACCCGTCGTCAGCTAGTGGACCGAACGTCCTCTCGTCCTCGTAGTGAAGAGAGTTCCACGAGTCGCTGTAGTACTCCGACGGTGGCACGTAACGCTTGCTTCTCTGTCCCGTGTCGTCGTACTCGTGTATGTCAACTGTACTCAGTTCCCCATTGCAGTATTTCCTCATCTTCGCCAAGTACGCCTGCATTAACACGGTACAACATGAAAAACAAACATGACGTACTTTATGAAACAAACAAATGACATCGCAAACGTCACTGAAACAAGAACATGAGTAGCTATGAAGCAAGAAGATGGCCTCACTACAGCAGATCATGCTAGAAAATATGATTTTTAACACAAAGCTATATTTTTAAAATGAAAAATTTACATTAAACTCTATGTACTCTGTACTCATTTGAACATCGTTTCATTCATCGTCCGATGTGACTTAACATTGGAGGTTTTCCCTTATCCTGAAAGACGAATGTCTGGTAGCTCTAAGCTCTATGTACCCTGTACTCATTTGAACATCATTTCATTTATCGTCCGATGTGACTTAACATTGGAGGTTTCCCCTTATCCTGAAAGATGAATGTCTGGTGACTCTAAGCTCTATGTACCCTGTATCCATTTGAACATCACTTCATTTATCGTCCGATGTGACTTAACATTGGATGTTTTTCCTTATCCTGAAAGATGAATGCCTGTTAACTCTAAGCTCTATGTACCCTGTATCCATTTGAACATCATTTCATTCATCGTCCAATATGACTTAACGTTGGAAGTTTTTCCTTATCTTGAAGGATGAATGTCTGGTAACTCTAAGCTCTATGGACCTTGGTCTCATTGCAGCATCACTTCATTCGCTGTCCGATATGATCCAATCGGCTTAAGGACGTTAATTAAAAGGAGAGAAAGAAAGACGAGTGTGGCATGAAAATTACCGACATAACGTTTGAAACATTTGGAAGCGTAAATAATGCGTAATAGGTGGGGGTCTGCGCCGCATTTATGTTTGTTTTGACCCGTTGTTTCTGTCCCTGACATTCCTTGGTATATTTACACCTACTCTGTTTCATCGCTGTTCATCTTATCTGCCTGGTTATTAGGGATTTGTGCAAACGGTATTGTTAATTGTGATAAAAAAGAGGCTAGAATGGCAAAACAAAGGAATCGAACCTCACACGTCCACAATGCAGTATCACAAGTTTATGTACCATGCGACCAGTTGAGTTGATATCAGCTAATGGGCTTCGAAGTTTCCGATGTTTTCTTTTCCTCTTCACCTGTTGTCACAAATAAAGACTTGACTACTAATTCCGCATGTGGAATCGTTGTTGGTTAAAGTGGAACAATTTCTTGTAAAAAATTTAGTGAGTGAGGTATGCAGGATAGAACGGTCACTGTGTACATGGAAGCAGTGTTATTAGGTTCTTCAAGTCAGATTCAGCAATTACACACGTCTAGCGACAAGAGAACAGTTCAGCATTCTACTGATTGCTTTGAGGGACTGCAAACATCTCGGTACGACTTAGAGTACATGCGTAACAAACACAGCAGCAGCAAAATAATCACGACTCGCGTTATTAAATTCTGTCAGTCACTTAAATTTTCATTTTAAGGACGTCAGTAGCGGAAACAACATTTCACAAACACACAAAAGAACTCGTTGGTTTGCTATTAAATTCCTGACAGGTCGATGTTTCGCGTTGCTAAGCAACAAGTACTGATGTCGTGGTTCGAATCTCTTCTAAGTTCTTAACTGTGTTTTGTTTTTAATCATTCCTTTGTCCAGAACTGTACTTTAATAACGACAATAACAACAACAACAACAACAATAATAATAATAATAATAATAATAATAATAATAATAATAATAATAATAATAATAATAATAATAATAATAATAATAATAATAATAATAATAATAATAATAATAATAATAATAATAATAATAATAATAATAATAATAATAATAATAATAATAATAATAATAATAATAATAATAATAATAATAATAATAATAATAATAATAATAATAATAATAATAATAATAATAATAATAATAATAATAATAATAATAATAATAATAATAATAATAATAATAATAATAATAATAATAATAATAATAATAATAATAATAATAATAATAATAATAATAATAATAATAATAATAATAATAATAATAATAATAATAATAATAATAATAATAATAATAATAATAATAATAATAATAATAATAATAATAATAATAATAATAATAATAATAATAATAATAATAATAATAATAATAATAATAATAATAATAATAATAATAATAATAATAATAATAATAATAATAATAATAATAATAATAATAATAATAATAATAATAATAATAATAATAATAATAATAATAATAATAATAATAATCAGCTGTCTTCAAGGTCGACTCGGTGCTCCGCAGCAGGAAAACAAATGAAAGAAATCCGCCATTGTTTCTTAGACAGCCGTAGAACTTCCGAGAAATTTCTCGGCAAGAACAATGGACCGAGTGCTCTAGAACCTCTCTCTGACTTTCTCCCCTGCCCACGCACCCGGCTACGGCTTGTCGCGGCAGCATAACAATGCCATCGGTGACAATAAACATCAAAACAAATCCAAAAAATTCTTGATAAATTTCCTTTAGAAATTTTATTTTAATTACTTCGGTTGTCAACTAGTACTCAACAACAGTGGGATATAAAATTTGTAAACTTTCAAACATGTTGAACAATTCAAAAAGTTACAAACAGAACAAGATGTTTTAATTGAATAAATATGATAAAACAACGATTAAATGTACAATTAGGTGACCGGAATTTCTTTTTTTAAATTTACGTCCTCCAACATTAAGTCATATTGGACGATGAATGAAATGATGTTCAAATGAGTACGCGGTACATAGAGCTCAGAATTACCAGACATTCATATCTCAGGATAAGAGGAAACCTCCAACGTTTGGTCATATCAGACGATGAATGAAATGATGTTCAAATGAGTACAGGTTACATAGAGCTTAGAGTTACCAGACATTCATCTTTCAGGATAAGGGAAAACCTGCAACGTTAAGTCATATCGAAAGATGAATGAAATGATGTTAAAATGAGTACAGCGTACATAGAGCTTAGAGTTACCAGACATTCATCTTTCAGGATAAGGGAAACTCTCCAACGTTAAGTCATATCGGACGATGAATGAAATGATGTTCAATTGAGTACAGGGTACATAGAGATTTGAGTTAACAGAGGTTCATCTTTCAGGTTAAGGGAATACCCCGGAAGAGAACCTTCTCCAGATTGCTCACCCTGACCGAGATTTGAACTCGAGGTCTCTTGACACGCTTACCAAGGAACAGAACAGTATTGAATATACAATTGAACGGATTTGTAGATGCTACATGTCACTAAATAAAGCAAGTTACTGTGTGAAGGATTGAAGAGAGAAAAGTAGTTTTTGCTTGACCAAGCATGACTAATTGTTTATAGGCTATATGAGCTTTTTTTCTAAAAGTTACTCAAATGATGAAGAAGGTGCAACTTGATTTTAAAAAGCTTCAAGAGCTAACAGTTTAGCATGTGGTGTAAATAATCCACTTTTTCTTGGATAAGAAAATGTACAATATTATTTTTTTCGTCTGGAAAGCACATTTATAATTAATGTATGAAATGAATAATACAATTAGACAATCCTGAGAGAAGACCTAGCTTTATTTCTTTTACCAGAAAGATAACTTATGAAAAATAATGCCTTACTCCATTCACTTCTTCCACCTTAACAGTATTAAATATTGGCTTCAGATATAGGAAAACAGATGACGGTCCTAAGTTCCTTAAGGTGAAGAGTGACGCGTCAAGATTGAAATTCCTTCACACAAAGCACGACTTTAAAATTCCTGGTGATAAAAGGCCACGATGGGGTTTGGGTAAACCAAAATCTATTTGGCAAGATTCCTCGAAAAATGGTGGCAGAAAGAGGTAGTCGCTTTACTGCATCATGTAAGTTCTGCAGAAACAGGATTTTTTACGGAGAACAAGTGAAACTAGAATTCGAATTGGACATACGAAACTCACTCACTCCTATATGCTATCTAAGGCACAGTCACCCGAATGTACAACCTTAATTACCAGAAACACCATATAATCGAGAATTGCCAGCAATATGACATCTACAGGAAAAACTCTAGGTCCCAGGCAATCTCTATCAACGAGCGATACAAATGCATGTAATATTTTAAATTAGTTTTTAAATGTACTAATCTATATAACAATATATTGTAAAATGTACTACAATATGTATTCTTGCTTAAATTTGTTAAAATTTAAACGCTAAATATCTGTTAAAATACACATGGCATTTTAATTCAAGTTAAACATTGTAAAACCAATTGTATAATGTAATGTACGAGGGCTGTTCAATAAAGTATGATGCTAATTTTTCGCACTAAAATATAAACTTATTATATTCTGTTAGCTTAATGTGAAACAAACACGCCGTAGTAGTTTTATTGTTGGTACTCCTGGTTCCCGCCTGTGAGAACTAGGCAAGTTCACATATGTTCGGTGTCGCCTACCGCTGAAATGGAGGTAATACGCGAGGAACAATATGCGGCTTTGAAATCCTGTTTCCGTCTCAACAAATCTTCAGTTGAGACCTATACAATGTTACACGAGGCCTATGGAGAGTCTGTTCTTCCCCACAGCACAGCCCGAAGGTGGTTTAAATATTTAAAGAGGGGAGAAATTAATTTCAAAGGAAGGTGGACCCGGGGCTCCAGTTACTGCTCTTACGGAAGAAAACATCAACACTGCTGCTGCCATTGTGAGAGAGGATAACTTTCTGAAATACTGAACATTTCATTGGATGCCACTCACACGTTGGCGACAGAAACATTACACATGAGACGTGTTTGTGCGCGATGGGTTCCAAGACTGTTGATTCCGGAACAAAAGGACATTCTCATGCAGGTCTGCATGCAGTTAAAGTTGATGTTAGAGGAAGATCCAGAGTTTCTTTCAAACGTAATCACTGCTGATGAAACTTGGCTACATCATTTTGATCCTGAGAACAAACAGCATAGCTCAGTGTGGATGTCTCCTTCATCACCAACCCCCAAAAGAGCAAAAGTGGTTGCTTCTGCTGGGAAAGTTATGGTGATGTCATTGATGGAATGGTTTTTCAGCATGTTATACCTGCACACACATCAGTAACTGGACAATACTACAGGGATGTCCTGAAAACATTGAAAGTCCATATCAGGCGCAAAAGACCACATTTCCGTACAGCAGGCTGCATCATGATAATGCGTGGCCGCATATTGCCAATGTTGTTGCTGAATATCTTGCAACACTCACCCTCCCTATAGTCCGGATTTAGCTCCATGTGACCTTTTCCTATTCCCTAACTTGAGGAAACGTCTTCGTGGGAGGCATTAGTCATCATCAGAAGCAGTGGTGAAGGCTGCGGAGTAGATTTTGAAGGATCTCTCATAAATGCTTTCAGGTATGTCTTTGAAGACAGGCAGAAACGCTGGGACAAGTGCATCGCATTCAGGGGAGACTATTTTGTGAAGGACCATCAAAATTATGAAGATAAGTAAAGGTACGTTTTCAAAAAGCATTGTGATCATTCTTTACTGAACAGCCCTCGTGTGTGTCTAACTTGTATCAAAGTTTATAAATGTGCTACTTTTTTAAGTCGCTATAAGACTATACTGTTAGGCGACTTTAAATAAAAGGTTACAAAAAAGGGAGTGACTTGGTCAGAAATTGGTTTAGCACGATGGAATGATAGCTTCTACACTTGAACGTAAGTTTGTGAACAGATTTATTATGCACTTGGAAGAAAGAAGTGGATAGTGCAAGCTACCACTCAGTAACTGTTAGCAAACTTTCTAATACATCTTACACAAAAAGTGAAATTCAAGAATGGTTAATGTAAAAAGAGAAAATAATGTTCGCCTAAAGAAACAAAACGGAAGATTTTGCGGCATGTTTTGTTGTTCAAATACCTCGAGCTCGATCAACTTGCTAAATGAAAGGAGCTCAAATATTACAATTACTAATATAATCCGATTGAAGTCATGTGGGTTCGTGTAAAATGCCAACTTGCTAGAGACAACACACTGTTAATGTTGTAAACCTGAAAGGATAACTAGAGAAAAATTACGCAGAAGAATTATAAGAAAGTGATTTTATTAAAGAAATGGTAGAGAAGAAATATTAGATCTAACTGTGATAAATTTAAAATACTAGTGACACAGATTGCAGTGACAAATGACTGTAGTGTGGATGATGTACTCATAGCTATCCCCTTACAATAATCAGGTATATGTTAACTTTTATTTGGCTTTAATAAATAGCCAAATTTTATTTAGTTTTAATCAACAGCCACACTTAACAGTTGTCGGTAACACGTTGCTCTAACAGTGTGCTGCAAGCTATTGTCCGTCTCACAAACAGGCACGCGATATACGGGACTCCCATTGGCTACTGCCATTTACTACTATTTACTGAGAAGTAACTATTATTATATTTCATATTTCCAAATATTTCTTCCGTATTCAAGGATGTACTTACCACACTTGTATCGCAATATACCAGGCGTGTACGTTAAATAAGGCTTCCTATCACTTCCACCACCAAGTGCGAGTTGCATGCAGTGATCCGTTTTTTAAGTGCCAAGGGCATTACGCCCACTGAAACTCATCGTCAGTTATGTGAAGTCTATGGGCCACAGTATATGGACGTCAGAAATGTGCAAAAGTTGGTCAGAAAGTTCAAAGACGGACATACAGACGTCCATGACGAACAGCGTTCTGGTCGGCCTTCGCTTTCAGCCGAAACAATTGCAAAAATGGAGAGAGAAATTCTTAAACATCGTCATGTGACAGTTCGCGACCTGTGCGAACTTACACCTGAAGTCACTAAGACTACGATTGACAAGATTTTGACCAAATATTTGCATTATCGCAAGGTGTATGCGAGGTGGGTCCCCAAAATGCTCACCAAAGACCATAAACGGCAACGTGTTGAAGCGGCCCACCGATCCCTGGAGCGCTATGCAGAACAGGGGGATTCAATTGTCACTGGCGATGAAACCTGGGTGCACTACACAACACCAGAAACTAAAAAACGTTCTCGTCAGTGGCGGCCTTCGAATTCGCCGAAACCGCGAAAGTTCAAAGAGACGTTTTTTGCCGGCAAAGTGATGGTCAGTGTGCTCTGGGACGTGAAAGGTGTATTGTTGTGCTAGTTTATGCCTACCGGCACAACAATAAACGCCGCTAGCTACTGTGAGGCTTTAAAAAATTGCGGCGTGCCATTCGAAATCGAAGGAGGGGAATGCTGACGAAGGGAGTGATTTTTCATCACGACAACGCTCGTTCCCATACTGCACATGCAACGGCTGATCTGGCCCAGTTCGGATGGGACATCCTCACCTATTACCCCTATAGTCCAGACTTAGAACTTAGTGATTATCATCTGTTTCCTGAGCTGAAGTCGCACCTGGGTGGTGTGCTGATTGCACCTTTCCTTTACGAGGCGTGTGCCTCAGTTGTTTTGTGTTTCCCTTTTTCCCCGTGTGAGCACGTGAAGTTTGCTTTGGTTCCTCTCTCGAGCAGCTCTCCGAGCTGACGAGACAGAGTAGTCGGGGCTCTCCTCTCATAGCGCCCGCACGGTGATTTATAACTGCCTTAGCTCCCGGGTGCAGTTCAAAATCATGTAGCAGAGCAGTGGTAGCAGAGCGTGGTTTCGATCCACGGACCTCTGGGTTATGGGCCCAGCACGCTTCCTCACTGAACTGTACCCGGAGGCTAAGGTACAATTATACAACTTACTTTGATAATTTAAAAGCTTTAATAAATCTCTTATTCACACTGACAGCTTACTTACACAATTACACTTAACTTAAACTTCCTCGAAAAATAAACTTTGTACATATTATAACTTCACTCTAACGCCTGTTATTACATGATTTTGAGCTGCACCCGGGAGCTAAGACAAATCACCGTGCGGGCGCTGTGAAAGGAGAGCCCCGACTACTCTGTCTCGTCAGCTCGGAGAGCTGTCCGAGAGAGGAACCAAAGCAACCTTCACGCGCTCACACGGAGAAAAAGGGAAACACAAAACAACTAAGGCACACGCCTCGTAAAGGAAAGGTGCAATCAGCACAATCTGCAATCAGCACAGTGGAATACATTTCCAGACCGACGATGATTTGAAAAACGAAGTTGAGCGCTACCTGCGCAACTTGGCGGGAGAGTGCTATGACAAGGGTATACAAAAACTGCCACAGCGCATGCAAAAGTGCATCGATCAGAATTGTGATTGCTTTGAAAAATAGCTGTAAGTTTGGCCTTTCCATCAATGTAACATTAATTAACAACAAACATGTTTTCTATATTAAATAAAATCGGAAACCTTATTTTAAGCACACGACTCGTACTTCAATTATTCTATAACATTGTCCACTCTTAATTAAACTGACATCGCTACTAGGTTTCAACAGCTCCTATCATGTGATTTACTCCACGTTGAAAATATATTTGATGTCTTTGATGTGAGTGGGTTCCACCTGTAAGGAAAGCATGGTGGTATCCTTCATTCACAAGATGTAGTAGAATTCGTTGCTCTTCTTCCGAAATGTTTGCCACGTAAAGCTTGTTTGCTTTCCTGCTGTAGACAGCTTAGTTGCGATGTCAATCTAATTATAAGATGGAAACACCTACATCTTGTTGTGTAGGTTTCAGTTTTAGAGTAGAACATCATTTTTATTGAATTACAAAACAGTTAGCGGTTTACCTGATGAAGGGCATGGCGAGATGGGTCATGTCTTGCTGGGAACTTGAAAGCACAGCAGTGGAATGAATAAGTCAACCACGCCTCTTTCAGATGCTGAAATGAAAACAAACCCATTCATGTTAACTGGCGTTCCCTTTCATTTAATAACAAACAATGTCATTGTTACACACTTCGCTAATGATATATACTCTCGAGGTCAGGAGATGTGGAGGAAAAGGAAGGGTCATTGAAAACTAAAGAAGAAAAGACAAACTTCAGTGTAGGATCATTGTAGGATCTTCTGTTACCTCCTCGGCTTGTTGGACAGACTCTACAAGTCAGAGATAAGTTGAAGCGTGGTATTCAAACTATGTGCTTTATTGTACGCTGCTTTATTCAGCTGCTTTGGTGCGAGCGCTGCGGACCCTTAGCACTCGTGGTACCTCTAACGTTACTAGAAGGACCTCTGGCCGAACTGCCGAGTCCCTCCCGTCGGGGAGTTGTTCGGATTGGGTTGAACTCGAGGAGGCAGTGTGTTCCCGACACCCACGGGGAATTGGGTAATTCCTGCCAGGCTACGGCCGTCCGGATGGGGTATAGGGTTGCCTAAGAAGTCCCGGGTACTAGCCTGCAGAGCTAGTAGAAGGTGTGCTAGATCACCAGGAGGCCCCACCGAGGTTTTCGGTAGTCTTCCCTGCGGGGTTGACGCGCGTAAATGGCGTATCCACTTCCATCCCGTCTTGACGTTGTTGTCAACGGGGGGGGGGCTTTTTAAGAAATCAGCCATAATTTCCCTTTGAAACCTCATAGAATGTAGAAACTTTATATGGGTATCTTCAAGACATTTGTGGAGCAGCTGGATGATATAGAATTGAGAGAAAGTTATTTCCAGCAAGACGGAGCAACGTGCCATACACATAATGGCACCATAGAACTTGTAACCAGTTTCTTTGATAATCGAATAATCTCAAAAGATCTATGGTCCCCCAGATCCCCTGAGGTAACGTCACCGGAGTTTCTCTTGTGGGATATCTAAAAATAGAGTGCATAACAATAGGCCACGGACAATTGATGTTCTCAAGGAATCCATTCGAACCGAAATAAGTAACACTGGCGAGGATACTCTCCGTAAAACTTCAGAGAATATAGTGACAGGAGTGAAAACATGTATAGATGCTGGTGCAGGAGACTTTCAACAGTTTCTCTGAGATGTAAACAGTATCATGTAATCTCCCAATTGTGTATTATATTCTCCGAAAGTTGCACATGTGTTCTATTATTGGTTCAATATTGAAATGGTTCAGGTTTATATGGATCACATTATACTTAAAAGATCTTCTACCACTTCAGCCCAAAATCCTTACGCAGTTCTAGCACTCCACAATGTAATTTATTACTTATTTCCCATTTTACTTCCCTTCTGAGTCTAATTTAAATTGGATGCTCTTCAACTGCTATGTTCCAAATTGTCTCATTCTTTATTGGGCGTGAAAGACCACTCGATTTTTCTCAGGGGCCTTTTCTTAAGGTTTGAAGTTTCTTCATGTGATGCAAATGTGGGAATTGGGACCACTGTCTTTATGTATTTCCAAAGGAAGGGAAAAAGGGTTTGCAGTTCGGGCACCAGACCACAAAGGAGAAACCTGCAACCCTGTAACCTGCATTTGTTCTTAGGTTCATGTTTGAGTGCCAGAATTTTATATCGAAGCAATACAAAAGGCTGGAGTGGACAGTCATGATGAAACATGTCTTCCAGCCACTCGGGGAAATGTTTCTGTGCTCTTGCTCCCCCCCCCCCGTAGTAGGAGGTTTCAGCTGCCAAGGTGCGGGCGCTGCGGACCCCTTGCACTCGTGGTACCTCTGACGTTACTAGAGGAACTTCGGGCCGAACATTCGAGCCCCTCCCACTGGGAGATGTTCGGATTGGGTTGGACTCGAGGGGGGCAGTGTGTTCCCGCCACCCACGGGAAATTGGGTACCTCCGGCTAGGCCTTGACCGCCCGGAGGGGGTAAAGGGTTGCTTCATAAGTCCCGGGTGCTAGCCTGCAGAGCTAGTAGTTGGTGTGCTAGATCACCGGCGGCCCTACCAAGGTTTTTTGGTAGCTGGTTCATTAAGGACCGGCGCGTAAGTGGCGTGTCCACTTCCGTCCCGTCTGCCGTGTGCAGGCGGGGGCGCAGTTTATAAAATAGGTACTGTCCTACGATAAATATACCCGAGAGGCCCGGATTCTGGTCCAGGACTAATGGGAGTAGATTCTTGTATTCATTTTGTGCTCTTGCCCCTTTATTGGTCATTTAGGATTGACCTCTGGTCATAGATTAATGCGTGTGTATTACACTTGAAAAACATAGCAACAAATCGAAAGCAGTACACCTGATGTTGTCGTTCTCAGAACATATATCCACATAGAATTTGACCAAATAAAAAAAAAAAAAAAAAAACCGGGGATTAGGTACTCATAAGTACGGAATGTGGACTTATAACAATGCATCCACTTTGAGAAGTTTTTGCAACTTTCACTTCTTTACTTATGCACTAACATTATTAAACTTGAAATAAAGGATTTTTGGTCTGCTGTTCATAGTTTTGTAGCATCTACTTGTAAGTAGATGGGGTATTTCATTTACAAAATAATTTGATACCGAGAAAAAGCAATAGGTTAGCATCTTCCAAAAAGAAGATACGAATATTTTCAAAGGATCCTCCTACCCCAAGCAACCCTTTATATGGGAATGTTTCGTTGTTTATTTGTTCAAAAATTTTCCAGTGATTTTTTATTGTGAGAAAGAGAAATGCATAGTTTCTGTTAAATAAATGGTTTCGTAGCATTAGTCATTTTCGAAATATTCCATGCTGCAAATTTAGCAATTATGAGAGCATCATCAGGCCACGCCGTCGCTCAGTGGTTAGACCGCTTGGCTCTCACCATGGCGGCCCGGGTTCGATCCCAGGCGACCGCAAAGTGAGATTTGTGATGGACAACACGGCGCTGGGGCGGGTTTTCTCCAGGACCTCCCGTTTCCCCCGCCATCTCATTCCACCGGTGCTCCATCTTCATCTCATATATCATCAGTGTCACCGCCTGCGGTGCCATATGTAGTAAAAGCGGGCGTTAAACCCTACACATGAGAGCATCATCAACCTTGCTAAACATGATATCATTCCAACGACATGACTGCCTCGGTAGCGTGGTGCTAGAGTGTCTTCCTCACGTTCAACAGGTCCGAGTTCGAATCTCGGTCAGGGTGAGTTACCTGGATAAGGTTTTCTCCGGGGGTTTCCCTTATCCTGAAAGACGAATGTCGGGTAACTCTAGGCTTTATGGACCCTGGGCTCATTTGAGCATCATTTCACCCATTCCATTTATCGTCCGACATGACTGAACTTTGGAGGACGCAAATTACAAAAAAAAAAAAAAAAAAAAAAAAAAAAAAAAATCCAATGTCAATATTTATTTGTATATTTATTTATTAAAAATTTAATGTGGTTAGAAGAATTCGTTAGTTTTTGAATACTATACTGATAAGGAAATGAGTTTGCCATTGACAGATAATCTTGTGGGTATATCAACAAAATATGTATATTACTTCGCTTGTAGTTAAACACTGGCATTCGTTTAAAGCAGTTGACTTTGAAGAAGTGTTTATATTTGCGTGAGGAGTTACGATTTTAAAATATATGGCATTTTAATGAAAATCGTTACATCCATTTTTTCTAACTAGGAATAGAAAAACCATTTTCCATATAAACGGTATATTGTAGTGAAGAAGCTTTATTTTCAGTCTTTGTGTCATACTCTTGGAAGATAATTTTAAATAAAACATTGTTATTTATTGCTTTTTGAGTTATGCTGTTTTCTGAATTCCTTTCTTCTCACAGACTTCTTTGTTCTAAAATACTTTTTCTATATTGAGGGGATCTCAAAGCCTGTATTTGCGGTGAAATTCCGTTATAGAACTTTGGGTAAAATACGACACGTCTTCTAAACAGTATCAGGAGGTAAAGAAACAAACACTAGGCCCCCTGTAACTGGGTCATAGCACTGTAAGTAGATCACTCAGCTCATGGGACAAAGGAACAATGAGGAGTGAAATTCTAAGGGCGAACAGATCAGGATGATGGAAATGGTTGGTACAGGAAATGAAGAACAAGTGAAATATGGTAGAAGAGAAACCGCCCAAGAATTCACTTACTGACCTGAGAAAACTGCGGAAAACTCTTATGATACTGTCAAAAGTTAAAGGCATATGTAGGGCGGGCCGTACTGCAGACTCCAGCCAATCCTAAGCTTGCTCCTCCTACGAGCGCTGCCGAATGTCGTACATGCATCTCGCGCGCCTGACCTGAGAGCATTATCTCATCAATTACACTCGGGTATTAATATATGAAAACGACAGATGCCGATCTCATAATAAGAAAGACTTATTTTCTGATCATTACGGTTCAGAAATCCTGACTCGACAATTTTAATTTTTAATTTAATGTGTTAGGAATATTTAATGTGCTGCTTAGTTACGGGAAAAATAGACAGAACCTTTTGCTGGCGTGTAAGACGTGCTATGTACAGAACCTCTGCCAGTACAGCACCACGCTTGGCAACAGCGCTGCTCTTGAGCATTGTAACAGTACTTTTGGGTTATGTTTGAAGCATAAAAAATCATAAATTTATAAAAAGCTGATTATGTAAATATATTTAATAATTTAAATTTGTAAAAATGTATGTAATTGTGTGATTGGCCGAAGTAACAATTGTATGACGTAATATGACGTAATGTTGTGACGTGGTATTAATCGTCCAATCACAAAATTAAGAGAGAAGTAGGGATAGTTACGAAAAATCAATAATCTTGGTAAAGAGAGATTTTTGTTGTAATAGTGGAGTGTGATGAATATTGGTGCAAGATCAAGAACACTTAAGTAATATGGATAGAGTCAACATGGAAAACTGAATGCCATGGCCGGGATTTGAACCACGGATCTCCTGGTCTCCGTTCAGTCGCTCTTAACCTTTGAGCTACCATGGCCAACGTGCCATCCTGACATTAAATTCTCCATTTGACTCGTATATTTCCCCGGTAGACCACTAGGGGCTCTCGCATCCGAGATACACCGTACTCAAGTGCTCAAGTACTTACGACAGTAAGTCGCCACAAACGGTGTATCTCGGATGCGAGAGCCCCTAGTGGTCTACCGGGGAAATATACGAGTCAAATGGAGAATTTAATGTCAGGATGGCACGTTGGCCATGGTAGCTCAAAGGTAAAGAGCGACTGGACGGAGACCAGGAGATCTGTGGTTCAAATCCCGGCCATGCCATTGAATTTTTCATGTTGACTCTATCCATAAAAATCTTAGCCTATATACGGCAAGTGTGGAGAAATTATTAATTCCCAACAATTAACTGAAACACTTAAGTAATAGTCTAAATCTGTATAAATAGAACCAAATAAGAATTTATCGATATATTGGAAGTGACTGAGAAAGGAAGTTGAAGCAAAATGTAATCTAAATAATGCAATTAAATAGTTACGGAATTTGACTTCTCCGAGACTTTATTTCGAACCACGCCTTAACTCATGACTCTTATTCAGAATAAGGTGATACAATTGGTGACCAGAGGAAATAGCCGCAAAAACTCACACGAGAAGAGAAAGAATTGTGCGTCCAACATAGAATCCTGTCCCAAATTGCGCCCGAACGCGTGGCTGATGAAGTTGGAGACAAATTAACGACGAATGGTCACAAATTTTCTGTTCCAGCATTGGCCAACGTCATATGTCTTTAACTTTTGCGAGCGGTATAGTCAGAGTGAGTGGTCACCGAGGATTGAACCGAATTCAAGTCATACACATTACTGCTGTTATAGATTCTTTCAGTAGACACTAGAAGAAATAAAACAAAAGAAACACTATTCTCTTAGTCCTTGGTTGTATAAACTCTAATAAATTGGTTACCTTAAAGCTGTAGACGGAAGGAATGACGGTGAGTGATCTGGTGTCCTGTATCCTAAGGATATCCAGACCCTCAAGTCCACCAGTTGGGAGGAATGTGATTGCTGTCTCCGACAAGTCCCTGGAACAAAATTCCTTTATTATACACCCTCTTTATGATATATCGTTACACGAACAAATATTTCGTTTTGACGCATGGCCGCATTACTGAGAATTGTTTGCCCTTCACTGATCTATATTTCTGTTTCCTCCACATTCCCGTCCTCTATTGCTAAATCAGTTTACACAAAGTCTGTACTGCTAGAGGTTGACTCCTTGCGAGACCTCTTGCTATAGGGTGTTGGTGCCAAAGGTGTATATTTTAATGATTCCTCTATGACAACGAACTCTTGAGGGAAATAACAGAGTGATTTATAGAAAGATTCTCTGCTTTTCTTGTAGATAATTTAGTGACGCGGGACATACTCTTGATAAAACTGAAAATAAATCAATGGTTCTACAGAAAAAAAACTTCGCCCAAATAAATCTTTGAGGAAAGCTTACACAGGAATCAGGAATTTCTGAAACATTACTTAAACACCACTTGTATGTTAACATTAAAACCCTAACCGTAGTTCAGCAATTGTAACCACAAATTTATCCAATCGGACAGTGATAGTGAAGCCATTAAAAATTCACGTTTACTTTTTTATAAACCTAGTATGTTATTATTTACATGGCTATGAAGAATTAATTGGTGTTTTCTTAAAAGTTGCGAAGTCATGAAATACTTCCCAGCATGTTCTATGATGAAGTTATATATTTATTATACGATATATGTTTTTTTTAAGTCAGTACCGTTTTGCGATTCCGCCGCCGCAGCGCTACGGTCGGCGTTCCGCGCATGCGCGCTGGTTACCTACACCTCTTGTCTGTGCACTGACGCCATTACAGTCTGATTCTTCATTGTATACGTTGGTTACTGAGTGTTTAAGATACCTCCCACAATCGTGAGTCCCGCCGATTGTGAAGTAGGGTTGTTATACGATTTATTAGTGCTAAAGGCGTAAAACCGAACGATATTCATCGTGAGATCTGTGAAGTTTACGGACAAAACATTATGAGTGATGGAATGGTAAGGAAATGGATGAGAGCATTTAAAGATGACCGCACAAATGTGCATGATGAAGAACGGAGTGGGCGTCCTTCGGTCGTTACTGAAGATTTGGTGCTGAAACTGGACGAAAAGGTGAGAGAAAACAGACGCTTTACAATTTCATCATTCTGCGACTATTTTCCTCAATATTCTCGTAGTGTTTTGTATCGCATTGTGACCGAGAACTTGAAGTACCGAAAATTGTGTTCACGTTGGGTTCCGAAAATGTTGACGGATTTGCACAAAACCCAACGTTTAGGCAGTGCATTGAATTTCCTTGAGCGGTACCACAATGAAGGAGAAGATTTTTTAGATCAAATTGTTACTGGTGACGAAACATGGGTGGCCTACGTCACACCAGAGTCGAAACAACAATCCATGGAATGGCGACATTCATCATCACCCACAAAAGTGAAGTTTAAGCAAACAATTTCTGCCCGGAAAATCATGTGCTCAGTTTTTTGGGGACAGAAAAGGAGTATTGCTAGTGGAGTTTCTGCCTCGTAATGAGACAATCAATGCAGCGTCTTATTGTGAGACATTGAACAATCTGCGCCGTGCAATCCAGAACAAAAGACGTGGAAAGTTGAGTAAGGGTATCGTTTTGATGCATGACAATGCCCGTCCACATGTGGCTAATCGGATCAAAGATCTCATCAAATCTTTTCAATGGGAAACTCTAGATCATCCTCCATACAGCCCTGATATGGCGCCCAGCGACTACCATTTGTTCCTGCACTTGAAGAAACATCTGAGCGGTCAGCGTCTTCAAGACGATAACGAAGTCAAAACAGTTGTGATACAGTGGTTAACACGTCAGGCGGCAGAATTTAATGAGGAGGGTATTCAAAAACTGGTGCCACGTTATGACAAGTGACTCAATATTCACGGAAATTATATAGAAAAGTAGATTAAGGTACAGGCTTTCATGTAAAAATAAAATTATTGGGCTATCTATGCATGTCTTTTTTAAATTCCTAAACGGTACTGACTTAAAAAACATGCCTCGTAGTTATCATTTGCAAGATAAATTTATGTAATTGAATTTAAGGTGGTACAAATATCCAATTTGGAAGGAAAACAGCGTGCTTCCTGGTGCCAAGAAAATTCATATTATAGCGGCCATGCGTCTAAACGAAGGCTCTGTAGTGATGCAAATTCTAAGGATGTGGGGATCTCGAAAAACACGTGATTGTAGTTTCAGAAGAATCACTGTAATAATGTTTGTTGCTTGAGCTTTAATCAAATATATTTTAGCAACTTTAGTTCAAATATCTACCTACATATTTATTTTTCGAATTGTTGGTAACAAAATTGTAAACTACTTTGAGATAACAATATTTTGGAGTCATTTTTAAAGAGTTATTTTAAGTAATCTGCATGGGAGAGCTTGAAATAATTTATTTAATTTCGAGGTCCTACTTATTTTTGCATTAGTAAATTCTTGATTCTCCCACAAAAATACACTTTTATCCGAACATTTTACACAAGCTTTCTTTAAAAATGTGTGTAATAAACACTTTGATTTAAGCATTGCTTAAAGCAAAATCTGGAGCTAATCGAAATAAACTTTTGCAGAAATAAGTTCATTCACATTTCATTGTATCTATAAGGGAAATGTTTTTTCCGGGGTTTTCACTTATCCTGATAGACGAATGTCGGGTAATTCTAAGCTCCATGGACCCTGGACTCATTTGAGCATCATTTAACCCATTTCATTCATCGCCCGATATGACTTAACGTTGGAGGTTGTAAATTGCAAAAAAGGGGGGGGGGAAGAATATAGTTTGACATAAAAATACCATTTGTTTAAGATATTTTGGTCAAAAATAAAAAGTGTGTATTTGTTGAATGTTCTGGAATATTTTGTAAAGTTGTGTTCCTTGTGGATGCACTTCGTGAACTGTTTGTACATCTGGTGAATTATAAGAGAAAAAGATGGATTAAAACTCCCTATAATGTATGTAAAATACAATTATTTTGACAATTGTATTTTGACAATTTTATCAATTGTTTCTTGTAATGGCATGGAAGGAGTGTGTAATTTCAAAGTGATAATGTTTCACATTTGACTATCATTTCATTCACTTGTATAGTTCCGCTGCTGGAACGGTACCATGGATTTATCTTTGTTAATACATAGCTCTCAGATAATGCACTGATTACTCCTGTAAGAGTGAGAGGGTAACTGCCACACCTCAGGATCGTGTGCTAAGCACCAAATAACGCCATCACTTCAACCAATGGAATTTGCAGGAATCACAATTACAGATAGATGTTTACTCCATGTGGAGTAATCACTGCGTTATCTGAGAGGTATCTACAGTATGCGCAATTTATCTTGAGCGTTCGTCTACCAAGTCCTCACTCGGTAGGTTTCGGCTAACTCCGTAAACACAGATGACAACTTAGAAACATGAAATGCGCTATACTAGTACACTAAACTAGTACACTCTGACATCTAGTGACTAATATGCTAAGCTTTTCGCGCGCTCTTTGTTTTCTGTGTGCATTCGTTTTGTGTAAGTTTGAGGTTAATTACTACAGCTTAATCAGTTTATAATTATGGCTGAGGGCACACCAAACTCATCATCATATGTACCTTCCGAGCAACGAACTCCGACTCGGAAACATGCATACACAGTCGTGCATAGTGATGGCCGCAAAATAATAGCGAAAGTTGCAGAAAGCTGCGATATAGAAAAGGATAACAACCAGTTAATGTTCCCACTCAGCAAATCTGCTTACACAGGTAAAAGTGTCAGCACTGTCAGGCGTATTAAATCGTTTTCTACATCTCATCCTAATGAATCTCCAAAAACACCAGGAAAAAGCAGGTAGGGCTGTGATCTGTGTATGGTAATAACTAATAGTGATATTTTCTTTCTTTCATCTTTTCCCTTCAATCCTTTCCTTTTTGGCTTCCTCCTTTTCTTTATATCTTGCACGTTTATCTTTCTTTTTCTCTTGCTCTGAGCCCTTTGTATATTTCTACATAGCTTTCTATTTCCCTCCATTACCAAAGAGACACCGGTATTTAATAGAGGCCAACAAACCTAGGAGCAAGACTTATGTTGTGGATGTTATGGTTCTCGAAAAGGGACACACTATTATACGTTTACCTCCTTATAACTGTGATCTGCATGCAACTGAACTGGCGTGGGTAAAAATAAAGAACGTTTTCAGAGGACACAACGTTACTGGTGATGTGTCAGCCACAAATCTACAGAAACTTGCTATAGAAGCATTCTCTTCTGTAACTGCGACGGATTGGGAAGGGTACTGCAAGAACTAGAAATGAAATATTGGAGAAATAATGGTGTAATTGAAAATGCGATTGAAGCTATCAACAGATCAGAGGATACTAGCGATGAAACTGATGCAGTGGACTCAGAAATCGAAGAATCACAAAGCGAATGAGTAAGTATTTATGGCTGTCATATTTGTTTATTGTTTTTATGTGTTTCATAAATAGTAAGTATATAAATATACAGCTTATAGGATCGAGTTCAATTTAATGTTCGTCCACAGATCTCACACTTGCGGCGCATATCTTCGCTTATCTTACGCACTATTTTGCTGAACTGCGTTTTTCAAGGTTGACCACACTGCAGAAACAAAAGAGCGTTAGCTCTCGCAACTTCCCCTCTACCCGCACTACCCCGTAAATCCAGCGCTCTTCTTATCTTTCGCGTACTGTATTACCAGAGATAAATCCATGGTAATGGTTCTAGCAGCGAGACTGTACCCATAAACGAAATGTGTAATGAATCTAAACAATTATCTCAATTAACATGAAGAAAATACAAGAAAATAATTAAAAGCGGTTAGATAAAGTCTTGTAAATTATCACTATAAAATTTTCGACATATTTTGAATCGAAGTAAATAATTTCAACTGTTACCCTATATGAAAGGTATATACAGAGCAAAGAAAGGTTTAAAGATAAAAACTATAATACTTACAAGTCAATAAGACTCTGGAGGCCATGAAATGCTTCTAATGAAAGCCTCTGTAGGGCTCGGTTGCCCTTTAGACTCCTGAAATAAATAATTATAATATTTATTAAGCATTTTCTGTAAGTAAATAAACATTACCTTAATGAGTAACGTTCATATTCTTATAACGGGAAGTTACACTTCAGACGCATTGAAAAAATGTAAATAGTTACACAGAAAATGAAGCTAGTTACAGTGGAATAATAAATATAATACAAATAAAATATTTAGTGATTCTTTTCCACTTATCTTAAGTTATCTAAAGTTATACGAACTTCTTTAAAAAAATTGAAAATGTTTATTAACCCAAGGATGGCAAGTAATTTTTTTAAATTTATAATCATCTTTTATTTTTTTAAGACTAGAAATATCATGAATACTTTTTTGATATTTAAATTTTTCATTTTTTTTTGTATAAAATCTTTATTAAAACCATTAATTAAAGCAGTATTAATAATATGTTTATATTATTTATTAAATTCTCCTTTTATTCAGGGGTATATTTATTAATATATAAATCAATTAAATAAATAAAAGACTTAAGTTCCTCAAAATAAATATAGTATTAAAAATTTATTACAATTTTCTAAAAAAGCTAAAATTCCTAAAAGTAAAAAATCTGGTATTTATCAATTTAATTGCTTAGATTGTGATCAGGTCTATATTGCAAAGACGAAACGTAGTTTGGAAACCAGAAAGAAAGAACATTTTCTAACATTAGATATAAACAAATTGATAAATCGGCCGTGGCAAATCATTTTTGGTCATTTAACCACGAAATAAATCCCGAAGTTAAATTATTAAAACAATTAAATGTTCCCATAGATTTAATGGTTTGGGAAAACATATTTATTCTAAAAAATAAAATCGCATAATGAATTTTGACATACCGGCAATTGATTCTGTTTTTAGGTTTGTTTCGTCTTCAGATGCTGGTAATACGTAAATACATAGTATCCTTGACAACGAAGTGTGTTTGACAACGAACTGTGTTGACTGAAGATGTGGGTAAATGTCTACGAAATTAATTTCAATTAGAAAAGATAAAGGAATTGTCATCAACTTCTTAAGATAAGTGGAAAAGAATCACTAAATATTTTATTTGTATTATGTAAATAGTTATTTATGGTCAACCATACAAAAGTGATATAAGTGAAATGCTATAGGCAGCCACTCATTATGATCTTATTCGCCGGCACCTCACCTATCGCCCATACCTTTCAACAACTTCAAATCAGCAGTCCAGAATGGCAGAAATGGCAGGCGCGAGATTTAAAAGTGACACTGATTTACAAAATCTAACACGCTGGGGCTTGAGTTATAAGCTTTGAATGAAGCAAGTATCTAGCTGAAATGCATGTGGAGACAGTAGTTCGTTGTTATTTGACATTCGTAGCTCCATTGCTGATATCTTGCACAATCATAGCAGCGCAATTGTTTTGTATAGGTACATGTTTTAACTTGTACCATTCACGACGTTTGTTGCATGGAATATATTGTTTGTTCGACTTCTTTGTTAGACAATTCTAACGCTATCTTTTTCGCTGTTTGCAAAGTTCCTTCTTTTGCTTCCATTTTCGAGTCATTCAAACAATGCCTCATGACACTAATTGATGCAAGACCTCTACTTAAAATACAGATAACTTCTATCGTAAAAATAAAGGTAGTAACAGTGGTGTGCTATAAAATTATTTCACTGAATATTATAATTTTCTATTCTAATAGTCGGTACTTATAATGCCGACTGTCTAGAAAATTATGTTCAACATTTTTAGATATTAATTCATTAGTTTTTGATTACTGCAGCATTATCTGACAGGAACAGCACAATCAGACCCGACCATAAGGGAAAGAGGAACAGTAATCCGCTAACACCACTGTAAGTGGTACTACTAGGGATAAGGTAAAGAAGAAGAAGAAGAAGAAGAAGAAGAAGAAGAAGAAGAAGAAGAAGAAGAAGAAGAAGAAGAAGAAGAAGAAGAAGAGCAGAATAGATAGGTATATGGATAATTCCAGAAGAAAGTTCCTGGTAGTCCAGTTCCAGAAGGAAAAACTGATAAATGCTTAAGGACGTCGGGAACACTCAACACTAAATGTTACCCCAAGCCAAAGGAAATGCACTCGTAACTATCTTGAACGCACCTTGTGTCCAACAGAAGACCCTCAGAATGACATTTTTTTCTGAACCTGTTCGCTGTGAGATGCGCCCATTTCTTCGACGTCTTCAAGCGCACTCGGAAGAACTTCCCGTTATCCGACAAGTCAAGTCCAAGCCGTACTCCAACATCTTGACCAAAAAAGGTGGTGGAGCCGGACGGGCTGACACCCTTCATGGTCCGACATCTTTCCTTCAATGCCATATTCCTCCTAACAAGGATCTTTAATAAGTGTCTCACCTTGGAGTACTTTCCATATGAGTGGAAGGAGGCTGGGTGCTCTGATATTGAAGCCTCGGAAGAATCCTGTACACCCTTCCTGCTACCGTTCCATAAGCCTCCATTCTACCATTTCTAAAGTACTCGAGTAATTTATTCTAATCCGCTTGTCCACAATACTGGGCGAAATTGAAGCTCACCCTGACCACCAATTCGGATTTCGTCCTGGTCACTAGACAGTCCAACAGCTGCTGTGGAGACTGCTGTCCTGAGATTCCAGAAAGGCCTCTTTACGGCCAAGGTGTCTTTAGACTTCGAAAATGCCTTCTCAACGAGATGGCGTGTCGGACTCCTTCATAAACTCATCCACCTGGGGGCTATTCACACAAATAATCAACATCCCACACAGTTTCCTCAGACACCGCACTTTTAAAGTCAAAATGGCGGAGAAAACATCCACCCTAAGACCAGTGAGAGGCGGAGTACCCGAAGGCTCTGTACTTTCCCCCACACTCTTTAGTGGGTTCATAGCAGATTTTCCAACCGAGTAGCATGTCGAAATAGCGCAATATGATGACATGTTGCTAATCGGCAAAGCCAGATACATACGCAGAACCTTCAACCCCATACAGAGACACCTCCGTTCCATTCAAGAGTTGTGCTGGCGTATGTCCGTTAACCCGGACAAAAGACACGCCATACTCTTCACTAAGCGCTATACCCCCGCTGACCACCCAAACTTCCACTTTATGGCCGAAGGAATTCCATCCAGTACCTGGGTGTCAAATTGGGTAGAGAGCTAACTTTTCACCATCACATCAGGGATCCGTCAGCACATGTTCAGGGGGCGATTGCCTCCCTGTAACCGATGTTAGGTTTGATCGCGCTGCCGGTTGGCCTAAAATTAGACCTCTTTCAAGCGCTCGTGGTCCCACTAATGCTTTTTGCCTGCGAGATCTGTATCATGGCTCCATACAGCTGGCTCGCATATCTTCAGCGTGCGCAGAATTGAGGGCTCCGACCCAATTACTCTGTAGAGCGCTCCTTCCCGAGAGCGAGGCAACTTCACGAGGCTTCATTTCTTCCATACGTAGAGCACGAAATTAGGCGCTGAGCTACTAAATTCTACGCCAAATTACCTAATCACAAAAGTGCCCCGGTTCAGTATCTAGGAGATTACGACTCCAGTAGATCTCGTTTTAGGCTATTTGAGGTATCCCGTATGGCTTGCGGACTTCCGAGAAAACACTAGAGTTAAACCGAAAGGCTGAAACTCCACATAATTTACCAAAGAGCTCTTTGGCTTATATATTATCACACAACAATGTCCGCCTTGGTAGCGTAGAAGGTAGCGTGTCTGCCTCATGTTCAAGGGGTCTCGAGTTCGAATCTCGGTCAGGGTGAGTTACGTGGATACGTTTTTTCCGGGGTTTTCCCTTATCCTGAAAGACAAATGTCGGGTAGCTCTAATCTATATGTTCCCTGGGCCCATTTGAACACCATTTCACCCACAAAATTCACAAAATTCTTCCATCTGAAACGACCATATCGTTCTGCAACTTCCCAAGTAAACCCTTACCTGCGGTAAAACTAAAAGACTGGGTGGGCACGCAGGAAAAGCCTTCGGCTGTCAACACCACGGACGGACACTAAACGCTAGAAGCGCCTAACACGTGTTCTAAGGGAGGAAATCGTCCGATATGACTTAACGTTGGAGGACGTAAATTATAACAAAAAAGAAAAAGGAGGAAATAATTGACGAAATAATGCATCACCAGAAAGTTTCTCAAATAAATGTTTAATTTCATAGATGTCATACATCGTGAGAAACGTAGCAAGGACGGAAGAATTATTTTTTATATATTGACTTCGCGGGTTCATTGAATTAAAAGCCTTGTTTGACGAAATTTAAAATGCTCTTTATTTCAAGTAAACAGACGCTTTGTACACCCCTTACAAGCCCTAAAATGACGTGTCATACAAACAGTAGTCTTAAAGGTCGATTGCCACACGTAAACAAACAAAAGAATTTACTTGCGGTACACTTCAAAGGTCCACTACACAGCTGCACACACACAATTAACAGTTCTCACTAGCAACTGAAACCACTTTTGCAGCCACGGCGGTTTTATACCTCCAGTCACTTTTTCTAGAAATTTGAGGCAACGCTCGGTAACAATCGAGTCGGCATCGGAAGAGACGAAACTTCCAGACGTCTATCTGTCTCTTTCTTTCTCTCCGCGCCGCACTATCTATCTGTCTGCCTGCCTGCCTGCCTGCCTGCCTGCCTGCCTGCCTGCCTGCCTGCCTGCCTGCCTGCCTGCCTGCCTGCCTGCCTGCCTGCCTGCCTGCCTGCCTGCCTGCCTGCCTGCCTGCCTGCCTGCCTGCCTGCCTGCCTGCCTGCCTGCCTGCCTGCCTGCCTGCCTGCCTGCCTGCCTGCCTGCCTGCCTGCCTGCCTGCCTGCCTGCCTGCCTGCCTGCCTGCCTGCCTGCCTGCCTGCCTGCCTGCCTGCCTGCCTGCCTGCCTGCCTGCCTGCCTGCCTGCCTGCCTGCCTGCCTGCCTGCCTGCCTGCCTGCCTGCCTGCCTGCCTGCCTGCCTGCCTGCCTGCCTGCCTGCCTGCCTGCCTGCCTGCCTGCCTGCCTGCCTGCCTGCCTGCCTGCCTGCCTGCCTGCCTGCCTGCCTGCCTGCCTGCCTGCCTGCCTGCCTGCCTGCCTGCCTGCCTGCCTGCCTGCCTGCCTGCCTGCCTGCCTGCCTGCCTGCCTGCCTGCCTGCCTGCCTGCCTGCCTGCCTGCCTGCCTGCCTGCCTGCCTGCCTGCCTGCCTGCCTGCCTGCCTGCCTGCCTGCCTGCCTGCCTGCCTGCCTGCCTGCCTGCCTGCCTGCCTGCCTGCCTGCCTGCCTGCCTGCCTGCCTGCCTGCCTGCCTGCCTGCCTGCCTGCCTGCCTGCCTGCCTGCCTGCCTGCCTGCCTGCCTGCCTGCCTGCCTGCCTGCCTGCCTGCCTGCCTGCCTGCCTGCCTGCCTGCCTGCCTGCCTGCCTGCCTGCCTGCCTGCCTGCCTGCCTGCCTGCCTGCCTGCCTGCCTGCCTGCCTGCCTGCCTGCCTGCCTGCCTGCCTGCCTGCCTGCCTGCCTGCCTGCCTGCCTGCCTACCTACCTACCTACCTACCTACCTACCTACCTACCTACCTACCTACCTACCTACCTACCTACCTACCTACCTACCTACCTACCTACCTACCTACCTACCTACCTACCTACCTACCTACCTACCTACCTACCTACCTACCTACCTACCTACCTACCTACCTACCTACCTACCTACCTACCTACCTACCTACCTACCTACCTACCTACCTACCTACCTACCTACCTACCTACCTACCTACCTACCTACCTACCTACCTACCTACCTACCTACCTACCTACCTACCTACCTACCTACCTACCTACCTACCTACCTACCTACCTACCTACCTACCTACCTACCTACCTATCTATCTATCTATCTATCTATCTATCTATCTATCTATCTATCTATCTATCTATCTATCTATCTATCTATCTATCTATCTATCTATCTATCTATCTATCTATCTATCTATCTATCTCTTTTGCACACGCCGGCCGCGGTCCGTCGCAAAACAATGCCCCACGGAAATATAAATGTTGTAATATTCAATTAATGTTTAATTAAATTCGTTGATGCTTAATCTTTGAGTCAGAAGATCTATTTAAAGGGGTACAGAATAACCAGAAGAGTGAGTAACTGACAAAAACATTAATACACATGACATAACATCAGTTATAAATGGAATATACAGAATTTTACAGAAAGGTACGGCCAAACTTTCAGGAAACATTCCTCACACACAAAGAAAGATAATATGTGGATATGTGACCGGAAACGCTTAATTTCCATGTTGGAGCTCATTTTAGTATTTCTCTTTAAATGTAAATTGAAATCATTCGTGCAGACAATTGTCAAAATACCCCATTGTTTCGTTTGTATGTACTGTACTTCCTCGATTCACCGCCAGTTGGCCCAATTGAAGGAAGGTAATGTTGACTGCAGTGCTTGTGTTGATATGCGACTCATTGCTCTACAGTACTAGCATCACGCACATCAGTACGTAGCATCAACTGGTTAGTGTTCATCACGAACGTGGTTTTGCAGTCAGTGCAATGTTTACAAACGCGGAGTTGGCAGATGCCCATTTGATGTATGGATTAGCACGGGGCAAGAGCCGTGGCACGGTACATTTGTATCGAGACAGATTTTCAGAACGAAGGTGTCCCGACAGGAAGACGTTCGAAGCAATCGATCGGCGTCTTAGGGAGCATGGAACATTCCAGCCTATGACTCGCGACTGGGGAAGATCTAGAACGACGAGGACACCTGCAATGGACGTGGCAGTTCTTCGTGCAGTTGACGATAACCCTAATGTCAGCGTCAGAGAAGTTGCTGCTGTACAAGGTAACGTTGACCACATCACTGTATGGAGAGTGCTACGGGAGAACCAGTTGTTTATGTGCCATGTACAGCGTGTGCAGGCACTATTAGCAGCTGATTGGCCTCCACGGGTACACTACTGCGAATGGTTCCTGCAACAATGTGCCAATCCTCATTTCAGTGCAAATGTTCTCTTTACGGATGAGGCTTCATTCCAACGTGATCAAATTGTAAATTTTCACAATCAACATGTGTGGGTTGACGAGAATCCGCACGCAATTGTGCAATCACGTCATCAACACAGATTTTCTGTGAACATTTGGGCAGGAATTGTTGGTGATGTCTTGATTGGGTCTCATGTTGTTGCACCTACGCTCAATGGAGCACGTTATCATGATTTCATACGGGATACTCTACCTGTGCTGCTAGAAGATGTGACTTTACAAGTACGACACAACATGTGGTTCATGCACTATGGAGCTCCTGCACATTTCAGTCGAAGTGTTCGTACGCTTCTCAACAACAGATTTGGTGATCAATGGTTTGGTAGAGGCGGACCAATTCCATGGCCTCCACGATCTCCTGACCTCAACCCTCTTGACTTTCATTTATGGGGGCATTTGAAAGCTCTTGTCTACGCAACCCCGGTACCAAATGTAGAGACTTCGTGCTCGTATTGTGGATGGCTGTGATACAATACGCCATTCTCCAGGGTTGCATCAGCGCATCAGGGATTCCATGCGACGGAGGATGGATGCATGTATCCTCGCTAACGGAGGACATTTTGAACATTTCCTGTAACAAAGTGTTTGAAGTCACGCTGGTACGTTCTGTTGCTGTGTGTTTCCATTCCATGATTAACGTGATTTGAAGAGAAGTAATAAAATGAGCTCTAACAAGGAAATTAAGCGTTTCCGGGTACATGTCCTCACAACATATTTTCTTTCTTTGTGCGTGAGGAATGTTTCCTGAAAGTTTGGCCGAACTTTTTTGTAACATCCTGTATAGGGGAGAAGGCAAGACTATGGCTCATATTTTACATAACTGTTGAAATTTGTTTGTGGAAAGACAGATAAAGATTATGTACTTGTGTATAATACTACTGAGTTTTAAATTTGAATGAAATGTAGTTAATGCAGAGAGTCAGGTTCAAATTTCAGATGGAAAATACTAATTTTTTCTTAGCAGTTTACTAAATAAATAATATATAACACACTCTAAGCGTGAAAGATTATAGTTGGGAGAAAAATGAACGTAGCAGTTGGATCTTTGATAATGATTTCTAGTTGCGATCAGTGGATGTTCGTGTATTTATACAATTGTTGATTCCATTAATAATTACTGATAGCAGTTCGTGGATCCTAATTACCCATTTAGATCAAGACGCTTGCCTAATGCAACATACTCTATTCTTACCTCAGTGAAACTCCATAACGGAAGAGTAAGTTTCTGAAAGCAGCCAGAACAACAGAATATCTGCGAACTAAGGACCGTGTTTAGTACGGAAACACACATAATAATTTTGCTGGCAGCATTTTATGATGACAGAACTGCAACGAGGTATAAGAGGGAGGTCAAATGTAGCATTACAGCTACTGGTACTGGTGTTGGAGCTGAAGAGCCCTTCAGAAGCTTTCCTGGAAGATGGCGTTACATAAGCAGCTTATTACTTTAGATGACAGAGCAACAATAATTTGCTAACTCCATAGTTAGAAGCTAATGATATCAACATGGAAGAATAAAACAAAACAAGAGCAGAACGAAATAACGTGCAGCAAGTTCGGCCAGGCGGGCTCAGGTTCATGGGCAAGTGGCAGTTCCTAATAAAGATTTAAATGCGCATTATACATCATTTTTGCACTATCTACTTTATAAATAAACCATGAATTCTCAGTAATGCTACAATTAATACGTCTAAATGCATTGGAAAGTGCAATTGTCATTCGTAAACTCCCGATAAAAGGAGTCTGATTAGTGTAACCTGCTGTTAAACCTTATTGTATTTAAGAGGCGAGGCAATCAATTTATCGTTTGAGCCTGGTTTGGTGCATCCGTATTACCTAGCGGTCAAAACAACACATTGACAGGCGTACACCAACCTGTAGCAAACTCTACTTTCTTAGTAAACTGCTACCGAGGGACCCAAAACATCCGATCTGGCTGTACGATAGAGTCAACATGAAAAATTCAATGCCATGGCTGGGTTTGAACCACAGATCTCCTGGTTTCCTTTGAGCTACCATGGCTAACGTGCCGTCCTGACATTAAATTTTCCAGTTGACTCGTATATTTCCCCGATAAACCACTAGGGGCTCTCGCATCCGAGATACACCGTTTGTGGCGGCTTACTGTCGTAAGTACTTAAGGCCCAGACTTCATAATTTAACTCTTATTATTTTAGTTAATTGATGGAAATTAATCATTTCTCCACACTAGCCATATGTAGGCTAAGGTTTTTGATAGAGTCAACATGAAAAATTCAATGCCATGGCCGGGATTTGAACTACGGATCTCCTGGTTTCCGTTCAGTCGCTCTTAACCTTTGAGCTACCATGGCTAACGTGCCGTCCTGACATTAAATTCTCCAGTTAAATGATGAAGCCTGGGCCTTAAGTACTTACGATAGTAAGTCGCCACAAACGGTGTATCTCGGATGCGAGAGCCCCTAGTGGTTTATCGGGGAAATATACGAGTCAACTGGAAAATTTAATGTCAGGACGGCACGTTAGCCATGGTAGCTCAAAGGTTAAGAGCGACTGGACGGAAACCAGGAGATCCGTGGTTCAAATTCCGGCTATGGTATTGAATTTTTCAGTCTGAATTTTTCATAGTGTGTCCTACACACGGCTAGTGTGAAAGAACGATTAATTTCCATTAATTGTACCTAATAGTGGTCCGAACTATAAAACCCGGGCCTTAAAGTACTTACAGCATAGTAAGTCGCCATTAAGGTAGTTGTCTCATGTGTTTATGAGAACTCCCAGTGGTTTACCGGGAAGAACAAGAGTCAGTTGGAGAATTTAATGTCATATCGGTACGTTGGCCATAGTAGCTCAAGGGTTAGAGCGACTGGACGGAGACAAGAAGATCCGTGGTTCAAATTCCGGCTATGGCATTGAATTTTTCAGTCTGTCAGCCATAAGGGCTGCCTGTGGGAGGCTTTCACAATGGAAAGCCAGACAGGACAACATCCCGGAGATCGAAGCATTGTGCTCCTGCATGGTCCATAAGGTGGAGTTCTGCGGCTGCAGGGCGTCTGGTGTAGGACGAGGTCGAGGAAGTGACGGTTGAAGGGCGGCTAGTGGCCTTGTTGGTTGATGTAGTGATGTGTTGCAGGCTGGCGTTAGTTGCTTGTAGTAGCGCTGGTATATCCTCGGTGGCGGTGAGATGAATCTCTGCAATTTTGCTCTCGAGCTTGGTGTATTTCTCCTCTATCCGGGCCAGCTTCCTGGTGATAGAGGCTGTGGTGTCGGCGTGGTGTGCACTGTGTATCAGTTGCCACAGTCTGTCCAGTCGTTTCGTGAGGGTTGTGCTCTTACTGGTGTGGAGTTCAGCGTGTCTTTGGAGCTGGTCTGTTGTGCCTTTGTGGTGATTGGCGACTGACTTGGATGCGTCTTCCATTGCTGACAGCCTGGGTGCGATGTTGAGGACCTCGGCGTACAGAGTGTGAAGTTCGCTTCAGGTGTCCGAGTTGGCGGCAGAGAGGGTCGTCGCGAAAGCAGTTAGCTGGTCTGTGGTGGTGCGATGAAGAGTGGCGGCTGACAGAGATGCGTCTTGCAGTGTTTGGAGCCTCTGTCCGATGTTGGCGACTTCGGTGTGACTGGTGTGGAGATCATTCCTGGTATCGGTGTTGCCTGCGGAGAGTGTCGCCTCGACATCAGCCAGTCGATTGATGATGTGAGTTTCCCGCTGGAGGGCGCTGAGGATATCCCTCAGGTCCTCTCCAAGGGAACGGTAGCGGCAGCAGGTGCGGACTGGTGACTGATTGCTGCTGAAGGCGTAGTACCCGAGTTCTGGCGATGCTCATTGTGCGGGTAGAGTGGGCACTACGTCTGGCCAGTGTAGTGGTTGTGGTCGTTGCAGGTGGCGCAGAAGTCCCGGCCTGCAGAGTTAGTAGTATGTGTGCTAGATCACCAGGCGGCCCCATCGAGGCTTTTCGGTAGTTTTCCCTGCAGGGTTGGCGCGCGTATCCACTTCCACCCGTGTTTCTTGACGTTGTTGTCGATAGGGGGCGGCTTTTTAGACTCAATGTACTGCCCTATGTAAAGAGCCCCGGAGGTTTCCATCGCACCCGGGCGAACTTTTGGGTAGACCTCGCAATGAAAAAATGATACCTAAAGAACGCTTTTCTTTTTAAAGTATCGGAATGAAATATTTCTAGGAATCATTGCTGAAAAAGTAAAATATATGCACTAACTGCTAAAATATGCATTTATATGAACTGTAAAGCTTCCTTACAATGTGGAAAAAATTTGTTACTTACATTCATATATTTAACCAGGTATCAATGAATAAAACATGCAAATATGCAAAAATACGAGCTCTATATTGCAATGCAACGGAATGTGCTCTCTGCGTCTAGCACAAAATTGATTATTAGTGCATAGTTATATCTTAACTCATTACAGTAACTATGTTCCTTTCTTTGAAAGCTCTACTATAAAAGGCTGCCTTTGGTTTTCTTTTTGTTTGCAAAACAGTATTATCAAGAAAGGGAATTGTAATCAAATATAAGAACATTTAAGTTAATACGAGTGTGAGTTATGCTGTAATGAACAACTTATATCTACGAAAGGAAATAATAATGGTAGCTGTGCCTTCTAAACATACACACTCTTTTACAAAGAGCTCACCTTTTATTTTGTACTTTAAAGTGTTTCATTTGTTTATCAATTTAATACACTCTTTATAAACAAAACCGAGGACTTTCTAACAAATTATTAGAAGGCATTGTTGCAGATATGAAAATTCAACTATTCATTTCTGTCTTGAAAATTAGATTACTATCACTTTAACGAGTTGAACTATGTTTACTTGTGCAGCAATAAAATTAGAGTTAACAAATGTTGGTACTTACAATTTTGCTATCTGCGAACCATTGAAGGCCCAGCCTTCCACAGATTCGATAGCGTTGTAATTTAATATCCTGAAACATATAAGAGTACATCAGTTGAAATGTCCATCTGAATGATCAATGAAATATATTGTCCCCCAACAAAAGTTTATGAACTGTTTCAGAAATGCAAACACTGAGCTTCCATTACGAAGGAAGGTGGTGAATGACAGCAGCGTACACAGTTGAAAGGAGGGCTAGATACTGTCCAGCAACGCAAAGGAGGTTCCTGAAAGGAATGTGCTGCCTTACACAGTGGAACAAGGACAGCGAATGTGTGTGGCAGAAAACGCCTGCTACATAAGGAGCAGAACCGTTAAAAACATGCGCCCTATTCACTCTGTACACTAAAATCCAGAAGATTCATTAACAAAAATAGAAGCCGTCAGAATGTTTTGAATGGTCTGTAATTGAATTGAAATGGGTGTCATAAACCTGTACAGGGAGGGTGTGGCAAACTTCGCCACCCCCCCTGCGTCTCATCCCTTGGAGACTTTCTCTCCTATGGAGGACAGTAAGTACTCGCAAGTAAAGTCTGTCTAGTGAACGCGTGTGCAGTTTGCCCCTCAAAGGAAACTACCCTTCCGCCCACTAATGACCCTCATAAATGTATCTCCACACTTCAGAAATGGAACACTGTCGTTGAGGACCAATAGCAACCCTGATTTTCTTGAAGTGACAGTCGCATGTCTACTCCAGGTGGAGTCTCAGTTGCCAAAGTTCCAACTTCCAGTTGATCTGCTTAATTACGTGCAGAAATTCGTTGTGTGTCACGATGTGGAGACCGTGGGAGTGAAATGCAGTGGGAAATGCAAATGAAGTAGTAGATAACTTTCAGTCAAGTGAAAATAATCAAAGTGATGACAATGGTGTGAATAAATGGGCCGAGTTTTATTACTGGAAAAGCCTTAAAACAACAAATTTAAAACGGCAACTGTTTCTAAGAAAATTCAAGCGCTTGTTTTGAACACATATAAATATATGCTGAAAAATAATCTTGGTAAGGTATCGTGCAATGAACCTGATAAATTCTGGGTATTCACAGAAATACAGTAAGAAATATTGTGACGAAAGGAATACCAAAGACGCCGATCAAGTGTGAAAGCAAAAGGAAACGTTTCTCTAAAGTAGATAATTTCACATGCGATTTAATTCGTCGAGAAACTTATAGGTTCCATGCAAAAGGGAGAGCGCCCACCTTAGACGAATTGGTTGCACATTTGCAAGAAATTTGTGATTTTCCTTATGGGCACTGCACTTTGCGCGGTCTCCTTAAAGAGCTGGGTTTCAAATACCACATTTTGAATAAGTTAAGGGTTATTATGGAATCAGTATAATTGTAGCTTGGCTATATATATATGTCAAAACTAAGGAAGTTTTGCAGTAATGGGCATAAGATAATTTATTTAGACGAAACCTCGTACAATACCCATGACGTATCTAGAAAGTGGCAACCTTGCAGAACGGACTGGGAGAAGGGGGGTCAGTGTTTTAAAACCATTATAAGGGTTCGTCAAAGGCAGAGGCCGACTTGCACATGAATTAATTAAACAGACTCTACCTGCCGAATCGGGTGACATATTGCTTTTTATATCTGAGTCCGAATCCAAAAGTTTTCCCCACAATGAAGTCGATTTATAGCTCATGTTATTGTTAAAGAGGAACAAGTTTACATGCTGAAACACATTGCGTGCTAGGAAGCACGTAAATATGACACCCTAGAATTATTGCCCCTGTTTTTTCTTGACAGACTTCAACCTCTGTAATACATTATGCAAAAGAAGATTTTAATTCTAAACGTTTTGTTTGTTTACATGTGTATACGTTTGTTTGTGAATGAATGAAAGTAACGAGTGAAATGATGTTTACAATGAACCCGGAGTCACAGAGCTTGGATCAGTATTAGACAAGTGAATGCTCTGTGAAAACAGCGAACAAATGTCACCTTTTTCCTGGTCTCAGCTACGAGAGGCAAAGGGTAAGGCAAGTTATACTTAAACAGCGTAGGAGCGTAATATATTTGTACTTTGCACCTGTGTAGTTGAAGATCTCTCACTTCCCTCTCTACTTTTTGCAATAGAATTCCGAAAATGGTCTTTACGTCACATACATGATACGTCAAGCGTACGCAAATTGCATAAGTCTGACTTAAAGTTGCCGAGTTCGACTTACAAGTATAAGCGTAACACACACCCCAACGTGTGCATGGATTCCTGGTCACGTTGGCTTGCCGGGGAATAAAATAACGGACTCAGCAGTAAAGATGGCTACCCAGGTTTAAGATATCATTTGTGACATCGGAAGATTTTATGCTTGAATTGCGAAGAACTTTACAAACCCGCTGGCGGGAAGAGTGGTCCGCTCTCTGCAGCAATAAACTTAGACCTTTGAAAGAACTTCCGATTCCCTGGGTATTCTCCTGTCGTTCATCTCGTCGAGAGGAGGTGAGTTTGGCTCGGTTGCGTATTGGGCACTGTTTTTAACGGGAAGTTACTTGTTAAGAAAGGACGCTTCTCCAGTTTGTCCGTTTTGCAACGAAGCTTTATCCGTCCGTCATGTTTTGTTAGAGTGTTTTTACCTTGCACAGCTTAGAAAAGTCTCTGCAGCTGCTGGCCAGCTTTGCAGAGATCCTGCGGGATAAAAAAGCGGTGGAGAAGGCTTTTTAAGTATTTTTTTTTTAAATTGTAATTTAGAATTTAGTGGAAAATGATTTTTCTATGCCTTTTGGCTTTATGTTTTTATTTAAATAATTACACAGAGAAAAGGCGGGTGTTACGAGGGAGAGGTCTCTCAGCAGTGCATCTTCACTCTGTACCGACTTTCACGCTAAAGAGGGCGAGCACGTAGCAGCAGCAGACCAGCAGAAGAATCGAGTACTCCAGGTTTACCTGGACGGAGTGTTTGCTTCCCAGCACCTAACCGCTTATTGCGGCTTTATCTGGGCAAAATAATAGAGTCGTCTTTGTCTCAGGTGGTTGTCTTCGTCAGTGGTATGTCTAGCCTTATGCGCGCTGTTGCCCCGTGGGGGGTTGTGCGCCCAGTGCTGGCTGCGCTCTTCCGCCTGCCTGGGAGGCATCTGAGCACAGTCCACTTAACAGGCTAGAGGGAAAGGAACAAATGTTTAGGTAATGGACTTACCAAGCCCATTTCTGGACTTGGGGGTTTGAAGTCAGGGGAATGTGGCCCTGTTCAGTTCTGGTTACCCGAAGCATCTTCGGGCAACCGGTAGCTCGGTCGGCGGCGAGGAGCCCTGTGGTCGTAACGGCAAAGGGTGTTCACCAGGATGTTGGGATGGGAGTCTAGCTTATCGTAGATGGTGCGGTATCTCTCCCGCACCACGTCCACAATGTAACGGGACTCCGGAGTAGGTGTGAAGTATGTGGGACGGGAATCTACGCCCGGTATCGTAGATCATGCGCAGTGCCCTGTTCTGGACGCGCTGTAGTCTGGGAATAATGGTCGGAGCCGCTGATCCCCAGACTTCGCAGCCGTACAGAATCAGGGGCGGTATAATCGCACGATACAGGCGTAGTTTGAGGTGCGTTGGCATGGTGGATTTAAGTACAGGTACAACTGCCTTAGTGCTGCATGCCCTTGCCCGGCTTTGACCCGGACGTGAGGTGCGTAGGTGAGACCGCGATCGAGGTGGACGCCAAGATATTTGGCAGTGGGAACCCAAGGGATTTGCCTCTGCCTCAACCTCAGCGACCAATCCGGTCACCTAGCTCGGACCTTAGCCAGGAGAAGAGCGGAGCTCTTCTCGGGGCTAATGGCCATCTTCCACTTGTCACTCCAACGGCCAATGGCCCGGAGCTGGCGCTGCCGCGGAGGATGACAATATCTTAGGTTTTTGTTACGTGCCATTATGAGGACGTCGTCGGCATATTGGCACGTAACAGTCTGTGGTTCTAAGGGGAAGTCAGACATGTAGGCCGAAAAGAGTAACGGGGACAGTACGTGTTTCATAATCCCCCTTTTAACCACCTGTGACGTCACTCACGCCACCACATGAATCAAATATGTGACAATTTAGCGACAGGGCAACCCCGAAAGGGAGTGGTGACTTGAGAGGAGAAAGAGAGGCCCATGGGGGAGCGACAGTAGAACAGAGGACAAGGTGCCCAAAGATTTTTAGAATGAATCTCCTCGGTGGCAAATTATACAACCGGCACACCACCTGCACATCCCAATAGGGGTTTAGGAACTCAAAACTGTCACCGTTTCGAGAGACTCATTTTACAAAGAGCATGCTTTTTCACTGCCATGCAAACCCGGACACTGGCCGATACTTGCAACTCTTAGAGAACCAATCGGATGAAGCGATGTGAGCTGAAATGGAGAATGTAATTATTGATGCAAAAGCTCATGGGTGAGAAGGTTAGAACCCACGACCTCCCGAGTACCACCTCGATATCGGTTGTGTAATTATGACCTGGATTATTACGAAGGTTTTGTAAGAGGAATTTGTAGTAGAGTTGATATAGGTCATTCAAATGTGTGTAACAGGTTGTAAATATAGCTACCGTGTTCGTGGAAGTTGATAAGATATCGTATCACTGATCTCTTTGGTACATCAATCGGCTTTTGTCACCACACACTGCTATTAACCTCAAAAGCGCTCCGAATTGAAAAGTGTGGTATTCAGACCGGCACCTCTGTGGCACAGAGGTCAGTTTCACAAAGGATTTATATCACCATTCTGCAGTCAATTGTTATTACGAACACCGATTATTCTATAGTGCGATCCATATTTCAATAAGCCATAACTTTTGAAGCAATAATAGTACAGGCGTGCAACTTTGGGAAAATATAATACATAATTGGGAGATTACATTACACTATTTACATCTCAGAGAAAATGTTGGAAGTATCCTCCACAAGTATCTATACATGTTTGCACTCGTCTCACCATATTCTCTGAAGTTTTACAGAGAGTATCCTCGCGAATGTTACTTATTTCGGTTCGAATGGATTCCTTGAGAACATCAATTGTTCGTGACCTATTCTTGTACACTCTATATTTTAGATACCCCCACAAAAAATCATGTGAGGTTAGATCACGGGATCTGGAGGGCCACACATCTTTTGAGATTATTCCATTCGATTACACTAGGGAACACGTTTTTTGTACCCGAAAGAAATTAGGCTAATTCTTTATCAAAATGACTCGCTGATTCCAAAAATGCCTCTTAAAATGCTGTATCACGTAACGTTTTTGAGATATTCTTATTATTTTATATAAAATTACAGAAATGAGGTATGATACCAACTCATATTGACTTAATTTAAAATAATAGCCAATGACTCTTCTAAATACAGCTTAAGGGCACTGTTGCTTCATAATGGCAATTTACTACCTTCAATACCTTTATTTCATGCCATAGGAATGAAGGAGACATACGATTCCATGTCCATCATTTTAGATGCTATTAGTTATCAAAACCATGGCTGGGAAATTTGTAGTGACCTCAAGGTAGCTGCATTACTAACGAGACTGCAGGGAGGTTTCACAAAATATTGCTGTTTTTTTGTGCCTATGGGACAAGCATTTTATAGTGAAAGAGTGGGGGAAAAGGGAAGACTACACCGCTGGAGCAAGCAGTGTTAAGTATATGCCTCCAGTAGACCCAGACAAAGTTCTTCTCCCCCAACTTCACATAAAGCTCGGGTTAATGAAGAATTTTGTTAAAGGTTTGGAAAAAAGTGGAAGTGCATTTGAGTATTTAAGAAGTATCTTTCCTAAAATAAGTGAATCTAAATTGAAGGAAGGTATATTTGTCGGTCCTCAAATAAGACTACTTCTTAAAGACAGTGTTTTTGAATCAAAGCTTAAACGTGTTGAACTGGCAGCATGGAAATCATTAATATCGGTGGTGGAAGGCTTCCTGGGCAATAACAAAGAAGAAAATTATGAAAATTTAGTGTCAGAACTATTAAGGAGCTACAAAGAAATGGGTTGCCGTATGCCACTTAAAATCTACTTTTTGCACTCTCACCTTGATAGTTTCCCTACAAACCTAGGAGCTGTAAGTGATGAGCAAGGTGAGCGTTTTCACCAGGACATTTCTGAGATGGAAAGACGTTACCAGGGTATCGCTGGGATTCAGACATGTTCGGAGACTATTTTTGGTTCCTCAAACGGGAGAGTCAATACAAAAAATCAACAGTGAAACACTTCTGTGATAATTCAAGTATGTGGTTTTCATCATTATCTTGTGTTTATTTATTTTAATAATAATTAATAATAATTATTATTTTCAATGTTATTTGGCAATAAAATACCTATTATTTTCAATTAATCAAATATGACTTATCACATCACATTTCTGTAAGTTTTCATAAAAAATATGAATACCTAAAAACCGTTACGTGATACAGCATTTTGAGGGGCATTTTTGGAATCAGCAGATCAGTTTACATAAGAATTTGCCTATTTTGTTTCGGGTATATAAAAATAACTTTTTTTGTTCCCCAGTGTTATCAAATATACTGGTTACAAATTCCATGGTGTTGGAAGTGTCCTCCAGCAGCATCTATACATGATACGACTGTAGACACTGAAGTTTATATGGGTATCTTCAAGACATTTATGGAGCAACTGGATAATATCGAATTGAGAGAAGGTTATTTCCAGCAAGATGGAGCAACATACTTTGACTTTGTGGGTTCGTGAAATTAAAAGTCCAATTGCACCAACTCAAATGTTCTTTATTTCCACCGAATTACAGTTGGAACACTTGCCGATTACACAGAATTACGTAGTGCACACAATTACAATTCGCCAGTTCGTCTGCCACAGGTCCACTCTACACTCACAATTACGTACAACTCCTCTGATACACCTACACAGTCTTCCCGTCCGTTCACTAGCACAGCGCTTCTCCGGCTGCTCGCCAACAACTGAACTGACTCGCCAACTGCAGCCCCTTTTTATAGGAGGATCGCTGTTTCTGGAAGTCTCACGGTTTAATGAATCATCCCGACTGTTCCAGACGTACGGGGGAGGAAAAAGAGATGGCTAGTGATGTTTTACCAACCATCCCCTCTTTAGTGCTACACGATAAATGAGTAGGCGTGGCCTAAATGCCACCTGTTGCCCACCCTGCTGCTAGCTGGCCGTGCCTTACGATAATTAGGTGAGAATACCATTCATCTAATGATACCATGGAACTTGTAACCAGTTTCTTTGATAATGAATAATCTCAAAAGATCTGTGGCCTCCCAGAACTCCTGACCTAACCTTACGGGAGTATTCTTGAGGCAGGATCTAACAAAATAGAGTGTACAACAGTAGGTCACGACAATTTACGCTCTCAAGGAATCCATTCGAACAGAAATAAGTAACATTGGTGAGAAAACTCTCAGTAATACTTGAGAGAAAATGGTGAGACGAATGCACACATGTATAGATGCTGCTGGAGGACACTTCCAACATTTTCTCTGAGATGTAAATAGTGTAATGTAATCTCCCAATTGTGTATTATATTCTCCCAAAGTTGCACGTGTGTCCTATCTTTGGTTCAGGTTTATATGGATCACACGATACTTCATCGCAAACCCAATACTTGGTTCTGAAGTCATAGTCTCCTGATATGATCAAACAAGTTAAAGGGGCTATAAAAAGTTGGAGCTGAATTTACAGATTTGCGTGACTAATTGCCGATTCTGTGCATTATAGAACCATTAAAATTTTGGCGCTCTTCCTAATGATCTTAAAGGAAAAATTGATAGCTTCAATGCTTTTAAAATGCCACTAGAAAGTACCTATGCTCAAAATCATTTTATTTGGTATAAGATTACGAGAGTAGTTTGAAAAGTTTCCGATATAATAAAGATACAAGACATTTTTTCAGATTTTTTTTCAACATAGTCTCCTTGTAACTCTACACGCTTCTCCCAGCGATGCTCCCATCTCTGTAACACGTCCAAATAGTACTCGGCGTTTTTCAACATAGTCTCCTTGTAACTCTACATACTTCTCCCAGCAATGCTCCCATCTCTGTAACCCGTTCAAATAGTACTCGACGTTTTTCAACAGAGTCTCCCTGTAACTCTACACACTTCTCCCAGCGATACTCCCATCTCTGTAACACGTCCAAATAGTACTCGGCGTTTTTCAACATAGTCTCCTTGTAACTCTACACACTTCTCCCAGCGATACTCCCATCTCTGTAACACGTCCAAATAGTACTCGGCGTTTTTCAACATAGTCTCCTTGTAACTCTACACACTTCTCCCAGCAATGCTCCCATCTCTGTAACACGTCCAAATAGTACTCGGCGTTTTTCAACATAGTCTCCTTGTAACTCTACATACTTCTCCCAGCAATGCTCCCATCTCTGTAACCCGTTCAAATAGTACTCGACGTTTTTCAACATAGTCTCCTTGTAACTCTACACGCTTCTCCTAGCGATGTTACCATCTCTGTAACACGTCCAAATAGTACTCGACGTTTTTCTACATAGTCTCCTTGTAACTCTACACGCTTCTCCTAGCGATGCTCTCATCTCTGTAACCCGTCCAGATAGTACTCGGCGTTTTTCAGCATACTCTCCTTGTAACTCTACACAATTCTCACAGCAATGCTTCGATCTCTGTAACCCGTCCAAATAGTACTCGGCGTTTTTCAACATAGTCTCCTTGTAACTCTACACACTTCTCCCAGCGATGCTCCCATCTCTGTAACTCGTCCAAATAGTACTCGGCGTTTTTCAACATAGTCTCGTTGTAACTCTTCACACTTCTCCCAGCGATGCTCCCGTTTTTGTAACCCTTCCATATAGTACTCGGCGCCTTTCTCTGCAATAATTGTTCACGAAGGGGAGTGCTTCTTTATTTGACGAAAATCTCTATCCTCCGAGCGCCATTTTTAGATGAGAGAACAAAAAGAAGTCGCTTGGGGCTACATCTGGTGAGTAAGGCGGATGATCAAGCAGTACAAGCCGTAATTCATGGATTTTTGGCATTGTAACCGCTGAGGTGTGTGACGGTGTGTTGTCTTCGTGAATAGGATTTTGTTCTTATGCAAATGTGGGCTTTTTGCCTTCAGCTTGTCAAGTAGTATGCTGTGTAGTATGCTCCTGTAATGGCTTTTACTTTTTGAAGATAATCGATTAAAATAACTCCATGACTATCCGCCCCCCCCCAAAAAAAGCAGTCGCCATCACTTTCCCAACCGAAAAAAGAGCTTTCGCTTCTTTTGGAGCCGGTTTCACCTTGGCAGTCCACTGTTTGGACTGTATTTTTGTTTCGGGCGTATAATGGTGTATCCAAGGTTCATTTACAGTAATTAATCAGCGCCAAAACTATGCCAACAGAGCGTTGGAAATGTTTATTCCAACACGTTTTTGGTCTAACTTGAGCAAACGCGGTACCCAAAGTGCGGACAGCTTTCTCATGTCTAAATGTTTATTTATTATGTGACAAACACTTTCATTTGACATGTTCATAGCCTCAGCTATCTCTCTCACTTTAATTCGGCGGTCATCTAGCACCATTTGGTGAACTTTGGCGATGTTTTCGTCGAGAGTTGCAGTTTTTGGACGTTCCAAACGTTCATTGTTTCCCTAGCTCTTACGGCCACGTTTAAATTCAGCTCCCCAAAATTTCACTGTGGTAAATGATGGTGCAGAGTCTTCATACACAGAATCCAACTCATCTTTGATTTGCGTAGGCCAATTGCTTTTCAAAAACAAATATTTAACGACAGCTCGACACTCGATTTTGTCCATTTTCATAAAAACACTCTCATCAACTCACTCAAACGATTGTGACATAACAACTGAGCGTCCAAAATGGCTGAAACCTTGGTGAGTAACTGTTAACAGATGGATGGACAACGAAATTTAATACATTTTATTTACCAGTGCTACCATCTTCATGTTGAAGTCGGAAACTTTTCACACCATCCTCGTGTATCTATTGAAGAAATGACATTAAATGGTATCAATTGCAAATTCAATATAAAATGTTGAGACGTACTGATAAAAGCCAAGTGAAAGTTGATCAGAAAGTGTCGGAATCGTAAATAAATACCCCTACCTTGTTTTCCATATTGCTTTTCATATTGCCTGTATATAACATGTCTCTTGTGTTACATTTTCAAGTGTATATGCTATCAGACTATATACCTCTTCAATATCCACAGTTGTTTATGGCTACAAGCAAACCCACTGAACCCAAATCAGTCTAATCTAATCTTATCTACTCTAAGTACTACACATAATAGAAAATCTTAAGATACATCAAACTTACAATTGTTCAGCCTTCACTTTCACTGAATTTGACTGAATTTCTCGAATTCTGTTTGACTCCAAGTCTCTGAAATGAAATTAACAACATAATTAAAGCAACGAGTAATATATTGAGTTAATTTTCAACAGCATGGATTTCAACTTTTTAACAATATAATGGAAAAGTTACTTTAAGCTAAATTAAAAGCTTCAGAAAAACTGAATTAAATTTTTATTTTTTAAGCATTTCCGATACGTGCAGAGCATAGACCAAAACTATGAGTTCATTATCTAAAGTGATTGTCCACTTCTGTGGTGTGGGAGTAGCGTGTTTATCTCTACAAGTCCCGAGTTCATTTCAACTAATTGAGGAGATCGGTTCATTGATCGTCCGATATGCACTCCAGATTACAGGACGTTAAATGTTTTTTTTAGAGTTTTACATAGTTTCTGGTTCAAAGTCATTCAGAAAGTGACACGAGTTTGTTTGCAGGTGCATTCTGAACAACTGAACGTCTATTAGCGTGCCTTGTCCACCTGTAAACTATCAAAATATTTAGCGCACTTCCTAATGTTCTTAAAGAAGAAATTGATAATTCGGGTGCTCTTAAAATGCTCAAAATCTTTTTATTCTTTACAAGATTATCTGAATGACAAATTATCCTGATAATACTTCTGTAGCTCTGTAAGTAGTATCTAACTATTCCAATGACAAATCATTACCAATAAATCTTTGATGCATGTTGAAAGTTTATTTTTAATGGACATGTATTTAAGAAATAGCAAGAATGGTATCCATTGCAAAGAGGTTGAGACGTACTGGCATAAGCCAAGTGAAAGCTGAATTAAAAATTGTTTGATTTTGTATCATATATAATTATCCCTGCTTTGTTTTCCATATTGTTGTTCATATTGCCTGTATGTGTGTCTTATGTTAACTTTTGTACATATGTGCTATTAAACTTTATACCACTGGACATGTTCAATGTTCACAGCCTTTTCTGGCTTGAAGTGAACCTACTGAACGCAAATCAATCTAATCTAATCTAAAGAATAACTCGCCAACCACAACCATTTTATGTTTAGATATTTGTAAAATCATCTGTGAAACGAATTTAAAATTTGGTTGAAATAGCTACGGAATTATGGGTAGGCGGGAATACTGCACTATGGTTCTATATCACTCAAATTTAATAAGCAAGAAGGCATTCCATTGCAGTAGCAGACCATTTTTGGTCATTTAACCACGAAATAAATCCAGAAGTTAAATTATTAAAACAATTAAATGGTCCGATAGTTTTAATGGTTTGGGAAAATATATTTATTTTAAAAACAGACATCGCTTAATGAATTTTGAAATAACAACAGTCGAAATTTGTTTCATTTTCAATGTTGGTAGTACTAAAATAAACATCTAGCGACATCTAGCGACGGTAACGTTAACAACGAGATTGTCGATGGTTCAAGCTGATGATGTGAATGAGATGTTCAGGAAATCGCGATCCTAGTCAATTTGTAAGAAAACGGTCATCATTTCTTATAGGTAAAATAAGACCTGCAGCTTTCCTGGCGAGGAATACGCTCACTTTGTTCTCAGCCAGCCAGCCAGGTGAAAAGATGATTAGATATCAACGTTTCAGGAGTTGTTTTGTTTTTTGTTTAATTTACGGCCTCCAACGTTAGGTCATATCCAACGATGAATGGAATGGGTGAAATGATGCTCAAATGAGCCCGGGGTCCATGGAGGTTATAGTTACCCGACATTCGTCTTTCAGAATAAAGGAAAACCCCGGAGAAAACCTATCCAGGTAAGTGACCCTGACCGAAATTCGAACTCGGGAGCTCTTGAACGTGAGGCAGACATGCTACAACCACGCTACCAAGGCGGGCTGTTTCGGGAGTGTGCATCTCTCCCATTATCAGGATATTTATAAAATGTTATAACCACAAATGTATCACTGGATATAAGACAAATATGCCCGCCTCGGTAGCGTAGATGGTAGCATGTCTGCCTCACGTTCAAGACGTCCCGAGTTCGAATCTCGGTCAGGGTGAGTTACCAAGATAAGGTTTTTTCTGGGGTTTTCCCTTATCCTTCAAGACGAATGTCGGGTAACTCTAAGCTCCATGGACCCTGGACTCATTTGAGCATCATTTCACCCAATTCATTCACCGTCCGAAATAACTTAATGTTGGGGCGGACGTAAATTAAAAAAAGAAAATTATAAACAAAGACAAAACACTATCAAAATTCGCATTACTGAACAAACGATTGCTTTCAGTAAATTAAATGCCAGGTCAGGAGATGGCGTGAGCATAGAAAATTAATTGGGTCAAGGAAACATAACTAGTTAACTTGATTATCAAGATGTATTGATCTTTGCTTCTTAATTCGACGGATTTCCATTTTAAGGCCGGTGTCCAAGAGGAGCTGAACTGAAATCCAGCATCACGATTAAGCGTGCTCCTTTCAGAGGAAATCGCCAAAGCCTCCTTAATTCTCCGCTCCCAGTAACTGTTGTATTTTGCCAAGATCTAAAGAATCATGTAGGGAAGCCTTTCGTCAGCAAAAACTAATGACGCTTACAAGCCTGTACATCTACAAAACAATTTTATATATGATAAAATACATCCCATTGCAAACAAATTCGGATATTCATAACCACAACACAAGAAACAAGAATAATTTCGCTACTATGATGTATAGACTCCATATGTGTGACAAGTTGCCTAGTTACATGGGAGCCAAGCTATATAACAAACTCCCAGCAGAAGTTAAAGTGTCTAGTAACTTAACAAAATTCAAATTTTTCTTGAAATCATATTTGATTAATAATGTTTTTTATTCACTTGATTAATTTCTAAACTAAGACTACAAATTCAAAATTTATTGTTTGAGTGCTAGTTTCTTATTTTACAATACTTATGACTAAAACCCATACATTGTATTAGGTGTACAAGACATTATACATTTAGAATAACATCACCTAAGTTTTAGTGTCTTCTGAACTTTAATTGTATATAATTGACGACTTGCCTGTTTTCAACAATGCTTGTAAAACATAAGGTGATAATAAAGTATTATTATTATTATTATTATTATTATTATTATTATTATTATTATTATTATTATTATTATTATTATTATTATTATTATTATTATTATTATTATTATTATTATTATTATTATTATTATTATTATTATTATTATTATTATTATTATTATTATTATTATTATTATTATTATTATTATTATTATTATTATTATCATCATTATCATCATCATTATCATTATCATCATTATCATTATCATTATCATTATCATTATCATTATCATTATCATTATCATTATCATTATCATTATCATTATCATTATCATTATCATTATCATTATCATTATCATTATCATTATCATTATCATTATCATTATCATTATCATTATCATTACCATTACCATTACCATTACCATTACCATTACCATTACCATTACCATTACCATTACCATTACCATTACCATTACCATTACCATTACCATTACCATTACCATTACCATTACCATTACCATTACCATTACCATTACCATTACCATTACCATTACCATTACCATTACCATTACCATTACCATTACCATTACCATTACCATTACCATTACCATTACCATTACCATTACCATTACCATTACCATTATCATTATCATTATCATTATCATTATCATTATCATTATCATTATCATTATCATTATCATTATCATTATCATTATCATTATCATTATCATTATCATTATCATTATCATTATCATTATCATTATCATTATCATTATCATTATCATTATTATTATTATTATTATTATTATTATTATTATTATTATTATTATTATTATTATTATTATTATTATTATTATTATTATTATTATTATTATTATTATTATTATTATTATTATTATTATTATTATTATTATTATTATTATTATTATTATTATTATTATTATTATTATTATTATTATTATTATTATTATTATTATTATTATCCACAAGGCACCTCCGAAGATTAAGCACCTGTTGAGACCACTGAAAGACAAACTGGACTTCCAAGTTCCGGGAGTGTACCGCATTCCCTGTGAATGTGGGACACCGTATATAGGACAAACCGGAAGGACCATCGCTACTAGAATAATCGAACATGAACGGAGAATTCGTTTAATGCAACCTGAGAAGTCCAGGCTGGCGGAGCATTGTTTTGATAACGACCATAGAGCCAATTTTCGGGAGACGACTATCTTGGCAAAATGCAGCAGTTACTGGGAGCGGAGAATTAGGGAGGCTTTGGCCATTTCCTCCGAAAGTAGCACGCTTAATCGTGATGCTGGATTTCAGTTCAACTCCTCTCGGAAACCGGCCTTAAAATGGAAATCCGTCAAATTAAGAAGCAAAGATCAATACAGCTTGATAATCAAGTTAAGTAGCCACGTTTCTTTGACACAATTTGGCCACGCCGTGGCTCAGTGGTTAGACCGCTTGGCTCTCACCAAGGCCGCCCGGGTTCGTTCCCAGGGGAGCGCAAAGTGAGATTTGTGGTGGACAACGCGCGTTGGGGCGGGTTTTCTCCGGGACCTCCGGTTTCCCTCGCCATCTCATTCCACCGGTGTGCCATCTTCATTTCATGTATCATCAGTGTCACCGCCTTCGGTGCCGTATGTAGTAAAAGCGGGCGTTAAACACTACACATTATTGACACAATTTAATATACTCACGCCATCTCCTGAGCAGGTATTTAATTTACTGAAAACAGTCTTTTGTTCAGTAATACGAATTTTGATAGTGTTTTGTCTTTGTTTATAGTTTTGTTATATCTAGTATTTCATTTGTGGTTATAACATTTAATAAATATCCTAATAATGGGAGAGATGCACACTCCCGAAACTTCGATATCTAATCAGCTGTTCCCCTGGCTGTCTGCCCGAGAAGAAATTGAACATAAGTGAAGTTTTTAAGTTACAAATTATTATATTTGTATATAAACAGGTAATTAATGGTGGAAGAGAAAAGTATGTAAATATGACATATTTTGTGGTAGAGACCGGCAGTTCGAAAAGATAAGTAGTTCTGAAACTGAGATCTGAAGTTCTTCTCCTTTCTTCCTGTTTTTCCCCCGTAGACAATCCAAAGATTTTCATTGTCAAGATCACAGTTGTGAAGGGGGACGTTGTATACTGTAGAACACAAATCGTTCCGGTAGCTTCTATAGATATGTCGGCGCTCACACAAGACTATTTGTTATGTAACAAAGAGAGTGTTTGGCCGAAAGTAATGCCATCCCTTGTGTGGGTCGTATTCACAGCGGTCAACTCTCGATATTAAACGACGTTTGAGGATTCCACTTGGGGTATCATTGAGTGGTAGTTGGTGTATGTTCCTCTGCAATTAAAATGACGGCTTCAACTGGAAGGCGATGAAGAATCAATTTCACTGCAAGATATTTAATTACAATTTTCAATATGGCGCTTTAGAAGCAGGCGGTATATTAATATTAGAACTTAGATATCAGAAAAAACGTTTCTATTTTCTCTATAACTTATTTAAAGTGTGGTAAATAATTCGATATCACATTTTACTGGATATATATGTTTTAAGGTCCTAAAACGAGCATTTTACACAGTGATTCTTGTGTATGTGTGAACATTTCGTAAAGACACTCTTGGGTATACACCAAGCTGATATTGTGACGATCTGTTCTTACTTTGTGAATAATTAAGAAACACGTGGTCAGGTCAAACACTCGGGAGCAAACACTCAGAGCAGAACTACATGCTTTAGCGAGAGGCTGGGATCTTTTCTATAATGGTTCATTGGTAAAAATGTAGGGTAAAGCTAATTAAAAGTGGAATTCACTTAATAAGAATATTTACAATAAGCAGATTTACAAAGGCGGCCATAACGGCCGTTTACCTGCCCAGAAGTGGAGCTGCCTACAAAATCATTCTAACCCATCAGTGGGCAATTCTAGGGAGAGAGTCTCACGCTTAAAGATTATTCATCTAGTCATAAAGGAGGGGAGGGAGTGACGTCACCTACTACTTGAGTCAACAGAGTAAATTAATACAATCTGTGACATCATTTAACATCAAAGCTTTACAAAGGTGTCATACGATAATTTCCAACAAAACTCTGCAACATCAAATTACGTTTCAAATGGCAACATTTTTCATAACTTTTAAGAAGATAAACAATGTGAGATTATTTTTCACGTGACATAAAATTTAGGACGGTTTCTTTTTAATTTTTTGCCGTATCCTTGAAACACGCTTAACTTAAATAACAAGTTTGTGTTTAATCTACTTTTTATTTAACAATGTTCACTCACATACGCAAAACTTGTTATAAAAATTCCTATTTTATTCAAGGAGGTTCAAAATACGTGGACGGTTCAATAAAGAATGATCATAATTTTTTTATGTCATAAGTTTTCGCACTAAAATTCTGTCTTATTATATTCTGTTTGCTTAATGTAAAACAAACACACCGTAATAGTTTCATTGTTGGCACTCCTGGTTCCCGCCCGTGAGAACCAGGCAAGTTCTGACATGTTCAGTATCGCCTACCGCTGCAATGGAGGTAACACGCGAGGAACAATATGCGGCTTTGAAATTCTGCTTTCGTCTCAACAAATCTTCAGTAGAGGCCTATACAGTGTTATAGGAAGCCTATGGAGAGTCTGTTCTTCCCTACAGCACAGCTCGAAGGTGTTTTAAAATGTTTAAAGAGGGGAGACACTTTCAAAGAAAGGTGGACCCGGTGCTCCAGTTACTGCTCTTACAGAAGAAAACATCAACACTGCTGCCGCCATTGTGAGAGACGATCGACGAATTACCTTAAGATCACTTTCTGAAATACTAAACATTTCATTGGTTGCCACCCACACCCTGGTGACATGAGACGTGTCATTACACATGAGACGTGTTTGTGCGCGATGGGTTCCAAGACTGTTGATTCCCGAACAAAAGGACATTCTCATGCAGATCTGCATGCAGTTAAAGTTGATGTTAGAGGAAGATCCGGAGTTTCTTTCAAACGTAATCACTGCTGATGAAACTTGGCTACATCATTTTGATCCTTAGAGGAAACAGCAAAGCTTAGTGTGGAAATCTCCTACAGCACCAACCCCTCCCCCCCAAAAGCAAAAGAGGTTGCTTCTGCTGGGAAAGCTATGGTCATCTCATTCTTTGATATTCATGGAATGGCTTATCAGCATGTTGAACCTGCAGACACATCAGTAACTGGACAATACTAGAAACATTGCAAGTCCATATCAGGCGCAAGAGACCACATTTTCGTGAAGCAAGCTGGATGCTGCACCACAATAATGCGCGGCCGCATATTGCTAATTTTGTTGCTCAATATATTGCAAAAATCAACGTGAAGGGCATCCCTCACCCTCCCTATAGTCTGGATTTAGCCCCATGTGACTTTTTTATATTCCATAACTTGAAGAAACGCCTTAGTGGGAGGCATTGTCGATCATGAGAAGCAGTGGTGAAGGCTGCGGAAGCGTTTTTGAAGGATCTCTCAAAACATGGTTTCCAACATGTCTTTGAAGACTGGCAGAAACGCTGGGACAAGTGTATCGCATACAGAAGAGACTATTTTGAGAAGGATTATGAAAATTATGAGGATGAATAAAGGCGCGTTGTCAAAAAAAAAAAAAAAAAAAAAAAAAAGTGATCACTGTTTATTCAACAGCCCACGTATATATTTTTGACGAGGTCAATATCAAATTTTGGCTGGAATATATTTAGTTGCTGTATAGCAGATAAAAACGATAAACGATATGAAAAACTCAAAACACTATAATGTATATTTCAGTACAGCATAAATATGACCAATAGTGTGCTTTAATTATGGATCTAAATTTTCCAATTTTAAGTCTTTTGTCTGTTTCTTATGGTTTACTAATTATACAAAATTACACAATTTATTCTATGTGAAGGGGATTTAGACGCTAATGGCCAACAAATCGGGGATATATATTTTAATGATCACGCAAAGACCTTAAACCTTTTTCACTTTAATGGCAATCTCTAGGATAGGTTTTGGGAAAACAAAAAGTAGTGCAACATTTTCCATATAAAGTGTAGCTTGTAATGGGGGAACTCTCTTGAAAACCATGCTGCATATTTCGAAGATGTTTAGCCTGATGTTAAAATTTTCTGAGACTTTTTAAATAAGTACTATCGGAAAAATATTGATATCAAAATTTTGAGTGAAACACAACACTTCAATACCTGCCGTATGTAGGTACTTGAGAACTAAGTAAACTTTCTGTAAAACCAGCATTCAAAATTATGTACGATAAATTAGTGTCAATTAATAAACTAACATTTTTTTAAAGTATGATTTAACATACATATTAATTTTATTTTTTCAAAATTTAGAATAACAATATAGACTTAGTATCCAATATTGGTTACCCTAATATTCATGCAAGTATACCTATATAGAATGTTCCTCATCGTAGCAAAAGAACTACCATGGCAGCATAAGTTACATTATGCGCGCGATAAGAAGAGGGATCGGTTTCCAAGACCCCATTCGGTAAGTTCCGTTTAATTTCGTAAACATAGATGACAACTTTGAAATTTAAATGCGCTATACACTGACATCTAGTGGCTAATACGCTAAGCTTTATCATGTCCGCCATATTTCGTTTTGATCAATTTCGAGGTTAATTAGCTAACCAGTTTACAACAATCGTATGTTAGAATTAGAATTTTAGTTTGTCCTTGGCAACATATACATGTTATGAGACACATCAAAATGTATAAATACAGTATATACATAAAGTCAAATTGATTACATACAATATACACAGTAAGCAGCTTTTCTATGGTTTCATGTGGTATTTGCATAGACTAATTTACTACAAGAAATGTCATAATATAAATATTACAGGTTTGTGAATGTACTATGCTCCCAGTGCTCATTTACATGGTTATAGTTCTAAAAATTCATTAACCGTATAAAAACAGTGTGCAGGCAAAATTTTCTTAACCTTATTCTTAAAGTATTTTAATGATGCAGCATGTTTAGATGAATTTGAAAGTTTATTATATAACATTATCCCTTTGTAGTTAAAACTTCCTTCATAAAGGCTCGTTTGGTGCTCTCGAATTGCCAGTTTATCCTTGTTACGAGTGTGGTGGTAATGTACACCAGGATTTACTTGAAAATGATTTATATTTGTATGAACATTTGTGGATGTTATGGCTCTCGAAAGGGGACACATTATTATTCGTCTACCTCCGTATAACTGTGATCTGAATGCAATTGAGCTGGCGTGGGCAAACTAAGGAATGTTTTCAGAGGATGCAACGTTACTTGTGATATCTTCGCTTATCTTACACGCTATTCTGCTGAACTATCTTTTTCAAGGTTGACCACACTGCATAAACAAAAGAGCGTTAGCTCTCGCTTCTTCCCCTCTGCCCGCACCACACCATAAATCCAGCGCTCAACTTATCTTGCGCGTACTGTACTTACATCAAATTTCTGCAGGCGATTCATATTTTTGCTGGTAAACTAAAAGGGGTTCTTAAATAATTAATTTCTGAGACAACGTATACCAGAGATAAACTGACTTATTGTGGTTAGCTAAAGTGATTTGTAAGTTGATATTGAGATATGCTATTTAAAAATGAAGTTCAGTATATATTCTAAATTATAATAATTAGTGACTAAACTTTACTTAATTTCATATTATTATATAGAATTAATATTTGAAACCCATCGTTAGAGAACGTCTTCAGGTTTACCCCAAAAATAAAACATAAAAATATGTGTCAGTTTGAGAATTTTATTTCTTATCCACGTGTTGTTTGGTAGTTGAGTTGATTATAGCAACAGGGCAACGAGGAACAAATGTTTGACATGCCAACAACGTGCAGTCAGCTGTTCCAGTGGTGAGCTAACAGATCTTTGCAGTTTATTAAAGTACGTCTGCAACGTTAAGTTATATACGACGATGTGTGATGCTCAAATGAGCTTGGAGTCTATAGATTTTAGAGTCACCTGACATTTATCTTTCAAGATAAGGAAGCACCTCGAATAAAACCTTATTCGGAAAACACTTTGACCAATTTCGAATTCAGGACCGCTTGAGCGCAAGGCGGATACGCTACTACCACACTGCAGAGGCAACCTTCTGTTTAGGGTATGCATTTGTGAGTGAAAATGGACATATTCAATCGAATTTACTGATATATTTAATGAAGGCTAATGATAAGCTGTTTGAAGTGAGTTGCCACCTGTTTGAGGTTGAAAAATTGAAGTGTTTATGAATGTTACCATGCCAAAGTGTAATTATTGAATTATATATGCTAACTTATGACGCATCCAGACTTAACGATTTAAAAATAGCTGAATGTGAAGTGCAAGCTGCCGTGAGACATAGAATCACTACAGTTTGGCTGGCCGTTCATTTATCGGGAGGGGGAAGCGGGCTATTGCCAGTTCTTTAGCGGGAATTTCAAGCATAGGAACGATGCGTATTTTAAATACCTCACTCATTTGCATATTTCAAGATCCAATAGCCATATTATTATAACATCGATAATAATAGGATTTACAAACACTAAAATTGGAATTCACGCACACACAAAATAGGAAACAAACTTTACCAGCGCAAGCACCAAAAGCAATAAAGCCACGTGGTCCAAACAAAATTAAAGTGGCAACGCGGTGTTGGATTCGGAAACCACGTCTAGCAGCGTCAATGCTGATTGGCATAAGCAGACAGTTTTAACTTCCTGACCACGACATCGGATGTACAGACTCCCAGTACTACCAACAGAAGCAGCTAGCGCACGTAGGTGTGCAAGAAATTTTCGAATAGTGTGGGGTTGTAATGAATATCTTGAAAGATAGTGAAATTGCAAGTTGGATTTCAATGCCTTGAAGCTAATATTTAGTTCTATGTATTCATTCAAGGAATAATTTTGTGGATATGTTTACAAATGCTCATTACTGTATGTTGGTACTATTGACCTTCTTCCTCCACCTCCTGCAACCGTAAAACGTCAGAGCTGGAGATCCGGCTGCCGTACTGTAAGCGGAAGGCTCCTTGGACCGACTGCTAAATTGGTATAACCGGAGCGCTGTCTTTGAACGCTACGAGCTACTGATAATAGATCTCAGTAACACTTCTGTAAGACTTGAAAACGAATGGAGAGAGTACATCCTGTTATACTAACTTAAGTCTCGTCTACATTGTCTACCTCTACCACATTTCTATTAAATGTCGTTCTATTTTAAATATGAAACATAATTTTTAGTTGTGATTTTCTCGATCTTAAATCTTAATTCTTTTTCTAACTCTCAGAATTTTATTTACGTGTGCTTTCCTAGGTACACACTTTTAAATATAACTGATTTCCAGGTACATGAAATTTAGGATGCCTTTTTCTTAACATGGAAATAAATAACGACTTCTATCCCGTGACTAACGTTTGCATTGCATAGCTAATGAAGAGACATCGGATCCCGTACACCTTAGCAATCCAGTACGCGCACAGGTACTATACAAGGCCAAGCGAGACATCAACAAACGTCCGATGTCAACACGTATACCGAAGCGCTGTGTGTACACTCCGGTACGGATACAGTGAACAACCAAGTACATTTGTAAATTGTCGAATGTAAATTTTCTGCCCCTCTCACTGAAACAATATAAAAATATTGGGAGAAAGTTCGTTCAAGATCATATGACCTTAATGGTGCATATTTTATACTTTCATATGCTTGTCCGAGACTTAGCTTATTTCTTATATTACGCAGCACTGAAAATCCAGTATTTTTGTGTAGAGTACTGGACAATTCATTTTTTTGCTCGTTTGGTAGATGGTGCATTCTCTATATTGTTAACTTTTGCAAACACCTCCTTGACTGATTTTAGACAGATCGAAAGTACATTCTTCAGCTGTTTAATGATTGTTGATAATACTCAAAACTTTTGATTTATAAACGGAGATTGTCCAATAATTGTTGTGCAAGTAATGCTATTAACACAATATGTCGAACACCTTGGTACTCCCTGGAAGACAGATCTACCTGCGTGGCGAGCAGTAGTTGTAATGAAACGAAAGCTACACGTTGCGAACCGGACTATGCCTGCGTGTTGTCCCCGGGACTGACGTCAGCAGTTATATACTCCGAGACTCGTAAACTTCATATCCATCTAAAGGTGTATGGGATCTGATATCTGCTCGTGAATGTATCTGAGGCTTATGGTATGACCTTATGCACTGATTTTAATATTCTAGCACTTTTTTTTAACTTCTTAATGTTGCCCATCAGAAACTCAGATATAAAGGTTTTAAACGAAAATTCTTGGTTTAAATAATGGCATAACATTGATTTTGCAGTCCAAGTCTATCATTTCAATCTGTGAACAAATGTAAAATTTACAAATTGTACCTATGTGGTGAACTTAAAAGTAATTTAAATATTCCAGGTGATACCAACATTATCAAAAAGTTTCTCTTCGTTGATATTATCCATACTAGAATTACTTAAATAAAAATATAGCTTATGTCAAAATGTGTTTACTTACATCATGTGCATGATGGTGCCCGTTGGGAAACTTGACATATCAGGTATTGCCTCCAAGCCAGTCCTCAGGATACGCCTGTAACATGCATGTTTTATTGACACGCTACCAGTAATATCACTTCATTATGCAGGACACATTACACTCATCGATTTACGCTGCGTCAGTTAAATCACTAGACCATTTTATATGTCCAAACCAAATAACTCTGCATGAGTTTAGAGTGCTCCTGAAAGAGTTCTCAAATGAGCTATTTGATCCTGATCTTACAGTGAATAAGGCTGAATTATTTTATCTAAACTTTTGACATTAAGATTTCTCTGGAGATTAGTGCTCATCCCTAACAAAATTTATAAAACGGCAATGTGTGTATATAAGTGGAGGTGAACAACATAACTAACAAAGTGGGATGCATATAAAACTTAATATTTAAATACACTTCATTGCAACAATGTGATACAGAGATTTTCAGGCAGATTTTCATCTACCCACTGTAAACTACATCTGCATGTTTTTTTTTAAGTCAGTACCGTTTTGGAATTTAAAAAAGACGTGCATAGATATAGCAATAACTTTACTTTTACATGAAAGCCTGTACCTTAATCTACTTTTCTACATAATTTCCGTGAATATTGAGGCACTTGTCATAACTTGGCACCAGTTTTTGAATACCCTCCTCATAAAACTCTGCCGCCTGACGTGTTAACCACTGTAGCACACCTGTTTTGACTTCGTTATCGTCTTGAAGACGCTGGCCGCTCAGATGTTTCTTCAAGTGCAGGAAAAAATGGTAGTCGCTGGCCGCCAGATCGGGGCTGTATGGAGGATGATCTAGAGTTTCCCATTGAAAAGATTTGATGAGATCTTTGGTCCGATTAGCCACATGTGGACGGGCATTGTCATGCAGCAAAACGATACCCTTACTCAACTTGCCACGTCTTTTGTTCTGGATTGCACGGCGCAGATTGTTCAGTGTCTCACAATAAGACGCATTGATTGTCTCATTACGAGGCAGAAACTCCACTAGCAATACTCCTTTTCTGTCCCAAAAAACTGTGCACATGATTTTCCGGGCAGAAATTGTTTGCTTAAACTTCACTTTTGTGGCTGATGATGAATGTCGACATTCCATGGATTGTTGTTTCGATTCTGGTATGACGTAGGCCACCCATTTTTCGTCACCAGTAACAATTTGGTCTAAAAAATCTTCACCTTCATTGTGGTACCGCTCAAGGAAAGTCAATGCACTGCCTAAACGTTGGGTTTTGTGCAAATCCGTCAACATTTCGGAACCCAACGTGAACACAATTTCCGGTACTTCAAGATCTCGGTCACAATGCGATACAAAACACTACGAGAATATTGAGGAAAATAGTCGCAGAATGATGAAATTTTAAAGCGTCTGTTTTCTCTCATCTTTTCGTCCACTTTCTGCAGCAAATCTTCAGTAACGACCGAAGGACGCCCACTCCGTTCTTCATCATGCACATTTGTGCGGACATCTTTAAATGCTCTCGCCCATTTCCTTAACATTCCATCACTCCGTAAACTTCACAGATCTCACGATGAATATCGATCGGTTTTACGCCTTTAGCACTAAGAAATCGTATAAAAGCCCGTACTTCACAATCGGCGGGACTCACGATTGTCGGAGGCATCTTAAACACTCAGTAACCAACGTATACAATGAAGAATCAGACTGTAATGGCGTCAGTGCGTAGACAAGAGATGTAGGTAACCAACGCGCATGCGCGGAATGCCGACTGTAGCGCTACGGCGGCGGAATCACAAAACGGTACTGACTTAATAAACATGCCTCGTATATCGTTAACTTTAATTTTATCAAATACAGCTCCAGCGTTTATAATTAAATATCATATTTCAAAACTATATGCATAAAATAAAATTAGCTTCTTGAATTTCCTTGGAATGCCTGCAGAAGACCTCTTTATTCTAAAAGAATTTCATATACACTACCAATCAAAAGTTTTTAAACACATCTCATTTTTATAAGTTCTTGAAACAATGGAGTAAGAGAGACATAATGTGTAGCCACAATAGTATATTTAATGCAAATAAACAAAATGTACCAGATTTTGCTTTCTTCAGAGTGCCTTCTGCCTTCATCCACTTCCTTTGATTACGGTTGGCAAACTCTGAGGATCCCTTCTATTAAGTGTGCCGGTTTATCTTCAGAAATATCCCTCCATACGTTTTGCACATGACTCCACATTAGCGGGTTGTTTCTTTCTGACGTCTCTGTACACTTATCCCAAAGTAGTTCAACGGGATTGCAGTCAGGACTTCCAGGAGCCAAACCATGATCTTCAAGTCTTGTCTTTCTTCCAATCCTTCAACGTATCTTCTACAGAGGAAAGATGTATGCTTGGGATCATTATCCTGCTACAGGATGAATCCCTTGCCAATTAACCGCATCCCAGATGGTTTGGAATGGCGTTGGAAAATTATGTGATAATGCTCTTTCTTCATAATTCCTTCTATTTTCACAATATCACCTGTCCTATTGCACCAAAATAACCCCATATCCACAATGATTTTGAGCCAAATAGCTCAAAATTAGATTCATCAATAAGCAACGCCTTTTTCAATGATAACGGTCCACCTTACATGTCGGTTGTTCCACTGCAAGCTTTTATGTTTATTGACAGCTCTCACTAGCGGTTTCTTTGACACAATGCAACCTTTCAGATGTCCATCCTGAAGTCATCTCTTCACTGTAGAAACACTCACAGATTCATCTCTAAACTGGTTCAGTTCCCCTGTCAGCATGGGTACTGTTTTGAAACAATCACACTTGCTGGTCACTATTAAATATTTATCCTCTTTTTTCGAGGTCCCCCTAGGCCTCTCCTTTTGATAACTATCCTTATTGCTATTGTGGTCTGAAAAGTTTCCCACATAATAAAGATACAAGTAATTATTTTTATTTTTCAACATAGTCTCTTTGTAACCCTACACACTTCTCCCAGCGATGCTCCAATCTCTGTAACCCATCCAAATAGTACTCGGCGTTTTTCTCTGCAAAACAGTAGTTCACGAAGGTGATTGCCTCTTCATTTGAGAAAATCTCTGTCCTCCGAGTCCAATTTTCAGATGAGGGAACAAAAAGAAGTCGCTTGCGGCTAGATTTGGTGAGTCAAGCAGTTTAAACCGTAATTCGTGTATTTTCGCCATTGCAACCGCTGAGAAGTGAGACGGTGCGTTGTCTTGGTGAAACAGGATTTACTTTCTCTGCAAATGTGGGCGTTTTTCTGCAAGCTATGCCTTCAGCGTGTCAAGTAATGATGCGTAGTATGCTACTATAATGGTTTTTCCTTTCTGAAGATAATCAATTAAAATAACTCCATGACTATCCCAAATAAACAGTCACCATCACTTTTCCAACTGAAAAAAAAAACAGTTTTTGCGGTTTTTTTTGGAGCCAGTTCCCCCTTTGCAGTCCACCTTTTGGACTGTATTTTAGTTTCGGGCGTATAATAGTGTATCCAAGTTTCATCTACAGTAGATAATCGGCGCCAAAACTCGGATTTATTGCGCCAACAGAGCTTTGGAAATGTTCATTCGAACACGTTTTTGGTCTAATGTGAGCAAACGCGGCACCCAACGCGCGGACAACTTCCTCTTGTCCAAATGTTGATTTAATATGTGACAAACACGTTATTTTGACATGTTCATAGCCTCTGCTGTCTCTATCACTTTAATTCTGCGGTCGTCTAGCACCATTTGGTGAACTTTACCGATGTTTTCGTCGGTAGTTGCAGTTTTTGGACGTCCCGGACGTTCATCGTCTCTCAAGCTCTTACGGCCACGTTTAAATTCAGCTACCCAATATTTCAGTTGGGTAAATGATGATGCAGAGTCGCCATACACAGAATCCAACTCATCTTTGATTTGCGTAGGCGTATTGCCTTTCAAAAATAAATATTTAATGACAGTTCAATCAATAGTCGATTTTGTCAAGTTTTATAAAAACACTCACATCAACTCATTCAAACGACTGTTTCATAACAACTGAGCGTCCAAAAATGCTGTAACTTTGGTGAGTAACTGTCAACAGATGAACAACGAAATTCACTAGCTTTTATTTACGAGTCTTCATGTTGAGGTCAGAACCTTTTCACACTACCCTTGTAGTATATACCTCTTTAAAGTGCAATAGACACTTCCTAAGGAAACTTTTTTTTAAATTTACGTCCTACAAAGTTTAGTCATATTGAGCGATGAATGAAATGGGTGAAATGATGCTCAAATGAGTCCGGAGTCCATGGAGCTTACAGTTACCCGACATTCGTCTCTCACGATAAGAGATACCCCCGGGAAAAACTTTACTCAGGTAACTTACCCAAGGGAACTTGTTCTCATGTGGCAATTGACGCATGGTGTGCCCTGCTTTATGTAAGCTGACTATTGCAAAAACATTTTTCTGCTAAAAGCTCCCTTCTTCTACCCATTTCAGACTTTTCAACTGCACAGTAATAATGTGCATCATTCACTTGTTTACGAAGAACAGGAAGTGCTATTCATGGCCAATAGTACGAACTCTAAAAGAATTTTGGGTTAAGTGTTCCTATAAGGGTCAACAAATGTTATACTTTCAAAGTGCACATAATTGACAAACAAAAGGTACCATAGTAAATTTAAATTATGTTTTCATGGATTTCTGCCATATAAAACATTGGCTTTGTTTGGCGTTATACACTTGTTGATTACAGTAAAACAGGCTGTTCAAAAAGTTTTGAGCGATAGTGTACAGCAGTTAAGAGACAAACACAAATTTATTACGCAGAAAATATAGATACATTTAGAACATTCACCTTTTACTTGAATCTTTTTTATGTTATCATCATTTTCGTGATATCTGTTACGATTAGTTAGAATATCTCAAGGTATTTCATTTTTAAATAATGTTTTTATTTCTCGACAATCACGCAAATGGAATGGAATTTTGAAGCCAGTATAGAGTGACCTTTTAACATAAGACTTTCTTTTCCAATCCTTATATCGCTCTTGCAAAAGTTAGAGGTAGTAATTGAGTTTGATTACTTAGGGGTACTACTGAGTGTTAATGGAGGATGGAAAGCATATAAGAAAAAAATAGTGGCAAGAGGAAAGGCAGCTATGGCAGGAATAAGAATATTTAAGTATAAATTGCCAGACCTATCAGCTAAGTGGATAGAATGTATGTATGAAACAATAGTAGAATAAAAAATGGCATATGCAATGGAAATTTGGGGAACTAAAGAGAATACAGAGAAACTAGATCACATGTATAGATTATTTTGTAAAGAACTATTGTGGCTAATAAGGACAGCACCAAGGGAGGTAGCTTTGCTAGAACTGGAAGCCCAGAAGAAGGGGTATAATGCTAGAAAGAGTGGTGAACTATTGGTACAGGTATTTAACAAGTGAAGATGAAGTATTGAAATTATGTATAAAGCAGCAAAAGGTAAACATAAGCAAGGACAGCTGGTGGATGAATATAGGGGAGGAGCTAAGGAGAGTAGGAATGGAAGATTTATGGTCAGTAGAGGAGAAAGATGTAAAGGGATTCTGGAGTGTAGCAAGGTGTAGGGTAGAAGACGTGCAAAGGAAAGAAATTTGGGGGAGCATAGAAGGAAAGAAGTCATTGAGATTATATAAATCAGTAAAAAAAAAGAGTGGGGAAGAGAAAAATATATGGACATATCCAATAAAAGGGAAAGAGAAGGGTGAGCTTGGGTAAGAACAGGGGCTATGTTCTTAAAAGGGCTAAGGGTGACGGATGATAAAACATGTGTTATGTGTGAAGGAGAAGGTAATGATTTGCATAGCCTAACAGAATGCAAAGAGGTAAAAGCTTGGAGGGAGAAAATTTGGAATTCGAAGTGGGATGGCCTAGAAAAGAGTATATCGTTTTTAGAATGTTGAATGTTAATGGGAAAGAGAAGTGTAAAGAAATGGGGGACGTTTTGGCCAAGATAAAGGAGAAAGGGCTAAGGAAACAAAGAGGAGGAGAAGAGGAGGAGATGGTGGTGAGGAGGAAGAGGGAGAGGGATGTCGAATAGAGAAGGGCTGGTGCTACATCATTAGCAGGAAGGCCAGGGTACCAAAGCTAATTTCTGTTTCATATAACCTTGCCCCGCTGAAATGTATCACATCGCGTTCAACTACCTTCCCCCTCACCCTAATTGGCTAATGCTCTCGCGCCATAGGCCATAGGCGGTGCCTTCCCCTCACACTTAAACCTGCAGCAAACGTCATAATAATTGCCGGGGAGATAAATAAAATCATACAAATAAGGATGTGAAGGCATGCAAAAATACAAGTTTATAATGAACTGAGCAAGTTGAAACTGAACGACTAAGCAATGAAACTGAAAGAGTTTATAATGAAAGGCCTTTGGCCTTTTCCACTGGGATTTTTTAAACCAGCACACATACCTTTCAAAAATGCTTGTCTTTCAGTCTTAAAAGTCGTGTCACACCATACCTTACTTTTCGTGTGTTCTTCGTGTATATTTTGCGATTTGTATCTCGGTGCAGTCTGGTTGTCCTTAAATAACGTCTTCGCCACACAGCAATATCGCCTCTGTCTCTTAGGACATTTTTCTTGCCTCTTTTTTTAATTCACAAACCCCAGCTGTATAAGCAATTTGGTAAATCTGCATCCTCATTTACAGCAGACGAAATGTTACTTATGTTAGGGAGTTCGTTTCTAAAGAAAAAACTATGCACATGACGACCCACAACACTTTTCACGTATTTTCTCCGAGCACGCACTTTTGTTTATTCCTGCTTTTGCCTGGAGTGGTAAGTTTTCCTGTTTTCTCAATTTCACATCGCGATCTTCCTACGGATCTAACACTCACACCTGTAACTTCAGAGCACAGCTGTTCGACTTCTCTCACTGACAAAGACGGACTCTTCTCTGTGAGTGCATTAAACACATGCACCGCAATTCTTTTTTTGCTGCTTGGTAAAGTTTTCCCTTGCGATGCTTCAGCGAAAAACTGGCGCTAGATTGCAGTTATACATATAAAGTACACGCGCAATAAACGACCAATAAAATAATTTAGCTCTCGCACTCGACAAGGCACACCGTCGAATGGCGATATATGACTAATCCAGTTCTAAACAAGGTCAGTGATAAAAGTCATATAAACAAATGTCATCACTGCCGCTAAATCACGTGCTATCGTGCCATGTGCTTGAGAGCAAAGGAACCTCCTCTTTACTTCGTTTAAGAATTAACATGCATTTCAGATAAATCAACTGTGTTACGTAATATATTTAATTAAAACAGTCACGAAAATATAAATTTGACAATTCTCTTCCAACATATAAATATATATCACCATGTTAATTGACGAACTAATTTTTACCGCACAACAGTCTGTACCACAACAGCAGCCAATGAGAGGTGATTAGGTCACGTGACCGTTAAGAGATACGGGGCAAGCTTACGTGAAACAAGGATTAGGTATAGCGCTGAGGAGATTAACTATAGTGTAAGAAATTTAAATTTAAGGAAATGTATGTTAAAATAATGTAAAACTGACAAGCATTAAATAAATATCTATCTATATCTCTCTTGTACCTACAATGAAATACATTAGGCCAGTGGTCAATGTTAAAACATATAACTTATATAAAATATTTTTTCTGGTGTTCATTTCCGTAATACTTTCTCTAGACCCAAAGTTTCAAACAGCTTGCATCTTTTTGAAGTGCTAATTCATTATTCACTAGTTTTTCACGGTGATGCAAGTTTCTATATTATGCCTCAGAAGGTCTCTGGTTTATTATTCATGACAGAGTTTCCTAACCACTAGCAACAAAGCAGTTCTTGAATCTAGCTGCCCTTGCAAGATTACGGCGAGTATACGGTCCCAAAATATTATTGCAACAATTGCCTCTGTTCTGGAGTTAACGACCTTGCTTGAGATCAAAAACATGGACGTTCACGTGGGAATATTTTACATGTGAGTGAGTGAGTGCATTATTAATATTCATAGAGTCACTTTGAGCCAGTTCTCACCGCCATGAACTACATACGAGCACATTCTCTGTACTTGTGCCTTCTTTCCTTCTCTTGTTTTTATATTTATGCCTTTGACATTTCTTCATGTGTAATGTAGAAGGTGTCCATTTCCTGTTCTGCAAATAATACGTACTCCTGCAGTAGCTGGAATTATCTGGTACAAACCAATTCATTTTTTTTTTGCTTGTACTAAATACTCAATATTTGTTATTTTAGTGTGTTATCTAGCACTATATAGGGTAAGGTTTTTGATAGATAGAGTGAAAATGAAAAATCAAGTGATATGGCTGGGATTTGAAACACGGATCTCCTGGTTTCCGTCCAGTCGCTCTAACCCAATGAGCTACTCTGGCCAACTTGCCCTCAAGACATTAAATTCTCCATTTGACTCGTATATTTCCCCGGCAGACCACTAGGGGCTCTGGAATTCGAGATACACCGTTTGTGGCGACTTACTATCGTAAGTACCTGAGTCCCAGGCTTTAACACTTAACTCTTATTATTTTAGTTAATTGATGGCAATTAATAATTTCTTAACAATAGCCATATACAGGCTAAGTTCTTTGATAGAGTAACACGAAAAGTTGAAGGCCATGGCCGGGATTTGATCCATGGATCTCCTGGTTTCCGTCCAGTCGCTCTAACCCATTGAGCTACCTTGGCCAACTTGCCGTCACGACATTAAATTCTCCATTTGACTCATATTTCTCCGGTAAATCACTAAGGGCTCTCGATTCGAGATACACCGTTTGTGCTGACTTACTATTGTAAGAACTTGAGTCCCAGGCTTCATCATTTAACTCTTATTATTTTAGGTAATTGATGGAAATTAATCATTTCTTCACACTAGCCGTATATAGGCTAAGATCTTTGACAGATAGAGTCAACATAAAAAATTCAATGCCACGGCCGGGATTTGAACCAGGGATCCCCTGGTTTCCGTCCAGTCGCTCTAACCCATTGAGCTACCATGGCCAACTTGCCGTCACGACATTAAATTCTCCATTTGACTCATATTTCTCCGGTAAATCAGCAAGGGCTCTCGATTCGAGATACACCGTTTGTGCCGACTTACTATTTTTAAGAACTTGAGTCCCAGGCTTCATCATTTAACTCTTATTATTTTAGTTAATTGGTGGAAATTAATCATTTCTTCACACTAGCCGTATATAGGCTAAGGTTTTTGACAGATAGAGTCAACATAAAAAATTCAATGCCATGGCCGGTATTTGAACCAGGGATCTCCTGCTTTCCGTCCAGTCGCTCTAACCCATTGAGCAACCATGGCCAAGTTGCCGTCACGACATTAAATTCTCCATTTGACTCATATATTTTCCCGGCAGACCACTAGGGGCTCTCGCATTCGAGATACACCGTTTGTGGCGACTTACTATTGTAAGTACTTGAGTCCCAGGTTTTAACACTTAACTCTTATTATTTTAGTTAATTGGTGGAAATTAATCATTTCTTCACAATAGCCATATATAGGCTAAGATCTTTGATAGATAGAGTCAACATAAAAAATTCAATGCCATGACGAGAATTTGGACCACGGATCTCCTGGTTTCCGTCCAGTCGCTCTAACGCATTGAGCTACCATGACATTGAACTTTTCATGTTGACTAAAATAATAAGAGTTAAATGATGAAGCCTGGGACTCAAGTACTTACGATAGTAAGTCGCCACAAACGGTGTATCTAGAATACGAAAGCCCCGAGTGGTCTACTGGGGAAATATACAAGTCAAGTGGAGAATTTAATGTCGTCACCGCAAGTTGGCCATGGTAGCTCAATGGGTTAGAGCGACTGGACGGAAACCAGGAGATCCGTGATTAAAATCCCGGCGATGGTATTGAATTTTTCATGTTGACTCAATCTGCTCAATATTTGTGTTGTCAGAATCAGGTTAAAAACAGAAAAATACTTTATCCAGGCAACTCATTCTAACCGAGATTCAAGCTCGAGAGCTATTGAATGGGAAGCACTACAGAAAGAGACTAAGCAATAGATTGTATTAAGGGAATATTAAAAGTTATATTTAATGTTAAATCTGCTAAATTTAATGACCTATTATGTCAGTAATTATTTGTGATATCAAACTGAGATTTTTACTGAATATAGACAAATGCTCTCTTAAGTTAAATTATCTACTTTTATCCAACCTGTTTATTTACTAAAAAGATAGAACTATTTTCATAATCAGTCTATATTCGGTTTAAAGTTTATCAGGAATTATCTTTTCTTAAATATCCATTAATTTTATTAGCACCAAGGAAAATCCAACAGCACCTTTATGCACTTTTTATTCTCAAAATTAATTTTAATATTGCTTTCGTAAATAGTTAGGGAGAAAACTGGATACTTATATGAGAAAATTTCACTCACTGAAAAAAGTGCATAAAGTCAAAGTAAAGAAAATAAATTTGAATATTTGTAAAGAAAAAGCCGCACATGTTTGAGCTCATAGAAAAGGCAATACGTAATAGTTGCAGAGAAAAACTTTCTCTGAGAGATATGTGAAAGTTTACTAAGCTGCTCCCAAGTTTAAAAGACTTATGATTTATTTTCTATGAAGTTCTGTAGGATTCACTGCAGAAAATGGTAAGTACAGTACCATTTTGAAAGAAGTAATTATAAAATATATGCTAAATCAAAGTAAAATTTGTAATGTTACAGTGTAAAGATTAGAAATGTCATTAGTTGTCAGTTTTTTTACATTCAGTCACCCTTAAATAAACTAGGGTCCCTTGGAAGACAATATAGGCAGAGGGGGCAACATTTTTGGGGTGTTTTGAAGAAAATAAAGAGGAACATAAGAGGAATCGAAAGACGAGATTTAGCTAACTTGGGTAAAACTATTTTTAAGATTATAAAAGATAAAGAGGAATTGGTACAGGGTGAGTTAAGCTGAATTGTGCCAAAAGAAGACGAGTCAGGATTGATGTTACAAAATATATAAATAATAAAATATATAATCATAAATAATAAAGGAGTGATCTAGAAAATAAAATGCAGTTTTGCTAAAAATCAGAAAGAAAGAATATATAAGCGAAGGGTATGTACTTGTACACCTAATAAACAAAAGAAGGAAAGAATTAGCTTGGATGAGCACGGGACAGAGATGAGAGACAGTGGAATAATATATGTGTGAAGCAGGACACCTTTTTTTACTTATTTTTTGTAATTTATATCCTCCAACGTTACGTCATATCGGACGATGATTGAAATGGCCGAATTGACGATAAAATGAGTCCAGGATCCAAAGAGCTTCATCTTTCGGGATAAACCGGAAAAACTCTTATCTCGATAGCTCATCCTGACAGAGATTCGAACCTGGGACGCTCAATGCATGTAAAAAGAGGAGGGATGAACCTTGAGAACATATATGTGACAGTATGCCATAAGGTAGGTGATGATAAAAATGTTGAATGGGCAGGGGAGAGGGAAAAATGTAAAAAACAGGAAAATTTTTGGTTGAGGTGAAAGAAATATAGAGAACAGGTAACATAAAAGAGGTTGTACTCATTGACAGCCAGGAATGTAAATGGATGTGACTTAAAAGGATACTCAACCGTAATTATGAGGGCTGTTCAATAAAGAATGATCACAATTTTTTTGACAACGTTCCTTTACTCACCCTCGTAATTTTGATGGTCCTTCTCAAAATGGTCTCCCCTGAATGCGATACACTTGTCCCAGCGTTTCTGCCGGTATTCAAAGACATGCTGGAAACCATTTTTGAGATCCTTCAAAATCGCCTCCGCAGCCTTCACCACTGCTTCTGATGACGGATAATGCCTCCCTCGAAGACGTTTCTTCAAGTTAGGGAATAGAACAAAGTCACATGGGGCTAAATCTGGACTATAGGGAGGGTGAGGGATGCACTTCATGTTGACTTTTGCAAGATATTCGGCAACAACATTGACAATATTCGGCCGCGCATTATCGTGGTGCAGCATCCAGCCTGCTTCATGGAAATGTGATCGTTTGCGCCTGATATGCACTTTCAATGTTTTCAGGACATCCCTGTAGTATTGTCCAGTTACTGATGTGTGTGCAGGTACAACATGCTGATAAACCATTCTTTGAATATCAAAGAATGAGATGACCATAACTTTCCCAGCAGAAGCAACCACCTTTGATTTTTTGGGGGGTTAGTGATGAAGGAGATTTCCACAGTGAGCTTTGCTGTTTGCTCTCAGGATCAGAATGATGTAGCCAAGTTTCATCAGCAGTGATTACGTTTGAAACAAACTCCAGATCTTCCTCTAACATCAATTTTAATGGCATGTTACCTCCATTGTAGCGGTAGACGATACTGAACATGTCTGAACTTGCCTGGTTCTCACAGGCGGGAAACAGGAGTACCAACAATGAAACTACTAGGGCATGTTTGTTTCACATTAAGCTAACAGAATATAAAATTAAATTATGACCGTAAAAATCATGATCATTCTTTATTGAACAGCCCTTGTAAGTGTATGTAATTAGAATAAGTAAAATGGTTTAAGTATTGGACATAACTGTAACAATTGATGTGTAATATAAGTACAGTAATAATTTATTTATTTATGCATTAATGTATTTTTGTGTATTATTTATTTATTTACTGTAAACAATGGTTAATATTACACATACGAGACCTTAGTCTGCTTCAAAATAGGTTCAAATTGATGAGGCCTTAACATACTATTAAGAATAAATTTTATTAGGAATATAAATATATAAAATATACAATATTTTAATGAAAATCATTACAATTTATAGAAGATAAAAATTAATCAAGCATTTTCCTTGTAACATGTTATGTTTTATAGATGTCAATATATTGACTTTGGGTTATGTTGTTCTCACACATATACACACATATCTAAATTAGCCCCTTTTTGAAATATTCTTGTTTTCTAATTCCAAAGAACTTTAAAATATTATTTTTGGTGCAATACATCCTTTGTCAGAAAAGTTCCAGGACAGATTAGTTTGAAATAAAAAAAAGACATAAATGTTTTATGTTATTTTTGACAATGCAAGGCCCTATACTGCTTTATCTGTTAGGAGCTTGCTATCTCACATCCGCCATATCCATCCGACTTCTCGCCATGTCATTTTTTCTTGTTCCCGCTTGTTAAAATACGATTGAAAGGAAAGCTTTAACAAGATATCGAAGAGATCCAGTGGGCTGTGACAAATGAGCTTACAATCATAACAGTTGAAGATCTCACTGCTAGCTTCCAAGACCTCCAGATACGCAGGCAACTGTTTATAGACAGCCAAAGAGAATTACCTCGGTAGGAGCTAGGATCATAGCTTGTTTAGTGTAATTTACTGTGTTTACCACCTCTGTCTAGAAACTTTGTTGGCAAAGGAAGTACAATACTTACATTAGTGGCGGCAGCAAAGTAAGAAATAAAAATATATCAGAGTATACATAATTATCAAGTTTAACATTTTCATCAAAGAAGTATAGACTTGATTGTAGTAACCAAAGACTTTGAAGACTTTAATACAGTACATATCTGATATTAAAACACTGTGTAGTACTTACAGAGAACGGAAGCGTGAAGAAATTCCTTCAAAAACTCCTGCAGGTAACACTCGCAAAGCTGGTGCTTCGGAAATGTATCTAGAAAAAAGAAAACAAAACACCTATTTGTATAAAATATCTATGATCCTTTAAATTAGGTTACGAGTGAATAATGTTTACCAAATTTGTACCAAGATTACATACGATCTACTGGCAAGGTGTAAATGCAATGGTGATGCACACTACAGTATGTCAAAACAAAGGAGCTGTTGTTAACTCCACTAGCTATGTTTTCCGGGCTTGTAGGCCGTGGTCCATTTTCATTTCCTTCCGAAGTTCCGCCGAAAACTGCATTCGGCATCTTCAGGACTCAGTCTTGTGTTGGACTCCGGGTCTACTGATTTAGAACCCTGAAGATGCCGAACGCAGTTTTCGGCAAAACGTCGGAAAGAAATGAAAATGGACCACGGCCTACAAGCCCGGAAAACATAGCTAGTGGAGTTAACGACGCCGACCGTGAAAGCCTCAGTATTTATGTGAGCTGTCGTTATATCATTGTTAAAGTTCGAGTGGAATTTCTTTTTTTGGTGAAAGTTGAAGCTGATATTGCATACATGGACATATTAGGTAAACATGGCCATCTGTAATTGAACTTAAGTTAATAACCAAGCAGGCCATGTAGATGATGCAACAAATGCTTAGGTTTATTGAAATCCCAAATTGTGACGTAGGACCAATCAGAATTAAGTATTTCGGTAACTTAGCAACCAAAACAAAATAAAGAACCAATGATTTTATTCTTAAATTCTTTCTTCTGGTTTGAACTCTCGAAGAGGGTAGACGCGTTTTCGGTAAAAGACTTCCTGAAACTATTAGAAGTTATTGGAGTTCATCATTTATGAAGGTTTAGTAAACGTTTAAAATATACATCGAAGACGCGACGCTACGATAAATAAATTAAGTATGAAACCGTTGCATCATTTATATATAAAAGGAGAAATTTAGTGGAAAAATTCGCATTTAAAGAAGAAAATGATGTCGAGAAATATAATTCCAAGTATTATTTTATTCCATAGTTGCCCAAAAGTGAAATCCCTTTCGTGTCGATACCACGCCTGAGAAGTTTCACATCTGATCGCTCGCCGCAGCTGCCGGAGAGAGGATTTATTGAAATCTTCGAGAACTTCTTCTTCACAGCTTTTAGACGAAAGGTTAATCACTTCTACATCAAGCCAATTCTACATGCGTCGCCACACCGAGGGAGCGCGAACATTTTGCATGTGTGGGGCGTAGACCTCACGAAAGGGCGAATCCAACTTCAGATATGCCACCGCATTGTGTGATATAAATCCAACCCACAAGGAGGGTAAGCGCTCCAAAGTAGATCGAAAGTAAAATTACAATTTCTAGGCATCTTTTCTTCTAGAACGAAAATTGACAAGACAAATTTGATTTATAAATTAGAATGGTTTACTAACAGCACCTAATTATTTGCAGACACAGGCATTTAAAATTATTTTTCGATCGCATTGTTGTGTTGGAGCCGCCGCAAGTGGCCGGAAGTGTATGCCACCCCGAACCAGAAGGCGAAGACGTTTAGAGGCTGCCTCGCGGAGCAACTGTTCTGCCGTTTTGGGGTGCCGTTATAGCTCCACAGCGACCAGGGCACACATTTTGATTCCCACCTAATGAAGGAGGCACTGGAAAGGCTTGGGGACAACGAGACCCACACAGCACCTCTACATCCACATCCGGACGGCATGGTGGAGAGATACATGAAGATCCTAGAAGAACATCTGAGGAAGGTCGTGCCCAGCCATCAGCGAGACTGGGACGTCAAGGTGCCACTGTTCCTGCTGGCCTACCGCTCAACACACACCACTAGGATGAGGCTAGCAAGCTTAATGTTCGGCCGAGAGCTACGCCTCCCTTGTGATCTGGCTTTTGGGGGTCCCCGGAAGCGAAGCAGCCAGCAACCGAGTACGTGGAGAACTTCGTAGACCATCTCCACGAGATGGCTCGTCAGAACATCCAGATGGCGAGCGACCACATGAAGACCCGGTAGGAAGGCAAGCCAACAGCCAAGGGTTCCAGCAAGGTGACCGAGTCTGGTTGTATCGCCCTAAATGGACCAAGGGACGCTGCCCAAAACTCAACAACCGTGACAAGGACCTTACCGAGTGGTAAAGAGAATTAACGACGTGGTCTACCGCATCCAGAAAGTTCCCCGAGGAAAGATGTTGGTGGTACACCTGGATCACCTGGTTCGTTGCGATGGTGCTGTTCGGGATGACCAGCATTGGAGGGAGCAGTGTCACCAATCGCATTGTTGTGTTGGAGCCACCGCAAAGCCAGAGCTGTACGCGTGGGCAGGAAAGAAAAAGACAGAGAGTAGCGCACCGAGTTGGACGCTTGCCGAGACAGAGAAAGAATTAGAGAAAGAAAGAGATAGAGAGAAGTCTGGAATTCTACGCTTTTCTGATGCCTTGGCGATTGTTATCGAATGGTCTACCGCATTCTGGAACATTGACTGGGAGTTAGGAGTATAAATAGCGGCAAAGAGTGAGAGGCAGTCAGTTGTGCAGTTGATTTGTTGTGTAGTGGAGTTGAGTTGTGCGATGTTTATCGCGACAGTGAACATTTGAACTGTACCGCAGTGATTCTTTTGTTTGTTTACATGTGGTGGGCGAACGAGACGACGTTGGAGACTGCTGCTTGTCACTGACATGTCATTATGCTACTGCAAGGGTTGTACAAAACTTCTGTTTACTGCAAACAAGACTTTGGACTCTACGAACCCACCAAGTCACAGTATTAAAATGAGAACTTAAAAATGTGAAATTGATATAGAAATAAATGATAGTGAGTGGACGAACATTTTCTGATATGAAATCCTTATAGGTTAAATTTTTATTGCCCTTCAATTGATATATTTATTGTGCATATTCCAAAATTTTAGAATTTACAACTTTAGGCTACATTTGTTTGTCTTTACCTTGTTGCTGCCTTGGCTTACATGACACCCTGGTCTTCTGCTCTGCCAGGTAGCTCTTAACCTTTATGCCTCCTTGATTACTTAGTCCCATTCTTCCCCCTCATCATCCATTCTTATATTCTTTACATTGTTACTACCTTGGATTGCATGACACCCTGGTCTTCTGCTCTGCCGTGTAGCTCTTAACCTCCATGTCTCCTTGTAACATAATTAGTCCCATTCTTCCCCTTCATCTTGCTTTCTTATGTTCTTTACATTTATTTGTTTTTACCTTGTTACTACCTTGGCTTACATGGCACCCTGGTCTTCTGCTCTGTCAGGCAGCTCTTAAACTCCATGCCTCCTTATTACATAATTAGTCCCATTCTTCCCCCTCATCTTCCTTTCTTATATTCTTTACATTTATTTGTCTTTACCTTAGTGCTACCTTGGCTTACATGACACCCTGGTCTTCTGTTCTGTCAGGCAGCTCTTAACCTCCATGCCTCCTTGTTACATTATTAGTCCCATTCTTCCCCCTCATCTTCCTTTCTTATATTCTTTACATTTATTTGTCTTTACCTTGTTACTACCTTGGCTTAAATGACACCCTGGTCTTCTGCTCTGTCAGGCAGCTCTTAAACTCCATGCCTCCTTGTTACATAATTAGTCCCATTCTTCCCCCTCATCTTCCTTTCTTATATTCTTTACATTTATTTGTCTTAACCTTGGTGCTACCTTGGCTTACATGACACCCTGGTCTTCTGTTCTGTCAGGCAGCTCTTAACCTCCATGCCTCCTTGTTACATAATTAGTCCCATTCTTCCCCCTCATCTTCCTTTCTTATATTCTTTACATTTATTTGTCTTTACCTTATTGCTACCTTGGCTTACATGACACCCTGGTCTTCTGCTCTGCCGTGTAGCTCTTAACCTCCATGTCTCCTTGTTACATAATTGGTCCCATTCTTCCCCTTCATCTTCCTTTCTTATATTCTTTACATTTATTTGTCTTTACCTTGTTGCTACCTTGGCTTACATGACACCCTGGTCTTCTGCTCTGCCAGAGTAGCCCTTAACCTCCATGCCTCCTTGTTACTTAATTAGCCCCATTCTTCCCGACAATCTTCCTTTCTTATATTCTTTACATTTATTTGTCTTTACCTTGTTGCTACCTTGGCTTACATGACACCCTGGTCTTCTGCTCTGCCAGAGTAGCCCTTAACCTCCATGCCTCCTTGTTACTTAATTAGCCCCATTCTTCCCCTTCATCTTCCTTTCTTATATTCTTTACATTTATTTGTCTTTACCTTGTTGCTACCTTGGCTTACATGACACCCTGGTCTTCTGCTCTGCCAGAGTAGCCCTTAACCTCCATGCCTCCTTGTTACTTAATTAGCCCCATTCTTCCCCACAATCTTCCTTTCTTATATTCTTTACATTTATTTGTCTTTACCTTGTTGCTGCCTTGGCTTACATGACACCCTGGTCTTCTGCTCTGTCAGGTAGCTCTTAACCTCCATGTCTCCTTGTTACTTAATTAGTCCCTTTCCTTCCCCCATCTTCCTTTCTTATAGTCTTTACATTTCTGGCCCATTTTTCTTTTACTTTCTGCAAGAACTCAGCAATATTTCTTTGCTTCTTTTGCTCCCTTCCCGTTAACATTTTTATAACTACTATCCTCTTCTCTATTTCTCCCATTTTTCTTCCCAGACCTTTTTTCTCCACATTGCGACCTCGTCGCATTCTGTTACATAGTGTTCTATGCTTTCTTTCCCCCCAAACAATTCACAAATTCCATTTTCTCTACTTCTTATCCCTTTTAGAAATATTGTTTCTCTTCTCATCCAAGCTAACCCTTCTCTCTCTTGTCTATTGCAGTAATCTACATATGTTTCTCGTCCCCGGTTTCTTTCTATTTGCTTGTAAAATTATAATGAATGTCATATTTTCTTGATTTCCCCATATTTGCTGTCTTTCTTGAGTCATCTGACGTGCGACTTTCTCCACTCTTTTTTGTAGTCATTCTTGCAAATAGTTATTCCTTTTGTCTAATTTATGTTAATGGAGTTTAACACTTGTAGAAATGTTTTATTATATATTTCCTTGCAGTAGAAACGGAATATGGGGATGGAACAGGATTAAATCATTAAGAGCTACTTGTTATGTGATTGCTTTGAAATTATTTTATCTTTGTATGACCAGAAGGAAAACAACTTCCTATTTGAGAAAAGTATAAGTATTGGAATATTAAAACAAATAATAGGGCATGGTTAACTCCAAAGAAAAGTACTTAAGATAAATTGTATGCTTCAATGACATAATTTATGCATAAAAACTTACGTTTACCAATTACACACAAGTCATTAGGAATAACGAGAGTTGACAGGCTATTTACAGAGCATTCAAGTTCATAATTTCATTTATCATGAATATATCTATTTAATTAAACCCGTTACTGACATCTTTTAGGAAATCTAAATTTATGAAATATTTTAAATGTAAAGTGTAGTTTCGGATGAGGGGATGGTATTGCATCTTAAAAGACGTTGAGCTTTGGTATTTAACAAAGTTTGTCTTTGAGTTACGTTGTTCAAAGACACACACACACACACACACACGCACGCACGCACGCACGCACACGCACACACACGCACGCACGCACGCACACACACACGCACGCACGCACGCACACACGCGCACACACGCGCACACACGCGCACACACACGCACACACACGCACACACACGCACACACACGCGCACACACGCGCACACACGCGCACACACGCGCACACACGCGCACACACGCGCACACACGCGCACACACGCGCACACACGCGCACACACGCGCACACACGCGCACCTACGCGCACACAGGCGCACACACGCGCACACACGCGCACACAGGCGCACACACGCGCACACACGCGCACACACGCGCACACACGCGCACCTACGCGCACACAGGCGCACACACGCGCACACACGCGCACACAGGCGCACACACGCGCACACACGCGCACACACGCGCACACACGCTCACACACGCACACACACGCGCACACACGCGCACACACGCACACACACGCGCACACACGCGCACACACGCGCACACACGCGCACACACGCGCGCACACGCCCGCACACGCACGCACACGCACGCACACGCACGCACACGCACGCACACGCACGCGCACGCACGCACACGAACGCACACGCACGCACACGCACACACACGCACCCACACGCACGCAGACGCACGCACACGCACGCACACGCACGCACACGCACGCGCGCACACACACATACACACACACACACAGGGTGAGTTTCCTGGATAAGGTGTTTTCCGGGGTTTCCCTTATCCTGAAAGACGAATGTAGGGTTTCTCTAAGCTCTATGGACCCCGGACTCACTGGAGTATCATTTCACCCATTGCATTCGTCGTCCGATATGACAACGCTGGAGGACGTAAATTACAAAAAAAAGTACGTAGTAGAGAGTGTAAAAATAATTCAATAGTACCACATCTATATATGGAGTTGTGATAACGTATGAATCTCGCTTTCAAAAGCCCGTGTTCGATTCCCGACGACTGTCTAGTCTATGCTTTCTTCTTCTTCTTCACTTCACGGCATGGGCAGAGTGCCGGTTCCGTCTCACAATAACTGCTCCTTCCATCTCTTTTTAGGTCTACCAATATCTCTCTTTTCTTGTGGCTGATATTGGAATGCAATCTTAGGCAGTCTTTTTTTTGGACATTCTTTGTATATACTGCATCCATTCCTTTTGATATTTTTCAATTTTAATACTTATCGAGTCTACGTTGAGTTCCTTTCTTATGTCTTCATTCCTTATTCTATCCAACCTTGTGCATCCCTTTGTTCTCCTTAAAAAGTTCATCTCTGCACTTTGAATTTGGCTTTTCATTTTCTTCGTGAGTACCCATGCCTCACTTCCATAAAGTAGTGCAGGGACTGCCATTGTTTTGTACAACTTTAATCTTGTATCTCTTCTTGTTTTATTTCTCAACGTTCTATGCACTGTTCCAAAAATCATTTGGAATTTTGCAAGCTTTTTGCTCACATCTCTGTCTGTTTTCATCATATAATTAAGATTACATTCTAAATAGCTGAATTCTTTTAGTTGTTCTAGTGGTTTGTTGTCTAAAATTATTCTTGATCTTATATGTTGTTTTCCTCAAAAGACCATTATCTTAGATTTTTCCGTCGATATTTTAAGATCATACTGTTGGCATACTTGTAATTTATCCTCCGTTTCTTGTATTAAAACCACGTCATCTGCATGTAGTAAAAAATTAAAACTTTGTTCTTATTTATTTTTATTCCTGATTTAATAATACTTTTCCTATTTGGATGATGTCATTTACATATATATTAAAAAGAGTAGGTGATACACAGCACCATTGTCTTACGCCTCTATTAATTAAAATTGGCTCGTTTTTATGAGCTCCTGTGTTTATTATTATTTTGGAGTTGCTATACATATTTTTTATTACTTTAATTAATTCTTGTGGATAGTTACTATTTTCCATAATTTTCCATAGCTTTTCCCTATTAACAGTGTCAAATGCCTTCTTGAAGTCTAGGAATGCCAGATGTGTTTATAAATTATAATCTCACAGTCTATGCTTTTTTCCGTACTTTTCTCGGGTCGGTGGGTGAATTCTGGAGTTGAACTACCAAGAAGAGGTATGTTGGAGGTGTACTTTACCTCCACCGGACTACTTAAAGACGCACCTTCTGTGATCGGCTCCTGGTAAAGGTCTCCTGGAGGAGGTAGGAAAGGGACCGTGAGCAAGCTTAAAGGACATTCATTCTGATTGATATGGAAACATTAGGGAATCCACCATGGATTGTCTCTAGATCTGCTCACCCTTCGATCTCTCACTCACCGCTGCCTCCTCTTTGAAGCACGAGGTGGCATACGAGAGTGCTTCGCCCTGTTTTTGGAGGTCCCTTCATTTTATGTACCTTATAACCGCCTAAATTTAGCTTAAATTTTTTATTGAAACTACAAAAGAAGTGGCTATATGTGTTTGCAAGGATTAAAGTTGTTTCACTTTTAAAAATTAAACTTTGTTAATAAAGTGAAAACCTTTGAGTAAAACTACCTATTCAGTGTTTTTTATGACAATTCATTAGAGATATCTGCAAGAACTTTAAGAACAAAACGTTACACAAAAACAGCTTGAAAAGTTTTCTAATCTACAACTTTAAACAGAGATAAATTTGATTGCTAAACCGTGAAAATGGTTTTCCCTCCGTGATTACATACCGTGAGGTGCGTGAAATCTACATTCCACGTTTTCCAAAAGTGGGGTCAACGGCACAGATTATGTTTCTGTAATCTTTGGTTTGCGTGATTCGTTGCTGGCGAGGGTAGCTAGATATAGTGTACAGTTTAGTCTCATTCCGAGCCACAATTACAGATACTGTGGCAAGGCAAGTTAATGGTATAATAGTACAATGGTATAATCAAGGCGAATTATGACTTTAAACCATGCCCCAATTATCCGCTTAATGTTTTAATTAACTGAGACACAAGAGCTACGGGTCAGCACTTGACTCTAGGGCAGGTTTCAACTAAACCAAATACAACATTCATTGCTCGAAAGCTTGGAAACTTTATTTGCCAGGAAATACTTCCGAAATAATTACTAAAATGTTTAGGCACACTTTACTTTATGCGGAAAAATTGATGGTTGATGTTCTATATTGATATCTCATCATAGACTACTATGTATCTCATACAAAAACCATTCTTAAGACAAATTGATGGAAATAATTACGAGGGCTCTCCAATAAAGAATGATCACATATTTTTTGACAACGTACCTTTACTCATCGTCATAATTTTGATAGCCCTTCTCAAAATAGTCTTCCCTGAATGCAATACACTTGTCCCAGCGTTTCTGCCAGTCTTCAAACACATGTTGGAAACCATATTTTGAGAGATCCTTCAAAATCGCCTCCGCAGCCTTCACCACTGCTTCTGATGATGGATAATGCCTCCCATGAAGCTCTTTCTTCAAGTTACGGAATAAAAAGTCACATGAGGCTAAATCCGTACTATAGGAAGGGCGAGGGATGCATTTCACGTTGATTTTTGCAAGCTATTCAACAACAACATTGGCAATATGCGGCCGAGCATTATTGTGGTGCACTACCCAGCCTGCTTCACGGAAATGTGGTCTTTTGCGCCTGATATGGACTTGCAATGTTTTCAGGACATCCCTGTAGTGTTGTCCAGTTACTGATGTGTGTGCAGGTACAACATGCTGATAAACCATTCCATGAATATCAAAGAATGAGATGACCATAACTTTCCCAGCAGAAGCAACCACTTTTGCTTTTTGGGGGGTTGCTGATGAAGGAGATTTTCTGTTTGCTTTCAGGATCAAAATGATGTATCCAAGTTTCATCAGTAGTGATTACGTTTGAAAGAAAATCCGGATCTTCCTCTAACATCAACTTTAACTGTATGTTACCTCCATTGCAGCGGTAGCCAATACTGCACATGTCTGAACTTGCCTGCTTCTCACAGGCGGGAACCAGAAGTACCAACCCAAGGCGGCCCGGGTTCGATCCCAGGCGACCGGAAAGTGAGATTTGTGGTGGACAACACGGCGTTGGGGTGGGTTTTCTCCGGGACCTCCGGTTTCCCCCGCCATCTCATTCCACCGGTGCTCCATCTTCATCTCATGCATCATCAGTGTCATCGCCTGCGGTGCCGTATGTAGTAAAAGCGGGCGTTAAACACTACACATTTCATTTCAGAAGTACCAACAATGAAACTACTACAGCGTGTTTGTTTCACATTAAGCTAACAGAGTATAATAATATTGAATTCTAGAGCGAAAAATTATGACCGTAAAAAATTATGATCATTCTTTATTGAACAGCCCTCGTACTTCTTCCACACTAGTCGTGTGTAGGTTAAGGTAGAGTAGAGCCAGAATGAAAAGTGTTGGCCATAGTAGCTCAGTGGTTCAGAGCAACCGCACGGAGAGCGGGAGATCCGTGGTTTAAATCCCGACTATGGCAGAAATTTTCAGTCTGACTCTACTCATTCAGACCTTAGCCTACTCACGCTAGTGTGGAAGAAATTATTACTTCCATCAATTTACCTGAATAACATTGTGGTTTAACGATGAAGCCTGGGACTTAAGTACTTACAGCATAGTAAGTCACCACACAAGTTGCGTGTCTCATAGAATATGAGAACCTCTAGTTGTCTACTGGAAAACATACGAGTCAGTTGGAGAATTTAATGTCATGTCGGCATGTTGGCCATAGTAGCAAAGTGGTTTAGAGCAACCGCACGGAGAGCGGGTAATTCGTGGTTCATATGCCGGCTATGGCATTGAATTTTTCAGTCTGACTCTACTTATTCTTAAGACATTTATTTACTGTCTACTTTATGTTAATCGAGATAAAATATTTTCAGAAAGAGAGATATACTGGTAAAATCTTAAAACACGAAAGAAAAAAATATGTATCGGAATTTCGTCCTGCAGTAGTTCTTCATATATTCCTTAGACCTTCACAAAGTAAGAAATAACGGAAAATTTTACATGAATAGTAGTGAACATCTGGGAACGCCGCAGAAACATACATTGGAAATAAATGGCAAGTTTTTACAAGATCTACATTCTAATAGGTTAAACTTTCGTTTGTTTCTTATACCAATAATTAAAAACAATACATTATTCAGATCTTTTCTTTTTATTTACGTCCTCTGAAGTTAAGTCACATCGGAAATGAATGACATGATGTTCAAGTAAGCTCAGCGTACGTAGAGCTTAGAGTTACCAGACATTCATCTTGAAGGATAAGGGAAAACCCCGGAAAAACCTTATCCAGGTAACTCACCCTGACCGAGAATCGAACTCGGGACCTCTTGAAAACCCCCATCGTTAAGTCATATCGGATGATGAATGAAATGATGTTCAAATGATTACAGGGTACAGAGAGCTTAGAGTTACTAGACATTTATCTTTCAGGATAAGGGAAAACCTCCAAAGCTAAGTCATATCGGACGATGAATGAAATGATGCTCAAATGAGTGCAGGGTACATAGAGCTTAGAGTTACTCAGACATTCATATTTTAGGATAACAGATAACCTCCAACGTTAAGTCAGATCGGACGATGAATGAAATGATGTTCAAATGAGTACAGGGTACATAGAGCTTAAGGTTACCAGACATTCATCTTTCAGGATAAGGGAAAACCTCCAACGTTAAGTCATATCGGACAATGAATGAAATGATGTTTAAATGAGTACAGGGTATATAGAGCTTAAAGTTACTCAGACATTCATCTTTCAGGATAAGAGAAAACCTCCCACGTTAAGTCATATCGGACGATGAATGAAATGATGTTCAAATGAGTACAGGGTACATAGAGCTTAGAGTTACTCAGACATTCATCTTTCAGGATAAGAGAAAACCTCCCACGTTAAGTCATATCGGGCGATGACTGAAATGATGTTCAAATGAGTACAGAGTACATAGAGCTTAGAGTTACTCAGACATTCATCTTTCAGGATAAGAGAAAACCTCCCACGTTAAGTCATATCGGACGATGAATGAAATGATGTTCAAATGAGTACAGGGTACATAGAGCTTAGAGTTACTCAGACATTCATCTTTCAGGATAAGAGAAAACCTCCAAAGCTAAGTCATATCGGACGATGAATGAAATGATGTTCAAATGAGTACAGGGTACATAGAGCTTAGAGTTACTCAGACATTCATCTTTCAGGATAAGAGAAAACCTCCAACGTTAAGTCATATCGGGCGATGACTGAAATGATGTTCAAATGAGTACAGAGTACATAGAGCTTAGAGTTACTCAGACATTCATCTTTCAGGATAAGAGAAAACCTCCCACGTTAAGTCATATCGGGCGATGACTGAAATGATGTTCAAATGAGTACAGAGTACATAGAGCTTAGAGTTACTTAGACATTCATCTTTCAGGATAAGAGAAAACCTCCCACGTTAAGTCATATCTAGGTCTAGATTTGGGTGGAGGTATTTTGTTGAAAATCTTCATATCGCATGTTTTATGAGATAATGAACTTAAATATTTAAATATAACTTAAATATGATCATGATATTGTCCATATCAGTTCCCATAATGCTTAAATCATATATCAGAACAGATAATGGGAGGACATCCGTAACAGAATGTCCAACATTCACCTACTGGCCCGAGGAAGGGACCGAAAAAACGAGTGCCAGTCCTACGGGAAGCCAACATGGAATTTCCGAAATAAGTCTCATATGCTCCCTGGGAGACATCTTGCTCGGTTCCTAATTTTGTGCGCACAACTCCTTACCTAACTGTAGAATGTAATTCTTAAAAAATACTTACATTGTTCGAAGATGCTGCGGGTTTCTGAAAGTACCCACTTCTATCCTTTCCAAATTTTTCATACTAGTCAGCGTTCTGAAATAAAAATAAAAACACATTATCACAGCTTCAGTAAATTCAAATGTACAGCAATCACACATCATTTCCTACAAATGATTACACAGGGCAAAAAGTAATTTTTGAATGTTTCGAGCACTTCATGAATCAATTACTACTAATTTTGGTTTGAGAAAAACAAATATAACAATGAAAAACTTTTATTAGCTCTAGTTTCTATGATATACACAAGGTGGAAGTATTACATATTAACGGATTGAGAGAAAAGGATACATTTTAATTGCATACATGCTAACAACAATGAAAGTGTATTTGATTTTTAACTGGTAATTACATGTTAAGAGTTCTAAATTGCTTAAAAAATACTTCGCAGATAGTAGTGTCTGAAGAGAATTATGTGGTGGCCTATTGACTTCGCCGTCTTTTAGCTTGCCTCTTGTGATGGAGTTCCGTAGAATCCCTTACGACTGTGGCATTTCAGCAGTTTATGAAGGAGACAAGGTATGTGAGACATAAAACAATGGGAAGTTCTGCAGCTTAAAAATATTTCTGCCCTAGTGCAGTCACCGACCAATACCAAAGGACAGAGCGGAGATCTAGAGTCTACAAGTAATACGTTTATCGTTCTACAAAACTAAAGAATTAACTACAAAAGTGTTAAGATAAACCAGCATTTTTTCCGACAACCCTCCTATAATGAAAACTTACAAAAAATCAATTAAATGTTACACTCACATAACTTTCTCAAATACTCCGGTAAAAATTATTTTACAAGTTCTATTACATGCTAGTCGATATAGGCACTTGTACAAATAGTTATACCTCTTGCAGATACTATGGTAACAGAGGCCTAAGCTATAAACAAATCTTTTTAGAACTGATCGCTATGTGATGACTTTGAAATTTCTTTCTGTTTGCATGTAAATAACGAAGAAGGGTATTAAGTATTGAAAAATTCAAACCAGTAACAAGGGATATCTCGGAAGTGGTTAATTACACACAGAAAATGTATTTGGCATAAATTAACGAAATATATATTTTTTACGTAGGAAGAGTTGCCCATCTTTTACAGTTATGCAAGTGTCTTCAGAATGAGGAGAACTTCATAAGATATTCCCCTTAAAATTCATGTTATGCAAGAGTATTTAAAATGCGTTATTTAATCAAGATTAAGAGCTATTTTTAAGAAAATCAAAATATTAGAAAAAGTTTCCATGCAAAACGTCTTTTGGAATGCAAGGAATTTCATGAACATATACACAAACACAACAGAATGCATATAAAGCTTTCTAAATATTGATTTTTTTTTTTTTTTTTTTTTTTTTTTTTTTTTGTGGAGCACCATACCTTTATTTGCTGAAAGTATGTAACAGAAAAGTTAAATATGGCTGAAAATTCAATAGTGAAATAAGAATTTTAGATTCCATAAGTTCCTTTTTATGGATTTGTAATGTATATACAATGTGATTCTATATAACCAGTTTTAAATGTCTTTCACATTAAAAATAGGCATTCAGCCTAAAATTCGTGGACGTGAAATTGACAATGAGCTGTCTTCAAGGCTGACTCGGTGTTTTGCTGCAGGAAATCACTGCGATACACTTCAATCGTCGACTGTCGCAATAATCAAAGAACAAATGCCGCTCTATCACCTCGCCGGTGTTTATACCTCCCCAGCAATTTTTTCTAGAATGCCGCAGACCTTCCGAGAAATTTCGCAACAACAATGGACCAAATGCTCTGTAGCCTCCCTCCCCCTCTCGCCCAGCTCCGGCTTGTGACAGCAGCACAACAATGCCACATGGTGACAATTTATTTGCAAGAATGCGATTTTATTGGTTTAAACACCAGATCAGTTATATATATATATATATATATATATATATATATATATATATATATATATATATACATACATATTACGATGTATGAGCTTCAGCTTTCCTTGCAGAAAACCAGATTCTGGCAACAAATATAGTGACTTTAGTACAACTTGGTCCTGTTAAAATAAGACCTGAAGCTTTCCTGGCAACGAATATGCTCAAGTTGTTCTGGGGAAGCAAACCAGGTGAAAAGACGATTACAAATCGACGATTCGGGAGTGTGCATCTCTCCCATCATCAGGATATTTATTAAATGTTTTAACTACAAATATATCACTGGATATAACACAAATATCAACAAAGACAAAACACTATCAAAATTTCCCGCCTTAGTAGCGTGGTGGTAGCATGTCTGCCTCACGTTCAAGAGGCCCCGAGTTCGAATCTCGGTCAGGGTGAGTTACCTGGATAACGTTTTCTCCGGGGTTTTCCCTTATCCTTCAAGACGAATGTCGGGTAACTCTAAACTCTATGGACCCTGGGATCATTTGAGCATCATTTCACCCATTCCATTCATAGTCCGATATGACTTAACGTTGGAGGACGTAAATGAAAAAAAAAAAAAAAAAACTATTAAAATTCGCATTACTGAACAAAATACTGTTTGCAGTAAATTAAATTCCAGGAAATGGCGTGAGTATATAAAATTGGGTCAAACAAACGCAACTGCTTAACTTGATTATTAAGCTCTATAGATCTGTGCTTCTTAAGTAGACGGATTTCCATTTTAAGCCCGGTTTCCAAGAGGAGCTGAACTGGAATCCAGCATCACGATTAAACTGCTCCTCTCGTAGGAAATGGCCAAGGCCTCCTTAACTTTTCGCTCCCAGTAACTGCCGCATTTTGCCAAGATGCTCGTCTCCCGAAAGTTGGCTCTATGGTCGTTATCAAAACAATGCTCTGACAGCTCAGACTTCTCAGGTTGCATTAAACGAATGCTCCGTTCATGTTAGATTATTCTGGTAGTGATGGTCTCTCCGGTATGTCCTATATACGGTGTCCCACAATCACAGGGAATGCGGTACACTCCCGGAACCAAAATGCAAAATGCAACACTTACTGGGAGTGGAGAATTAAGGAGGTTGTTTGCATTTCCTCCGAGAGGAGCATGCTTAATCGTGATGGTGGATTTCAGTTCAGCACCTCTTGGATACCGGCCTTAAAATGGAAATCCGTCGATTTAAGAAGCAAAGATCAATATAGCTTGATAATCAAGTTAAGTAGTTACGTTTCTTTGACCCAATTAATTTTCTAACTCACACCATCTCCTGAGCTGCCATTTAAATTTACTGAAAACAGTCTTTTGTCCAGTAATGTGAATTTTGACAGTGTTTTGTCTTTGTTAATATTTGTGTTATATCCAGTGATTCATTTGTGGTTAAAAATTTAATAAATATCCTGATGATGGGAGCGATGCACACTCCCGAAACGTCGATTTCTGATCGTCTTTTCACCTGACTTGCTTCCCAATAACAACTTGGTCCTGTGGTCATTTCGGTTTCAATAGGAATGTATTGGTGGCCCAATGCCAATTTATTCATTTTCAGTTTTTAAAAATACACTTAACAAACACGTCAGTGCTAATGTTCCTTTATTTGCACACACCAACTCGTGCTGCTCAAAACCTCTCGACTCTCACCGGTCGCAGAGCTTGCCGACTCTGACATGACTCTCTGAGCAACACACTCACAACTGGACCGAACTGCGCTCCCCTTAGTAGCAGTAGGTTGCGGAACAAATGCTCTGAAATCGAAGTCTCTCGATTTGCTTTGATGGAATATTGTGGAGGTCCATTGTTCTAGATTTACCGGAAAAGAACGATCTAATACATTAGCGCGGCACAACAAAGCTGCACGTATTTCCGGATCGTGATTTTAACCAGTGCTCTCCTTGAGCAGTCCATGCTTTTGTTCCTCACTGTGGTAAATAACAAAGGTGATGGACTAGGCTGACCCAGATTAAATCCTTTTATAATAAGTATCCGCTGTCACTTTAGTGCTAATTTAAAATAAATTATGTTCAATAAGAAGTGAATTTACTAGGCTTTCATTTTAGCTTGTCTGAATTTTGAACTTAACTATTTCCTCATGTCTAATGTTGGTAGCACTGGTTAGTAATGATGATAATAATTGGGTTTAAGGGTGCTCAGCTACTGGGTCATCTGCACCCTTTAAAGACCAATGGGATGACTAATTAAAACACAAAAAGGCTAACAAACAAAAACATATTCAATGAAATAAAGTCAAGATAAAAGAAAACCGTACGACGGTGTGGCAAAGACTAAAACGAGTTACAACCATAAAACGTTTAAAAAAGGTTAAAATACCGAAGGTCCTTGGGCCTAAATTCTAAAATTTACCTCTAAAACGAACTCTGTACCGCCATTTCATCATCCCCCAGTATCTCTGCCAAGCTGGCCGGCAGCTAGAGAGACCTCCGGTGACGTGCTCCGAAGATCCGGAGTTTCTTTCAAACGTAATCACTGCTGATTAAACTTGGCTACAACATTTTGATCCTGAGAGCAAACAGCAAAGCTCAGTGTAGAAATCTCCTTCATCACCAACCCCGAAAAAGCAAAAGTGGTTGCTTCTACTGGGAAAGTTATGGTCATCTCATTCTTTGATATTCATGGAATGGTTTATCAGCATGTTGTACCTGCACACACATCAGTAACTGGATGATACTACAGGGATGTCCTGAAAACATTGCAAGTCCATATCAGGCGCAAAGGACCACATTTACGTGAAGCAGGCTGGATGTTGCACCACGATAATGCTCGGTCGCATATTGCCAATATTGTAGCTGAATCTCTTGCAAAAATCAACGTGCAGTGCATCCCTCACCCTCCCTATAGTCCGGATTTAGCCCCATGTGACTTTTATCTATTCTCTAACTTGAAGAAACGCCTTCGTGGGAGGCATTATCCATCATCAGAAGCAGTGGTGAAGGCTGCGGATTTTGAAGGATCTCTCAAAAAATGGTTTCCAGCATGTCTTTGAAGACTGGCAGAAACGCTGGGACAAGTGCATCGAATTCAGGGCAGACTATTTTGAGAAGGACCATCAAAATTATGAGGATGAGTAAAGGTACGCTGTCAAAAAAAAAAAAAAAAAAAAAAAAGTGATCATTCACTACGGCGCCTTCATAGTTTATCGAAGTTTATTGACTTCACAAATCTGTAGAATGCCTTGGTGCATTTTCTTATGCATTGTCGGTTGTTGGCCGGCCCGAATTGCTTCTTGATTGAGAATTTTGGGTTCTCCTTATACTAGTTTGCATTCAAATATCATTTTATCTACTGTGTGCTCTCCTAGTTTGAGATGCACGTTAAGTTGTCGATTATTATGAACCTGTAGAGGTCAGCTGGGTTTTAATCTCTGATCTATACTTTGAAAAAAAAATGATGTGCTTTTAATCACTTTTTGTGAGCTCTCCCACTGTTTTTGTCATTTTTCCTGAATTTTTTTTTTTTTTTTTTTTTTTTCAGTTCGGAGACTATTGATGTTACAGGTTTGTTATTCTATGCGACGAATGATCAACAAAGACTGACTGATCTTTTCGCAGAGATTTTCATTACTGCATTTAAATGTTTACATGATATGTTTCAAATAAGGCCCTTCCTAGTGCAATGCACTTTTTATAGCGTCTCTGCCAGTCCTTGAACACGTGCTTTGTCAGGTCCTTGAGAATCGCCACACTTTTCTTGAGTACTTCTTCAGAGTTCTCAAATCGAATACCCCTAAATTTTGTCTTTAGTGATGGGATTAAAGAATGTCACAGGGCGCAAGATTGGGGCTGTAAAGTGGATGTGGTACACAGGTAATGTTGAATCGAGCCAGAAACTGCATAACTTGATTTGCGACGTGAGGCCCTGCATTGTCATGATGAAGTGGCCACCCAGTCCGAGAAAGCTCTGGTCGTTTCTTTGCAATGTGCTTTCTCAGTGTAGCTAATACTGACGTGTATGCTGCTGTAACAGTAGTGTGAGAGGGAACTGCATGCTGGTAAATCATTCATTACAGTCAAAAAATGTGATCACTATCACTTTCCCTGCAAATGGAACAACTTTTGCCTTTTTAGGTGTTGGAGAACCTGGCGATTTCCACACTGTACAGGCTTATTTTCCTTTAGGATCATAATGATGCAGCCATGACTCATCGCTGGTGATAATCAAAGCTTAGGGGTATTCGATTTGAGAACTCTGAAGCAGTGATCAAGAAAAGTGAGATAATTCTCAAGGACCTGACAAAGAATGATCTGCAGCACGGGTTCAAGGACTGGCAAAGACGCTATAAAAAGTGCTTTGAAGTAGGAGGGGAGTACTTTGTAAAATATCATGTAAACATTGAATTTCAGTAATTAACATCTGTGAATAAAATCAATCTCAGTGTTTGTTGACTAGCCCTGTACTAAGGGTCTGTCTTGGGCTACTTCTTTGGCAAGGAGGTCCCTACGTGCGCTTTTACTCAGCCGAAGTTTATCTACTAGCTTTCTTCCATTAGTTGGCGGAATTTATTTCTTATTTCCTCTATAAGATGGGAATGTATGGAGTTGTTTTTAGTGAGTCGAGAGTGATTTTGCTGCTGGTGCTGTGGTTGGCGTAATCCGAAGAGATCTGTAAATGCTTCAGGGACTTAAGGGGGGACGTATGCAAATATTCAGGGTCTTACATAAATAGCCATAGCATCCAAAGCTTTCAAGTTAGAGAAGTGAAAATTAGTATACTCATTTAAGATAATACAGTTAATATGCACAATTTTTGTCATAATTTTCCATTGTTTATAACTAATGCTACATATTTTTTCTATATGCAGAGATATTTACAAACTTAAGCCCAGTTTGTTTCAAAATTCACGTATGCTATCTTTCTGAAACTTGGTATGTTATTTTAAAACACACTAAAAATGAATTTGTTGGATTTAGTTTTCTTATTGAAGCTATATAGAATTTAAAACAAATGTTTAATCATATGCATCCTTTAAAAATTAAAATAATTTCATATATTTTGTATCATTACATTCCATCTGGAGCTTAACCTTAAATTCTAGAACCAACAAAATGTTCATTGTGGCATAAGAAAGCTGTGTGCTAAATTGCATCACTGTAGATGAAGTAGTTTGAGAGAAAAATGGGTTGAAGTTGTAGAAAATGCAAGTTACGAGGAAAGGCAATTAAAAATACAATAAGTATTATTCAGTTTGCCTTTTAATTTTAAGTCAGAACTTCCCATATCCATAGTCTGCATCCTCATTCTGGTCTTCTTCAGTCTTTCTTTTTAAATTCCTCTTCTATCTTGCTTCTTTCTGCATTAATTCCATAGCTCTTTCTGCACCAGCGATGAGAATGTTGTCGATACTCTGCAAAATTGTTTCCATAAACAGACCAGGTTGATACTCTAACTGGTGCAAAACTACTTTCTGCCAACATTCCCATCATTAAACACTATTGCAGCACCAAATGTAGCAATTTTCACAACTATTGAAGACACAAATGATGTTTTGGGATACCTTTTCCATATCAGACTGTTGAGGCTTTCATTTGGGTTTTGTGTCTCTCCATAGAGACATATTTTTTAGTTCTGGGTGTCTGGGTGTGCTGCAAGTCTGGGTGTGCTAAGAATTGGTAGGTGGGCTTTATAGATTCCAAGACAGCTGATGGAAGACTATGTGTTGCTACTATGCTACTATGCAACACTAGAGCATTTAATTTTTAAAGGTACATACAGACCACGTACAGTCATAATATTTTGGTGTTTGATAGCTAACACTATATACTATTTTACAAAACAATAAAAAAATAGATTTTTTGAACATTTTCTCGTACGTCCCCCCTTAAGGATGGCAATAGCTTCCGCTTGGTTGTTTGAGCAGGCGGGGTGCAATCTGTATTTAAGTTCTCTCCAAATAGATTTTTCCACATATATTGCTACTCCTGTTCCCACTTGGCCTTCAATTTTGCTGCGTCTGTGTACATCTCTATGGGAAGTGTCGCTATTAACTGGTGTAACGCCGGCGCTGTTAGAAATCCACATCCCGATCTGCTTAGTCTCTCTCGAGGAACATTTATCTTTGCTGTATACAGACTTGGAATTAAATTTATATTATTTTTTTTTGTTTTTTCCCCACAAATTTCAGGGCTGTGTGTGCCACATATATGAAAAGTGATTTTATTTATATCGGTCTACGGTATCGTTTCGTAAACTGAGCGAAACGGCGTCCTGGTAAATCATCTAGAGGTCTCTAGTTCAATATCCGACGACCACCTGCCCAGCCCTTGGATTTCTCGTGGTTTCTTGGAGTTTTAAGACATTAGACAGATAGAGTCAACATGAAAAATTCATTGCCACGGCCGAGATTTGAACCACGGATCTCCTTGTTTCCGTCCAGTCGCTCTTACCCTTTGAGCTACCATGGCCAACGTGCCGTCCTGACATTAAATTCTCCAACTGACTCATATATTTCCCCGGTAATCCACTAGGGGCTCTCGTATCCAAGTACATCGTTTGTGGCGACTTACAATTGTAAGTTCTTGAGTCCCAGGCTTCATCATTTAACTCTTTTTATTTAAGTTAATTTATGTAAATTAATCATTTCTTCACACTAAACGTGTATAGGTTAAAGTTCTGGATAGATGGAGTCAACATGAAAAATTCGTTGCCACGGCCGGGATTTGAACCACGGATCTCCTGGTTTTGGTCCAGTCGATCTTACCCTTTGAGCTACCATGGCCAACGTGCCGTCCTGACATTAAATTCTCCAACTGACTCATATTTTCCCGGTAAACTACTAGGAGCTCTCATATTCGAAATACACGGCTTGTGGCGACTTACTTGAGTCCCTGGCTTCAACATTAAACTCTTATTATTTAAGTTAATTGATGGAAATTAATCATTTCTTGACACTAGTTGTACATAGACTAAGGTATTGGATAGATAGAGTCAACATGAAAAATTCATTGCCACGGCCGAGATTTGAACCACGGATCTCCTGGTTTTGGTCCAGTCGCTCTTACCCATTGAGCTGCCATGGACACCTTGCCATCATGACATTAAATTCTTCAACTGACTCTTATATTTCTCCGGTAAACCACTAAGGGCTCTCGTACCCAAGGTACAACGTTTGTGGCAGCTTAGTATTGTAAGTTTTTGAGTCCCAGGTTTCATCATAAAACTCTTATTATATAAGTTTATTGATGGAAATTAATAATTTTTTGATACTAGCTAAGGTTTTGGATAGATAGAATCAATATGAACATTTCAATACCATGTCAGGACGGCACGTTGGCCATGGTAGCTCAATGGGTAAGAGCGACTGGACGGAAACCAAGAGATTCGTGCTTCAAATTCCTGCTATAGCGTTGAATTTTTCATGGTTTAGTGCGAGTGCTGCGGACCCTTAGCACTCGTGGTACCTCTGGCGTTTACGAGAGGAACCTAGGGCCGAACATTCGAGCCCCTCCCTGAATGAGAGTTGTTCGGATTGGGCTGGACTCGAGGAGGCAGTGTGTTCCGGACACTCGTGGGTGATCGGGTACCTCCGGCCAGGTCTCGGCCGCCCGCAGGGGGCAGAGGGTTGCCTCAGAAGTCCCGGGTACTGGCCTGCGGAGCTAATAGAAGGTGTGCTAGATCACCAGGTGGCCCCACCGAGGTTTTCGGTAGTCTTCCCTGCGTGGTTGAAGCGCGTAAGTGGCGTATCCACTTCCATTCCGTTTTGACGTTATTGTCGAGGGGAGGAGCGCTTATTATACTCCAGGTATTGCCCTATGGATAAAAAAACCGGAGTTTCCATCGCTCCCGGTTTGAAGGATTCCGGGGTCTTCGGAGTTTCAGATAGATCTCTGCGCATGATTAACTGTTGACTCTATCTATCCAAGGCGACGGTGTTTGGCGTGCTGCGGCTGAGAACATTTAAGGACGACCTGGCTGGCTCCACCAGGAAGGAGCTGCAGGGGGCGAAGGGACCCTGGGCATGTTCGAGTGGCGTCTGTTAGGGACTCCATGCTTGCGTCAGTCATCATTCTGCAGGTGTGTCCTCTGAAAAGTTCACGGTAACCAAAAAGGGCCACGTCATCTACATCAGGCCCGGTTTTGGGATCCCTTTCCTTCTTATCTTCTTACTTCCAAAATAAAACCTATAGTATATACCACAATATCATGTGTGGCCCGCATTCGGAAGGCCCGGGTTCGATTCCCGTGGCCGACCTACCTGACCCATGGGTTTTTTCGAGGATTTTGCCGGGTCGCTATGTGAATGCAGGGTAGTTTAATTACATCCCCGAATTTCCTGCCCCTCCATTCCATCTCCATTATCATTTCATATAATCTCTCATCTGGTGGTCTGTTTCAGGGTAGAAGGGTCGGCGGGAGACTCGGCGGTGAATGGCAGGATGATATGTTCTGAGGTAAACTACTTCTTCCCCTGGTAGGTCGTTTTCCGGTCTCCGCTCCTCTGCTGGGACCATTTCGTGACCGCCAGCCAGGGACCATTAGGGCTCGGCTGCTGTGTTCGCTGCCGTCCCACTGTAGGGGAGCGAGTTCGTTGTCCTGGTCTGTTGGGGAAACTGTCTATCCAGGTAAATTCTAGGGATCGTGTCCTATGTTCTTCCCGTAGGGGAGGGGATACGTCCCCTTCAGCTGTCGTGGTGCGGGCGCTGCGGAACCCTAGCACTCGTGATACCTCTGACGTTACTAGAGGAACCTCGGGCCGAACTGCCGAGCCCCTCCCGTAGGAGAGATGTTCGGATTGGGTTGGTCTCGAGGAGGCAGTGTGTTCCCGACACCCACGGGTAAATGGGTACTTCCGGCCAGGCTACGGCCGCCCGGAGGGGGTAGAGGGTTGCCTAATAAGTCCCGGGTACTAGCCTGCAGAGTTAGTAGGTGTGCTAGAACACCAGGCGGCCCCACCGAGGTTATCGGTAGTCTTCCCTGCGGGGTTGACGCGCGTAAGTGGCGTATCCACTTCCATCCCGTCTTGACGTTGTGCTCAGTGGGGGGGCTTTTTAGACTCAAGGTATTGCCCTATGGAAAGACCCCCGGAGTTTCCATCGCTCCCGGGTAGAAGGAGACCGGGGTCCTTGGTTCTACGGGTCCAGGACTAATGGGAGTAGAGCCTCTGAGCTTATCTGTCCTATGTACTTCCCGTAGGGGAGGGGATCCGTCCCTTTCAACTGGCGTGGTGCGGGCGCTGTAGACCCTTAACACTCGTGGTACCTCTGACGTTAATAGAGGAACCTCGGGCCGAACATTCGAGTCGTTCCCTTTGAGAGTTGTTCGGATTGGGTTGGTCTCGAAGGGGCAGTGGTTCCCGATACCCGTGGGTGATTGGGCATGTGTTCGGACGGGTTTGAGAGAAGCCATTAATATTCCCGCGGACTGGTCAGCATAGCTATGCTGGTCGTCAATCTAAAAAGTGATTGACATTTCGTACGGAGAGAGGCGACGTTGCCGCTTATTGCTGCCACGTGGAGAGCGCGATAACACTACGCGTGCGAAGGTGATTCAGTTGCAACTGCAATAGGTATTTTATTATTATTGTTATTATTATTTATTATTTATAATACTATACATAAAGACAATAGAAAAGTCGTGGATATATATGCAAACGCTAGAACATAAAGAACACATGAATGTAAAGATAATCGTAACAAAAGAGGCGTACCTGTGACATTTTGATGCTTATTGAAGTGGGAAAATGCCTCTTACATAATTTTTCCCGGGAGTTTCTAATTTATACCTCAATGTCTTTCTTATTTAAAGTACTTTTCTTTCCCAATCTTAACCTCAATGCCCTTACTGACACCTACAGCACGCGAAGTCCTATCAAGCACCTTAGAGAATGGAATACTAGACTCCCCTTTCAATTTCTCCTCATCGAAGTATTCTCTCACAGAGCATATTATTTCCCGTGTATGTCCTTTATTTGGAATAGCTTTACCAAATACAGTTTTATTTGGTTCCCGAGCACGTTCAGGTTTTCGCTTGTCACTATACTTAGACATAATTAAACATTCATTAAACACAATTGCAAATGATCACAACATGCGCTCAGATACACGAACACACACACGTAAACCAAGGCAAATTGCCACAAATAAAATGCAAAGTAACTTGCCAGTACAGGATCTCTAACTGCGAGGGCATTCTGTTTACGCAGTGTTACCAGAAGAGAAATAAAAACCTAGGTATTGTATTTACTGCAGCGTTTGCGTAACTCGCTCAACCGCAAGTCATGTTAAGCACGTGTTAGAATATCGGCAACCAAGGTTTAGCGTCTAACGTTGTCATGGAAACGTATCGACTCTAATTGGTCATTTTAATCGTTACTATGACAACCGTTATGACGTACGCATCCCCTCGCATTTATTTAGATCGTTATTCCATGTGGTTACTAACTGTCAATCACATTCTAGTTTGGCGACCAATATAGTAGAAGGCAGGGGTGGCTTCTGAAGGGGGTAGCATGTTTGCGCTACAACCAAAATGCCGGGTCTCCCTTTAATGTAATGGCATGTTCCATTAAGAGTTAATTTCGATATTGTCTAGTGGAGGGGACCTGAGCGCGCTGTATTGTTTGCAGGTGCCAAGTAGTTCACTCCCAGATGCAAACCACTGACATACAATGGGGAGGTATAGGGCTGAGGCAAGTAGGGGGCGATGCGGGGCGTATGGCTGCATGTGGTTGGTTAACCTAGCTGCCAGAGAATAGTGGATGCCTAACCTGCTCGTTCTTTGATCACAGCAGCGGCATCTATTGCGCCTATGTTAAATGTAACCTACGAGTACATAGTCACATGGTTTGTGCCGTGTTTTGTTAGCTCTGCCGTGTTTTCAGTATTGCATCAGAAATATTTATTTAAATACAGGTAACTGGTGTTATAAGAAGAAACAACGAATTCCATAAAGTGTCTTTTAGCACATCCTTTTTCAAACATGACCTTAGAAGAAAAAATTGAACTTGAGCGACTTGGAAGACCCACGCTGAAACTAAACATCACACAGATAGTCAAAACAAAAACAAGATGTTTTAACAGGAACTTTAACAACGATGTATAGGATAAATATTCTAGAGTGTTTATGAAATGTGCATGTTGTGTTATATGCTGTGAATTACCGTTAACTTGTGTGTAGAGCAGTCTGCAGTGACAGGCTTAAAGAAAGTTTGTCACTTTAAAACATTAAGTTGCATGGAAAACTTTGTGAACCACCAATTTTCAGAGCCACCAGCCGCCCCTGGTAGAAGGTGTGGTAGATCACCAGGCGGCCCCAGCGAGGTCATATCTGTAACCTTTCCATTTTGGAGTTGGCGCGCGTAAGTGGCGAATCCACTTCCATCCCGTCTTGAGTCCAGAGAACCAGATGGTGGGGGGGGGGACTTGTTAGTCTATAGGTCTTGTCCTATGGAAAGAGCCTCGGAGGCGCAGGGCGCCCTTTCGGGACAGCTCGGTAACTCCCCGGTAGAAGGAGGCCCGAGTCTTTAGTCCTACAGGTACCCTCACTTGGGTACCGGGGGTACCCTCACTTGGGGGCATAGGAACAATGGGCCCAGCATGGTGACCTACGTACCGAATCCCCTCGTAATCAAATCCTAATATGACACAATATATCGAGTTGTCTCATAAATTCGTTCGATTCTTGTTACGTGTTAACTCCTGAGAACGCTGCATGCCCCCATTACTTTTACGTCAAAGAAGTTGCCTAACAATATGGGTTTGTTTACAAATACAATAATTGAAAAGAATGCTATGAACACATACCACAGCGACCTCACGGCCGAAGGTAAATAGGTCAACTTATGTAAGAATTGGTAACCGAACTTCAGTATGAGTTTGTGGATGCAACAGTGTGGAGTTGTAACTTGTAAATGTTAATATGGAAGGCAGGAAGGAACATTTTCGACATTTAATGCTGTTTTATTACCGTAAAGGTAAAACAGCCTCACAAACTCAACGGAAAATTTGTGCTATTTACGGAGAATATGCAATGACGAATCGGGCATGTCAAAAATGGTTTACTCGATTTCGAGCTGGGAACTTCTCTGTGAAAGACAAACCTCGTTCTGGGCGACCTATGGTTACGGATGAGGAAAGGATAAAGGACATGATTACGAACAATCCCAGAATAACAACTCGGGAGGTAGGTCAGGAGCTAAACTTATCTCATGCAATTGTAGCCAGGCACCTAAAGAAACTTGGTTACGTAAATCTTCGGGATGTATTGGTTTCGCACGAACTGAGTGAACAAAATTTAGTTCAGCGCGTTTCCATCTGTGACGCATTGATAAGACGCAATGAAACTGCCCCTTTTCTGAAACAGCTGGTTACAGGAGACGAAAAGTGGATTGTGTACAACAACATGCGAAAGAGAAAGTCATGGCTTAAGAAAGGGGAACCACCAGTCTCAATTCCGAAACCAGGGCTCCATCCTGAGAAGATTATGCTGTGCGTTTGGTGGGACTGGAAAGGAATTATTTATTACGAATTTCTTCCTTCTGGGGAGACCATCAATTCAGAGAAATACTGTTCTGAGTTGCATCGTCTGAAGCTTGCCCTGGAAGAGAAAAGACCAGAGTTAGCATTTAATGGTGGAGTCGTCTTTCATCAAGACAATGCCAAACCACACACTTCTATAGTAACTCGTCAGAAATTACGGGATTTCGACTGGGATGTGTTACCTCACCAGCCTTGTTCTCCAGACATTGCCCCATCCGACTATCATTTATTCCGATCCCTGCAAAACTTCCTGAATGGCAAACGCCTTACTTCCTCGGAGGATTGCAGACTCGCCGTAGAAGAGTTAGTCAACCAGAAAACTGCAAGGTTTTGGAAAAATGGAATTGATAAGCTTCCTGAGAAATGGAGATATGTTATTGATAATAATGGTGCATACTGCACAAAATAAAGTTTGTTTTGAAAAGTTCATTGCCTTGTTTACTTTCAATGACCTTGCGTATGTAAAGAGATTACCCCTAGATAATTAGGCAACTTCGTTGCCGTAGTTGTGATACGGGCATACAGTGCAGGCGTTCTTTGTCGTAAACACGTAACAAGAATCGAACGAATTTATGAAACAAACCAATTCATTTTGTGGTATATAGCATATACTACAAATATGAGGAAACAACACTAATTAACTCAAAAATTACAGAACTTTAAAATTCTATGTGCGGATACCATTAAACTAAAGATAAGAGAGGCATAAATTAGATAAGGACTAATAATTCGCAAGCTGTCTTGGTTTTGGAAACCTCCAATAATTTCTAGTTTAACAGTCCCAGTGGGTAATCGTTTCCAAATCACTTCAGAGAACGCAGTGAGAATCCAATTTCCTGTCTGCGACACAGGTCTTCAGTGCCAGAAATACGGTCCGTTGGGCTCTCTCTGTGCTAATAACGGGAGTTTATTAACTCAAGTGCCTGGGGTAATTTACAAATAATTGTCTCTCAAGAGATAAGGTCGTTAGCTCCATGGCTATCTGCTCACTTGTGAGAAGACAACCTGTTTATGACATTCTAGACCATTCTCGGTCACTCTACTCGTATTTTTGTGTTTACTTCCTGTTAATCGAGACAACTTTTGATCAAATAATTTCATTACACTTTTCATTTTTATGTACAAGAGCGATACAGAAGGCTGAGATATAGCCAAATCTTAGCACCTCGAACATTTTAAAACATTTATTATAAAATTAAAATCACTAGGAAAGAATACCTTGAATTTGGCATAAATTGAGAGCCTTAGCGAAATCTATATTTTGTTTTGCATAGTAAGCTTGTTTTCGTCATACATTTCCAAATGCGGAAAATTCTAAAAGGAATTCTATTAAAATGATGATATTCGTAAAATATTCAATATATGTGTTTTATTTTTAATTATCTAATTTGTAGTTTATTTCTCATCTTTCCTTTTACATTATCAAATGGAAATACAAAATCAAGATTAGAATTATAAAATTCATACTGGAAAACCCCATATATTCTTAAATGCTGAAGATCCTATCATGTTGCCCACCATTGAATAATAATTCAGTCCCCATACACCTAACCTTAGGTTTTTGTGTATTGGAGGCCCTCTACCCCTTTTTACACTTTTGCCATTTCACTTATCCTACTCTACATTTTTCGCTTAATTGTTATTAGCCATTTCTCTTTAACTTTTCCTAAATAATTCCTTATATTTCTGCTGTTCTGTTTCCTTTTTACTGAGAAAATTTTTCTAATTACTACCTCACCCCCAAATTGTGCCATATACATAGCCAGGCCTTCTCTTTCCATATCTTTGTTTGACTACAATATAATATACAATGGAAATAAGCATTCTATTCTCCACACAATGGACATTTACAAGTTTCTCACTCCTCTTCTCGTCCAAGCAAAACCTTCTCGCCCTAACTTACTACAGTTCGGCCGCTCTATCTGCGGCTCTTACAGATCTCGAGAGGGGGAAGCGCGCTGTTGCCAGTTGTTTAGCGGGAATTTCACGCAGAGGAACATGTGTATTTTAAATATTTCACGCATTTGAAGATAGCACTTTGATCTGAATAAGAGCATTGCTCCTAGAATAAAACCACGTACACCACCAGCATGGAGCAAAATCAGTCTGCTTCCTTTTCCAAATGGCACTTTCATTGTTTTCATTGTTGCTGCAATAGTGTCATCTGTCCATGCCTTTGTCTTAGTGTGTCCTGCATTTACCCACGTTTCATCAAGCCATACCACCTTTTCGGCATTGTTTTTTAGAATTTCCCGTAAAAATCTGCCTCTCCATGCAACAATGTCACTTCTTTCCATTAAAGCTTTCCTCCCAGAAAATTTTTTAAACTGAAAACCTAGTTCTGTTAGTACTTTATTTAGGCTGGTTTTTCCGCCGTCAAATAAGCCAGCTTCCTTTAAAAAACACAGCAACTTCGCATGACTGGGAAATTCCTTTCTCATATAATATTGATATACATGTCGCCTTATAGCATCCTTTTGAAAAGCATCAAGTGAAGCTTTAAGGCTGCCTCGTTGCCTTTGCTTTTCCGGTGTACGCAGAACTGCAGACGGCGAACTTAAATCAGCTGGACACTTTTCCTTCGTCACATTCTTTCCACCTTCAAGGCGTCACAAACTCTGTCCTGCACCGTGGTAAGAGGTAGTAGAGGTCCACCATTGTCCCGCTCCTTCTCGAAGTACTCACGTAGCCTGAATATAAATTCACGGCTTTGGCTCTTATAAGAGCCGATTTTTTTATTGAATTTTGACGAACCAGTAGCCTTATTACTATAATAGCGATAATATCGTAATAAGACTTACAGACGTTACAAATAGGAATTCACGCATACACAACAAATTAAACAAACCACCATCGCGGGCGGCAAAAGCAACTAAATGCCACGTGGTCCACAGAAAATTGCAGCGGCAACACGGTGCTGGGTTTGCAAGCCACGCCTAGCAGCGACAACGCTGATTGGCGCTAGCAGACAGTTTTAACTTACTGACCACGACACTGGATGTACAGACTCCCAGTACCACCAACAGAAGCAGTTAGTGTGAACGAAATATTCGAATAGAGTGGTGTTGTAAAGAATATCTTAAATGATAATGAAATTACAAGTTGGATTTCAATGTTTTGAAGCTAATCTAGTCCTAAAGTTTCATTATAAACATGATTCTGACGATATGCTTTCAATTACTCATTATTATATGTTGGTACTATTAACATTTCCCCTCCACCTCCTGCAGCCACTAAACGTCAGAGCCGGAGATAGAGCGGCCGGACTGTACATATATCTATAGTGTGTCCAGGTTCTTAACATCGCTTCCCCATCCCATGCTCTCTCGATAATTTAAATTAGGGTAGCCTCTTCCCTGTCTGGTCCTTAATTTATGACCTGGCATTTTTGCTACACTGCTGTCAAATGCTTTTAGCCCAAGGTTCAAAATTGATAAATATAATGAATAACGAGGCATGTTTTTTAAGTCAGTACCGTTTTGGAATTAAAAAAGACGTGCATAAATATAGCAATAATTTTGTTTTCACATGAAAGCCTGTACCTCAATCTACTTTTCTACATAATTTCCGTGAATATTGAGGCACTTGTCATAACGTGGCACCTGTTTTTAAATACCCTTCTCATAAAATTCTGCCGCCTGACGTTTTAACCACTGTATCACAACTGTTTTGACTTCGTTATCGTCTTGAAGACGCTGACCGCCCAGATGTTTCTTCAAGTGCAGGAACAAATGGTAGTCGCTGGGCGCCAGATCAGTGCTGTATGGAGGATGATCTAGAGTTTCTCATTGAAAAGATTTGATGAGATCTTTGGTCCGATTAGCCACATGTGGACGGGCATTGTCATGCAGCAAAACGATACTCTTACTCAACTTGCCACGTCTTTTGTTCTGGATTGCACGGCGCAGATTTTTCAATGTCTTACAATAAGACGCTGCATTGATTGTCTCATTACGAGGCAAAAGCTCCACTAGCAATACTCCTTTTCTGTCCCAAAAAACTGTGCACATGATTTTCCGGGCAGAAATTGTTTGCTTAAACTTCACTTTTGTGGGTGATGATGAATGTCGCCATTCCATGGATTGTTGTTTCGATTCTGGTGTGACGTAGGCCACGCATGTTTCGTCACCAGTAACAGTTTGGTCTAAAAAATCTTCACCTTCATTGTGGTACGACTCAAGGAAAGTCAATGCACTGCCTAAACGTTGGGTTTTGTGCAAATCCGTCAACATTTTCGGAACCCAACGTGAACACAATTTCCGGTACTTCAAGTTCTCGGTCACAATGCGATACAAAACACTACGAGAATATTGAGGAAAACAGTCGCAAATGAAAATGAAAATGTAAAGCGTCTGTTTTCTCTCACCTTTTCGTCCACTTTCTGCCCCAAATCTTCAGTAACGACCGAAGGACGTCCACTCCGTGCGGCCATTTTTAAATGTCCTCATCCATTTCCTTATCATTCCATCGCTCATAATGTTTTTTCCGTAAACTTCACAGATCTCACGATGAATATCGATCGGTTTTACGCCTTTAGCACTAAGAAATTGTATAACAGCCCGTACTTCACTATCGGCGGGACTCACGATTGTCGGAGGAACCTTAAACACTCAGTAACCAACGTATACAATGAAGAATCAGACTGTAATGGCGTCAGTGCTTAGACAAGAGATGTAGGTAACCAGCGCGCATGCGCGGAAGGCCGACCGTAGCGCTGCGGCGGCGAAATCGCAAAACGGTACTGACTTAAAAAACATGCCTCGTATTTTAAAGTATAAAATTACACTTAATAATACGTAAAGTTTAATAAACTGCACTTTAAGTATTACTGTACTGCTATTTTAAATAATTATCCGTTATAAAAGCCTACAATAGCCATCCAATCATCCAAACCTTAATATTTATACAAATATTTATACCTCCACGCAACGACTACTTTCGACTCAGCTCTAATACATTTCCTTTTCGTAGCACTATGCTCAAATCCCATAGATAATAAAAGGCTATGCACTGTACTTTTGCTGTACGGGAACACACAATCACTTCGATCCCAGGCGACCGCAAAGTGAGATTTGTGGTGGAAAACACGGCGCTGGGGCGGGTTTTCTCCGGGACCTCCGGTTTCCCCCGCCATCTCATTCCACCGGTGCTCCATCTTCGTCACATGAATCATCAGTGTCACCACCTGCGGTGCCGTATGTAGTAAAATCGAGCGTTAAACACTACACATTTCACACAATCACTTCTAACCGACTTCTTATGCACAATTTCCATTAATTGGTCAACAGTGGGGGATTCAACTTTCACGTAACATTCATACACAGCCCTACGCAATAAATGACGATTGAAGTCGTCGATCTTTTCAAATGAAGAGTTAATTTTATTTAATTTGTTTTTATTTGGAGCGCTGTAACCATCGATGTCAATTGATGCAATGTTTCTCATCGTTGTTATTCCTACACCAGCCGCAGCGGCAGTTAATTTATTTAAAAATTTCGATGGTGTAACAGTACTTTTGGGTTATGTTTGAAGTGTGAGGGGTTTATAAATTTATAAAAACTGATTATGTAAATATATTTAATAATTTAAATATGTAAAAATGTATGTAATTGTGTGATTGGCCGAAATAATAATTATGTGACGTAATATGACGTAATGTGGTGACGTGCCATTGGATCGGCCAATCACAAAATTAAGAAGTAAGTAACGATAGTGACGAGAAGTCAATAATCTTTAGAAAAGTGATATGTTCTTCAGCCCTCTTTAATTACGATACGTTAATAATCTTTAAAAGTGATATGTTCTTCAGTTTTGTTAGTTACGAGAAGTCAATAATCTTGAGGAGAGTGACATGTTCTTCAGTCTTGTCGTATAAATATAATAAAATAAGAATTCATCGAAATAATTTGACTTATTTATTCCGAACCACCCCTTGAAACACATGTCTCATGACTTATTTAAAATTCGATTGATACTTCAAAATAATCATGGAAGTGAACGTATGAACATAATTTTGGAGCTGATGTTGGCGTGGATGCCTTGTACAAGAGGATCCAAGTAACAAATCAGAATTAACATTATCTGACCCATATTCCCGTTACAATGGTAGTAACCATTTTCAATTACAATTCTCAGAAAGTTTCTAAAATTCACTAACATATTTGCGCTCTGTATCCTGGTCTTGCTTCCTCTCCCTATAACGCCTCTTTAGAGTCCTAGCTGATGGTTGTATTAATAGATTATTATCATCATCACCTCCGTTAACTCCACAATTTATTATGACACCATTCGTTAATTTCCTCGTTGTCGTTATTAACACAGTCACAATTTAGCCACGGTCTAAGGAGAAGGTTTCTAGCAACACAGAACTGACAGCTAGTATATTTTGCAACAGTGCAATCCTGCCCAAGAAACTCACAAAACGCTCAGTGCTATTGTCTCACTAATGGCTTTGTACCAGGGGATGGAGTGGAATGGGTAAGAAGAGGGTCATTTCTTGGAAATAAGTTTGTTAAGAAATTGAATAAACTGTATATATCCTTCCCTCCCCCAGGTTGCTTTTATTTCTCTATATAATCTCAGTGAGCTTTTGTCACTTGTATTGGCAAAAATGTCTTGTCTGTGAATATCCTCTAATCTTAGCTTAACTTCTTTCCAGAAGCCTCCATACCCATACTCTGCATTTATCCAAGAATAACCCACACCTATCTGTTTCAACACGACATTCATTTTATTTGCCCAAGACCCTCCCCAGTTACTTCTATTTTGAATATGAAAACATTCTTTAATAATATTGCCATCTTCCAAGTTAGGTATTCTGTATAAATATTTCATTGCCCTTGACAAGATTTTAATTTTAGTGGAATGCCTGCCCAGTTCCAATTCTGCTGTCCCGTTAGCTGATGCTATCAGTTATCCAAATATATATATTTACAAAAGGATCTATGCACTCTATCAGTGTCTCTCTAAGCCTCATTTACTCCCCAAACCTCTGATCCATTTAACATTCTATTTTCTACTACTGTCGTATAAATTCTCTCCAACCATTTGACATTTATATCCGGCAGTTTACTGTAGCGTGATCTTATCACATTCATGGCCATTTTACCTCTTACCAAAAACATCTTTTCTGCTCTTTCCAGCTACCATCATGTATTTTATTAGTTGCGTAAATATTCTCAAAACCATTTTGAGATATTTTTGAGAAAATAAAACATAAGAAATCATTTCCCTCTGAGGTGGGCAAATTTTCTTGTAATCCTTGGAGTGCCATATGAGTTCTTGAAAGATGCTGCCATTACTATAAATAAGAAAATAAATATCAAGGATGACTGATGGAAATTAATCATTTCTTCGAGGGGATCCGTCCCTTTAAGCTGCGGAGGTGCGGGCACTGCGGACTCTTAGCACTCGTGGTACAGATGTATTATTTTATCTTGAGAGGAATCCTGCGCGGTAGGAATGAGTAGCGACTGTGTTGGGGATAGTGCACCTATCGCCACAATGCGTCCCACGCGTAAGATTACGAGAGGGGAGGGCGATGCATAAGGTGTCTAAAAACAAATTTCATTCTCGAAGCCAATTTTGCAGCTCTTATAAACTAAGTTGTAATTCTTAGTATGGTAGTAATCTCCACGCTTTTGTTGGATCTTAAATAGTACATAGGCATTTGGAACAAAACCCTGTTCTCCTCCATCAGGCATGATAAACAACTGTCACCCTTTCAATATCGCTGCAGAGTCCCTGTAACGTATTTCACTCCAGGCATATGGTCCAGTATGTGCTGTATTTATATAAGTTTTATCCATATAAACTATATAAACTTCACTTCGATATCTCCGAATATTTCTTAAATACTTAAGCCTTTTTGCAGGTAATGTGCGATGTTCGATTAAAATTTTTCTGTCACGCTTTGTGCATTTTTTGTTTGTTTTTGTTTTTTTCAAATAATCCTTGCTTCAAAAGAACTCTTTTTAATGTTCAGACGCTGCCTTGGAAGTCAGTAGATTTTTAAGCTTCATAAGCACTTTCTTCAAAGTTGGTCTTTGTTTTTCGGTTCTTTAAAAGTTATTCATAGTTCGCCTAACTACTTCTGAATTAAAACATCCAAATTAGATTTTGTGCATGTTCTTAATCTTTGTTTACTGGGCATAGAGAAGGACGTTGTTACACTAGCACCAATGGCTTTTCTTTTCTTAATAACTCTCCTAAACTGCTTTCAGACACAACTGTTGCCTCAGATACCCTTCCCCAGATTTTTATAGCTGACTCAGACCATTGTTTCTTTTTTTATAAATCTATGGACATTGGTTATTACTTCTCGTGATATTAAATGTAGCACTTTATTTCCTAATGTGCTGCTAGGAGGCGTCATTTATAAAGGCTCTCTTGGAACCAGGAGATTAGCACATTTTGAAACAAGCTGTAGTGTTACCGAGTAGCACTGCACGTGTTTAGTTGCTCGCAACTGACCTGCCCTCCCCTCCAGTTGTAACCGTTCTGAGGTGGACTCGTCCAGATACCACTGCGCATCGCTCTGTACTTTTCAAGATAAAAAAATACATCTGTACCTCTGACGTTACTAGAGGAACCTCGGGCCGAACTGCCGAGCCCCTCCCGTAGTGGAGTTGTTCGGATTGGTTTGGACTCGAGGGGGCAGTGTGTTCCCGACACCCACGGGGAATTGGGTACCTCAGGCCAGGCTACGGTCGCCTGGAGGGGGTAGAGGGTTGCCTAATAAGTCCCGGGTACTAGCCTACAGAGCTAGTAGAAGGCGTGCTAGATCACCAGGTGGCCCCACCGAGGTTTTCGGTAGTCTTCCCTGCGGGGTTGACGCACTTAAGTGGCGTATACACTTCCAACCGTCTTGACGTTGTGCTCAGCGGGGTGGGGGGGGGCGCTTTCCATCGCTACAAGGTAGAAGGTGGTCCGGCTCCTGGGTCCTACGGGTCCAGGACTAATGGAGGTAGAACCTCTGCACTTAATTTAATTTAATTTACACTAGCCGTATATAGACTAAGGTTTTAGATAGAGTTAACATTACTACACATCTTAAGCTACCAAAAGTTGCCAAAAAAGAAAAGTCCACGATTTTCAACATTTTCGACGAATTTTTAGTGTAGCTTTGTCTTAATGAATAACACAAATCGATACTAATATTGCAGAAAGAGAAGATTTGTGTTATGGGTAATCTAAAAAACTATTGAACCGATTTTGATCATTATTTCACCGCTAGAAACCCCAGCTCGTTCTGATAGACATGGAGTATCTGTTACTTTCATATAATAGATTACAAAATATTAAAAAATAGTTCAGCTTAAACACGAACTTGCTATAGTTATAAAAAGGAACCCGTGTTCACTTAGGCCCGGTTGCATAAAAGATAATCTAAGTTCAAGCACATGAAAATGATCTTCAGTCAAGCTGAACTTAGAATTTTGGTTTTATAAACATTGATCTAAGTTCATGGCCTCTTGACCTAAGATCAAATCTAACTGGTGAATTTTCTCCAGTTAACTTGATTGAACTTAGATCAGCAGAACTGCAGAATTTACACAGTAGTAAATTGTGTGGAAGTGTGTCCACTTCCATCGCCTACGGGGTATTCACCCTCCACCTGATCTTCACTTGAACGGCATACCCCTGCCATTTGTCTCGCACCTGAAGTTCTTGGGCCTCTACTTGGACAGACAACTCAACTGGGAGCACCACATTCGTCACCTTCGAGCCTCTTGCGATCGTTCTCTTCGGGTGCTGAAGGTATTATCTGGAGCATCTTGGGGGGGGGGGGGGCGATCGCACGGTAATGTTGAGGCTGTACCGCTCTCTGGTTCGGTCCAAGCTGGACTACGGCTGTTTTATTTATGGCGCAGCGACCGCCTCTAAACTTCGCCTTTTAGACACCGTGCATCATACTGGTATCCGCCTTGCCACAGGGGCTTTCCGCACCAGTCGAGTCGACTGCCTGTATGCAGAATCAGGCGAACCTCCACTCTTTATTCGTCGCTCGCTGTTACTCTGCTCGTACGTCTCGAAGATGGCAAGTTATCCCAATCATCCTTGTTTTAAACCAGTTCTGTGTCCAGATTTAGTCCACCGTTATATGCGCCCTGGTTCTCGGACACGCCCAATGGGAATAAGATTTCGGGATCTCTTACATTCGCATGGCCTCCGAATGCCTCGCGTGGAGAGGTCGTCCATCTGCACTTACCCTCCATGGCAGCTCAATCGTGCGCGGTTCGATCTCGCTCTTTCAAGCAACTCTAGACTCGCTACTCCACATTCGGTGATCCAACAACTTTTTGCCGAACTACTGGGCCGTTACCCTAACTATGTTCCGGTCTTTACAGACGGTTCTCAGTTAGGTAGCACTACGTTGCGCGTTCTTCATTAACGGCGAGGCTCATAAATTACGCCTTCTGGACTCCACTTCAGTTTTCTCCGCAGAGCTGTACGTCATCTTCTATTTGCTCCTTTTTATTTGCAAGTTAGCTCCTTGCTCTTTTATTGTCTGCACTGACTCTCTAAGTGCTCTTCAGGCCTTGCAACAGCACACTGCAGCTCACACCCTTGTTTTAAAAATACAGACCCAGATCTCGCAAATGCTCAGTCGCGGATACAATTTTGTTTTTACTTGGACCCCAGGCCATGTGGGGATTTCCGGGAACGAGGAGGTGGACGCGGCTGCTAAGTCCGCTTGCCGTTTGCTCCGGAGTTTAACAACTACGGTGCCATACCAGGATGTGCAACGTTTTTTCCGTCGCCAACTCCTATCTGCTTGGCAGCACTCCTGGACAGCTTTGGAAGGTACACAACTCCGGGCGATAAAGGAGAGCGTACAACCCTGGCCAACTTCCTGCAGGGATAACCGGCGGGCCGAGATGATACTCACCCGGCTGAGAATTGGACACACACGAGCGACTCATGGCCATCTGTTAAGAGGGGAACCGGCCCCTGTTTGTGCTCCGTGTGCAGTACGCCTCACTGTGCGGCATGTATTGCTCGAGTGCCCGCAGTACGCCCGCGTTCGCCAGTCAGTAGGCTTGGGGACTAACTTGCTGGATGTTTTAGGGGACGACCCAGTGGCCGTGGACAAGGCACTGCGGTTTGTTTTTAAAATTGGTTTTAATAAACAAGTCTGACTTGTATTTTATATTTATTAATTTTAGAGATTTTAAATTTTTAGTACCTGGATGAGTTTTTTATGTGCTTTTAATAGCTGAGTGTTTTTATTTTATCTTACTTTTTAACTTTGTGTAGCTTTTAGTTTTTAGAATTGACTTCGGGCCCAAATGACCTTGTTGTCGACGGGCCCTAAAACACCACACACTCACTCACTCACTCACTACACAATAGTTCCTGAGAAGATATAAGTAATGCAGCTTTAAATAAATGGTACATAGAACATTTTTTGTGGTTACTTGTAAAAATAATTGGCCTCTTTATTTCACAAATGTATGTTAAATATTCATTGTTTGTGTTCATAACCTATATATTTTTATTATTTTCAGAATTCAGATTACTCTGATATCTCTGATGATTAGAATTTTCAATTTGAAAGGTCTCCTCGTGTTTTCCAACATAGAGAAAATCCTATCTCAGAACTAAATGACAGAAAATTCAAAATGAGATTTCGACTATCAAAGCATGTAATTGAAGAGCTGGAGCATAGGCTACATGCACAGTTAAGAACACAAACTTTGAGGAATTATGCACCCAATCCAATATTTATGATCCTTCTCATATTACGGTTCTATGCAACTGAAAGTTTCCAAAGGGTGTTTGGGGATATATTTAATATAAATTAAGGGACTGCGTTTAGAACAATACACAAAGTTACAAGGGAGATTGCAGCTTTAAGATCTCATTTCATCAGGATGTCTATGGAAAATGGTGAAATAAGAAGGGTTATGTGAGATTTTAAGTTAGCTGAACGCAGCTTCTCTTTTGTTTAAACTTCGACTTTTGTTTGTTTTCCAACTCACAGTATTGTAAACAGATGAAAATGAAAAAGATGTGCATGGGGCATATGATGGATATAAAGTAAGTCAAATAATTAACTTTTGATAAATACTGTTTCAATTTGGAGTAAATTCTTATACTGTTTATTTAAAATAACATTATTTCAAGGACAAATACTCATAAAGCGACAGATTTATTTAGTTTTTGTTATGTCTAGATTGGCTATTCTGTGCACTTGAATTAAACAGAGTCGATTAGTTCCGATAATTCTCGAATTCTTTCGATACAACACGAAAGTTGCAACATGTTTGGCGATGTTGCCACATTTGTTTTCGTGATCTCGGTTCAGTACTAAATGGCGTCCATTTGATCGAAGATCATTCATTTTACAACCCACGCGGGTTCGCAAACTTGGTTTGATCTTCAATTATAAATGAATTGCAGTTAGCGAGTTTTATGCAACCGAGCCTTAGCAAGATAAACAAACCGATGATGAGTTTAAAAAAACGACAGTGTTATATTTTTTATTTATTGGCTATTTCTCAAATGTGTAAACTGTCAAGTCCTGTGAATAAATTTTATGCTAATTATCTAGTTGCATGCACTAAAGTTTGTGTATGGTTAAAGAAGTCAGACGTTCCATCGATGTTTCACATATAAAATGTGAGTATATTTGAAATTTGAATTTCATAAAGAACGGGGTGATAAATTTAATTAATTGATCTGTATAGAAGTTTAAAAGGCTAACCTACAAAACGAAGTAAACAATGTAGTGGAAGTTACATCTATACACTACAAACAGTTTCGTGACAAAGTAAATACTTACAAATCCTGCAGTGCTGCATAAGGCTGGAGATCGTGCTTCCTGAGGATCGTCATTCCCATTCCAGAGAGCGTGCTGGAACAGACACAACGTGCATATTAAAACATTTAACAACAGCCTCTTAAGCTGTACGTCACAAGTCAAAGCTAGGCCGAAGTGTTATCTAAGCCTATTTACATTCATTTGTCCTACTGACGTTAGTTACTCTCTGATGTAACGTGTTGTGTTGCGGTTGTTGATGACTTCAATCATCTTCTATATCGCGTCTCACAATTAGAAGACAGTACAAATCTTATGGGGCGCCCTGTTGCCACATCTACTATACGTGCAATCACAACTTCGGCCACAGCTGCGTCCAGTCTGTCGGTTTAATGTTCGATTTCCCCAACAGATGTTAAAATCGACGTTAACAAATGCAACATAATTGTAACAGCGCTAACAATGCTGTAAATTTATTGCATTTCACCAACCTGTTTTCTGAAAATTTTCACAAACATGTGCTAACGCCAAGAAAGTTGTAAATATGACAGCTATAGAAGGCTATGGATGAGCCGTGTTATTTTCAGAACGTACTGCGATGCATTTTTATTTTCATTTTCGTGAAACAAATTGGAGAAAGAACTCTTAATTGAATTGGTAACGAAGTATAAGAATATCGTGGAAAATAGGAGGAGGATGCGCTTAATGTAAAAGAGAAAGATGTCACGTGGGAAAAAATTGGAAACAAATTTAATTCAAATGCATGTGTCATTACTAGAAACACGAGACGTAAATTTAAAACGAGGTGCGAAGAAGGACAAGTGACGAGTGACTTGAACGTTTCAAGACGGGAGGTGGACAGCGTATTATCCACATAATTCAGAATTTAAAATCGCAAAGTTATTAATACTTGAAGCAAAGGCGAGATCGGCATACTCCTTTCGATGCATGTTCTAACTCAGTATGACGTAAATTTAAAACGAAGAGCGAAGAATGACAAGTGACGAGTGACTTGAACGTTTCAAGACGGGATGTGGACAGTGTATTATTCACATAATTCAGTGAATTATAAAATCTCACAGTTATTAATACTTGTAGCAAAGGCGAGATCGCCATATTCCTTTCGATGCATGTTCTAACCTCTCTTGTACTTCCGCAGTAACCTTCAATGCAACATGTTTCGACAGTCTATACCTTGTAGAAAATTTTCTTCTGATAGCTCCTCAAAATCATTTCTCCTCAAAGGCAGTACTCTATTACGAATGGTCTTAAATACAGCAAATCGACATAAACAGCTGAGTTCACGCCCTCCATTTTGACTATTTACAATTGTTAAGCACTTAACATCAGAAATTTGACTTGATAGTTTAATAAAAGATTTAACACCAGTGTTAAGCTAACACATGCAATTTTTGTTATAACTATTGTTAAACCCGTGTTAAGTCTTAACATCTGTTGTTGAAATCGGGCATAAATGATACATTATTAATACGGAACTATCTACACTACTATTAAATTCTATTTTAAGATAATCCATTTTTGCGTGCATGATTTTATTTTATTTTTTACTCGTCCTTTTACTTGTTACTTTAATAGTTCAAAACACACTTTGCAGACAATATATATATAACGGTTTGTTTTCTATTTTCCTGGAAGGACTACAGTTTATAACTTCATGGTTCATGGAACCTAGGTGCAAGTATATTGGCTTTGTGGGTTCGTAGATTTAGAAGTTTAGTTTGCAGAAATTCCAAAATGCTCTTTATTTCCGTATAAATACACTTTGGGCAACCCTTACAGTAGTAGAATTACCTAACAGACATAAATACAATCTTCAAGGTCATCGACCAAAAACAAAGAGTTCACTTTCAAAACACAGCTGCACGCTGTGTTTATCAAGTTCCAATTACGACTGACCCAACTGGCGATCGGCGGCTTCTTTTATAGCTCCACTCATTTCTTTTCTTTTTTTTTGTTATTTACGTCCTCCAACATTTAGTCATATCGGACGATGAATGAATTGGGTGAAATGATGCTTAATGCGTCCGGGGTCCATGGAGCTTAGAGTTACCCAACATTCGTCTTTCAGCATAAGGGAAACCCCCGGAAAAAACCTTATCCAGGTAACTCACCCTGACCGAGATTCGAACTCGGGACCACTTGAACGTGAGGCAGACATGCTACCATCTACGCTATCAGTGCTCCTACCTGCCAAGTTTGAAGGATCTCTCAAAGATGGTTTCCAGCATATCTTTGAAGACTGGCAGAAACGCTGGGACAAGTGCATCGTATTCAGGGGAGAGTATTTTGAGAAGGACCATAAAAATTATGAGGATGAGTAAAGGTACGTTGTCCAAAAAAAAAAAAAGGATCTAGTTATTTTTTATTGAACAGCCCTGGTAGTATTTATGATACTTCTCGATGATGATGATGATGATATATATAATGGCGCTCAACTAAGGCGGTCATCAGCGCCCTTTAGAAACCAGTCATGGCAAGACCCAGACATAAAACCCTCCAAAAACTATACAAGTGTAACAAAACCTATCAAAAATACACGTACATAAACAAAATTAATCAAACTCAACTGAAAATCTCGTTCACCAGATCCCAAACTCCAAACTAGAAAAGAATCTACAAAGAATCTACAAAGAATCTAATCGTCTCCACGCATGGCCTACAGGTGGGTGGGCCTGTTGACCGTCTCCCTCATCCACGAAGAGGAGCCCACACGAGGGAGACAGTTGGCTCGGGACCCCGGGTGCGCCAAACCCGTACCTACCGAAGTAGGCCCCTGGGGGATGATACTTCTCGCATTATGGTACTATGCAAATGAAATGTTCCAGTTTGTGATTAGGAATATATTCAATATAAATAAAGGAACTGCGTTTAGAACAATGCACAAAGTTACAAGGGAGATTGCAGCGTTAAGATCTCATTTCATCAGGATGTCTATGGAAAAGGGCGAAATAAGAAGGATTATGCGAGATTTAAAGTTAGCGGAATGCATATTTTGCTTGAACTTACATTTTTTGTTTATGTTTTCCAACTCACAGTATTACAAACAGACGAAAATGAAAAAGATGTACATCGGGCAGATAATGGAGATAAAGTAAGCCAAATAATTAACTTTTGATAAATACTGTTTCAATATGGAGTAAATTCTTATACTGTTTATTTAAAATAACATTATTTCTAGCACAAATAATCATAAAGCGAAAGATTTGCTTAGTTTTTGTTTTGCCTAGATTGGCTACTCTGTGCGCATGAATTAAATAGAGTCGATTAGTTCCGATAATTCTCGAATCCCTTCGATACAACACGAAATTTGCAACATGTTTGACGATGTTGCCGCATTTGTTTTTGTTATCTCGGATCAGTACTAAACGGCGTTCATCTAAGATCAGCATTTTACAACCCTTGTGGGTTCGCAAACTTGGTTCAAGTTTGATCTTCGATTATAAATGAACTGCAGTTAGCGATTTTTAGGCAACCGGGCTTAAGAACCCCATACACACATAGTTTGTACACACAAATTCTGTAAAATGAGTTTTAAACATAAGAAGTTATCACTGGAGCAAAGAATTAAGCTCACTGAAGAACACGAAAAGAACAAATGTCCAGATAGAGAATTAACTGTGCTGTTTAAAGTGCAGAAAACTCAGATTTATTAAATTTAAAAAAATAAAAATTAAAGGTGAAGCAAGTGATGTTGATATGCAGACAGTTGCAGATTAGAAAGGGAAAATAAAAAAATATGGTACATAACATTGTCACCCAATTATGGGAAAGCAGGACCAACGGCAGCTGAGTAGGGGACCAGAGGCATCGGGTTCACGCCTATCCATTTATCTCAGTCACTAACTGAGGGGATGATTAGGGAAGTGTCACTGGTCGCTGGCCGCCTCTTACCCCTTCCCCTGCCGTCTGGAACCTTCGCGGTGATTCACTGAAACGAGAGACTTCGAGAAACAGTGATGTCCCTATAAAGGGGGCTGCAGTGAGTGAGTTCAGTCGGTTCTTGGCGAGCAGCCGTAGAGCGCCGTGTTAGTGAACGGACGAGAAGACTGTGTACGTGCATCGGAAGAGTGTACGTAACTGTGAGCGTGCAGTGGAACTGTAACGGACGATCTGGTGAAGCGTAATTGTGTGCATTACGTAAATCTGTGTAATTGGCAAGTGTTCAACTGTAAGTCGGTGGAAATAAAGAACATTTTGAGTTTGTGCAATTGGACTTTTTAATTTCACGAACCCACAAAGTCACAATATTGTAACTTTGTGGGTTCGTAGAATTAAAAGGCCGAGTTGCAGAAAATAAAAATCTCCTTCATTTTCGTAGAAATACACTATTCAATTCTCACGTAATAACATTAAATCACATATACTCAGTCTTACAAGGTCGATTATAATAACAAACAGTGACAGCAGATTACATCTTTAGCTCTCGTTACAACAACACAGCTGGCTGTCTGTCATTTCACAACTACCACTAATCACCAGCCATGGAATCTTTTTATACACAAATTCATGAACCGAGACCTTCTGGAGCAAACAAGAAAAACAATCATTTCCGTTAATCGAGATATCTCTAAAACATTCCAACACTGAAACCCTTTCTGAGCGGCAAGTCCTCTGCAGTTGTCGAAGCTTCTCGAGCTGTTCTACGGTCAGGTGATAGTCCGCCCCCTCCAGTAAGCCTTCCAGCCGGTGCCCCAGGTGTTGCGTTGGCACCGGCTCCTGTGTCTTGTCGATTGCTGTCACGATAACCACGGGCTCGCACGTCCCAATCTCCGTTCCGGCCTGGACGTCGTGATCGATGTACGCTAGGTTAAGCAGCCTCACTGGCACCTCTCGGCACGGCAATAATGTTCTTCATTCGCTGTCCTCCCAGTCGCGCCGTCTCCACCACCTCCTTTCTCGCGGGGACCCACGTCTTCCTTCAAGATGACCCTGCAGATTCCAAGGCGTTCCATGGGCTGCCGGAGTATGACCTCTTCTCCACTGAGCCGCAGAACCTTCCTGCCGTAGTCGACCGTCGTCTCATGGCTCCTGAGGGCATCCAGTACCAGTATCACCTTCTCAGCCACCTCCATGGCGAACACCCACTGACGCACGGCACTCCATCCCAAGGTCAACTACAGCAGGGCCTCCCTCTCCACGGTCAAGGTTTCGCCCGATGCCGTCACTAGCTAGTATGGTCGGTTCGGTTTTCTTGACGGCGAACCCCTGGCTACGTTGGGGCTGATGACGGTCATGGCTACCCCAGTGTCTATGAGCAGGCAGCACGGCTTCCCTCGTAACCAACCGTCTGCGATGAGGCTGTCATTCATCCGTCGGCTGACGCCGCGCAGTGTCACTAGAGGAGATGGTGTAGAGGGCGCCGACGTGCTCCTCGCCACGCCGGTCCTTACTCGTTCCTACGGCTGCTCTTCCTGGTATCGGTCATCTTCGCGGTCATCGTCGCGCTTAAGTTGGCATTTGCAGCTTCTGTCTTTGTTGTTAATTCGGTCTTCATTTCTTCCATCTTCTCGGTGTTGTTGTCGTCCCGCTTCCTGACACCAATTGCAACTTTGTGGGCTCATAGAATTAAAAGGCCGAGTTACAGAAATTAAAAATCTGCTTTATTTTCGTAGCAATACACTATTCAGTTCTCACGTAAGAACATAAAATCACATATACACAGTCTTACAAGGTCGATCATAATAACAAACAGTGACAGCAGATTACATCTTTAGCTCTCGTTACAACAACACAGCTGGCTATCTCTCATTTCACAACTACTGTTCGGACTGACTCTAATCACTAGCCTGGCTTCCTTTTATACACAAATTTATGAACCAAGAACCTTCTGGAGCAAACAACAGAAACAATCATTCTCCGTTAATCGAGATATCTCTAGTAGATTCCAACACTGAAACCCTATCTGAGTGGCAAGTTCTTTACCTCAGTTATCTTGCTTGCCGGCGATATCTGTTTACACTACGCGCTATCGTTAACCGCTTAGCAAGACTCATTATTACCATGAAACTTTATCCGCCGATTGTTTCCTTATTGGTGCCGAAACTTTTATGCCTGTTGCCGTGACAATATATATTTCTATAATACGGAAACCTGTTTAAGCGGAAAATAAATATTGGAACGACGGCATTCCGCTTTAAAAAGGTTTCACTGTAGTTTATTGATGAATGGGTACAGAAAATACTATTCTAACACATTAGAAAATTTATTATTAAAGTATGTTTTTCTCGTAAATTTTTTTGATGTTCAGTAATTTCAGCGAAATGGCCGATAGGTTTTCGAAAACCAAAAACAGTCCGTGACGATCATGTATGACTTGGAGGTTATACATTCTGCATTAAGAAACTGTGTTTTGGAGGTAAAAGTGAAGCTCGGAAAAATTGAAAAGATAGGAACATGTGGAGTTCAACTCCTGCAAAAAGTTGAATGGCGAGTCCGAGATATTGATCAAACACTGTGTATCTAGTAAAATACTACGTTTAACTGAAATAAATGTCTCTTGTAATAACTAGCTTTAGGATTCTTGGGTTTTAACCTTTTCCCATTTTTCCTTGTCATTAAATGAACCACTTCCAGTATATTAATATATATCACGCCTTCTCCGGTTCAATATCTGATTTTCATTATACGAAAATATGTCTAAATGAGAGCTAACATATGCTAAATCGCTGTTGTCAGATGTATATTTACCTTAGGCTTCCATTCCTTTTGCTTTCCCTTCATATATCAAGGTATATTATAAATATATATTAGAAGCTGGTCGCTGCACACAGCCCCCTTACACAAAGAAGCTTTGGATATCAATTTTAATCGATATTTCGAGAAAAGAAGAGGGAGATAGATGGTCTCACAAGCTGAAGGCACTTATTAAACTCAATCCTCACTTTTAATACGTAAAGCTTATCTTCCCAGGGACATAAAGTGTACAGGACAATTTGTCTTACAACCTGCAACACTCTCACCTGTGATTTGTGGGACGAAATTTGATCTGGTAATTCACAATGTCGTGAACAAACAAAATATTTGTATTTTTAGGCTTAAACAATAGTGAACGATTTTTGAAGCTGGTTGCTCTGTGATGTATTTGAAATTCCGATCTTTTTGGATAATCAAGAGGAAAAAAAGAGTAATAACTTACGATTTCTGAAAAACTATAATCATTTTAACATTGAATCGAATAATATCAGAAGGCTTATTCGACAGAAAGTTTGTGCTTTAACGAAATTTAAAAACGGTGTGCGCTGAGATGTACAGTAGACGGCAAAGTCGTCTACAAATAGGCATGATGAGACCCCCGAGGTTACACATTAATCGCAATAGCAAACAACGTAACGCTAAGTACCGATCCCTGTGGTACACCGTTCTCTTGAACAAAAAGATTCGAAAAAAGCGAGCCAACCCTTACTCGGAATACGCGGTCTTTTGTAGCTTCAGTGTACTAGTGTCTCCTCATCTGGTCTGGTGTAATACACGTACGTTTTGGATATTGCTTTCCATATTGACACATTAGCCGTGCTTTCGTGTAGTGTGTAAAAGTTGCCGTCATGTAATCGATATGCCGGTCTTCAGTAATAGGTGGATAGGACGTGGAGGTCCTCTGCGATGGCCAGCTCGATCCCCAGACTTGACACTATTAGACTTCTTTCTCTGGGACATAGTGAGTGTATCAAGAACCGCCAACCACAGTAGAGGATATGCAACATCGTATTTCTGCGGCAATATCTGCAGAAACACTGTAATCCATGCAACACTCTCTTGTTATCAAATTCCAAAAGTGTATTGATGCAAACGGACGGCACTTCGAACATCTGCTGAAGTGACACGGTTTCATTGGACAAGATGCTACTGGTGATTTGTGGGTGAATTTTCCATGCCAGATGTAATACACAACAATGAAGTTTCTGAGGGCTATAGGCCTCTAGTAAATATGTTTAGAAAAGCGGAGTCTGTTATCACCAGACATCGGAGCCCGTACACCTTTAAAGGGATATAAAGTTTACGAGTCTCACAGTATATAACTGCTGACGTCAGTCACGGGGACAACATGCAGGGATAGTCCGGTTCGCAACGCGTAGCTTTAGTTTCATTACAACTACTGCTCGCCCCGCAGGTAGATCTGCCTTCCAGGGAGTGCAAGGTATTTCACATTGTGTTAGTTCGAGGGCTGTTCAAAAAAGAATGATCATTTCTTTTTGACAACGTACCTTTACTCATCCTCATAATTTTGAAAGTCCTTCTCGAAATAGTCTCCCCTAAATGCGATACATTTGTCCCAGCGTTTCTGCCAGTCTTCAAAGACATGATGGAAACCATTTTTGAGAGATCCTTCAAAATCGCCTCCGCAGCCTTCACCACTGCTTCTGATGATGGATAATGCCTCCCATAAAGGCATTTCTTTAAGTTAGGGAGTCGAAAAAAGTCACTTGGGGCTAAATCCGGACTATAGGGAGAGGGTGAGGGATGTACTTCACGCAACAACATTGGCAATATGCGACCACGCATTATCATGGTGCAGCATCCAGCCTGCTTCACGGAAATGTGGTCTTTTGCGCCTGATATGGACCTGCAATGTTTTCAGGATATCCCTGTAGTTTTGTCCAGTTACTGATGTGTGTGCAGGTACAATATTCTAATAAACCATTCCATGAATATCAAAGAATGAGATGACCATAACTTTCCCAGCAGAAACAACCACTTTTGCTTTTTGGGGGGTTGGTGATGAAGGAGATTTCCACACTGAGCTTTGCTGTTTGCTCTCAGGATCAAAATGATGTAACCAAGTTTCATCAGCAGTGATTACGTTTTAAAGAAACTCCGGATCTTCCTCTAACATCAACTTTAACTGCATGTTACCTACATCGCAGCGGTAGGTGATACTGAACTTGCCTGAACTTGCCTGGTTCTCACTGGCAGTAGATCATCATCATCATCATCATCGTCATCATCATCATCATCGTCGTCGTCGTCGTCGTCGTCATCATCATCATCGTCATCGTCGTCGTCGTCATCGTCATCATCATCACCGCAGGTAGATCTGTCTTCCAGGGAGTGCAAGGTGTTTGACATATTGCTTTAATAGCATTACTTTCTCAACAATTATTGGACAATATGCATTTTATAAATCACAAGTTTTGGGTATTATCAACAACCATTAAACAGCTTGAAGAATGTACTTTCGAGCTGTCTAAATGCGGTCGAGGAGGTGTCTGCAAAAATTAACAATATAGAGAATGCACCATCTACCAAACGAGCAAAAAATGAATTCTCCAGTATTCAAAACTAAAATACTGGATTTTAATTGCTGCGTAATAGAAGAAACAAACTAAGTTTCGGACAAACATATGAAAATAATTTGTACTACTCATATGTACCATTAACGTCATGTGACAATGAACGAACTTTCTCCCAATATTTTTATATTGTTTCAGTGAGAGGCGCAGAAAATTTACATTCGAAAATTTACGAAAGTACATGGTTGTTCACTGTAATTCCCGCATCAAAAACAATGAAGAGGATGCCATGTTTTAACGTAGCTTACACTTTGTATCCGTACACACAGCACTTCGGTATACTTCTTGACATGGACGTTTGTTGATGTCACGCTTGACCTTGTATAGTACCTGTGCAGGTACATAGATTGCTAAGGTGCACGGGATCCGACGTCGGGTTATCACTAATTGCAGCCGTAGTTGTCATTTTGATAGAACAAGTATATATGTTCCATTTTAAAAAATGCAACTTGGTGTTGGAAGTGTTATTTGTTTCCGTTTATGGATTGTGCATACCGTCTTATTTTGTGAGCCCCTGACATAGGTATAATTCCTGGCCAATTAGAATTTTCATATTTTGTTTCATTTCGGAGATATTTGAGTTCGCAGTTTGTTGGGACACCCTGTATAGTTTTTAATTGATAGAGAGTGAAATCTGTATTATAAAAGCAATTTCTCCTACAAATTAATTTTCTTGCATATAATGTTCGTCCACATATTCTAAAAAGCATATTTCAATAGCAAAAGATAATACTGGGCAACAAAAAATAATTTTTGAGTGTTTCGAGCACTTCATGAGGCAATTCCTACTAATTTTGGGCTGAGGAAAACGAATATGACAATGAAAAATTTTGTATTAGTTCTAATTTCTATGATATACACAAAGTGGAAGTATTACTTATTAACGGATTGAGAGAAAAGGATACATTTTAATTACATATATGGTAACAACAATGAAAGTGCATTTGATTTTTAACTGGTAATTACATGCTAAGAGTTCTAAATTGCTGGGAAAATACTTCGCAGATAGTCGTGTCTGAAGAGAATCATGTGGTTGCCTATTGACTTCGTCGTCTTTTAGCTTGCCTCTTGTGATGGAGTTCCGCAGAATCCCTATACAAAGACCAACCGCATTACTTCATTCCAACGGCCCTGATATCTTTGTTCCATAACAGAAATGTCCTGATGGAATCTCTCCCCATGTTCATCACTAACAGCTACACAACTAGGAGGGAAAAAGTCTAGGTGGGAGTGGAGAAAATGGATCTTAAGGGACATGTTGCATCCAAGGTTACGGTATTTTTGCAGGAGCACTGTCACCAAATGCTTGTAGTTGTCATCTCTTTTGTTGCCTAAAAATCCATGAACAACACCCTTGAAGGCTTCCCAAGCTTCCTTTTATTTCCCCTCCAAAATTTGTTCAAATGCAGGATCCTTTATAAGTTCTCTTATTTGTGGTCCGACAAAAATGCCTTCCTTAACTTTCGCATCACTTAATTTCCAAAATTTCTGTCTGATTGTGTTTTGTTATTTGACAGGTGTGCCAACTCCCAAAAAAAGTTCCCCTAAATTTAAAATCTTCAATATAAGATATGAAATGCCACTTTATCTTCAACACAAGAGCTAATTATCATTTTTATGGTGATTTTTGAATTCAGCAGATGGAAATACATGTAAATTCACTACTTTTAGGCCCGAAAGATTTTCATTGTTGCCCAGTGTAAGAGAGCTACAATTTATTATTCGTAAGTTTCCAATAAAATTTGACATCTATGTCTCTGATGCTGTCTGGTACAGTTTAGGTATTAGACGTCGATAAACTTTATTACACAGCTCGATAAATCGATTCCTTGCTGGGAATATCTGGAGGCGTCTTTTGAGACTCTGTTTTGTCAATCTGTATCAGTGAAACTAAAGACTCTTTTGAGGACACGCTCCAGCAAAAAGGATACCAAGAAAAAGAAAGACTAAGAATCTAATGCTTTAGTCATTAACTTAATGAGTTCCAGAGTTCACATTTGAGGACGAAGGATGTTCTGAGAGGCCTCTTACAATTTCTTCAAAGAGCTCTTTGCACGGCCAATATTACGGACTCGCCATTCATCTTTTTGCAGAAGTTTAACTTCACATGTTCCTATCATTTTAATTTTCCCGAGCTTCACGTTTACCCCCAAAACACAGTTCCTCATTCTTAATCGGAATGTATTACCTCCAAGTCATATAAAATCGTCATTGACATTTCTGGTTTCCGAAAACTTATCTAAAATTACTGAACATCAAATAAATTTGTGAAAAAGGGTACATGAATAATAAATTTTCTAATGTGTTACAATAACACTATTTTCTATACCCATTCCTCAACAAACTACAGTAAAACCTCTTTAATACGAAACGCCATCGTTTACACAGGTTTACGTCTTACAGAGCATTGTCTTGAGTACAAAGAAATTACGAAATGGTCACACAGGTTTACAGTAAAGGAATAAAATAAAATAAAATGTAAATATGTATTATGTACTAGGTACCTATACTTCCAACTTACATACAATAGCCCGCCTCGGTAGCGTAGATGGTAGCGTGCCTCTCTCACGTTCAAGAGGTCCCGAGGGTGAGTTACCTGGATAAGGTTTTTTCCGGGGTTTTCCCTTACCCTGAAAGACGAATGTCGGGTAGCTCTAAGCTCCATGTGCCCTGGACTTATTTGATTATAATTTCACCAGTATCATTAGTCGTCCGATATGACTTAACATTGGAGGGCGTAAATTAAAAAAAATATATTGTCACCCAATTATCGGAAGCCACGACCAACTGACAGCTGAGTGGAGGACAGGAGGCATTGAGGCCACGCCTACCCATTTATCTTGTGGCGCTAACTGAGGGGATGGTTAGGAAAGTACCACGGGCCATTGTACCGTCTCTTTGCAAATAGTATGGCGCCAGCCAGCTTAATGTTCGGCCGAGAGTTACGCCTCCCTTGTGATCTGGCTTTTGAAGCCCTCCGGAAGCGAAACAGCCTGCGACAGAGTATGTGGAGAACCTGGTGGACCACATCCACGATATGCACGAGATGGCTCGCCAGAACATCCAGAAGGCGAGCGACCGCATGAAGACCCGATACGACAGGCAAGACAACAGCCAAGAGTTCCAGCAAGGTGACCTGGTCTGGTTTTACCGCCCTACCCAGACCAAGGGACGCTGCCCGAAGCTTCAGCAGCCATGGTAAGGACCGTACCGTGTGGTGAAGAGGATTTACGACGTGGTCTACCGCATCCAGAAGGTGCCCCGAGGAATGATGTTGGTGGTACACCTGGATTGCCTGGCCCGTTACGATGGTGCTGTTCGGGACGACCAGCTTTGAGGAGGGAGAAGTGTCACCAATTATCGGAAGGCACGAACAACTGACAGCTGAGTGGGGGACAGGAGGCATTTAGGCTACGCCTACACATTTATCTTGTGGCGCTAACTGAGGGGATGGTTAGGAAAGTACCACGGGCCATTGTACCGTCTCTTTCCCCTCCCCCTGACGTCTGGAACAATCGGAATGATTGTTGAAGCCGCGAAGCTTCGAGATGCAGCGATCTGCCTATATAAGCGGCGCATTAGACGACTCAGGCAGTTCTCAGTTCTCAGTCCTGAGTTCTTAGACGGATCGAGAGAACGAGTTGTCGCTGAGTAGCGAGTGTTACGTAATTGTAAGTTTTGCGTAATTGTGGATGCTGCGTAATTGGTGTCTTACGTAACTGTGTGTGATACGTGTACCAACTGTAATTCGGTGGAAATAAAGAACATTTTAGCCACAATATTTGTAGTGTATCGCCCAGTTTCTAGTCTGTTTGCAATTTGCAGCTGTCTGTACACCAATATCGTGTGCTTCACTGGGGTTTCTCCACTTTAAACAACACAGTTACTTCTTTATCTAGACATTTGTTATTTTCGTATTCTTCAGTGACCTCAATTTTTTCCTCCAGTGATAATCTCTTATGTTTAGAACTCATTTTACAGAGTTTGTGTACACACAAACTATGTTTTTAAAAATCACCAAATTTCACAGTTTTCTTCCACTCATCCTTGATCACTTCGTACAACGAAATTTAGAATGAACACACTGCAAAACAACCATGTGTGTTGGAAGAGAGTTTAGAGCGCTAATGTTTTGTTTTCCCTTTTCCTCGAAGGATTACAGTTTATGACTTCATAGAACTACGATGCAAGACTTTGTGGGTTCATAGAATTAAAAGTCAAGTTTGCATAAATTCTAAAATGCTCTTTATTTCCGTAGAAATACACTTTGGTCAACCCTTACACTAGCAGAATTACGTAACATACACAAACACGATTTTCAAGGTCGTCGACCACAAACAAAATGGTTCACTTTCAAAACACAGCTGCACGCGCATAATTATCAACTTCCGATTACGACTCACTCAACTGGCGATCCACGGCTGTTTTATAGCTCCATTAATTGTCCTAGAAATTTGTGGAATGTTTTCTAACAATCAAGATGACACTAGAAAGACGAACCTTACTGTCAGCTACCTTCATCTGTTTCGACAAGCTATCTCCGCGTTGCACTATCTCATTGCGCTTGTTGGCCGCGCCCGTCGCAACAATGGGTTCGCGATAATACAGTCACCCTTAAAATTATTGTACTTTTTAAAATACGTACTTTATAAACCATTACATATGAAGTAATCAGTTTTAATCAGGTTATTAACCAAAGGTTGCCGATAATTATTTCCATTTCCACGTTAGGCATTTTCCCGCGTAGAGTATCATTTTACATGGGAAATAGCGTTATTCCGTTTTTTTTTTTCGTTTTCCCATTTGTAAGGTGTTCGTTTTAGGCAGGCATTACTGTACTTAAAGAGAAAGACGTACCCTTCTATCTAATTCACGTTAATCGAAAAATGCTTGGATTACATATTACGTTGTAGGTAGAATAGAAGCCCAAATACACAGGTTCAAATCTGGCCCACAAAAATGGCTTTAAAGTGTTCTTAAGAGTGATAGCCTCATCTTCGAGGATCTACTGGCATGTAAAAGAACACTAGGACGAAATTCCGGACACGGCATCACCAATTCGATCCTGGCAATCGACACCCTCGTCAACAACCCTACTTTGCCTAGCTTTCTTGCGCATCTCAACAGACTTCGGCCTCAAATAGAGTTTACCATGGAAGTGCAGAAGGATGTAACACTTCCGTTCCTGGACATTCTTGTTTCAAAAAACCGCAACGGTACACTGGGACATGCTGTATACTCGCAAGCCTAAACACCCATCTCTATCTGAACACTCATAGTTTCCATCATAAGTCTCAACGACTGGGAGTTCTCAATACACTGGCCCACAGAGCTTTGTCGATGTCTGATCCCAGCCACTTAAAACAAGAACACCGGAGACTCACTTTCAGTCAAAACAGTTACTCCGAATATGACGCTGAAGTATCGATCACCAGAGCTAGGAAAGGGAAACCTGTAATACAGCAAGCGTCAGATAAGCCTACCGCTACAGCCTGCATCCCGTTTACCGACAACCTATCCGGCAGAATCAGTAGCCTCGATCACCAGAGCTAGGAAAGGGAAATCTGTAATACAGCAAGCGTCAGATAAGCCTACCGCTACAGCCTACATCCTGTTTACCGGCAATCTATCCAGCAGAATCAGTAGCCTCGATCACCAGAGCTAGCAAAGGGAAACCTGTAATACAGCAAGCGTCAGATAAGCCTACCGCTACAGTCTACATCCCGTTTACCGGCAATCTATCCGGCAGAATCAGTAGCCTCGATCACCAGAGCTAGGAAAGGGAAACCTGTAATACAGCAAGCGTCAGATAAGCCTATCGCTACAGCCTACATCCCGTTTACCGGCAATCTATCCAGCAGAATCAGTAGCCTCGATCACCAGAGCTAGGAAAGGGAAACCTGTAATACAGCTTGCCTCAGATAAGCCTACCGTTACAGCCTGCATCCCGTTTACCGACAATCTATCCGGCAGAATCAGTAGCCTCGATCACCAGAGCTAGGAAAGGGAAATCTGTAATACAGCAAGCGTCAGATAAGCCTACCGCTACAGTCTACAGCCCGTTTACCGGCAATCTATCCGGCAGAATCAGCAGCCTCGAACACCAGAGCTAGGAAAGGGAAACCTGTAATACAGCAAGCGTCAGATAAGCCTATCGCTACAGCCTACATCCCGTTTACCGGCAATCTATCCAGCAGAATCAGTAGCCTCGATCACCAGAGCTAGGAAAGGGAAACCTGTAATACAGCAAGCGTCAGATAAGCCTACCGCTACAGTCTACATCCCGTTTACCGGCAATCTATCCGGCAGAATCAGCAGCCTCGAACACCAGAGCTAGGAAAGGGAAACCTGTAATACAGCAAGCGTCAGATAAGCCTATCGCTACAGCCTACATCCCATTTACCGGCAATCTATCCAGCAGAATCAGTAGCCTCGATCACCAAAGCTAAGAAAGGGAAACCTGTAATACAGCAAGCGTCAGATAAGCCTACCGCTACAGTCTACATCCCGTTTACCGGCAATCTATCCAGCAGAATCAGCAGCCTCGATCACCAAATCTAGGAAAGGGAAACCTGTAATACAGCAAGCGTCAGATAAGCCTACCGCTACAGTCTACATCCCGTTTACCGGCAACCTATCCGGCAGAATCAGCAAAACTCTCGCCAGATACATCAGGACCATCCACAAGCCATCTCCGAAGATTAAACATCTGTTGAGACCGGTGAAAGACAAACTGGACTTTCAAGGTCCGGGAATGTACCGCATTCTCTGTGAATGTGGGACACCGTATATAGGACAAACTGGAAGGACCATCGCTACCAGAATAAACGAATATGAACGGAGCATTCATTTAATACAACCTGAGGAGTCTGGGCTGGCAGAGCATTGTTTTCATAACAACCATAGAGCCAACTTTCGGGAGACGATCATCTTGATGAAATTTAGCAGTTACTGGGAGCGGGGAGTTCAGGAGGCTTTGGCCATTTCCTCCGAGAGAAGCACGCTTAATCGTGATGCTGGATTTCAGTTCAGCTCCTCTTGGAAACCGGCCTTAAAATGGAAATCAATCGGTTTAAGAAGCACAGCTATATACAACTTGATCATCAAGTTCAGTAGCTACGTTTCATTGATCCAATTTTCTACACTCATGCCATCTCCTGACCTGACATTTAATTTACTGAAAGCAGTCTTTTGTCAGTGATGCGAGTGTTGGAGTGGTTTGTCTTTGTTGATATTTGTGTTATATCCAGTTATACATTTTGTGGTTATAAGATTTCTTTAATATCCTGAAGATGGGAGGGATGTACGCTCCCGAAACGTCGATTTCTACTTGTCTTTTCACCTGGCTTGTTTGCCGAGAAGTTCTTGAACAAAGTACTTATATTTTTAAGCTTAAGCACTAGTCAAAGTTTTAAGAGCAGGTCTTTATATGATGACTTTGAAATTCCATTCTCTTTGGAGAAAGAGAAAAAAAGACACTATGACTTGCTATTTCAGGAAACTGACAGAATTTTAACATTCAGTCCAACAGTAAATAATATCTCGGGCGATTTATTTGGTAAGTTGTGTGTTTTAATGAAATTTATATTTTTTGTGTAGTAAGACCTATTACGGTTTAGCAGTTATGAAAAGTCACTCAGAATAAAGAGAATTTCAGAGGTTATTCCCACAACATAGAAGGTATAGTTTCATTTGTAATGAAAACATGGCATAATAAAAATCGTCACAGTCACTTTAGATAAAATCAAAATTTGCTATAAATTTTATGTGTACCAAAATGGTATCTTTAGATGTGAATTTTCTTTAAAATCTTGCAAATACAGTTTACTTAAACACTAAAATTGATATTTATTTCTAAATGATGCACTTCACGGGCAAAAGTTCCTTTTATTCAAAGGATTTCAGAGTGTTTCCAACGAAATCTGGGTATGCAATTTCTGGGTGGGGGTGCAAAGCAAAACCTTCTATACCTAAATAGTAGTACTAGAGAAAGTAAAATGTCGGATGTGTTACAATCATATTACTTTCTCTCCCCACTATAAGTTACATTTATATCTATTCTGCAAAAATACCACAAAAAGACAATTTCCTACTTTGTGTCGATTATATTACAGGTTCTCTGGAATGGTTTAACCACATATTTTACTGTGGCTATACAGACGCGTGGATGATGTCAGGTGTTCAAAAAAGAAGCTCGTTATATTTGCGCTTGACATAACACGTCGAATACTCCTGATTGTCCACAAAAGGGCGGATGTGACAAGAGTCTCTCTTATCCGGTCCTCATTAATTCACATTTCCGGTTTATCTGGATTGATTTTTACTTACCCTTTCTCTTCTATAATAGCTGTGCGTTCATTGATAGAAACATACGAATGTTCAGGAATGTAGAGTTGGCACCGCAGGTGGCCATCGTCTGCTTTTGTTGCTGTTGAGGTTGAATGTGTATTTTGAGAAACTGGAAACATTTGCTGATCGGCATATGTTCATATATTATTATCTCAATCTTCGGATTTCCTGTGTAAATATATACTAAAGTGTTAGAATGTCTGTATTTTGTTAATCGAGGTAAGCCGTTAAAGATTTGTTTGTAGATGTAAGAGTGATACATAAGAGTAAAGCGATTGTCAGATTTTTCTTTTAATAAAAGCGTGACAATGTGATGGTGTGGAAGTTAAATTTTTTTTCCCATGACCATGAGCGTATTAAAGAAAAAGAAAACGATTAGCAACTTAGCACTTGAGTAACAGTACCTGAAATGTCATACCAATAATAAACAAAAATGCATAGGACATAAATTATAACCTATAACGAAATTTACACGCTCTGTACAGTAAGATATGAATTTTTAGTAGAAAAGTGATTAATATGAGAAGTAAACAGTTTCAATAGCAGTTCAAGGATAATAGTTAGGAACAAACGTGTGCACTGATAAATGCTTGTCATGGGAGAGGAAATGCGAGAAAAAATGGTTTTAAAAGTGATTTCTGAACCATCACATTATATTTAAATTGCTCACAGCATGCAGAAAAAGGATGACAGCTAAAGAATAAAAAGACTGGGAGATATTTTATGGAGCTAGATGGGCGCAAAGGAGCAAGGATAGAGTCGAAAAAGTGAAAGAGGAAGAAAGGTGGTAATGAAGGGAGAAAGGAGGGTAGAGGGGGAGAGAAGGCTAATAAGACGAGCAGAGTAATATTGTGCTAATAATAATAAAAACAACAACTGCAACAACAACAACAATAATAATAATAATAATAATAATAATAATAATAATAATAATAATAATAATAATAATAATAATAATAATAATAATAATAATAATAATAATAATAATAATAATAATAATAATAATAATAATAATAATAATAATAATAATAATAATAATAATAATAATAATAATAATAATAATAATAATAATAATAATAATAATAATAATAATAATAATAATAATAATAATAATAATAATAATAATAATAATAATAATAATAATAATAATAATAATAATAATAATAATAATAATAATAATAATAATAATAATAATAATAATAATAATAATAATAATAATAATAATAATAATAATAATAATAATAATAATAATAATAATAATAATAATAATAATAATAATAATAATAATAATAATAATAATAATAATAATAATAATAATAATAATAATAATAATAATAATAATAATAATAATAATAATAATAATAATAATAATAATAATAATAATAATAATAATAATAATAATAATAATAATAATAATAATAATAATAATAATAATAATAATAATAATAATAATAATAATAATAATAATAATAATAATAATAATAATAATAATAATAATAATAATAATAATAATAATAATAATAATAATAATAATAATAATAATAATAATAATAATAATAATAATAATAATAATAATAATAATAATAATAATAATAATAATAATAATAATAATAATAATAATAATAATAATAATAATAATAATAATAATAATAAACAATAATAATACTCACAGAGCCTGAAGGTTGGGGCACAGATTTGTAGGTAGCTGTGTTAGTGCTGCACCAGCACATCTACATTCCACCTCCAGTTCTGTAGTGTTGAGACACTCACATGTCCATGGTGTGTCTTTGGTTCGAGCCTGGGTGGTGCCCCAGCTGTCATTCTCGAGCATGGCCTGGACTACAGCTAATGTGTACAGGAGCACATGTATCATGCCCTGAAAACAAACAATTCATGTAAATTACTACAATAGAACACTTATCTAACCGTTTAATATTAAGGTTGTGTAAAGTTTCGTGCAGTTATCACTTGGCATAACAAGGTATGCTTATTGTATTAATTTTAGCTAGAATTTTACATAAATTCCCTGGTGTGATTGTTTCTCACAAATTTACAGTTTATATCCTGCTAGAAAGCTTAAACAGACTGGATCTGTGCTTGACAGAAAGAAACATAAACAGCCAACATCTTGATATGAGAAAAAGTTAGACAAAATGGGGGCGCTTGTGAAAGGAACTCCAACAAAATTGCTGCCTCGATTACATGTTCTTTATGGCAGAACAGTTGACTCACTCTATAGTTCTAAATTCATATGTTTATTTCATGTGAGGAAATGATTAAAGTTTTTGCATCAAATCGCTATACGCTGGTGGAGTTAAGACGCTAATGGATACTTCGGCTGCAGGAATACCAATAGTGCTAAGTTATATAGACACAAAGCTGCACCATTCCGAAAACCTTTAATATTGATGCTTAAAAATCGTTAGCGTTATCTAGGGGAGAAACGGGAAGCTTCTCCGCCGCTTCTTCACGAGTGGATTCGCATAGAAGTGCCAAGGGAGCGGCGGTCTGCTAGTCGCACTATTCAAAACAAAACAGATATAACAAGGTCTACAAAAATAAGACAAGCCTAATAGGACTGTAAAAATGTCCTATTTAAGGCATTCTATTTTTATGTAGCAAACGTAACAATGGAGTAATGCTGAATGTCCTATTGTGAGTTTGACCAACATTAGAATGTTTATTAAACTTCGGGGGTATACTATAAAAGAAATTACACTCACAGGGTATATGTGATAAAGTAATCTACCATGCTCTAGGTCGTGGCGGACGTCATGAAGGAGGAAGCTAGCTACCGTGAGAAATAAACACGCGTTCAAGGACAACTGACGTCTGGTGTATATAAAATAATGAATTAATTTGATGGAAATAAATTATACATTTGTTTACTGTATGTAATGCTCCTCTATGTAGATGTATACAGAATTTCAATACCAACGTAAATTTATTAATTTCTGTATACGTATGATACCGAAATTCAGTAAATTAGATATGAACACTGGATATATTTGTTAAATGTAGACAGTATTAATTTAGTAATTCACTATGAGGTAAGGAAAGCATCATCGCAGGCGGTCCATATGTTCGACACTTGAATAGAAGTGACTTTCTTCGATCCTACCTTAGTTAACTGCTGACCGAAACAAAAGACACAAAGGTCCACTTTAGTGAGGAAATTCTAGTGTGAATAACACAGAAAGGATTCACACAGCTGGACGGGTCGATCACTAAGAAAGACGTGGCTGGAGGAAACATGTTTTCTTGCCATTCATAAGGAAGCACGTGCCATCGCGTTCGAATACGGCAACTCCAGACAGTAACATAGATTGGTTTTCCCTAGACGGCAACTTCGCGATTTATGTGATTATAAAAAGAAGCAGTGATTAAACAAGTCCTTAACTTGGATTCCAGTGTCATACTTACTCCAAATATACTCACGCAGACCTTGAGAGAAGACTTTTGCTCTAAACTTAGGCCGGACCGCGCATTGCTTCAAATTTGCATAACGTTACACGGGAAAGCGGTAACTTGTATAATAAGTAGAGAAAATATTACCAAGTAGAGAGATATTATAGAAAATCTCTCCATTATAAGCTACCTTTTTCCGTGGATTAACATTTTGTATTTTTATTTTCTCAAGAACGCCTATGTGGTTTTGATTAGAATACCATATATTTAAGATACCCATTATGTGATAAGTAAAATGTAAAGCTTTCGTCGAAGCCGCGAAAGTTGAAACAGACATTTTCTGCCGGCAAAGTGATGGTCAGTGTGTTCTAGGACAGAAAAGGTCTATTGTTATGTGAGTTTATGCCTACTGGCACAACAATAAACGCCGCTAGCTACTGCGAGACTTTAAAAAAATTGCGACATGCCATTCAAAATCGAAGGAGGGGAATGCTGACGAAGGCAGTGATTTTTCATCACGACAACGCTCGTCCCCATACTGCACATGCAACGGCTGATCTCCTCGCCCAGTTCCTCGTATGTTCTGAATTTATTGTGAATTCTTTGACAATCTTTCTAAGTAGGAAGGACTTTTGTATAATTCTGTATAGTGCGTAACCAATTTGAGATGGAAAAATTGCTGACAGCAAACGGAGGTGCAAACCTTTTCAAAAGTTCAATTTATTTTAAATAATTATTGTGTAACATCAGACATTTTTCAGATATCTTTATTATTTGTTTCAATTGTTCAACATTTTCTTAACCCTTTTCTGTGTTATGCAATTTTAGATAAGCATATACCGACGCTTATAAACATCTGAGAGTCGATTCAATTATGTTAAACTCTCTCGTACTTACACCAAAATGTATAAAGAGGCTATTTTTGTATTTCTTTTTACGCCTTTAGCTTAGAAAGAAAACTAAGACTTCGAAAGAATTGTGTGTAAAAGCTGTGCAAAGATCAACCAAGATGTTTAGGAAAATTAATGTGAAAGCTATACATTAGAAAATAATTTTTGATTAAGTATTTATTTTTATTTATTATCTGAAAAGGTTCCCAGAGCCATAGCTCATGCTAGGGAACAGTACAAAAATATATAAAATGATGGCAAATAGCCCTTAACAATACTTATATTACATTTTCATAGTAGGAATAAATTACCGTACAAGAATAACATATATGAAACATACAAAGATACAGACATTCACTATAACTCAAGAAATAATAGTAACAAAGAACTTAACAGAAAAATAGATGCTACATATTCTATGGGACATTAATCCATATTAATTTTTAAACAGTTCAGCTTTCAAACCAGCTATAAATGTGTAACACTTTATCAGCTATCAATATATGCCTTCAGTAAATTTTCAGCAACTTTCCTTTTAAAACCTTTTATGTTCCTGCAGCCTTTCAGTTCCAGTGGCAGCGCATTATATAAGTTGATAACGTGTGAGGTTAAGCTGTTCAGGCCATAAGTAGAAGTGTTCACTGTTGGTTTTGTTAAGTTTCCTTTATTTCTTGTATTCTATATATATGAGGAGCTTTCATATGTTAGATTGGACTTTAGAAGATTATTTTTTATTTTGTGGAGATATATTATCAAGGACAACTCTATGTTTACTTGTAATGGTAAAATGTTAGTAACATGGTAGAGTGTTTTTGTGTTTGTTCTAAAGGGTAGATTGTAGATTATTTTCAAGGCACGATTTTGAAGTACTTCGAGGTCATGAATTAAATATTTAACAGAGTTAACCCATAAGATGTTTAAGTAATCCAAATGAGATTGAATTAAAGCATGGTAGATACTTCGTAAATGATTTACACTGAATCCTTTGAATTTCAGCCTGTGAATTACAGCTAACACAGGAAGAATCTTATTTTTTACATGCATGATATGGTCCTTCCATGTGAGCGTACTGTTTAATACTGTCTACTGTATTCCTTTATGAATGTTGTAGTCTAATTAAATGTTGCTTACTGTGTCATGGCATTAGAGGTTTAGTAGTGACTGCAAATTATTGTTTAAGAAAAACTAAAATCGGAACTTAAGGATATCTCCAAGATGGGCTGGGGATGATACAAAATCTGATTGATATATTAATTCACACTATTTTATTCCTTTTGATATTCGCGATTGTTTTTATCTGTAGTACAACAATAGTAAATATGTAAGGATTATTGCAGACATACATAGGTAACAGATGGGACAAGCTCAGTGCTGGATGGCGCGTAGTTGGGTAGAAGATGACATAGCATTCCATCCTTGTGGTATTATCATGTTTAGCGATTAGCAAGTAGAAGTTGAAAATACCCAAAGTCAATATCTGAAACTGTATCTTGTTGTTAAGTGTCGTGGACATTTCCATCACAGAGCAACGAATAGGACCTGCGTTCTAACGAAATCTCATAGACATAATCCCATACTCTACATGTGTGCTTCCTTCCTTTCTTTCTACATGACCAAGAGATAAACAAACGAATAACTACTTCTAATTTGAGAAAAGTGTAAGCGTTGCAAAATGTAAATAGAGACATAGGAACATCTAAAAATTATCTTGACAAAGAATGTACGAGAGCTGTTCAGTAAAAAATGATCATAATTTTTTTACGGTCATAATTTTTGGTACTAAAATTCAATCTTATTATATTCTGTTAGCTTAATGTCAAACAAACACGCCGTAGTAGTTTCATTGTTGGTAATCCTGATTCCCGCCTGTGAGAAGCAGGCAAGCTCAGACATGTTCAGTATCGCCTACCACTGCAATGGAGGTAACATGCAGTTAAAGTTGATGTTAGAGGAAGATCCGGAGTTTCTTTCAAACGTTATCTCTGCTGATGAAACTTGGCTACATCACTTTGATCCTGAGAGCAAACAGCAAAGCTCAGTGTGGAAATTTCCTTCATCACCAACCCCCAACAGAAAAGCAAAAGTGGTTGCTTCTGCTGGGAAAGTTATGGTCATCTCATTCTTTGATATTCATGGAATGGTTTATGAGCATGTTGTACCTGCACACACATCAGTAACTGGAAAATACTACAGGGATCTCCTAGAAACATAGCAAGTCCATATCAGGAGCAAAAGGCCACATTTTCGTGAAGCAGGCTGGATGCTGCACCACGATAATGCGCGGCCGCATATTGACAATGTTGTTGCTGAATATCTTGCGAAAATCAACGTGAAGTGCATCCCTCACCATCCCTATAGTCCGGATTTAGCCCCATGCGACTTTTCTATTCCCTAACTTGTAGAAATGTCTTCGAGGGAGGCATTATCCATCATCAGAAGCAGTGGTGAAGGCTGCGGAGGCGATTTTGAAGGATCTCTCAAAAATGGTTTCCAGCATGTCTTTGATTCTGGCAGAAATGCTGGGACAAGTGCTTCGCACTCAGGGGAGACTATTTTGAGAATGAACATTAAAATAATGAGGATGAGTACAGGTACGTTTTCAAAACACACACAAAAAAAAGAAAAAAAAAAGAAAAAGAAAGAGAGAGAGAGAGAGAGAGAGAGAGAGAGAGAGAGAGAGAGAGAGAGAGAGAGAGAGAGAGAGAGAGAGAGAGGTGATCATTATTTATTGCAAAGCCCTCGTATTTAATGAAAGTTAGTCGCCGTAATAAAACGTACAGCTTTTTATGGAAAGATTTTATCTATCAGTTACGTAAAATAAATTAGACATTGTTAGTTTATGGTAGATAGTAGTGAATCAAGACGTATTTTATCCACGAGTGGAAAATTGCTTAATTTTCCGAGTATATAAATAAGTTTTGTACCATATAATAGTTCATCCAACCATAATCATTAGAAAGGCTTACCAATTTTTAATTAAATTATAATAAAATAGGAAAATTATTTGTACTTTTATTTTCTGGAATATAAGGCTACTTAAACTCAAACCGGCTGGCTAATACCCAACCTGAGACATCGATGTTGCCCAGTCATTTTAAATGTTGGGATAGTTTGAATAACAAACTATGGCAATTGAGTCAGTAATGGATTCACATTAATTAAGGAACTTCATATTTAATAGAATTATATTGACGTAAGAGAACGCATCTACGAGGATCGTCTGAAAAGTTTCCGACCTCAACATGAAGATGGGTGCACTCGTAAATAAAAGCTAGTAAATTTCGTTGTTCATCTGTTGACAGTTACTCACCAAAGTTTCAGCCAGTTTGGACGCTCAGTTGTTATGTAAGGGTCGTTTGAGCGAGTTGATGTGAGTGTTTTTATGAAAATGGACAAAATGAGTATCGAGCTGTCATTAAAGATTTGTTTTTGAAAGACAATATGCCTACAGAAATCAAAGATAAGTTGGATTCTGTGTTTGGGGACTCTGCACCATCATTTACCAAGTTTGGGCAGCTGAATTTAAAGGTAGCCGTAAGAGCTTGGGAGACGATGAATGTTCGGAACGTCCAAAAACTGCAACTACCTACGAAAACATCACCAAAGTTCACCAAATGGTACTAGACGACCGCCGAATTAAAGTGAGAGAAATAGCAGAGGCTATGAACAAGTGAAAAGAACGTTTTTGTCATATATTAAATTAACATTTAGACATGAGAAAGCTGTGCACGCGTTGGGTGCCGCGTTTGCTCACGTTACACCAAAACGTGTTAGAATGAACATTTACAACGCTCTGATGGCGCAGTTTAGGCGCAATAAATCCAAGTTTTGGTGCCGATTAATTACTGTAGATGAAACTTGGATACACTTTTATACGCCCGAAACAAAAATACAGTCCAAACAGTGGAGTACAAAAGGGGAACCGGCTCCAAAAGAAGCAAAAAGAGTTGTTTTTTCGGCTGAGAAAGTGAAAGCGACTGTTTTCTGGGATAGTCATGGAGTTATTTAAACCGATTATCTTAAAAAAGGAAAGACCATTACAGGAGCATACTACGCATCATTACTTGACCAGCTGAAGGCAGAACTTGCAGAAAAACGGACACATTTGCATAAAAAGAAAATCCTGTTTCACCAAGACAACGCACGTCTCATACCTCAGAGGTTGCAATGGCGGAAAACCACGACCATTCGCCTTATTCGTCAGATCTAGCCCCAAGTGACTTCTTTTTGTTCCCTCATCTGAAAATTGCGCTCGGAGGACAAAGATTTTCTTCAAATGTATAGGCAATCACCTTCGTGAAGAATTATTTTACAGAGAAAAAACGCCGGATGTATTACAGAGATGGGAGCATTGCTGGGAGAAGTGTGTAGAGTTACAAGTAGACTATGTTGAAAAACGCCGAGTACTATTTGGACAGGTTACAGAGATGGGAACATCGCTGGGAGAAGTGTGTAGAGTTACAAGGAGACTATGTTAAAAAACGCCAAGTACTATTTGGACGTGTTACAGAGATGGGAGCATCGCTGGGAGAAATGTTTAGAGCTACAAGGAGACTATGTTGAAAAACGCCGAGTACTATTTGGACGAGTTACAGAGATGGGAACATCGCTGGGAGAAGTGTGTAGAGTTACAATGAGACAATGTTGAAGAACGCCGAGTACTATTTGGACGGGTTACAGAGATGGGAGAATCGCTGGGAGAAGTGTGTAGAGTTACAAGGTGACTATGTTGAAAAACGCCGAGTACTATTTGGACGTGTTACAGAAATGGGAACATCGCTTGGAGAAGTGTGTAGAGTTACAAGGAGACTATGTTGAAAAACGCCGAGTACTATTTGGACGTGTTACAGAAATGGGAACATCGCTGGGAGAAGTGTGTAGAGTTACAAGGAGACTATGTTGAAAAACGTCGAGTACTATTTGGACGGGTCACAGAGATGGGAACATCGCTGGGAGAAGTGTGTAGAGTTACAAGGAGACTATGTTGAAAAACGCCGAGTGCTATCTGGACGGGTTACAGAGATGGGGGCATCTCTGGGAGAAGTGTGTAGAGTTACAAGGAGACTATCTTGTGTATTTGTTAGATCGGAAACGGTTCATACCACCCTGGTATATCAGACAAAATTTTGTAGGAAGTCAAGGGTGTTTTTATCAGATTTTTACCAAGCAAATCTAAATCTACATACGAAAAGCAGTATGGTGTTTTCTCTTATTGTATTTTGTCCTACAGATACTTGTAGTAGATCCGGTTGTTATGGAGCAACGACATAAGAAAACATGAACTGTAGATCAAGGTGATAGTTAATTGTACAACGAGTGGGGTAAAGTAAACAAAATTTACTGGTTACTCCGGTAACTGGTGTGATAAAGTAAATAAATAAATGGTTGATAATCTCAAATGATCTATAGCCGTTTAACAGCAACATCAAACATTTTTATTCTTTATTTATATTCTCTATCTACATGAAAGTGAACTTGTCGTATTTTGCTAATGTGTTAGTGTTGTGGCAAACTAGAACACCAATTGTTGTTAAATAAACTTTAGACGTGGCACAAACACTTGAGGCAACGCTATACACATTCCTGATTCGTCGAATGGAATTATAACTCACTCACAATTCACAATTGAACAGTGCATTCGAATATCTGCTAGGAAACTGTCCCAAAACACTAGCAACATCTTTATATAAGACCTAAGCGTTCTAGAAAAATTTAGAGTAAATTTAGTTCTGCAGAAGTCTGCCATTAGCCGCAGTCATGCCCAGGTAGCCACGTGCCGACCTTGCAGCCATCTTGGCGCCGCGGCGGCAGTATATTATTGCTGATGTGTCGTACTCAACTTCTTCCTTCAGACGAAAACTTTATCTCCGACAAAGTTCTAGGAAGATCTATTGATTTTTCGTTACGTCATCATAGAGTGGAGCAAATAACCTTTTATATTCTTAACCTTATATGCCTTCTTCTTAATTCAAATAAGCTTTCTTTATATATTTACACATCCCATTGAATGATTTATTTATTTATAGGTTTTCCATTTTACAGCAGTTCATCCTTTGTTTTTGATTTCTAGAGATTCCTGTCGTTCCATTGTCCTTCCAGTCCCCTCTTCTTCATATGACTATATATTTCCTCGTGCCACGTTCTTCTGGCTCTTCCCCGCTTTCTTCTGCCTGGTACTCCTACTTTAGGACTTGTTTGGACCACCGTTCTTCCGATATCCGTTGTACATGTAGAGCTCTGCTGGACATGATGTCTATAACAGTTTGTAGTGAGTCCATTTCATGTCTAATGTAGACGTTTCTGACATGCTTCTACCTCGATATCCTCATACTTCTTCAAAGTCTATCCGTTTCTGTCATTAATATTCTTTCTTGCATTCTCCCATTTAATGTCCCTCTTTCGGACTCCTATATAAGTATAATTTCTATTATTGTTTTTAAAATTTGTTGTTTAGTCTTTCTAGTCAGATTCCTATTCCATAAAAGACTATAAGATACATAGCTATAACTATGGTCGTAATTTTTAAAGATCCTGTCACTATGTAACGATATTCCGTGCTCTTTGCATGACTACGAGTTAAAAAAAGTAGCGATTTAACACTTCAGAAAGCGTATCTCCTTACTAATTTGTGCAGTGAGAATTTGTCTGTTATTACTGTTTTCCAGTCATTCAGAATGAAGATATTGCTGTATAAGGCGCTGAACAACGAGGTCATCAGCGCAGAATGAAGAGAACTTTACAGGTTAATAGCAGAAAATTTAATATATTGTCACGCGAGCGCTGGAACACCCTGTGGAAGCAGCTGGGAGCGGAAGACAGGGGAGGTCCGTGTTAGCCACACTTCCCCCTCGTCTGTCTTATAGTGGTGACAGGCGGTGGTCGGGAGAAAAACATGATTGTGCCGTCTGTTTCTCTTACACCTGGTTCTCGATCTTTCTTTTACTGGAACATTCCTGTGGACACTGGAAGACGGTGATATTCCTATATAAAGGGGGGTTGCAGACAGACGGAGTTAGTCAGTCAGTGTTTGACGTGCTAGCGAAGGAGCGCCGTGTTAAGGAACGAGAAGACTGTGTACGTGCATCGGAGTATTGTCCGTAATTACTAGTGCAAGTGAAATTGTAACGGACGAACTGGTGAATCGTAATTGTGTGCATTACGTAATTCTGTGTAATTGGCAAGTGTCAAACTGTAAGTCGGTGGAAATAAAGAACATTGTTGAGTTTGTGTAATTGGACTTTTCATTTCACGAACCCACAAAGTCACTATATATATATATTACTATATATACAAATGTTTTGGGAATTTGCCATTTTATTATACCATTTTTAGAAAATAATAAATATGGAAAAAATTCTATGTAAAGCATAGTTTGCAGACGAGGGATTACCTTGGAAAATTTTTCTGAAAGTGCGGTGTTTAACTTCTTGTTTTTAGTTATGCTATTTATAGATACATACACACATCGTTTGGAACATTTCCTAAAATGTTGGTCATATTTAGGGAGTCAAAGGGGAGTCGAAATGCGCCAATGTTGGTGTTTGAGCCATTATATCAGTATTTATAATCTGCTAAATTTTTAACGTATATTCAACAATACCTTTGTAGTTAATTGATGAAAAATAAAGTACTTCTGTTCATTAGAAGAAATATAATTTTTTAAATAAAGCTCTCAAAATTTTATGGAGAAATAATGGTTTTCAACTTTAGAAGTCTTATCCATGTACCTTTTCATTAAAATAAAGTCATTTTAGATGAAAATATGTGCTAAAAATTTCAGCCTTTAGTGTCAACTAGTTTCTGAAATAATGGGGCATTTGTAATGAAAATTTTATTTTTCTGAAATTGACTTCAAACATAAAATTTTAAAAATCTCCCCACTTATGCTGTACAGAATATCTCAAAATCCTGCAGCTTCGAAGTTCGAGGTCAGTTGTTCCAAAGAATGTTTTACCTATAACCTATATAACAGTTATATGCACGTTTTGATGTATAAAATATCTTTATAAATGTTAAATGGCAGACTAAAACTCATCAGTTATATGTAAACAGTATGTAGTTTAAAGAGAAACAAAAGAAAATCCCGACCGTTGGAAACTCACACAAAAGTAAAATAATAATAATTATTTGCTTTCAATGTTTGTAGCCAGTGTTTTGTTTCCATGGTGTCACACATTGTAAGAAATAACCATCATACCAACACACAAAATTCCACCAGAAACTTTGCCCGCTAATTTCAAATGTGCCTATTAATTAGGTACGTTCAATCGAACTCAAATGACAGAATTCAAGGGCCGGCATATGCACGTGCGCACGGGCATTTAAATTGTCATATGAAGGTATTTAAATGCTTGAAACTCATAAATTTAATTGGATTATGATACTATAAGGTTCAAAGTATTTTATTAGCTTAAAAACAGAAATATTATTTTTCCATATATTTTTAGCCAATTTTGGTGCTGCATTCCCAGAAGGTTAAAGCTCCAATTCTACTTATTTTGGAAAATAAACATAGAAGTGAAGCAGATATTGGTTCTCTCCGCCGCAGGAGCTCTCCTTACCCAAAACCTCACGTCTGAGGAGGTTATCTTCCCTCTATGTAGGACACCGATTTCGAACAGATTTAAGCAGTTCTCTGCCTCAAGAAATCTCATGTTATTTCAGTGTAGTTCAAACTTCGTTATGTTAAGGCAATAGAATTCGCTCGCTGCCTTAAGACACAAGAGCCCTTACTTCCGTAACGAAGCGTATTTAGTTTTGTAGTTTCAGTGGCTTCCTGTCTACAAGCCTGAAGCAATTTAGATTAAGATGGGGACAACACAAAACCTTCTCTTACTGCTATTGTCTTGTTAATTTCAAAAGAACTTCAGACAGCATCTGCTGCCTTATCTCTACTGAAATACACAGCAAATTTCAAAAACTCTAACAACTTACAGCTCTACCTACTTTTTTAGAATAAGAATAAGATGCTTTATTGTCACATACGCTTACAAATAGTGAGTAAAAACTCAGTAAACGGGTGACTCGTCAACAGTAGAAAATTTAAAATAATAATAATTACACAAAATAACAATAACACTAATAATATAAATACTAATAATATAATTACTCATAATATCAATACAACTATATACAAATATTGTTATAATTATGACATGCCCTTGGAATAATATTGTCAGAATATTAGAATTACAAAATGACAAAAAATTTCATTATACAAGGGGCGTCCAGAAAGTAAGTTCTGTTTCAATTTATCTCCACTGCAGCGCTGCGATCGCAGGTCCGCACATGCGCGGTATACGCTCTGTATCAAGGAGAAGAAACGTGCGCCATTGTGAGATCGCTGTCAGCCACGTATGCTTTATTGTGCTTGTTTACACTGTCAGTGTTGATTGAAAATCCCGCCGCTTGTGAAATCAGATCTGTGATTTGTTTTTTGATGCTAGGATTGAGCCGCGCAATGCAGAATAAGCGCCGAGGAATTCTGTCAAAAGGTGTTGTGTTTCTTCAGCACAACGCACGACCGCACACTGCAAATGCGACGAAAAGCATCCTACAGGGATTTGGCTGGGACGTGTTTGACCATCTCCCGTACAGCCCTGACCTCGCTCCTAGCGACTTTCATCTGTTTTTGCATCTCAAATCTTTCCTTGGCGGTCAACACTTCAACAATGACGAAGAGCTGAAAGAACATGTTTCCAACTGGTTGAAGACACAGGCGGCAAACTTCTATGAAGAAGGTATACAAAAACTTGTGCCTCACTATGACAAATGCTGCAAAATTTCGGCAGTTATGTGGAAAAGTAGTTTAAGAGTTGTAGAATTTTGTATAATAAATAATTTTTCTGTATCTGTACACAATTTAATTTTATTACCAAACAGAACTTACTTTCTGGACGTACCTCGTAATTCAATTTTATAATCCATATATTCAATAATCGAGTATTATGCTTTGTCCATTAGTAGGTTTTTTATTGCTTTATTAAAGCATTTGAGGTTTTTCATTTCACGGATTCTTACAGGTAATTTATTATATATTTTTATTCCTGCATATTGTGGACTTCTTTCATACAGTGCTAATCTGTGCATGGGTGGTTTTAGATTATTTTTATTTCTCGTTCCAAGATTATGTTGCATTTGTGAATTATAAATTGTATCAAAATTTGAATGGATGTATTTATTTATTTCATACAGGTATTGGGATGGTAAGGTTAATATCTTCAGGTTTTTGAACAGGTTTCTGCATGAAACTTTTGGTCTTGATTGAGTCATTATGCGAATTATCTTTTTTTGACTTTTAAAGATTGTTTCCCATCCCGTAGAGTTCCCCCATAGTATTATTCCGTATGTCATCAAAGAGTGGAAGTAACTGAAGTACACCATTTTTCTTGTTTCGAGGTTTGTTAATTTAGTTATGCAGCTCATATTGAAGGATGCACTGTTTAATCTTTTGGACAAATAACGGATGTGGTCATCCCATTTTAATTGTTGATTTAAAAAAATACCCAAAATTTTTTAGTTTTCTTTATGATTTGTAGTATCAGTTGTGATAAACCTCTCAGAATTCTTTCCTTGAGTGCTGAACTGCACTGCATGGGACACGCCCCATGGGAATAAGATTTCGGGATCTCCTACATTCGCATGGCCTCCGAATGCCTCGCGTGGAGAGGTCGTCCATCAGCCCTTATCCTGCTTGGCAGCTCGATCGTGCGCGGTTCGATTCGCTTTCCAGCAACTCTAGACTCGCTACTCCACATTCGGTGTTCCAACAACTTTTTGCCGAACTACTGGGCCGTTACCCTATGTTCCGGTCTTTACAGACGGTTCTCAGTTAGGTAGCACTACGGGTTGCGCGTTCTTTATTAACGGTGAGGCTCATAAATTTCACCTTCTGGACTCCACTTCGGTTTTCTCTGCAGAGCTGTATGCCATCTTCTATTTGCTTCTTTTTATTTCCAAGTTAGCTCCTGGCTATCTGTGCTGACTCTCTAAGGGCTCTTCAGGCCTTGCAACAACACACTGCTGCTCACACCCTTGTTTTAAAAATACAGGCCCAGATCTCGCAAATGCTCAGTCGCGGATACTATTTTGTTTTTACTTGGACCCCAGGCCATGTGGGGATTTCAGGGAACGAGGAGGCGGACGCGGCTGCTAAGTCCGCTTGCCGTTTGCCCCGGAGTTTAACAACTACGGTGCCATACCAGGATGTGCAACGTTTCTTCCGTCGACAACTCCTATCTGCTTGGCAGCAATCCTGGACAGCTTTGGAAGGCACACAACTCCGGGCGATAAAGGAGAGCGTACAACCCTGGCCAACTTCCTGCAGGGATAACCGGCGAGCCGAGGTGATACTCACCCGACTGAGAATTGGACACACACGAGCGACTCATGGCCACCTGTTAAGAGGGGAACCGGCCCCTGTGTGTGCTCCGTGTGCAGTACGCCTCACTGTGCGGCATGTATTGCTCGAGTGCCCGCAGTACGCCCGCGTTCGCCAGTCAGTAGGCTTGGGGACTAACTTGCTGGGTGTTTTAGGGGACGACCCAGTGGCCGTGGTTAAGGCACTGCGGTTTGTTTGCTGAAATTGGTTTTAATAAACAAGTCTGACTTGTATTTCATATTTATTAATTTTAGAGATTTTAAATTATTAGCACTGGGATAAGTTTTTTATGTACTTTTAATAGTTCAGTGTTTTTATTTTATTTTACCTTTTTAAATTAATTAGTGTAGCTTTTAGGTTTTAATGTTGACTTCGGGCCCAAATGACGTTGTTGTCGACGGGCCCTAAAACACCACACACTCACACTCACTCACTGAACTGCATAACTGATGTTTTGGAGGTGTTAAGTTTGAGGCCATTAGTCCTGAACCACTTCTGTAAGCGAGTTATAGTTTCGCTTAAATTGGTTTTTAACTCCTCTAGGTTGTGCCCATTGAGTAAAATGGAGGTGTCAGCAGCATACATAATTGTTTTCCCATTTATGGAGTTAGGTAAGTCATTTGTGTAAATTATATACAGTAGGGGTCCCAAGACACTTCCTTGTGGGACTCCTGTTTTTATTTGTTCCCAATTTGATTCAACAGTTCCCTTTAGATTATTAATGACTGTTTTCTGTTTACGACAACTCAGATAATTTTGAAACCAGTTTAAAGCAACGCCCCTTATGCCATAGAATTCTAACTTTTTAAATAATATATCATGGCAGACGCAATCAAAAGCTTTAGAATTATCACTAAACTACTATGTGCATATTTACTCCGTATTGCATTTTTATTTGTGGGCAAAATGGGAGTAGCAGAACACCTAAGACGTAAGCAACATTTACATTATTTAAACAGCTGTTCGCTATGTCATGGCTTTAATATTCCGTCCTTTTGTGTGACAAAACAAAGAGAATAATCGTTTTCTAAATGAGAAAAGTATTTTAAGAGGTAAACCAATAAAAGAATACATCTGAAATTCTTAATTCCATTATATATACGCACATGACAAAGTATGTGGTTTGACCAGAGCTGCAGATATATCTTTTAGACGTGGCGCATGAACTTGCTCGGATGTGCGCGAGTAACGTCATGCGAATCAATGATAGGGGTAAGATCTGTGCTTTCACCAGCAGATTGTTGATAAAGCTAGTGGGTTAGATGACAGATGACTAAACTGACACCCCTTTTTCTTACAAATAAACAAGTGGAGTCGACCATAAACTACTGAGCAACATTAGGCCATACACCACGTTTAAAAATACATCTATACCTTGTCTTTGTTACCTCTTACAGTTTACCAGTTACGCAAAAGTCATCCAGAATTAAGATTTCTGAGACTACCCCCAGAAAATAATATATATATTATTTTTAATAAAACATCTTAAACATATAGATTTATTTAAAATCCTTGAAGCCATTTTTCAGAAAATAAACATGTTCGAAATGTTTTCCATGTAATAGGTAGTTGGGATGAGAGGATTTACTTGAAAATTTTATATGTCATCCATTAAATAAGGCCGCGCCGTGGCTCAGTGGTTAGACCGCTTGGCTTTCACCAAGGCGGCCCGGGTTCAATCCCAGGCGACCGCAAAGTGAGATTTGTGGTGGACAACACGGTGCTGGGGCGGGTTTTCTCCGGGACCTCCGGTTTACCCCGCCATCTCATTCCACCGGTACTCCATTTTCATCTCATGTTTCATCAGTGTCACCGCCCTCGGTGCCGTATGTAGTAAATGCGAGCGATAAACAGTACACATTTCCATTAAATAGTTTAACTTAAATACCAAATTTAGTATTTATTGTGCTCCCCATTTTTCAGCTATTACTGTACCAAAAAAGACGTTGACAGCATATGACGTTGAAGCCTCGATCACCAGAGCTAGGAAAGGGAAAGCTGTAATACAGCAAGCGTCAGATAAGCCTACCGCTACAGCCTGCATTCCATTTACCGGCAACTTATCCGGCAAAGTCAGAAGAATTCTCGCCAAATACATCAGGACCATCCACAAGCCACCTCCGAAGAGTAAACATCTGTTGAGACCGGTGAAAGACAAACTGGACTTCCAAGTTCCGGGAGTGTATCGCATTCCCTGTGAATGTGGGACACTGTATATAGGACAAACCGGAAATACCATCGCTACCAGAATAAAAGAATATGAACGGAGTATTCATTAACTCAGAACTCTGGACGGGCAGAGCATTGTCTTGATAACGACCACAGACCAACTTTCTTGAGACGACTATCTTGGTAAAATGCAACAGTTACTGGGAGTGGAGAGTTAAGGAGGCTTTGGCCATTTCCTACAAGAGGAGTATGCTTAATCGTGATGCATCATTTAAGTTCAGCTTCCCTTGGAAACCAGCCTTAAAATGGAAATCCGTTGGCTGAAGAAGCACACGTCTACACAGCTTGATCATCAAGTTAAGCAGTTACGTTTCTTTCACCCAATTAATTTTCCATACGCACGCCATCTCCTGACCTGACATTTAATTTACTTAAAACAGTCTTTTGTTCAGTGATGTGAATATTGATAGTATTTTGTCTTTGTTTATATTTGCTATATCCAGTGATACATTTGTGGTTATAGCATTTAATAAATATCCTGATGATGGGAGAGATGTACACTACCGAAACGTCGATTTCTTATCGTCGGTTGCTTCCCGAAAAAATCTCGAATAGACAGATATACGCACACAGATGCTTTGCTTCAACAATCCAAAAATATGTTATTTACAATGAAATTTCTATATAAAGTATTTGGTTGATATTCAGACATTCATTTCTTCTTGTAAATACATAGAGGAAATAAAAGATAACGCTTCTGTAACTTACTGCATAGACAGTTGGGTTTAAATCCTTCGTGTTCAGTTGAACAATTTTATTACCCTTTGTTTTACCACTTGTGGATTATACTTCGATATTACGATAGAAATAGCATCCTTTATAATATTAAAAATGTTTACAAAATACAATAATGGCCAGTTTTTGTTTAACGTTCAAAACTCCTTTGTCAGTAGAAGAAGTGAAACGTAAGATTTAAGCATGAAACAAAAACTATTAGATTTAATGTCGTCGTCATGCTTCTAAAATGAAGGCTAACTACATAACATGGTTTACAACACCAAATTATAAGGGTCACAAATATGAACATGATCCCTAATGATCGAATTGTCATTCTTTTGTCTCTGGCTCACAAGAGAACCAATAGCAAGAGTAAATAAATTAGTAATTAAAATACAAACAATAAAGACTAGGAGAAAGAAAAAAAAATGTGACGTCATTTCGAGCCCAACTTTTGCAACACTATATTCCAGCAGCTAAACCACCCGGCCAGCTGTTACGGGTTCTATGTCGTTCTTTGGAAAAGCATTCGTTTATCACCTTGCTAGTTTTATATTTATGAAAAATCGTCACTTATTTAAGCTTTTGGCAACCTTCGTTCAGGGCTGTAGGTATTAATGCTAGGTGCGTATATTACAGAATAGAAGGGTAGAGCTGCAATAACGGCCTTTGTGCTAAAAGAGTTTATGTTTCCACATTAGATCATAAACTTAATAGATAAGAACAAATAGGCGCAGTTGACTCACCTGGTATATATTTAATTTGTCTGAAAATAACTTATATTATGCTATTTTCATCAAAATCTGTAGAGCTATTAAAAATCAGAAATAGTGAAAACTTTTCCATACAATAGGAGTTCGACATTGGGAGATTATCTTCAAAACCTTCGTGTCGTATAACCGAGACAGCTTGAACAAATATCTGATTGGGTATTGTGACTTTGTGGTTTCGTGAAATTAAAAGTCCAGTTTGCAGAAATTCAAAATGCTCTTTATTTTCGTAGAAAGACAGTTTGTACAGCCCTTTGCAGCAGGTTGACGTAACGTACACTAACACGGTCTCTCGTGGCTTCACCACACGTAAACAAACAAAAGAATCCACTTTCAAATCACTACACGATTATCAGTTCTCAACTCGCAACTCCGCACAGTTCAAATGTTCACACAACTCACACAGTGCACGATAAATGATTATTGATACTACTAGCAGACCTCACTGCACACTGACTCATGGACCGACCGACCGACTGCAGTACTGACTGGTTGTCTGTATAAAGCCAGAAAGTTTTTGCTGCGTACCCACCCGTTAAGGGTTTTACTGCAGGTAAGAAGTTTTTCCGGGATTCGTAGGATGTGATGTGGGTTTTTATCTCCGGATCGTTAGCCCTCTCCACTATTACCAAAAAGAGGGGGATAGGGACAGAGCTAGGTGTGCCCTGTGGAGCTGGCTGTGTTAGTTTCCTGACCAGGCGGGGCCTGATGCCCTGGCAGTTGAGGTCATCTTCGATATCTCCCACCGATGTGTTGACTGATAAAACTCTGATGATCCTTCGGATATCACGGCGCTTATCAATGCCGAAGGTGAAATTTGGAATCTCCCTCGCATTCAGTGCTATACGGAGAAGTTGGAAATCTTCCACGTGTTTCACCTGAAAGTCGTAGCGACTCTTTCTTCTACTCACCGTGCACAACCCTGATAGGGTTGGCATGACTTCCTTTAGGAAGCCCATCATTCCCTGAAGTCATCCACGATGACAAGAGGAATGTCTCTCCTGGCTAGCTGACTGGGCGCGCCAGTCGTCTTTAAGGAGGTGGTCCTTTTCCTCCTACTGGTTACTTCACGGAACGCAGCTTCATCTACATCCGTGGCGATGTCCAATGAGCTACGTGCTACCTCATTTACTTCCATCCTGGAGGATGACTTGTCTGGAAGCAAGGTTCCTTCAGTCGAAACTTCTGCTTCAGAATCTGAGCAGTTTTCTGAGAGTTTGCCTTCAGAATTTTGGTCTACCCGCAGTGGAGGCTCACGGGAAGAGCCCGTGCTAGCCGGCTGTTTGGCTACAGCCAGACGTTTTACCTTGCCATTTACACTCCTATCGATTTTTCGGCTCGGTCATTTGTTTCCTGCAGTCTGGGTTGGAGCCCTGGCTGCAGTTTGGGTTGCGTCAGTGCTGGTACTAGGTGTTGCATCCATTTCAGGATGACTGCTTGAGGAGAATGGTTGGTTTGGATGTTTGTGGTGGACTTTTTTGCCCTGCACCGAAGTGCAGTGCGGAGCTAACCTTGCCTATGTACTTACCGGTCAGCACAGTTTGCTAATAAGCGTGAAACACAGAGGAACGAGCTCGAAAGCGCCTTCTGAACCGCCTTTTAGGCGTTGGTCTTGTGTTTCACCTGGCTGATGTCGATGGACGGGCCGGTGTTCTCTTTTAGGTTGGCCTCGTGGTTACTACAATGGCCGGTAAGCACGCTGCCGGAGAAAATATAGAATGGACGGACACAGTCACTTGGCTAGGACTCAAAATGGACCAAGGGCTGACGTGGAAAAAACACGTTCATCAAATCAGGGGTAAAGCCAACGCTCAATTGGGCAAGCTTTACCCCCTCATAAACATGAACTCCCACATAAACATGAACTTAGGGCTCACTCTATACAAAACTCTCATAAGGCCCATATTCATATATGCAACGCCGGTCTGGGGGTATGCTGCCAAAACATATATTCTAAGATTACAAAAATTTCAAAACAAAATACTACGAATGATAGCAAAAGTACCTTACACAGCACCAGCCGACCTACTACACAGCGAACTAAAAATGCACACAGTAGAAGAATTCATTAAGAAACTAGCATATGACACATATAAAAACCTTGAAATACACCACAATCCTCTAATCTCACGACTCGGAAACTACACTACAGAAATAAACACACACGCACGACCATTATCACTGTTCGAAAGAAGACTCACACATGACGACGAAGACGACGTTCAGAACTTCCTGAACAACCTATTAAGGGACAACTGACACAGACAGTTAGGCTGACACCCCTACTTTCCCTTCATTAATCTTTTTCTTACTGACTCTTTTCAGAACACTGCCCGCACAGAGCCCTCCAAGCCCTTGACAACAGTCAAGGCGGTCCGGGAGTTAGAGGGTCTCCCACCAGTGTCCTACAGGCGCAGAGACAGCGGGCGACTGCAGATGGAGTAGGACACACCGACGACAACGCATGGACTAAGGAAATAACGAACGGCCACGCCGGAACTAAGGACGACCGAACACATAGTTCGAATTGCATGCCACGTACTAACTATTGACAAACCCAGAAAGACTGGGGCCATAAGTAGAACTAATAACCACACCAATCCCTGACTATCAGGTCACCAAGGCCTGAGCTCTATTATTACAATACACAGGCTACGAAGAACACATATATAATAGATAAGCTACAAGTAACACTGACCAACAGGCATACCCGGCCTCAGCCACATGTATATAATTAAAGTAAAGCATAAATTACACATTGGTGGTGCCCAGTTTTCATGGTCACCACCAAGAAGCAACATAGACGCGCTCGCATGCATCGCATGCCAGCTTAGTAGATACCACATACTAACCGGGGTGCTATGCGGGACCCGACTAAGCATGTTAATAAATGCACGCAAAATAATATAAGTCACGTAACTAACACGTGGAGGGTTTTTTTAGTGAGTATACCTGGCCCCCTCAGGGCACAGGGACCCTCACACTGTCGGCCATCGCACGTGGGCCGTCGCCTGTAACTGGGTTTTTCCCCTCCACGGTAAAAAAAAAAAAAAGCTGCTGTAGATAGCGAAATTGCCGGGAGCTGTCCTAAGGTCGCTTCCGATGGTGGCAACTCGCTGACGCTGGCGCTCAGAAGCTCTTGAAGCTCTAGAAGAGTAGTCTGCTCTGGTCGACTCCTAGAAGCCGAATCCAAAATCCGAGTGACTCGCGAGTCCAAGTCCAAGTCGTATACTGACAGGCTGTTAACAGCCAGAAGGTTTTTGCTGCGTACCCACCCAGGTTTTGGGTCTGACCGCAGGTTGATAATTTTGATGGCTACAGGATGATGTGGGATTTTTTGATGAGGAAATTTGTTGAGGTAGCTTTTCGCTCCTCTTTAATTTTGTACAGGATGCCAAACCGCTTTTTTGTTTACACCCTGGTGTTTTATGTTTTCTAAATTGGGGTAAATTTTGTAACCAAACAGCTCTTTTGGAGATTTGAAATTTAGCTTGTGCTGCTGTAAGGATTAACTCCTTTGTTACCTCGGGTGCCCGCAAGCCATACGGGGTACCCGGTAAAGCCTGAAGCGGCGTCTCATAGCGTCGTAGTCTCATAGCGTCGTAGTCTCCTAGAGACCGAACCAGGGCGCTTCTATGAGCTGGAATTTGAGCGTAAAGTTTTGTCTAATTTCGTCTAAGCCTAATTTCGTCCTCCACGTATGGGAGGAGAGAAGCTTCGTGAAGCAACCTTACGGGGAAAGGACGGCCCACAAAATAGATGGATCGGAGTCCTCTATTCTGTGCATGCTGAGGGTATGCTATCCAGCTATCTGCAGCCATGACCCAGATTTCACAGGCGTACAACATAAGTGGGATTATCAGAGCTCGAAAGAGGTGTAGCTTTAAGTGGACTGGCATCGAGCCCAAACCCAGCATTGGGTATACAGAGGCAATAGGCCCCTGTACCCGTGCCGATAGTTCCCTGATGTGTCCACGGAAAGTTAGGCCTCTATGAAGTTGAACGCCCAGGTACTTGATGGATTTAATCCACTCTATCCTACGGCCTCTAAAGTGGAAGTTGGGGCAGTCAGCGGAGGTGTGGCGCTTTGTAAAAAGAATGGCGTGGCTTTTGTCCGGATTTACGGACATCCGCCAACGCCTACACCACTCTTGTGTGAGACGGAGGTGTCTCTGCATTGGGTTGAAGGCTCTGAGTATATGTCTGTTTTTGCAGAACAACAACACGTTGTCAGCGTATTGTGCCATTTTGACCTGTGGTTGAGTTGGAAAATCTACCATGAAAACACTAAAGAGTGTGGGGGATAGTGGAGAGCCTTCGGGGACTCCGCCTCTCACGGGTCTTAGTGTAGATGTTTTCCCCGCTACTGTGACTTTAAATGACTCGCGACCCGCTGCCTCTCGTCTTTTATAACCGAACCATCGTTTCTCTAAAGTTACCGAACTAACACGATCTTTCATGACCGTGGGTGAAGGGGAGGGAACTGTCCAGACATCTCTCGGTAAGTAACAAGCGCTCCGCTTCGTGAGCGTGGCTTGGACGCTATCTGTCTCTGCCACCACTGGTTTGTCTCTACTCCGACGATCGGGTGACAACCAAGTGATGGTTCTTTAGTTATGCATTTTGCAATCAATGGAAGGCGACTGAAGGATGCAGAGAGAGAGAGAGAGAGAGAGAGAGAGAGAGAGAGAGAGAGAGAGAGAGAGAGAGAGAGAGAGAGAGAGAGAGAGAGAGAGAGAGAGAGAGAGAGAGAGAGAGAGAGAGAGAGAGAGAGAGAGAGAGAGAGAGAGAGAGAGAGAGAGAGAGAGAGAGAGAGAGAGAGAGAGAGAGAGAGGGAGAGAGAGAGAGAGAGGCAGGTGTTAGATAGGTGGGTAGGTAGACCCTTTCTTAAAAATATTTCTTGTACTCAGGAGACTTAGCCTTCCTCTTGAATTTTCACCATCCAATTTTTAAGTGGTTTCTCTTGAATGCAGCAGAAAACATGACAAAACATAAACTGATCCAGAAAGTCGGCATTGTGTGATATCCTCGTATTTCCTGAAAGCTACGCAAAGTGTTTATAGGTTCGTTTGAGTACACAGAAGATTGAATACGGCGAAATCACAGACAGAGAGGGCGTTTTAACTTTGATTGTGATTTGTTTTCCATTGAGGATAACTGCAACATTTGAGCCTGATTGATCAAAGGGTTTGTGATCATAAAATCGGCAGCGGTGTTAAGGTTTTATTGTGTATGATTCCCGCAGATTCCTGGAAACAAAATATGCGAAGATTAGATTTACTGATTGGGACGCTTAAAAAGGGAAAGTGACAGAAAGAAAAAACGTGTTAATGTTTGTATTCAGATTTACCAGACTGTAAAATTTCATCGGCTGCTGTCAGTTATAAAATTAGAGCTCCTATTACTCTTGTAAAATTAATACAACTTCTTCATGTTACAGATCTCTGCAAATTTGTATTATTATAATAAATATGTAGATATACCGTTTATTAGAGTTTAAACACAAAACACGTGGATCTGATTAAACTTTTAAGTAGATATGACTAAACAGATAATAGGATGACATGAGAAGAAGCAATCACCTTCGTGAACAATTATTTTGCAGAGAAAAACGCCGAGAATTATTTGGACGGGTTACAGAGATGAGAGCATCGCTGGGAGAAGTGTGTATAGTTACAAGGAGACTATGTTGAATAACGCCGAGTACTATTTGGACGTGTTATAGAAATGGGAACATCGCTGGGAGAAATGTGTAGAGTTACAAGGAGACTATCTTGAAAAACGCCGAGTACTATTTGGACGTGTTACAGAGATGGGAGCATCGCTGGGAGAAATGTGTAGAGTTACAAGGAGACTATGTTGAAAAACGCCGAGTACTATTTGGACGTGTTACAGAGATGGGAACATCGCTGGGAGAAGTGTGTAGAATTACAAGGAGACTATGTTGAAAAACGTCGAGTACTATTTGGATGGGTTACAGAGATGAGAACATCGCTGGGAGAAGTGTGTAGAGTTACATGGAGACTATGTTGAATAAAGCCGAGTACTATTTGGACGTGTTACAGAGATGGGAGCATCGCAGGGAGAAGTGTGTAGAGTTTCAAGGAGACTATGTTGAAAAACGCCGAGTACTGTTTGGACGGGTTACAGAGATGGGAGCATCGCAGGGAGAAGTGTGTAGAGTTACAACGAGACTATGTTGAAAAACGCCGAGTCCTATTTGGACGGGTTACAGAGATGGGAGTATCGCTGGGAGAAGTGTGTAGAGTTACAAGGAGACTATGTTGAATAAAGCCGAGTACTATTTGGACGTGTTACAGAGATGGGAGCATCGCAGGGAGAAGTGTGTAGAGTTTCAAGGAGACTATGTTGAAAAACGCCGAGTACTGTTTGGACGGGTTACAGAGATGGGAGCATCGCAGGGAGAAGTGTGTAGAGTTACAACGAGACTATGTTGAAAAACGCCGAGTCCTATTTGGACGGGTTACAGAGATGGGAGTATCGCTGGGAGAAGTGTGTAGAGTTACAAGGAGACTATGTTGAAAAACGCCGAGTCCTATTTGGACGTGTTACAGAGATGGGAACATCGCTGGGAGAAGTGTGTAGAGTTACAAGGAGACTATGTTGAAAAACGCCGAGTCCTATTTGGACGTGTTACAGAGATGGGAACATCGCTGGGAGAAGTGTGTAGAGTTACAAGGAGACTATGTTGAAAAACGTCGAGTACTATTTGGACGGGTTACAGAGATGGGAACATCGCTGGGAGAAGTGTGTAGAGTTACAAGGAGACTATGTTGAAAAACGCCGAGTCCTATTTGGACGGGTTACAGAGATGGGAACATCGCTGGGAGAAGTGTGTAGAGTTACAAGGAGACTATGTTGAAAAACGTCGAGTACTATTTGGACGGGTTACAGAGATGGGAGTATCGCTGGGAGAAGTGTGTAGAGTTACAAGGAGACTATGTTGAAAAACGCCGAGTACTATTTTGACGGGTTACAGAGATGGGAGCATCGCAGGGAGAAGTGTGTAGAGTTACAACGAGACTATGTTGAAAAACGCCGAGTCCTATTTGGACGTGTTACAGAGATGGGAACATCGCTGGGAGAAGTGTGTAGAGTTACAAGGAGACTATGTTGAAAAACGTCGAGTACTATTTGGACGGGTTACAGAGATGAGAGCATCGCTGGGAGAAGTGTGTAGAGTTACAAGGAGACTATGTTGAAAAACACCGAGTGCTATTTAGACGCGTTACAGAGATAGGAACATCGCTGAGAGAAGTGTGTAGAGTTACAAGGAGACTATGTTGATAAACGCCGAGTACTATTTGGACGGTTTACAGGGATGAGAGCGTTGCTGAGAGAAGTGTGTAGAGTTACAAGGAGACTATTTGAAAAACGCCGAGTACTATTTGGACGTGTTACAGAGATGAGAACATCGCTGGCAGAAGTGTGTAGAGTTACAAGGAGACTATGTTGAAAAACGCCGAGTACTATTTGGACGGGTTACAGAGATGGGAGCATCGCTGGGAGAAGTGTGTAGAGTTACAAGGAGACTATGTTGAAAAACGTCGAGTACTATTTGGACGGGTTACAGAGATGGGAACATCGCTGGGAGAAGTGTGTAGAGTTACAAGGAGACTATGTTGAAAAACGTCGAGTACTATTTGGACGGGTTACAGAGATGGGAACATCGCTGGGAGAAGTGTGTAGAGTTACAAGGTGACTCTGTTGAAAAACGCCGAGTACTATTTGGACGGGATACAGAGATGGGAGCATCGCTGGAAGAAGTGTGTAGAGTTACAAGGAGACTATGTTGAAAGACGCCGAGTACTATTTGGACGGGATACAGAGATAGGAACTTCGCTGGGATAAGTGTGTAGAGTTACAAGGAGATTATGTTGAAAAATTAAAAACAAATTCTTTAAACCGTCTTGTATCTTGATTATGTCCGAAACTTTTCAGACCGCCCTCGTAGGCTTTACTTCATTACTTCAGTGAATCATTTGAAACTCAGATGCAGGTACTGTAGTAAAGAACAGTCAGCATTACCATTTATGAACTGTTTTTTCTCAAACAGTTTCTTTTTGCAGCAGTGTATCACGAGATAGCACATTTGCAGAATTTTGAAGCGGTAATTTTGTGTTGCGCCAACTTAAAGTTGTAAGTCCTATTTCAGGGAATGCCTGGATGTGTATTAATCAATGAAAGGATGACACTGGTTCTGCCGCAAAACTTTTAATGAACCGTCTATACTTTAGCGGAGAATTTGCCGAAACTATCTGAATACATAGTGTTGAAGTTTTTGATTTCTCTACCAGGCGGTTTTCTGCCATTGAGGCAAGAATGATGTCTTGTCTCACCAGAATATGTCCAGGTTGTGCTATTAAGCTTCAAATTCTTCTAATAGCCTCCGCTTTAGTAATGACTAGGATCCCCTTGCTAGTTTCTAATCCGATGTTACGACCTAATTTCTATTTTTCCGAAGCTTTTTTGCTTTATAAGTCGAGTCCCTCTATAGAATTCTATGTACCTCACACTCCAAGTTAACCTGCCATACAACCTTGCACAGCAACCTCCCCTTTCACTCACGTAACCGCCCGAACTACTTTTATGAATTTGCCTGAAAATCAGCTTATGGTACTTAATGCCATCCTACCCCGTGCATAAATGACTTACAATCTATTGTCAAACTACAGAAGTAGTTGTAATCTTTCGCGTCTCTCCCCAGCACAGTAATTGCCATTGGAAAGGGGTGCCATTAACTTGGTAGGGCCTTCCGACAGAAACCATTCCAGGATTAAGTCCTTCACTGGTTGAATGATGGTGGTTTAATGAAGACGGCGGTGGACGTTGACATTGTGTTGGGGAGCTGTTCATTTTTTTGGAGGGAGGTGGTTATGGTCGATAAAGAAGGAGCCTGGGATGCTTATAGCGTTACCCGGGGTCGATATCGTATTCCCCGAGGCCGCCGATGGGGACGTTGAAATTGTGGGGAAAGGGAGTCGAAAAGTTGCTGAGAGAGGGAGAGCATTTAGTCAGTAGTGGAAAGGAAAGGTCGCGGTGGATATTGGCGTTGGGAATATACCAGTTGGCATTAACAGCGGTACGGAGGAATCGGTTTTGGAGGGTTTGGAGGCCGTAGGTATGGGTTTCAGTGGCAGTAGCCCAGACTGAACACGCATAGTTAGGGTGGGATTCCGAGTAGGGTCTACATAGGCAATGTCGCTGACCTCCCTCTTGTACCAGGGAGTTACCGAGCTGTCCGCGAAGGGCGCCCCTCTGTGGGGCTTTCCAGTAGGGCAAGAACTAAATATTAACAAGGCCCCCCCCCATCTGTTCCGAAAACAAAAATGGGTGGAAGTGGATACGGCACTTACGCGCGCCAATCCCAAAAGGGGAAGGCTACCGAACAACCTCGGTAGGGGCGCCTGGTGATCTAGCACACCTACTAGCTTTGCAGGCCAGTAGGCTTCGCTCAACCCCATCCGGAGACGTACCCGATCTCCCACGGGTATCGGGAACCACTGCGCCCTCGAGTCCAGCCCAATCCGAACAATTCCCATTCAGGGAGGGGCTAGAATGTTCGGCCCGAGGTTCCTCTAGTAACGTCAGAGGTACCACGAGTGCTAGGGGTCCGCAGCGCCGCACCACGGCAGCTGAAGGGGACCTACGGGGTAAGGGCGAGATGGAGGACATGCTTGAAGAGAAGAAGTTTGTTCGAGAGGGACATGGCGGAGTTTCTGTGGGTAAGAGGGTAGAGAAGTGCCATCCTGCCAGCAACGATGTTGTACAGGGCGCCGATGTGGGCCTTACAGGTCAGCTTCCGGTCCAACGTGACGCCGAGGTATGTAGCTGTTGTGGACCAATGAACGGAGCCACCAGCAATGCGTAATTCAGGAATATCAGGCTCCAAGCGGCACGTGAAGATTACAACGTGTGACTTGGCGGGATTCACAGTGAGTCGCCGGGTGCTAAACCAGGTCGTCAGGTTGTCTGCGTAGACTTGGAGACGTCGAACGGCCACCTGGTGGCGCGTGGAGGCGGTGTTTATGGCATTATCGTCACCAAACTGGTACAACGTACCGCCTTGGTAGGAGGTCAGGGTATTCATGAAGATAAGTCGCGTCTCTCGGTCACATTGTTGGCTGCAGCGATTTGAGATAAATACATACGGGAATATCAATGCTAATTTTAATTTATAACTGATCCAGAGAAACTCGTGCACTACATTCTCTGCCATTCTCTGTAAGCATTGTTTCTTTAACAATAAACTCACTATATTTGCCAGCCATAAAGTCACGGCGAGTTATTAAAAGTGTTGCCCTTGACACCCCTGCAGCTGTCAGCAAACGGCATCACAAACTTCTAATATGCCATGCTGTTTCCTTACACTTAATGAGCTAGGTAATAAAAGTTTTATCGCCAAATCCACTTCGTTTATAGCATATTTTTCCTTTGAGATTACTACCATGCACAATTCATGCATACGGAACACGATAAATGATACGTTTACAGCTTACGTACCGCTGTAGTCATGCGATGGTAACACGACTTCAGATTGAGGAAAGTGCCTACTCTTGCATTTATAATTAAAACATTGATTCCCTCCATGGCCGCAATTATAGCAATATATATTAGAAACCTAAATAATCGTACATATTCTTAGAGAGAGCGAACGTTTCTGAACGACCGTGTTTTCTCATAAACTTAACCTCCATCATGATATCTCGCAACAGGCGCAGCCAACCTATATTTTGTGTCAAGCCAGAACAATGCTGTTGTAAACATATGCGACGTTACACAAATATAAATATTTGTAACAAAAAAACTTCACTTATCTTAAGAACATGGTGTTAATGCTTCTTTCTAATGGGGATCTACTTCAAAAACCAATTGCTTGCATCGTCATTCCATCAATAAAGTCCGTAGTCAAGGATTCCGGTTACCATGTTATCATGTTTTTTTTTTTTCAGTATTACCAAAATATGAAAACGAAACAAACCTACAAACAGAATCAACTGATGGTATTTCAAAATTCATTACGCGATTTTCATTTTTCAAAATAAATATCTTTTCCTAAACCATTAAGTCTATCGGACCATGTGCTGATTGCACCTTTCCTTTACGAGGCGTGTGCCTCAGTTGTTTCGTGTTTCCCCGTGTGAGCGCGTGAAGGTTACTTTAGTTCCTCTCTCGGAAAGCTCTCCGAGCTGACGAGTCAAAGTAGTCGGGGTTCTCCTTTCACAGCGCGCGCATGGTGATTTTTAATTGTCTTAGCTCCCGGGTGCTTCACTGTAACTAGCTTCATTTTCTGCGTAATTAAAGGTATTCTTTGCAGATATTTAAAATGCTCTTTATTTCAGTAAAAGGACGCTTTGTACACCCCTTAGAGCAGTGAAATGTTGCAACATACACAAACGCATCCCTCAAAGTCGTTTGCCGCACGTAAACAAACAAAAGAATTCCCTGCGCTACACTTCAAATGTCTACACAGCTGCACACTCAACTAACAACTGCAACTCACTAGCAACTGCGGGCTTTTATACCTCCAGCCATTGTTTCTAGAAAACCGCCGACGTTTCAAGGCTTTTCGCGGCAGCAAGAGAAAGGGAACTATACAGATATCTATCTGTCTCTTTCTCCCTCTGTTTCTTACTCTCTCTCGGCAAGCGTACAGCGCACCCACTACTATCTGTCTTTTTCTTTCCTACCCACGCGTGTCCGGCACTGGCTTGTCGCCGCTCTAACGAAGCAATGCGAACGGTGACAGTACCGTAGAATGGTGCAGGTGTCTGTCAGTGTACTATAACACAGCAGAGTCAACGCGTCTAGCTGTCTTCTAAATGGGACAATACCAAGAGAAGTGGCATTACTAGAGTTGGGTAATCCAAAAAGGATGGGAATAATAATAGAGAGAATACTGAAATTCTGGTATAAGTGTATTAAAGGTCAGAAAGGGGAATTATTCAATCTGTGCATGAAGCAACAGAAAAGCATTAAGAATACAAATAGTTGATGGTCAGAATTGGAAAGAATGGTATCGAAGATAGGAATGGGAGATTTATGGAGAGCAGAGGAGTCTAATCATAGCGGTTTTTGTAAGGAAGTGACAACCAGAGTACAAGACATAGTTAGGCAGGAGATATTGGAAAGTATAGAAGAAAAGAAATCTTTGAAATTTTATAAGCAATTAAAGAGATAATGGGGTAGGGAAAAATATATAGATCAATGTGGCAAAACTGGAAGAGAAGGCAAAGCATGGATGAGAGTAGGAATAATATATCTAAAAGGGTTGAGAAGTAATGATGTAAGGATATGTGAATTTTGTGGAGATGAAGAGAGGACTGTTCATTACCTGGTAGAATGTAAGGAGTTAACAAATTACAGGAGAAAAATATCGGATAAGAAATGGGACAGTGTGAACAAAGAGGTAGTGGCGTTATGCATGTTAACTGGGATGGGTGAAAGAAAAATAGATGTATAAGAGAATTCTTAGATAGGTTAAGAGAAAAGTGGGTTAGGGTAAAAGAAGCGGTCAGGAAGAAATGACACCAAGGTGATTACCAAGCTGACCAGGAAAACCAAAGGCTTATGGCCAAGAGAGTAAATCTTACGTCAGAAATTTATGTATTTGTACAGGAAATATAATTGTGATTGTTAGATATCAAAGTCCTTGTAGTGAAACTGTAATGTAAACTGTGGAAATAAATATCAATACCAATATCAAATGGGTCAATAACGTTGTAGAGCTGGCTCAAAACTCTTTTGACAAAACTTGTTTAGATTTCTCTTTCTGAAGTTTTATTTATCCATGTTTCAGAGGAATTGTGAATCATTCACTAAATAATATGCCACCACCTCAACGTACAGTTCAGAGGGGCTGTAATACGTCATTTAAGATGGGTTATCACAAGCAGAGGTTGTTCGTAATGTTCATTTATCTACGAGGGCTGTTCAATAAGGAATAATCATAATTTTTTACGGTAATAATTTTTCGCACTAGAATTCAATCGTATTATATTCTGTTAGCTTAATGTGAAACAAACACACCGTAGTAGTTTCATTGTTGGTACTCCTGGTTCCCGCCTGTGAGAACCAGGCAAGTTCAGACACGTTCAGTATTGCCTACCGCTGCAATGGAGGTAACATGCAGTTAAAGTTGATGTTAGAGGAAGATCCGGAGTTCCTTTCAGACGTAATCACTGCTGATGAAACTTGGCTACATCTTTTTGATAGTGAGAGCAAACAGCAAAGTTCAGTGTGGAAATTTCCGACATCACCAATCCCCGAAAAAACAAAAGTGGCTGTTTCTGCTGGGAAAGTTATGGTCATCTCATTCTTTGATATTCATGGAATGGTTTATCAGCATGTTGTTTCTGCACACACATCAGGAGCCGGACAATACTACATGGATGTCCTGAAAACATTGCAAGTCCATATAAGGAGCAAAACACCACATTTCCGTGAAACAGGCTGGATGCTGCACCACGATAATGCGTGGCCGCATATTGCCAATGTTGTTGCTGAATATCTTGCAAAAATCAACGTGAAGTGCATCCCTCACCCTCCCTACAGTCCGGATTTAGCACCATGTGACTTACTTCTATTCCATAACTTGAAGAAGCGCCTTCGTGGGGGGCATTATCTATCATCAGAAGCAGTGGTGAAGGCTACGGAGGCGATTTTGAATGATCTCTCAAAAATGGTTTCCAGAATGACCTTGAGGACTGGCAGAAACGCTGGGAAAAGTGCATCGCATTCAGGGGAGACTATTTTGAGAAGGACCATAAAAATTATGAGGATGAGTACGTTGTCAAAAAAATGGTGATCATTCTTTATTGAGCAGTCCTCCTAGGAAACTTGTATCAGTCTGGAACAAACTTAACCAGGTCCGTGGTCTTGTATCCATACAGCACGGGTTGGTTCAGAACAACGGAAAAGGTACAATAATTAGAAGGCAATCAGCATCAGATCGTCGAAGGTCTCACGACAAATCAATGGCGATCTGAGGCAGAATTATGGCATAGACATCGTGTACCTATTGCAAAATTGCCTGTACAGAAGGACATCGTCACTGGACAGAGGAGGAATGGTCAAGATGAGGGTGTTTCCTAACTTAGGGTGTACATCTTTTAGTGCACATAGAGGCTATAATGAAGGGTCCTGATCAGAGGAAGATATTGGATAAGCATAGGCTACCATGTGCTAGAAAAACGATGCTCTGAAAATGGTGTTTTCAGCAAGATAATGATCCGAAACAACTTTCTCATTGTGTAATAGACTAACTTCAACACACAAAAAACTAATGTTTAGTCATTGCCAAATTAAAGTCGCAATTGAATCCGATTGAACGTATTTAGAAGGTGTTGGACTGGCGTGTGAAAATAAGAGAGTTTTTCAATAGAGTGAAACTTTTCAACGTGTTTAAATGTGAATGGGAAAACTTCCTCAGGATACAATTAAAGCCCTTATTGTTTCCATGGCAGCAAGATGCGAGGCTGTTATAAAGACAGACATTAGTCCCCATGCTCCAAAAGAGGACGTTTGGTATTATTTTTCTGTAGAAAACAATTTTGTCTACACACTTTGTGCTGTGTATTTCTGTTTTATTTTTTAAATACATTCAATACACTATCCTTAGAAGTGTTATTTTGTATTTATATATGTATTGTAACTTTTAGTTTAACTTATCTATTTTACAAGAAGCCAACTAATGCTATAAATAAAGGAACGTAGTATTTATGAGTACTACTGTAGGTTTCTACTCCTTTAAAACAGGTTTCTACTCCATGTTTAGTTAATTTTGTTATCAAGAACAGAGTTATCTTCCGGGCTTGAAGGACGTGGTCCAGTAAGATTTGAATATCCCGACGTTTCGCCATGGACTGTGAGACAGTCAGCTGGTCTCAACCGAGTCCGCCAAGTCACAGTACACGTTTTGAGGTCCTCCCTCAAAATGGCGGCTGCTGGCTTCTGCTTCTGCTGCTTTCTCCGACGCTACTCGATGAGTTTTTGTGACGATGTGTGCCTCGGCTGCATCAGGAACTTACGAACAAACATGAGCAAGGACTCATCTGTGCCGGATTGCTACAGGGGTCGCAGATACAGCATCAAGTGGACAGGTCGGAAGCTTAAAGCAGACGTCGGAGACACAGTCATAAATGCCTTTTATTATTGCCACACGTATATGATCGCCAGATACTGTGGATATCTGTCGGCTAATGTCCTCGGCTTGCTGGATTTCGCAGGAACGAATACCTTTTTTAGCCCTCGCGGTCGGATTTCACGTTCTCGTGTTTCTCACACGCGGAATCTACGGTCATTTTAAACGCGAGGATCTAAACTCGACTAGCGCAGATTTTGCCTGTTATGGTCAGTCGACAAGTGGCGGCTTCGGTACGTTTTCCGAAATATTTATACTGAGCTAAGCCTCCCCGTGGCGTCAGCTCATCCAAAACACATTGACCGAGTTTTCGCGCTACACATAGCGTTGGTGGTGTTCTGCCTTCTGATAGGCTGCCAAACATTGGCTGATGCCTATTTGTTTCCCGGTTTCTCACACTTTCTTCCAAAACAGACGTGGCTCTGGGTCCTTGAACCCTAGCATATACAAAAGATGCTCCCGATAGGGTCGGCTGACAATGGTTGCCAGTAAACAGAGTCATAAAACTCCCTCATTTACATAACTTAAGCTGCCAACAAGCCGAGAACATTTTACATGTGCACACATATCTGAAAAATGGTATATGTAATTAAAACATACATAAGACTTAATATACGTAAATAATGTACAGACAATATATATATGATTACATAATAATTATTTCTGGGCTGGACGGAAGTTTCCGCCTCAACTGCACTTGACATATTCAAGAAGAGTGATCCATGTTATTCAGAGCTAGAATCTAATACGGATCACACCTTTTGAAGATGCCAAGTACAGTCCATGGCGAAACGTCGGCATATTCAAATCTTACTGGACCACGGCCTGCAAGCCCGGAGGATATAGTGACCGCGCTTAAAGCATCCCCAGGCCTTTCGCTTTGAACGGAAAAACTGTTCTTTCCCCTAACCACATTGTCATAAACATCTTAGGATACACTTACCGGCTTGGAGGGGTGAACAATTTTTGGCACGTGTTTACAGCTGACAATACCCAGGGTTGCCGTTGTTTAAAATAACGTTTAGAAGAAAAAAATAAATAAAGCTGAATTCACTGTAAGAAATGGTCATTGATCTTTTTTTCAAATAAATGTTGAATGATTAATGTTTCCTATAATAATACATAATAATACAACGCCTTATAACTTAACTGAAAAGAAATATATTATCTATTCTGTTATGGGATAGTACTTATATTAACTACAGGAACTAAATGCGTATTATTAACATAATATCCAAGGAAAGCTCAGAGCCTATTTGGACAACCAAATATAGTAGTGAAAATTAAACAAGGAAGAATAAGGTGGATTGTCCATGTGCAGAGAATACCGGAAACCAGTGTAATTAAGAAGATCTTCATAGGAAAGCTGGATGGCAGAAGGAGGAGATTAAATGCGAGGATCTACTCCCATTAGTCCTGGTCCCGTAGGACCTGAAACCGGGCCTCTCGGGTATATTTACCGTAGGACAGTACCTATTTTGTAAACTGCCCGCCCCCGCCTGCACACGGCAGACAGGACGGAAATGGATACGCCAATTACGCGCCGGTCCTTAATGAACCAGCTACCAAAAAACCTTGGTAGGGCCGCCAGTGTCTAGCTCACCAGCTACTAGCTCTGCAGGCAAGTTCCCGGGACTTATGAGGCAACCCTCTACCCCCTACGGGCGGCCGGTAGCCTGGCCGGGGGTACCCAATTGCCCGTGGATGGCGGGAACACACCGCCCCCTCGAGTCCAACCCAATCCGAACAACTCCCCTACGGGAGGGGCTCGGCATGTTCGGCCCGAGGTTCCTCTAGAAACGTCAGAGGTACCACGAGTGCTAGTGGTCCGCAGCGCCCGCACTTTGGCAGCTGAAAGGGACGCATCCCTCCCCCTACGGGAGCAGAAGGAGGAGAGGAAGACCCAGGAAAAGATGGGTAGATGATGTAGTAAATGACTTAAGAAAGTTGGGGGTTAAAGTATGGAGAAGAAAAGCAGAGGGCCGAGTAGAATGGAACATGGTGGTTAGGGAGGCCAAGGGCCTACATGTCCTGTAGCGCCCGCCTTGGTAGCATAGATGGTAGCGTGTCTGCCTCATGTTCAAGAGGTCCCGAGTTCGAATCTCGGTGAGTTACCTGCATAAGGCTTTTCCCGGGGTTTTCCCTTATCCTTCAAGACGAATGTCGGGTAACTCTAAGCTCCATGGACCCTGGACTCATTTGAGCATCATCTCATCCAATTCATTCACCGTCCGATATGACTTAACGTTGGAGGACGTAAATATAAAAGTATGGCCTGTAGCGCTAACTATCATCATCAAAATCATCATCATCCAAGGAAAGCTTAGTAAAACATCATCATAATGTTAAAAAGGTTAAATTGCCTCAGTGTGCATGAATTTCCGACGGATATTTACTTGCAAATTAAAGAAGCTCTTTGATTATTCTGGTAGCTAATAATTTATAAGCAGAGACTCACGTTAGAGCTTTGTTTATTGCAATCGTGAGCCGATTTATCCTAAGACATTTTCCTATATTCTATGGAAGCTACAGGTGGTGGGCCGCGTCGTGGCTCAGTGGTTAGACCGCTTGGCTCTCACCAAGGCGACCGCAAAGTGAGATTTGTGGTGGACAACACGGCGCTGGGGCAGGTTTTCTCCGGGACCTCCGGGTTCCCCCGCCACCTCTTTCCACTGGTGCTCCATCTTCATCTAATGTATCATCAGTGTCACCGCCTGCAGTGCCGTATGTAGTACAAGCGGGCGTTAAACACTATACATACACATACAGGTGGTGAATCAAATTTCAGTTGATTAAACAAAGTAGTAAATACCTCAAAAGAAAGAAAAATGAACTAAGGAATTAAAGAAAAACTAGTAAGGAAACTCTGTTACTCTTTTTATATGCTGGAAGCTTTTACAAGGATGTCTACTAATTTTACAAGTTTGAATAAAGTTAAGCAGTGTAACTTTTTTTTTCGGGAAACTTCTGTTAAACACAATTTAAATAAATAATCATGCTCATTCCGCATAATAATTAAATATGTCATTAAACGCTTTGAAACTCGAGAAAGGTTAGAAATTCTGTTAGGTATATATTACAAGTATGAATGGAAATCCATGTTAGCATATCCATGTTAGGTTCTATTACCATGGTCTCCACATCTTAATTAAATTACCCAAGTGCTAAACACTATTAACTATTAAACACTAATAAATTTATAAAACTACACTAAGTAAAACACTATGTAACTTCTATAAATATAAACACACATAAGAGACACGTTTGCACAGTCTTAGCTAATAGAAGTTACCAAACTTCTGAGGACACAAGAAAAATATTGCAACAGCGCTTTAACTTGGTGAACGTATTGAGAAGAACCACCCCATATGTTTAAGGGTGGAAGACCCTTATAATTGCTTACATGCGAGCATGTGTGGTCAGAAGTGAAAGCTTTGATGTCGAATGGGATCTAATGAACGCGGCTAATATAACTCCGTTCTTCATGATGCCGACCTTGAAAGCTTGAGGAAATATAATTTTTTATCATTTGAATACTTTCTCTCTTTCTGTATTTATTTTTACATCCGCATACGAGAAAAAGCACCGTTTTCTTCATCTCATTCTTCTGATTTAATAATTTAATGTAGTATAAGCTAAATTAAACGCTTATTTGGAATTTTCAGAAGGTAAAGAAGCACATCGTATAATTCTCCAGGCTTCTTCAATTTCCGACTCAAACTTTTTCATTATACAAAGTTGCTAGTTAAACTTGTCCTTAACAGATGACAGGCAACTTTCGTGGTTCGGGTGACTACCGACTGCCTCCCGCAGTCAATTTTTTCTCTCGATTCTCTCCGAAGCAGTAATTGTAAACTCGTCGATTCCCTCCGCGCCGAAAAGTTACTGCTGGAATTCAATATTGCTATTCCCTCCTATACATTGACTTTGTCCTTAGTTTAATGTTAGTAATATCTACTACACAATTCGATAGTAAAGACACAAATCGATTCGGTCGCTTACTATGCCCTTGGCCTTGGTAGTAAGCCTGTTCATTCAATATAGCAGCGCACTGGAGTGTAGACGAATGTGTGTGTGAATAGACAATGGCAAACGTGGGAAAAAATCAAGGGGCAAGAATGTGATTCTAATAGGAAACTACAAATTAATTTCCAAAATATATTGAGGGATGGAGTTAGTAGGTGGACGTATGTATTAAAAACCCGTAAGAGCTTTATATATATTTTGTAATTTACGTCCTCCAACGTTGAGTCATATCGGACGATGAATGGAATGGTTGATATGATGTTAAAATGAGCCCAGGGTCCATAGAGCTTGGAGTTACCCAACATTAGTCTTTCACGATAAGGGAAAACCCCGGAAAAACCTTATCCAGGTAACTCACCCTCACCGAGATTCGAGCTCGGGACCTCTTGAACATGAGGCAGTCACGCTACCACCACGCTACAAAGGGGGCGCTTTATAAATGCTGATTCAAACGAAGTGATCATGGAGCAAAAGTGCAATATAATCATGATTGTGAAAACGATGCAAAATTAAAGTTTAAGATATAATTAAGATTCGTGGAGACTCCTTCACAAAGCAGTAAGCCAAGAACAATTACATTTTCTTACTGCTACTGATGTCCAGCGGATAATGAAAGGAAATTATAGCGCGAGAAGAAAGTAAGGCCTCCACTGCCCACATCTACAGAGAATGTGCAAAGTGTGCTAAATACAATTGAAACCAAAACAACGACAGGTGGAAACTTTTAACAGGCAAAAAGCATAGAGAAACAGATAGTCATATTTATTTGTGTATTCAACTTAAACATACTATGCTCTCTGGTGTGTCTGTTTGTCGACAGGACGTTTCAACATTGCCCCAAATTTGTTAAGCAAATGTTCATTTTGTACATTGTAAGGAACGGATACTACCACGGCTGATCAACAAAGATTGAGACTGTTTTTTTTTTCCACAGATGTTTATTACTGCAATTCAATGTTTACATGATCTTTTTCAAAGTACTCCCCTCCTACTTCAATGCACTTTTTATAGCGTCTCTGCCAGTCCTTGAACACGTGCTGCAGACCATTCTTTGTCAGATCCTTGAGAATTGCCTCACTTTTCTTGAGCACTGCTTCAGATTTCTCAAATCAAATACCCCTAAGCTTTGCTTTATTGCCCTTTGTGATGCTTCCAATCCACCTCACACCCTGGCTATTGGTTCTATTGCAGCAATAGATAGGTAAGGTCTGTCTAGTCAACGCGACTGCAGTTGCCTCTCAAAGGAAACGCAACCTACCACCCAATAATGACCGTCATAAATCTATCTCAACACTTCAGAAATGGAACACTGTCGTTGCGGACCAATAGCAAACCTGATTTTCTCGAAGTGACAGTCGCATGTTTACTCCACGTGGAGTCTCAGTTGCCAAAGTTGCAACTTTCAGTTGATCTGTTTTATTACGTGCAGAAATTCGTTGTGTGTCACGATGTGGAGACCGTGGGAGGGAAATGCAGTGGTAAATGCAAATGAAATAGTATATAACTTTCAGTCAAGTGAAAATAATCAAAGGGATGACAATAGTGTGAATAACTGGGCCGAGTTATGTTACTGGAAAAGCCTCAAAAAACAAAGTTATAACGGGAACTGTTTCTAAGCAAATTCAAGCGTTTGTTTTGAACACATATAAATATTTGGTGAAAAATAATCTTTGTAAGGGGCCATGCAATAAACCTGATAAATTCTGGGTATTCACAGCAATACATTAAGAAGAATTGTGACGTAAGGAATACGAAAGACGCCGATCAAGTGTGCAAACAAAAGGAAATGTTTCTCTAACGTTTCGATAATTTCACATGCGATTTAATTCGCCGAGAAATTTATAGATTCTATGCAAAAGGGTGAGTGCCCACCTTAAATAAATTGGTTGTACATTTGCAAGACATTTGTGATATTCCTTATCGGCACTGCACTTTACGCAGCCTCCTAAAGGAGCTGGGTTTCAAATACCGCACTTTGAATAAGATAAGGGTTATTATGGAATCCAGTAGAATTATAACTTGGCGATATATATGTATATTGTGACTTTGTGGGTTCGTGAAATTAAAAGTCCAATTGCACGAACTGAAAATGTTCTTTATTTCCACCGAATGACAGTTGGAACAATTGCCGATTACATAGAATTACGTAGCGCACACAGTTACAATTCACCAGTTCGTCCGTCGCAGTTCCACTCCTCCGATGCACGTACACAGTCTTCCAGTCCGTTCTCTCACTTGGCGCTCCTCACGGCTGCTCGACAAGAACTGAGCTGACTCGCCAACTACAGGCCTTATATAGGGGAGATCGCCGTTTCTGGAAAGTTCGCGGAGCGCACAATTATCCCGAGGTTTCGAGACGTCTGGTGAGAGGGGAAAGAGGCGGTACAGGGCTCGCGCCGCTTTCCTAATTATCCCTTCAGTTAGTGACACGAGACAAATGGGTAGGCGTGGGCTAAATGCTTCCCGTCTGGTCCTACTGCCGGCCGGTTCTATAGGGAGTTCCGACGTTCGGGTGACAATATGTATATATATATATATCAAAACTAAGGAAGTTTCGCAGTAATGGACATAAGATAATTTATTTAGACGAAACCTCGTACGATACCGATGACGTATCGAGAAAGGTGGCAGCCTTTCAGAAAGGACTGCGAGAAGGAGGGTCGGTGTTGTAAAACGATTATAAGGGTTCGTCAAAAGAGGCGGCCGACCTACATACGCGTTAACTAAACAGACTAGCTTAGTGCGTGTTGATGCCCTGATACTGCTACACACACTAATATCAGTTATACATCACTGCAGTCTTCTAAAGACTCTATGCTTGTCATTTCATCATCGCTATCACCAACAATAAAGAGGCACTTGTTTAAAACGTTTCTGTTCACGTGCTAGTTTCACTGTTTCTGTTCACGTGCTAGTTTCACTATTTGCAATAACTGAGTGTTCTCACTGACCGGGCGCGATAACTAATGACATGCTTCCGGTGCTTAGTGGAGGGTGAAAGGTCTGAAGTCCAAGACAATGCTTACAACCCTTGATGGTATAGGCTCGTCCACTAGTTCCAAAGATTTTTCATGTGCCAAATTGTTTAGTGATAACTATACATATCACATCGCGACAAATTTTTGATTTTAGATGTTTTATCCAAAGTACACATAGCAAAATTAAAATAAATTCTTCCGCAGTACAGGCAGCCATTATTAAAAATACTTCTATACAAAGAAGTATTTGGAAAACAAAATTGAACAATTAGACAATGAAGAGATCAGTCCATCGCAATACTGCAATACCATGTACAAAGTTCTTCTGAATGTCTTTATGTAGAGGATTTTGATTAATTAATGCGACTGTGTGTTCGTAAGATTAAAAGTCGAGTTTGCAGAAATACAAAATGCTCTTGTACAACTCTTGATATCAGCAGAATGACGTAACACAAGTGCAATCTTCAAGGCCATCTACTACACGTACACACGGTCAATTCACAAGTCCATAGACAACTGGAGAGACTTCACTCCTCGCAGCCTGCCGAACTGACTGTCCATCCCTCCGTTCCCATAAGGGAGGGGATCCATCCCCTTCAGCTGCCGAGGTGAAGGCGCTGCGGACCCTTAGCACTCGTGGTACCTCTGACGTTACTAGAGGAACCTCGGACCGAACTGCCGAGCCCCTCCCGCAGGGAAGTTGTTCGGATTGGATTGGTCTCGAGGGGGCAGTGGTCCCCGATACCCGTGGGAATCGGGTACGTCTTCGGACGGGGTTGAGGGAAGCCATTAAGTCTCCCGGGTACTAGCCCGCAAAGCTAGTAGAAGGTGTGCTAGATCACCAGGCGGCCCTACCGAGGTCATATCGGTAGTCTTCACCTTGAGTGTTGGCGCGCGTAAGTGGCGTATCCACTTCTATCCCGTCTTGTGTCCTAGGACCAGATGGGGGGGGGGCCTTGTTTGTAACCCAGGTCTTGCCCTATGGAAAGCTCCACGGAGGACGCCAAGCGCCCTTTGGGACAGCTCGGATAACTCCCTGGTTGAAAGAGGCCCGGGTCTTGTTCCTACGGTTTCAAGACTAATGGGAGTAGAACCTCTGGACTCAAGTGGACTCAAGTGTCCATCCGTCCGTTCCCGTAGGGGAGGGGACCCGTTCCCTTCAGCTGCCGAGGTTCGGGCGCTGCGGACCCTTAGCAGTCGTGGTAACTCTGACGTTACTAGAGGAACCTCGGACCGAACTGCCGAGCCCCTCCCGCAGGGAAGTTGTTCGGATTGGGTTGGACTCGAGGGGGCAGTGTGTTCCCGACATCCACGGGGAATTGGGTATCTCCGGCCAGGCTAGGGCTGCCGGGAGGGGGTAGAGAGTTGCCTAATATGTCCCGGGTACTAGCCTGCAGAGCTAGTAGATGGTGTGCTAGATCACCGGCGGCCCTACTAAGGTTATTTGGTAGCCGGTCCATTTTGGATTGGTACATAAGTGGCGTATCCACTTCCGTCCTGTCTGCCGTGTGCAGCGGTGGGGGGGGGCAGTTTATAAAATAGGTACTGTCCTACGGTAAAACACCCGAGAGGACCAGGTTCTGATCCTACGGGTCCAGGTCTAATGGGAGTAGAACCTCTGACTCAATTTACTGTCCATCCGTCCGTTCCCGTCGGGGAGGGGATCCGTCCCCTTTAGCTGCCGAGGTGCGGGCGCTGCGGACCCTTAGCACTCGTGGTACCTCTGACGTTACTAGAGGAACCTTGGGCTGAACTGCCGAGCCTCTCCCGTAGGGAAGTTGTTCGGATTGGGTTGGACTCGAGGGGGCAGTGTGTTCCCGACACCCACGGGGAATTGGGTACCTCCGGTCAGGCTACGGCCGCCCGTAGGTGGTATAGGGTTACCTCATAAGTCCCGGGTACTAGCCTGCAGGGCTAGTAGAAGGTGTGCTAGATCACCAGGCGGCCCTACCGAGGTTTTCGGTAGTCTTCCCTGCGGGGTTGACGCGCGTAAGTGGCGTATCCACTTCCATCCCGGGCTTGACGTTGTGCTCAGCGGGGGGAGGGCTTTTTAAGAAATCAGGTATTATCCTATGGAAAGAGCCCCGGAGTATCCGTCGCTCCTGGGTAGAAGGAGGCGCGGCTCCTTGCTCCTACGGGTCCAGGACTAACGGGAGAAGAACCTCTGCACTTAATTGTCCATCAGACCGTCCGAAGTGCTGGCTGGCTGTATAAAGCCAGACGGTTTTTGATGCGTGCCCATCCGTTAATGGTTTTATCACAGGTTAGGTTTTTCATTCGTTGCGGGAGTGGAAGCAATACCTTGCACTATGGTGTGTTTTAATTTTAAAGCTAGTTATTTAGTTGGACAATTTTGATGCCAAACAGCTTAGAAGATTATGTGGAGCCCAGCTTTAGCTGCTGTTAGGAATAGCTCCTGGGTTATCTCGGGAGCCCCCAAGCCATATGGGGTACCCGGAACAGCCTGGAATGGCGTCTAGTGGGGTCATAATCTCCCAATGATCTAACAAGGGCGCGTCTATGTTTGGGTAAAGTAGCGTAGACTTTTGATGCCCGATGCCTAATTTCATCCTCCACGTATGGAATACCCGAGGCTTCGTGAAACAACCTGATTGGAAAGTAACGACCCACAGACTATATAGACCATAGTCCTCTATTCTGTGCACGTTGAAGCCATCTGCGGCCATGTCCCAGATCTCGCAGGCATATAGCATCACTGGAATTACCAGCGCTCGGTAACAGTTGCTCCCTGTACCCTTGCTGCTAGGTCTCTGATGTGCTGGCGAAAAGTTAGGCCTCTATCCAATGTTACTCCAAGGTACTGGACGGAGTTGGTCCATTCTATCCTTCGACCCCGGAAGCTGAAGTTGGGGCAGTCTGCGGGGGTGTGGCGCTTTGTGAAAAGTATGGCGTGGATTTTGTCCAGATTTACGGACATCCGTCAACGCCGAAACCACTGTTGTGTGAGGCGGAGGTGTCTCTGTAATGTGTTGAAGAAATGACCGTCCAGTCCACTCCAGTCGCTTTTATAATCGAACCAACGTTTATCAAAACTTATCGAAGTATCACGATCTTTCGCGATGCGGCGGGAAGGAGACTGAACTGTCCACACATCTCTCTGGTTCTTTCTCTCCATCCTGTCTCTCCTCGACAAGTGCTTTGTGGGCGTGGCTTGCGCACTATGTGTCTCTTTCACTCCCAGCTACTCCCTCTCCCTCGGCAGCAGCCAAACAATGCCTCGTGACATTAATATGCAGGGTGGCGCACGATAAGTCATCCGATTGAATTTTGATCCTACAAGTATATACTATTGGGGCAATAGCTTTCAAATTAAGCTCTCAACTTCGTGCAGTTCATGGAAATTACTCCAGATGTCGTTACGAGTTCATCGCTTTCGTGTTGAGTCCGCCATTTCAGTTTGCCGCGATGGCGGACAAATGACGGTTGACCGTAGCACAAAAGACGAAGATTCTGTTACCTACTGTTCTCGGTGACGAACAGTGTTACGTTTACACAGAGAAGGTTTCGTGTTCATTTGGCACACGCTGGGCTCCCAGCCCACAGACAATACGCAGATTTCATCTGGTTCTGTTTTTGAGAGTAAGCGGCCACATGCACGTACCGTACGTTCGCCGTAAAACATTGAAGCAGTTCGAGCGGTTTTGACTCGTAGTCCGAGTAAATCAACAAAAACAGCCAGTGCAGAGTTGGGAATTTCACGCCGATCTGTACAAAGAATTATTCAATCCGAGCCTCGCTTGTATCCATACAAGATGACAGTGACGTACGAGAGATAAGGAGCGCAGACTACAGTTCGCGAGCTGGGCAATCAAGCAACACGAAGAGGCATGCTACACAACACTTGGTTTACTGACGAAGCGTATTTTTACGTGAATGGTGTGAACAAACATAACGTTCGATTCTGGGCACGTGAACCTTCGCGAATAATCCACAGAAAACCCGAAAATGGAGTGGAGCCATCATTGTGAAGATATACCGCGCCATTCCCGAAGATTTGTGTCGCACGTGTGCGACTTGAAAAAGTTGTAAAACAAAACGGTAGTCACATTGAAGATGTAATTTATTAGGTTGCATTTTCAAGCTATATTCTTAACTTCTACATCAATAAATGACAAATCTTGTCAACAACAAATATGTTATTCATGAAACAAATCAGGTGACTTATCGAGCGCCATCCTTTACATCATTAATTGATTAACGAAAATTATTTTTAAACACACCAAGGGTATTTATTGGTTATTTCGGTTAATATCCTGATAATTCGAAGTGTAAAGTGTGATGGAAAATCATGAAGTTAAACTGTGGAGGGATTTGGAGTACACTTTATTATTTAAGTAACAGAAAATTGGGAGGGAAGACAGCTGTACCCTTTTCGCGAGGTAATCAGAACCTCAATTTTGGTAAGGAATCGATCGGACCCGCGTGGTTTGGCTTCAACCAGTCTGGCATTTATTGGAAAACAGAAGTAGGTCATGGAACAGACAGTATTTTTAAGACTGCTATTAGCTATTTATTCTGATACTTCAAACTGTTAGTGAAATCTAAGTAGAAGAGGTTACAATTAAAATAATTATATAGCGAGTGGGATGGCTCAGGTGGTTTCGACTTTGGCCGCATTCGGGAGGCCTGGGTTCGATTCCCGTGGCCGACCTACCTGACCCATGAGTTTTTCGGGGGTTTTCCCGGATCACTAGGTGAAAGCTGGGTAGTTTAATTACATTCCCCAAAGTCCTGTCTCTCCATCCCATCTTCATTATCATTTCACATCATCTCTCATCTGGTGGTTTCTTTAAGGGTAGAAGTGTCGGCGGGTGTCTCGGCGATGCATAGCAGGATGACATTCTCTGAGAAAAACTACTTCCTCCTCCGGTAGGTCGGTTGCCGGTCTCCGCTCCTCTGCTGGGACCATTTAAGGACCACCAGCCAGTGACATTTAGGGCTCGGATCGCCTGCCTGGGACCATTAAGTCTCGGCTACTGGGCTCGTTGCCGTCTCGTCGTAGGGGAGCGAGTTCGTTGTCCTGGCATGTCGAGGGAAGCCTCTGTCGAAGTAAACTGTAAGGATCCTGCCCTCTGTACAGTCATAGCTCCTTGGGTCGGCGGCCCACTGTCTCCTTTGTCTCATCCTTCCTCCCGGGGGTGCCCCCACTTGGGGGCATAGGTACATTGTACCCAGCATGGTGGCCTACGTACCAAATCCCCTCTGTAGTGAAATCCAAAATCCCAACACACTTATATTCTATTGTCCAAAAATAGTAAACAGTAATTAAAGTCTGTTTAGTTAACGCGTGTGCACGTCGGCTTCTGCCTTTGACGAACCCTTATAATGGTTTTACAAGACAGACCCTCCTTCTCGCAGACCTTTCTGCAAGGTTGCTACCTTTCTGGATACGTCATTGGTATCGTACGAGGTTTCGTCTAAATAAATTATCTTATGTCCATTACTGCAAAACTTCCTTAGTTTTGACATATATATATCGCCAAGCTACAATTCTACTGGATTCCATAATAACCCTTATCTTATTCAAAGTGCGGTATTTGAAACCCAGCTCCTTTAAGAGACCGCGCAAAGTGCAGCGCCCATAAGGAAAATCACAAATTTCTTGCAAATGTGCAACCAATTCGTCTAAGGTGGGTGCTCTCCCTTTTGCATAGAATCTATAAATTTCTCAACGAATTAAATCGCACGTGAAATTATCTACTTTAGCGAAACGTTTCCTTTTGTTTTCACACTTGATCGGCTTCTTTGGTATTCCCTTCGTCACAATATTTCTTACTGTATTTCTGTGAATACCCAGAATTTATCATCAGGTTCATTGCACGACCACTTACCAAGATTATTTGTCAGCACATATTTATATGTGTTCAAAACAAGCGCTTGAATTTGCTTAGAAACAGTTCCCGTTATAACTTTGTTTTTCGAGGCTTTTCCAGTAATATAACTCGGCCCAGTTATTCACACTATTGTCATCACTTTGATTATTTTCACGTGACTGAAAGTTATCTACTACTTCATTTGCAATTACCACTGCATTTTTTTTCCCACGGTCACCACATAGTGACACACAACGAATTTCTGCACGCAATGAAACAGATCAACTGGAAGTTGGAACTTTTACAACTGAGACTCCACGTGGAGTAGACATGCGACTGTCATTTCGAGAAAATCAGGGTTGCTATTGGTCCTCAACGACAGTGTTCCATTTCTGAAGTGTGGAGATAGATTTATGACGGTCATTAGTGGGTGGTAGGGTCAGGTTCCTTTGACTCCGAACTGCACATGCGTTAACTAAACAGACTTTACACGTGTTAATTGTATAACAGAATATCTGAGATAGAAAATATACCACTTCGTCTCACATTTTCGAACATCCCCGTTTTAGTGGAGTTTAATGCCGGTTCTTATTTCATATGTGACCACAGACTGGTAATAAATGAAATGATACTTAGTAAAGGAACTTTGAGAAGTTAAGTTTCAGCCCTAAGTTTAGGATATCTCTCCGGCATTTGCTGGTTATGAACACCTAGGAAAAGCTGGAGAAAGTCAAGGAGGATGGTCTTGTAGGGATTTGAACCGCATACCTGGTTCATGAGTGTATTGCTTAACGACCTCGGCTATAAGTTAAATATTTTCGTCATTCTACTAATTAGCATCTTAGGTTGGCATAATTAGTTATCAGGGTTCTTTACGGTTACCTTTGGTTGGACGATCTCCACATCTCTACTCAATGATGATCAGAGAAGGTGGATAAACGATCAAGAAGTATCCTTAAATACAAACTGCTACTACTGCTATTACAAAGTTTTTAATATTATCAAATTTATGAAATATTCAAGGAAATTCATAATTCCAGATTATAGTCTTCTTTAATTAAATTTTAGAGAAGTGTTTTAGAAGTATCTAAATCAATATTAACAGCTGACGAAGCCTTTGGGATGTTAACTACGTTCGTGTGAACGAAGGATTTTTCTTGTTCAATATTTCGATTATATGCTTCTATTGGGTAACCTCTATTATATGTTTCAAATGGAAAGGTGTTTGTCCTTGAGCGCTACTAGGTAAGCAACCAATCGGAGTACTGCAGTGTTGTACTGCATTCCCCCTAAGTAGTGTGTGAGAGCGGCTAACTAATCAATCTCTAATAAATACTATTCGCGCTAAGACAAAAATTCAGATTTTCCAAAAACTGATCCATGAGGTAGGAGAGAGTAGTGTATTTAACATAACCGTAAAACCCCCATATATTTAGCTCAAATATTTTACCTAATACAAATAAATAAAGTAGATACCATTATAACAATGCATTACGACGTAAGGACTGTAATGAATACCATTATTGGTTGGCATGTATGCGTGAACGTATATTTGAAATTACTCAGAACTGAAACGTAAACATTTGACATGACGTGATAAAAGAAATATGTACTTTGAATAAGCCAAGGTGTTTGTTAAATTTGATGAGAGGAAACAATACACTTCTTGATATTCTGGCAGAACGTGTCTGGTCACATTATATTGTGACTTTGGTGGGTTCGTAAAATTAAAAAGAGTTCAATTACACCACTCAAAATGTTCTTTATTTCCACCTTATTCCAAAAACAATTCCCATTTACACAATTACAATCTTGCCAGTTCATCTTTATACGTACGCTCAACTCAACTACACGTCCGCCCGCCGCGACTTACTCCTCTCGACTAACTCTCGCCTCGCTTGTATCGATCGCCCCGAAGCCTCTCGAATCTTCCGTTATGGAGGGGGGAAACATTCTGGAACCTTCGTGCACCTTCGCGCGGTAGGAGGAGGGGCCACCCCTGCGTCTCCCCGCCAACGCCAGTCCGCATTATTGATCGGCAACGCGAGTTCGCCGTCTGCGTGACAATATCTTTGTTTATGAATGGTTCGTAATCTCTGTTTACTCTAGAGCTCAAAGCAGTATTATTCAGTTACTCTTCCATGAAAAAGTGTATCAGCTGGACCAATGAGACTGCTAGAACAATCCAATAGAGTTAATGTGGGCTCAAATTATGTTGCAAACAGAAATAATATTTTTAAACTGACTGACATTGAACGACTTATTTGCGAAGAAATTGACAATGAACACAAGACTGGGAAATCTCTGTGAGACATCAGATAAACTACAAGAAGATGACTTTTGGAAAGAAATAGCACATAACGAGATTTTGGAACAACTTGCAGTACTCAGACTTTGAGGACAATGACAATGACGAATTATCTCTTAACGTAAGTAACATTCAGGGCTATATGGATGCATCGCTGGTATTTTCGTTGGATTAGAAAAATAAGTAATTCATAAATTATAGTTAACCTTAAACTAAATATTTAAAACATTTTCGTAATATACAAATTTTCATGTTGCAATTGTGATTTCAACAACTGCATTATTATAAAACTTGAGAAAATTCAGTTTTTGTTAGCGCCAAGAACACTCGCAAGTTTGCAAGAGAGAGGGAAATATAAAAATAGTGGGGATAACGAGGTGGCAACGGTGAAGGCTCTAACGCATCTTATTGGCTACAGGCGAGAATTGTTTCCATTTGAAACACATTAATAGCTGTTTTTAACATAAACAGTTATTTCGTTTACAAACTATAGTGCGATCCATATAAAGCTGAACCAGATAGGCCATGACCTTTGAATCAATAATAGGAGATACATACAACTTTGGGAGAATATAACACACAATTGGGAGATTACATTACACTATTTACATCTCAGAGAAAATGTTGGAAGTGTCCTCCACCAGCATCTATGTATCGTTGGTCCCATTTTCTTTGATACGACTGTAGACACTGAAGTTTATATGGGTACCTTCAAGACATTTGTGCAGCAGTGGATAATATCGAATTGAGAGAAGGTTATTTCCAGCAAGATGGAGCAATGTACCATACATCTAATGACTCCATGGAAATTGTAACCACTTTCTTTGATAATCGAATAATCTCTAAAGGCCTGTAACACGCCAGCTCCATTGACCTAACCTCACCGGATTTTTTTTATCGTGGGGGTATCTAAAAAGTGTGTACAAGAACAGGCCAATTGATGTCCTCAAGGAATCTATTCGAACCGAAATAAGTAACATTGGCGAGGATACTCTCCCTAAAACTTCAGAGAATATGGTGAGATGAGTGCAAACATGTATAGATGCTGGTGGAGGACACTTACAACATTTTCTCTGAGATGTAAATAGTGTAATACAATCTCCCAATTGTATATTACGGGGCGTCTCCGTAAAATAAGGTCTCCAATTTTATTTAATATAAAAAACATTTTTATTGTCAATGAATGTTACATTGATGGAAAGGCGTAATCACCTTTGCGATCGATGCACTTTTGCATGCGCTGTGGCAGTTTTTGTACACTCTTGTCATAGCACTCTCCCACCAAGTTGCGCAGGTAGCGCTCAACCTCGTTTTTCAAATCATCGTCGGTCTGGAAATATGTTCCACCCAGGTGTGACTTCTACTCAGGAAACAGATGATAATCACTAGGTGCTAAGTGTGGACTGTAGGGGAATGGGTGAGGATGTCCCATTCGGACTGAGCCAGGAGATCAGCCGTTGCATGTGCAGTATCGGTACGAGCGTTAATGCAAGTGTTTGGTCAAAATCTTGTCAATCGTAGTCTTACTGACTTCAGGGATAAGTTCGCACAGCTTTAAGCATTTCTTGCTCCACATTTGCAATTATTTTGGCTGAAATCGAAGGCCGACCAGAACGCTGTTCGTCATGGACGTCTGTACGTCCATCTTTGATCTCTCTGACCCACTTTCGCACGTTTTTGACGTCCATACACTATGGCATGTAGGCTTTGCATAACTGACGATGAATTTCAGTGCGGTGAAATTTTGGCAGTCAAAAACCGGATCACTGCATGCAACTCACACTTGGCGGCGGAAGTGATAGGAAGCTCCATCGCAAATGGCTGCCCACCCAAGACTAATGGTAGCAACGGGTTCGTTGTGGTGGGGATTTTGAAGGGGTGAAACCAAGCTACACGCCAGTGTTGCCAGATCTGGCGTAATAGCGTTCCTCACGGCTCCGGCGATTTGGAGACCTTATTTTATGGACACGCCACGTATATACTCCCAAAGTTGCACGTGTGTCCTATGTGTGTCCTAGACGTGTGTCACAAAATGGCCAGAGATTGTATGTATGTATTTTATCTGTGCTTATTTTTGTGTGTATGCCTAAATATGTATGTATCTATGTATTCATGTACAAAGAGAGATTCACAGGGCTTTCCCACAAAATTAAAAGTGGATATGTAATTTATTTGTTGAGAAAATTGCCTGAAATATGTTTTTTGAATAAAAGACGTGGAACTATTTTGAGAAAATTATAATTAATAAGAAAAAGTTTTGCAAGTAATCGGTAATTTGCAGTAAGGGATTTTCCTCAACATATTTGTGCACGTCGTTTTGGAGGTCTATGCTTAAATATTGAAATACCAAATTCCATATTTCACTTATAATGTTCATAGATGCAAGCACTCTGACGTAACTTTTTCTATTTTTTGGGGAGGGGGCGTTGGGTGGGTTTCAGAGTGTCTCAAAACACATTCTCGATAATGAAGATATATTTTATGGGCATTTCCAATAAAATCTCTATAAAGATTTTGACAAGGATTCACTACTTCCTGTATCTATTACACATAAGCGGCAATAGAGGCATGTGCTCGCGTAAGAATGATAATACACATTAGTGATGTTGGATGGTAACGCGGTCCATGAACACGTTATTTATAACACTAAGTGCCACTACAGATTCTCCTTTGCATTAGCCACTTTAACGTCCTGGCCATGCTCGGTGCATACTGAACAGCCGTTTGTGAAACTCTCATTCAACTAGTTTAAATGGTCTTATAATACATCAGCATCCTGGTCTCAGAAATACTTTATCACATATCTATGCGGAGAGCGGAACTAGTAAAGTCAACACGAGCATATCGTATCCAGGCTTCATCATATGTTGATGAAAAAATTAACAAACCCAAAGCAATATCTCGGAAATGGCTGACAACACAAAATTGTTTGAAATAAACTGTGTTTTAAACAGATATAAATAAAACCAATCTGAATGAGTAGAACCAGACTGAAAAACTCAATGCCGTAGCCGGGATTTGAACCACGGATCTCCCGGTCTCCGTGCGGTTGCTCTAACCCTTGAGCTACTATGGCCAACATGCCGACACGACACTAAATTCTCCAACTAACTCGTATGTTTCCCAGTAGATCACTAGGGGCTCTCATGTGCTATGAGACACCTTTTGTAGCGACTTACTGTGCATGTTGGCCATAGTAGTTCAGTGGTTTAGAAAAACCGCACGGAGACCGAGAGTTCCGTGGTTCAAATCCCGGCTATGACATTGAATTTTTCCGTCTGACTCTACTCATTCAGACCTTAGCCTACATACGGCTAGTGTGGAGGAAAAGGTTATTTCCAAGAAGAAAGTTTATATAAACAGTAGTTCAGTGGGGAGGGATGTTATTGTTACATTCTCGGCAAAAGGCGAAGTTAAATACTAGCTCTGATATATAACAGCATTTTCGTTTTTGAGTAATGCTGTTCACACGTAATTTATTAATGTCGCGAAGCCGTTATCTACGATAGCGCGGCTAGTGTACAAAAAGAGCCGGCAAATAAAGATAGCTGAGATAAAGGACTTGCAGGCATAGATAGGATTTCAAGTTTGGAAGGTTCTTGTGATATCTGGATTGACAGAGAATAGTTGTTTCATTATTTGTTCCAGAAATCTCTCGAATTTATGAAGGAGATATATAAGAGATTGTGACACGCCAGCGGACAGTTGTGAAACAGTCGCGAGAGTCGTAAGCAGAACACAGCTGTACAGTGTTGTTATAACGAGAGCTGATGTTATTGTCATCGACCTTGGAAGATTGTGTTGTGTATGTGATGTAATGTTGTTACGTGAGAACTTAACAGTGTATTTCTACGGAAATAAAGAACATTTGGCATATCTACAACTCGGACTTTTAATTCTACGACCCCACAAAGTCACATTGTGGTGCATAGTGTTATACAAAAGAAATACTCTGATTTTGTTTTCTAAAAATGCTTGTTTTGGGATCAGGGAGTCTCAAAGCCTGTAATTTGGTGACGAATTTTTGAGTACAATACAATACCACCTCTGCTTTTGTGAGTACATAGTAAAGAGTAATTTAAAATGAAATTGTTTTTTGCAAATTTTGCAGGTGACATTATTAGACAATGTTTAAGTTAATACAAAATTTACTAGGCATGTACGTAAAATAAGGTCTCCAATTTTATTTAATATATAAAACATGTTTATTGTCAATGAATGTTACATTGATGGAAAGGCGGAACTTACAGCTATTTTTCAACGTAATCACCATTGCGATCGATGCACTTTTGCATGCACTGTGGCAGTTTTTGTATACCCTTGTCATAGCACTCTCCCGCCAAGTTGTGCAGGTAGCGCTCAACCTCGTTTTTCAAATCATCGTCGGTCTGGAAATGTGTTCCACCCAGGTGTGACTTCAACTCAGGAAACAGATGATAATCACTAGGTACTAAGTCTGTATTGTAGGGAGGATGGCTGAGGATGCCCCATCCGAACTGCACCAGGAAATCAGCCGTTACATGTGCAGTATGCGATAATGCAAATGTTCGGTCAAAATCTTGTCAATCGTAGTCTTACTGACTTCTGAGATAAGTTCGCACAGCTCGCGATTGTCACACACCGATCTTTAAACATTTCTTGCTCCACTTTTGCAATTGTTTCGGCTGAAACCGAACGCTGTTTGTCATGGACGTCTGTACGTCCATCTTTGAAATCACTGACTCACTTTCGCACGTTTTTGACGTCCATACACTGTAGCCCATAGAGTTTGCATAACTGACGATGAATTTCAGTGGGGCAGTGTCCTTGACACTCAAAAAACGGATCACTGCACGCAACTCGCACTTGGCGGCGGAAGTGTTAGGAAGCTCCTTCGCAAACGGCTGCCCAGCCAAGATTATTGTTTGCAAAGGGTTCGCTGTGGTGGGGATTTGAAGGGGTGAAACCAAAGTACACGCCAGTGTTGCCGGATCTCACGTAATAACGTTCCTCACGGCTCCAGCGCCTTAGAGACCTTATTTTACGGACACACCTCGTATTTTTTGTTTCTTTTTTAAGTTATGCTGTTTACAGAAAGACTGTCATGCGTATATAAAAGTAAGAAAACGGTATTTTAGCAATAATACACTGTCTGCAAATGCTCAGATCGATTAATATGAATTAAAGAAATGAACGTTTGGTGTCACCTAAGCGTAGCACATCAGAAGTTTAAAGTGATAAATCGCCATTCATTTGTTTCTGCTGGTTGTGGCATTTCAAGGCTGGCATTCAGACAAACGTGATTTAAACATATGCCATTTGTTTCAGCTTCCTATATCCCCATTGTACCTATAAAGAAATATGTAAGAAACCATTTCAGAGTATTTACGTCAATTAACATGAAGCAGACATAAAAATAAGTGCTTATAATGTATTATAGAAGAGATAAAATGAGCAACAGTGTGTACAGAAAGTCATTGCAATATATCAGATTTATTTTTTGAGTAAGTTTCTGACGATTTGGGAAACACAAGTGATATTGCAGACGCCTGTCGAACTTGACTGTGGGGAAAGCTTTAATACAGATAATATGGTAGTGTTTGGTAAGATAATTAATTGTATCGAAGGGTCTGAATACCGCACAAGCTCTTTAGAAAAATACTTGGCTCGGTAAGCACACACATTCAAAAACCACGCACCGCACATATAAATACGTACTTAAATACCAAATATGTTTAAACAATATTTACATTTGTAGCTTGTCTATCAGTAAATGTACTTCCGTGAAGTATGTACCCAAACTTGGCCAGTTTAGGTTGTTTAGGATCGAGATGCGATATGCTGCCCTTCGTCTGTTGGAAGCAAAGTTATATCTGATAACACTTACTTCCTAATGCTCTTTGTCTGCCTGTATGCTTACAAAATACATGTCCGGCCTTCTTGTTGCCCATATAATGAGCAAAAAGTTCTGTCAGCCATTTTACCAGAACTCCACCTTCTCTGCCTAAGCCATGCTATTCCCCTTCTCTTGTTTTATACCCTGTATCATTTTTCAACATAATCTCCCTCACACTCAATGCAAGTCCTCCAGCACTTACAAAATACATAAATGCCTTTAGAAAAAATTATTTTCGTAGTCCGCGCAACCATCATGCATCGCGTGGCCTACCTCTTCATCGGAACGGAACTTCTTTCCTCCCATTCTGTCTTTGAATGGTCCAAACATATGGAAATCACTTAGGGTAAGGTCTGGTGAGTATGGTGGATAAGGAAGACACTAAAAATACAGGTCTGTGAATGTTGCAACTGTTGTACAGGCAGTGTGGGGCCTTGCATGTTGCAATAGGACACCTACTGACAGCAATCCACGTTGCTTTGATTTGATTGCAGGCCGCAGATGACTTTTTAGATCTGTGTATGATGCACTGGTGACAGTGGTCCATCCAGACATGTAATGCTCCAAAATGACGTCAATTATTATGTAGTTCTCATCTGTGTATTAAATGCGTCAGAGGACACGTAGGGATTGCCGGAAATGAGCGTGCAGATGAGCTAGCAAAGAGAGCTGCGACTTTAGATCTCCCAGAGACATACACTCTATACCCCATTTCTTATGTGAGGCAAACATTAAAACGAGATTATCATCAACGACTGGAATGAATATTGGTTAAAAAGTGACCTCCAGTTCACAACTCCATGATCTTAGCGACCTCAGAGGTTTGTACTTTAAAGTATTTACTTGCCCTTTTTTGCAGTTACTTGTGTTATGCACACACTATGCTAACTCAGCATTCACCTGTGAAGCTATATGAGCCCCGATAACCGCAACCACGTTATCCTCCACGCCGAATGCAAACCCCAACGGTCTTTGATAGAGTTTTGCAAGTATAAACTCTCTAGCGGTTTGCTCCCTAATGCACCAAATAACCAGAAGTTTGAGCCACAAAAACTACCCAGCAAGTTTGTTAAGAATTCCTGTACTCTGTGCCCCGCGGTAGACATACAAGCCACCCCTACCCTCGTAGCATAGGGAATGTGTTTATCAAAGTTGGCAACCAAATAAAGCCACGCTTACCAAAAACAGTATCTGTTGATATAGCGTTTTGCTTTGAGTAAACCTCGCCAGATATTTTTTGTGTTATCTCTTTCCGGTCATGTGTTTTTGAAATTCATTTGTTAAACATTACCATTGTTTTCAGGCGCCAGCTCTAGCCCTGATCACATTAATTTAGTCGAAATAATTATTGCGGCTAATTTGAATAACACAAATAATGAAAGTTTCGCATATTGATGTTATGATCTGTTGCCTGAGGAAAACAATCCAGTAAATTAATTATACATGCTGCATTTCTCTGTTTATTTTCAAAACGTGTCTTTCTCTTTATTTTAGGTTATCCTTTAAAATTCCATATCTAACCGCATTCGACTAAGTTTACTGATTAAAAGGAACTTCATCGAATGAGTGCTAAAATATCTGACTTTGTCACCCGACCTATTTCCTTAAGTTAGAGAAAATGCTATATTTTATCAAACAATTCTATATCTATAACCGAAATAAACGTTCAGAGGGTCCCATGTTCAGAGGCCGACAGAAGCATTCGAATAATATAATATGTAACATTGCACGTACTATAAATACTATAATATTTATTTGGCAGCGTTGAGTAGATTAGATTAGATTGATTTGCGTTCAGTAGGTTCACTTGTAGCCAGAAAAGACTGAACATTGAACATGTCCAGAGGTATAAAGTTTAATAGCATATATATGTACAAAAGTTAACATAAGACACATATTATAGTATACAGGCAATATGAACAACAATATGGAAACAAAGCAGGGATAATTATATATGATACAAAATGAAACACTTTTTAAACCAGCTTTCACTTGGCTTATGCCAGTACGTCTCAAACTTTTTGCAATGGATACCATTCTTGTTATTTATTAAATACATATACATTAAAAATAAACTTTCAACTTGCATCAAAGATTTATTAGTAATGATTTGTCATTGGAAGAGTTAGATACCACTTACAGAGCTACAGAAGCATTATCAGGATAATTTGTCATTCAGATAATCTTGTACAGAATAAAACGATTTTGAGCAAAGGTACTCTCTAACAGCTTGTTTAAAAGCACCGAAATTATCAACTTTTTCTTTAAGAACATTAGGAAGTGCGCCAGATATTTTGATAGTTGCATAATGCACACCTTTCTGGAAGCAAGAAAGTTTAGCACTGGGATAATGGATATTATACTTTTGTCTAGTGTTTATTTTGTGAATTACATTATTTGTTGCAAATAAGACACGATTGCATACAAAGAATTTTAGGATCGAGAATATATACATGCAAGGAAGCGTTAATATCTTCAATCTTGTAAAAAGGTCTTTACAAGAGCATCTGGTGTGGGTGTTAGTAATGATTCTTATAATCTTCTTTTGTACAAGAAATATTTTTTTTTACTTTCTACTGAGTTGCCCCAAAATAATATTCCATATTCCATAATAGAGTTAAAGTATGCATAATACACTAATTTAAGTGTGTCAATAGAGCTCACAGTAACCAGCTCTCGGATAGCATAACAGGCAGAGCTGACTTTTGGTAAGATATAATTTATGTGAGCTTTCAAATCTAAACATCTGTTCACTTGAAGGCCCAGAAATTTTATGCTGTCAATTTCTTCTAATAACATATCATTAATCCCGATTTCTATTTCAGTATGTGATGTACGACAGGTTATAAATTTGACCACTTTGTTTTGTCTAGATTCACAGATAATTTGTTTGCTTTAAACCAGCATGACATACAGTTCAAAACATAACTCATTTTAATTACACACTCGTTTAAATTTGTACTGATCACCAAGACACTAGTGTCATCAGCAAAAAGAAATGTACTTGCAATGTCCTTTATATTAAGTGAGAGGTCATTTATATAGATAAGAAATAATAAAGGTTCTAACACGGAACCTTGGGGTACTCCATGAGTTACTAATTTCCAGTTCGAAATTTGGTTTTCATAACCAATATCACTGACAGCTACTTCAACACTCTGTTTTCTTTTAGTTAGATATGATACAAACCATCTTAAATGTTCATTTTTTAGCCCATGGAATTCCAATTTTGAATTGTTAAACATGTAAACATTAACCTTTTGTGTCTCGTAAACAGTATTTAAAATATCACTTTGCATGTGGATAGAGTCGACATGAAAAATTGAATGACATGGCCGGGATTTGAACCACGGATCTCCTGGTTTTCGTCCAGTCACTCTTAACCTTTGAGCTACCATGGCCAACGTGCCGTCCTGACATTAAATTCTCCATTTGATTCGTATATTTCCCCGGTAGACCACTAGGGGCTCTCGGATCCGAGATACACCGTTTGTGGCGACTTACTATGGTAAGTACTTGAATCCCAGGCATGTATTTATTACACAATCTGTACTGTATTTTTCCTATTATCTCTCTTATTGGAGGACATAAGAATTCGAACGTACCCAATCGAGCAGAGAGAAAGGTGGTTGGACGTACCCCACATGCCCCTACCAAATAGCAGTTGTGTTTATGCTATGTCTCGAGACAGTGTGCTCAAAGTTATTGAGCCGATTGGGAACTCACAGGTAATATGGGACGTAAAGGTAAGGAGACAACGGTGGCAGAGGGGAATATCGTGATAAATATCTACAAACAAAGGAAGTCTCTCTCTCAAATTGCCAAAACCTTTAACAGAAGCAAACCTACAGTGTTCTTCATAATTCATTGCTTCAAACAGACAAATACTGTTGCAGATACACCTAGAAATGGCGCTCCTTCTAAACTCACCATCAGAGACAGGAGGTAAATAATAAAAATGGTGAAGCGGAATCCGGGTGTCACTGCATCTAAGGTTAGAGGATGCCTTGTGCAATATTCTGGCACTGTGGTTCACACCAGAACAGTTGAACTGGTTTTAAATTGTAATGGGTACAATGCCCGTGTTCCTAGGAAGAAACCACATGTTAATAAGGTGAATAAGAAAAAGCGTATAGAATTTGCTAAAGAGTATGTGGTGAGACCAACAGAATTCCAGGATAAGGTTCTCTGCTCGGACGAGAGTAAATTCTGCTTATACAAGAGTGATGGACGTGTTAAATTGCGGAGACTGCTAAATACAGAATGGGAACCTAAGAACATGGTAGCTAGCTTCACCTGGCTTTGGGGAACTGGTGCTCATAGATGGGATCATGGACAAATTTGAATACAAGAGGATTCTTGAAAAGAATTTTTAACAGAGTGGAGAGAAACTGGGATTGGGGCATGATTATTACTTCCAGCAAGACAATGATCCGAAGCTACTGCTGAAATTCTAAGGCTTTGGATCGTGTACAACACTCCTCACACTTTGAAGACACTGCCCCAATCTCCAGATTTAAATCCTGTAGAGAATATCTGGAAGGAACTCGAGGAGGTGTGAGAAAACATCACATCAGAAGCAAGGACCATCTGAAAGAACTTCTTCAAACAGAGTGGAGAAATATGAACTCTGCAGTCACTAAACAACATATACAGGCAATGCCCAAACGATTATCAGCAGTAATTCAAATAAAGGGAATGATAACTAAATACTAGCTGTTTTATTTCTCCGTGTAGTGCAAATTAGCTTCAGTTGCTAATTATGAGTTTGTATGTTTAATGGAAGACTCAAGTTTATTTTGTACCAGTTGTATTTACGTAGCTTTAAAGTAATATAAGTAATAAATATGTTTACGTTGGAATACTTATGTCGGCCTCTGTATATACGAGTATGTAAGCTGGTTACAAAGACCAAATGCAACATCGAAAAACAACAAATATAAAATTGGTATTTAACGCAAGCAAATTTCTATCCAGCAGAAGTCTAGGTACAGTAAAAACTGTTTTTAAGTTGGTCTCTATGTGATGACCTTGAAATTCCTTGGTTTTTACATGGCTGTTAGATAAAACATATAACAAAATTGTACTTGAGAAAATATTCAGTATTGGTAATCTCCAAAACAGTTGACACTACAAGCATATAATGCGTAATTGACATAAATTGTGGTTTTTAACAAGGTTTTAATTTTGTATATCTCGTAATGTTTACTAGTTATGCAAAAATAATAAAGAATGAAGCAGACTTAAATATTATTTCCAGAAAATTGAAGATATATATTTCATTTATGATAAAAGTTTCATTTATGATAAATAGTGTTTCAGTCAAATAGTTTGGCCATTTTTGAGAAAACCACCATTTTGGAAATCTTCCTCTCACACCCTTGGAAGATGGAGAAACTTAAATCAACTTTTAATTTTTGAGATATGTTCCTTACATTCGCAGACAGATGCAAACGACAATTGTTTAAAAATGCTTTTTCCTTTTGTTTCAGGCACCTCAAAACATAACTGTGGTGCAATCTCAACAACGACCTTTAGGGTGAAGTAGAATACCTCCTCTACTTACCAGAGAAAGTAATCTAATTTTGTGCACATACTTTGTAAAGTCCCCTTTATTTTCAGTTTTTAAAGCCAGCATTGGTAAATCGTAATATTTCATATAATTTATATGAAATAAACATTGTGATGACATTAGTGATGTACTAGATAATTGTTGTTATTGGTTTGAATTTTGCAATACTTTACACCTGTTGAAGTGCTTGGTCAACCGTCAGTTGTTTCTCGCAATGTTTTTCCAACACAAGGATTGTCGAAGCCAGTATAAAGTGATTCGACTTTTTCCGTGTGTTTTGAACTTACGTGCAATAAAAATCTTTCCGCAAATTTTTCATTTAACATGAACTTAAACTTTTACAAATATATCACGTGTAATCTACGTTTCGTAAATTTGTTTATGTACATGAAACAGAAAAAAAGATTAGAGAACTCAAATAATTGGTGGACAGTGATAGGAGGAATTATGAAAAAAATAGGAATGGGAGATATATGGAGATTACAGAAAAGGAATACAAGTGATGTGGGTAAATTAGTAAAATGCTGAATAGAAGATATAGAAAGACAGGAAATATGGGGAAGTCTAGAAAATATGAAACCATTACAATTTTACAAGCAAATAAAAAGAAATTGTGGAGAGAAGCATATGTAGATTACTGCAATAGGCAAGAGAGAGAAGGGTTAGCATGGATGAGAACAGGAATAATATTTCTAAGTGGGATAAGAGGTAGGGAAAAGGGAATTTGTGAATTGTGTGGGGGAAAAGAAAGCATAGAACACTATGTAACAGAATGCGAGGAGGCTGCAATGTGGAGAAAAAAGGTTTGGGAGGAAAAATGGGAGAAAGTAGAGCAGAGGATAGTAGCTATAAAAATGTTAACAGGCAGATGGGGAAAGTAGGTAAGAAGTATTGGTGAGTTTTACAGAAAATAAAAGAAAAGTGGGCCAGAAAATTAAAGAATATAAGAAAGGAAGTTGTAGGGAATTAAGAGACTAATTATGTAACAAGGAGGTATGGAGGTTAAGAGCTACCTGGCAGAGCAGAAGACCAGGGTGTCATGTAAGACAAGGTAGCAACAAGAGAAAGACAAATAAATGTAAAGAATATACGACAGGAAGATGAGGGGGAAGAAAGGGGATAATTAAGTACAAGGAGGCATGGAGGTTAGGAGCTACCTGACAGAACAGTAGACCAGGGTGTCATGCAAGTCAAGGTAGCAACAAGGTAAAAGACAAAGAAATGTAAAGAATAATAGAAAGTAAGGTGAGGGGGAAGAATGGGACTAATTAATTAACAAGGAGGCATGGAGGTTAAGAGCTACCTAGTAGAGAAGAAGACCAGGGTGTCGTGTAAGTGAAGGTAGCAATAAGGTAAACACAAATAAATGTAAATAATATAAGAAAGGAAGATGAGGGGGAAGAAAGGGGATAATTAAGTAACAAGGAGGCATATATGTTAGAGCTACCTGACAGAGCAGAAGATCAGGGTGTCATGTAAGCCAAGGTAGCAACAAGGTAAAGACAAATAAATGTAAAGAATATAAGAAAGGTAGATGAAGGGCAAGAATGGGACTAATTATGTAACAAGGAGGCATGGAAGTTAAGAGCTACCTGGCAGTGCATGAGACCAGGGTGTTACGTAAACCAAGGTAGCAACAAGGTAAAGACAAATAAATGTAAAGAATATAACAAAGGAAGATGAGGGGAAAGAAAGAGACTAATTAAGTAAAAAGGAGGCATGAAGGTTAAGAGCTACCTGACAGAGCTAAAGACCAGGGTGTCATGTAATCCAAGGTAGCAACAAGGTAAAGACAAATAAATGTAAAGAATATAACAAAGGAAGATGAAGGGCAAGAATGGGACTAATTATGTAACAAGGAGGCATGGAAGTTAAGAGCTACCTGGCAGTGCATGAGACCAGGGTGTTACGTAAACCAAGGTAGCAACAAGGTAAAGACAAATAAATGTAAAGAATATAACAAAGGAAGATGAAGGGCAAGAATGGGACTAATTATGTAACAAGGAGGCATGGAAGTTAAGAGCTACCTGGCAGTGCATGAGACCAGGGTGTTACGTAAACCAAGGTAGCAACAAGGTAAAGACAAATAAATGTAAAGAATATAACAAAGGAAGATGAGGGGAAAGAAAGAGACTAATTAAGTTAAAAGGAGGCATGTAGGTTAAGAGCTACCTGATAGAGCAGAAGACCAGGGTGTCATGTAAGTCAAGGTAGCAACAAGATAAAGACAAATAAATGTAAAGAATATAAGAAAAGAGGATGAGGGGGAAGAAAGGGGTTAATTAACAAGGAGGCATGGAGGTTAAGTGCTACCTGGCAGAGCAGAAGACCAGGGTGTCATGTAAGTCTAGGTAGCAACAACGTAAAGGCAAATAAATATAAAGAATATAAGAAAGAAAGATGAGGGGGAAGAAAGGGGTTAATTAAGTAACAAGGAGGTATGGAGGTTAAGTGCTACCTGGCAGAGCAGAAGACCAGGATGTCATGTAAGCCAAGGTAGCAACAACGTACAGGCAAATAAATGTAAAGAATATAAGAAAAGAAGATGAGGGGGAAGAAAGGGGTTAATTAAGTAACAAGGAGGTATGGAGGTTAAGTGCTACCTGGCAGAGCAGAAGACCAGGGTGTCATGTAAGCCAAGGTAGCAACAAGGTAAATACAAATAAATGTAGCCTAAAGCTGTAAATTGTAGAATTTTGGAATATGCACAATGAAAATCTAATCTTTTAGGTAACTAATAGGCATTGTATAACACACGAGCATTCGGTACCAACGTTCCAGCTGAAATTTGTTTAGTCAGCTGGTAGTAATAGTAGATGCTTTAGTGTTTGACGAATGTATTAAAGGTAGAAAATTCTTTCGCTAAATGCTCAAATTCCTTTAACACTACGGTAATGCCAACTTTGATTTCTTGTGACAATCGCTTCGTTAGAGAAGGCCAAGATCTTTTCCCCCCTTTTTGTATACTCAACATTTCAGTTTTCTCAAGAAATGAGTAAGTTTGGAAAAAAATTGTAATCTGTTAATTAATTGAACTTTTGTTACGTTATTTTTATCGTTGTATTATTTCCACTGCCTCCATTATGTAGAATGTTGTATTTTCTATAAGTCATGTTGTCAACACGTAAGGCAAATGAACATCGCAATCCGATGAATGTCATGACCATACTAGTTGACCCGGCGAACTTCGTACCGGCAATGAAAGTTGTTTGAACCAATCTATATACATACAGCAAATTTGGATTAATTAGTTATTTATTCTGCAATTGTGGGTGAAGTTTAACTACAACACAGTTATAATTTAGTTAATCAACTTAAAGCTTTCTGATAAACAATATATTTTCTTCTTTTATATGGTGCGTAAATATATAAGATGATGGTTTTCCGACGCGCGAACACGTGAAATATGACTGTCCAAGAGAGAAACAGGGAATCTCTAAGTTGATTACGTGAACTTCCAACGACTTCCCTTGCAGTCATTGCAAAGGCCAAACGTACGGGCATTGTAGACGCTTAAAATCAAAAGGTAAATGCGTCGGACTCACCGGAATAACGAAGGAATTCAAATAATTTTATGTCACTTCAATTCACATTCACGAATTCGTAAACAAATTATAAAGAATGTTTCCAAGGATTTACAAATACTTGACAACAATTGCCTGTGGTCTTGAGCTACCTTTTTCACACTTGTTCCCACTATTAATGTGCAGCAAATAATATTAGTTGTTGGATTGGGGAGATTTAGCATACCACAAAGTACCTTGCCAGCTGAAAATACTTTTCCAATACATCCATGTCCATAAAATAACCTCAAATTATTTTCAAAAAGCTGTTTTTTTTCATGTTCTTCTGAAGTGTAAAAATTCCTAATGCTCTCACAATTTGTGAACTTCTGTTAGGGTTTTTACTATACCATTTCTTTGAGAAACATTTTCATTCAGATTCACTCCCACCCCCCCAAATATTACAACTGACAAAGTCACTGAAAACTGAACTTAATACATTAAAATTAATTAATACACTTATATTTGTTTCATCTTCATTAATCTTACTATACTTCTTTTCCTTTCAGAAGCACTGGGTGGAGTTTCAACATTCCAAACAGGATTGTTCAACACTAAATTCACATTGTTGTGCAGTTACATCTTCTTCTACTGCAGGATATGTTCTATAACGTTGATGCCTTTGTTTTTTCTCTTTTTAAACAAGTCTTTGTGTTTTATTATTGTGAAAACAACACAAAAAGGCTGAGCACAGTATAAGATATACTTACATCCAAGACATTACCACTTATTTATATAATTAAGCAAATTCTAACCACAAAAATTTAATGTTATATTGAATTCCAGATTAGCCAACATATTAATCAGAATTTCCCCTAAAATATAAGATACACCACAGCCTTCTAGACCAAATAGTTCTGGAGTTATACGTTGTTCTATAAAACCTTGCTAGGATTAAAAATAAATTAATGTATTACAGTTATACTTAATTAAATTAATTTAAAATAATAAATATTGGTCTATTGTAATAAAACATATGTCAACTTAATCAGGATGGATTATATTTTCATAATATGCAAACAACTGAAAAAGTCAAGATTTGTTATATATTAATGACCCCTTAATAACCCGGTCCATTATCACTTACGGTTTTTTCCCACCTTTTAAAACTTCCTTGGATTTCTACAAATATTTCAAAACCAAAATTAGACCTCTTTTCGATATCACACCTATCTCCCACTTCCAAAAGAGCTTCTTTTCAACATCTGCATAATAAATTACTATTTTGAGGTACCCAGTGTTACTGAAAAGGTCCATTTGGGTGCACGAGCGCGTGTGTATGTCCGATATAAGCATCAGGATTGTGTCTTTATCGAGAATACCTGGTTCAACTTTTCCACCACAGGTTATAAATGGTGAAATTTTTAACCAAATAGTTTTAAATTGTAGAGAAAATTGTAAAGGAAGCCAAGAAAAATATTAAAATGGTAATACTTTGCCATTTAGTTCTTTTTTCGACGACGTTACGGCTTATGTAATAATAAATGAATATCCACATAGAACTTCTTTAATTTTTTGTAAAAGTTTCCTTTTAAAATATAATATTTATATCTAAGGGCTCTATTTTTTAAAAATATGAGTTAACTGTAGCGTTACTTGTATTTGTGGTTCTTTACGAGTATGAAATATCAATATATATAGATGTCTCCTAGTGTTTACGTCTAAATGTATACTGGATCCAATGAGACTGTCACTTCTGGATAACAAAGTTGTGTATCCTACTTGAAATTCAATTATCTGTCCTTGTTGCTAAATGAGGGAGGTTTTTAGAAAACCACGGAAGGGCCTTACCTGTGAAAGTTTGGTTTGTCTGCACATGATGTATCTCCCTGACACATCGCAATAGAATGATCCAATTAAAAGAGTTGCACCTAACTAGGTGAGTGCGCATCCGGCGCCATTCTGTAATTAACGCGTCCCGCAAAGCTTGGCGCCCAATCTTCCGCCATCACCATACTTGCTAGCCTACTGTATGGCTAACTCTGAAATTATTATCCACATACCTAGATATCTTCCGAAGTTACGACATAAACAATGTCTCCTCACTGCCAATTAGCCATAACTGGAAAGTATTTACTTATTTTTGATTTTCTAGACATGGCTGCAACGGTTTTAGATATTTTTAGAACAAATAAAGTGTACATGTTGAGTTTTGTAGGATAGATCTCTTTATTATGAAGAAGTTTTGCGTAATTGGTAATTCATAAACGTTAGACAAAATCCTGCTAGGACAAATATATTTTGTAGCATTATCATTTCCAGGCAATTCTCTATTATAGGTTTGAATTTCAAAATAATTAGGTGCAAATTTTACTTTCTCTACCAACCACATATAGTAAGTATTATAGTCCATTAAAAATTCGATGTAGAAGTTTTACAGAAATAAACGTTTGAAGTCTTATTAAAAATAAAGCATTTTTAGAGAAAACACGTACATATATATGCTTGTGAAGATCATAATTCTAAAGCGAACATCTCCTATGCTTTTCTTGTGGTTTATTTGTGTTTGTATATTACTATGTGTAAATAACACGATAATGGGTAAAAAAGTAATGCCTCCTATTTTTTCCCTTAAATAAGTAAGTTATGTGAAAACTTTGAATTTGGCATAATTCCTCAAACCTTCTTCTCCAATCCCCTGCAGTAGTAACTTCTAAGTCAACAGGTGGCAGCACTACATCCTCTTGCAAAATGGCTGACATCGACATTCGTATTAGACAGCGTTCTGTGATTGAATTTTTGACTGTGGAAGGTGAAACGCCAATTCGCATTCACGAAAGGCTAAAAAATGTGTACGGTGATGCAACGGTAGATGTCAGCACTGTTAGACGATGGGTTCGTCGCTGTAACAAAGCTGAAGGGCAAACACCATTGGCAGATGAAAAGCGAAGCGGCAGGCCGGTGACTGCACTGACTCCATGCAACATTCAGCGAATCGATGACATCATTCGTGGTGATCGCCGGATAACAAAAGCTGAATTGTGTCGCACTACCTCCCTCAGTAAAGGCAGTGTGATGACGATTATTCAACAACTGGGTTAATCAAAAGTTTGTTCACGTTGGGTACCAAGAATGTTAACCGCCCAAAACAAAGAAACAGGGAAAACAATAGCCTCCGAACACTTGCAGCGCTACGATTTGGAGGGAGAGGAGTTTCTGGAAAAAGTTGCTACTGGGAACGAAACGTGGGTTCATTTTTTTTAACCTGAATCAAAGAGGCAGTCAATGGAATGGCATCACACAACGTCACCGAAGGAAAACAAATATCAAAACTCAGCGGTCGGCAGGGAAAGCTATGGTGACAGTGTTTTGGGATGCAGAGGGTGTGCTTATGGTTGATTTTTTGGAGAAGGGATGCACAATAAATTCTGTCCAATACGTCAGAACTCTCAAAAAGCTGAAAGCACGTCTTCACCGAGTTCGCCCAACAAAAACTATGGCGGATGTTCTTCTTTTGCATGACAATGCAAGACCACATACCAGCCGTCACACCACTGCAGAAATTGAGAAATTGGGATGGCAAGTCTTATCTCACGTGACCTGGCACCATCAGACTTCCATCTGTTCGGGAAACTAAAGGAAGCTCATCGTGGGATTCATTTTGAAGATGAGGAGGCTGTGAAAACGTCCGTGCGTCAATGGCTTAGGAAGCAAGACCGTGTGTTTTACCACGCATGAATACATGCCCTAGTTAAAAAGTGGACCAAACCTGTAGAGTATATTGAATAGTGACAAATTAATCGTCAATGTTGTAGTTTTCAAGCTATGCAAATTGGAGTAAATTTTCTTGGCAATTAAATGAGAAAAAATAGGAGGCATTACCTTCTGACCCACCCTGGTATATATGATTATAATTGGGCTTATAAGTCTGTTATGTTCATAATAAATAAATAGATAAATAAATGAATGAATGTACGAACCAACAAAGCAACAAACAAACAAACAAACAAACAAACAAACAAACAAATAAATGAATACCCTAATCTGCATTTACATAGTTTTTGTTATTTTTATTTTCTCAAAACCGCATGTAACACCTTTTTATTATCATGACCATAAGCTAAACATAATTATTTGCGAAATAAAATGTAAATTTTGAATTGTCTGGGGATGACCTCTTCGTTCCAGATGGCTTTTACACAATTGGCAAACCATAAAGATATACTACACACAACATGTAGTGCTCAGTACAGCACGTATTTCTAGGAAATAACGTACTAAGTTGTCATTGACGATAATGCCTCTTTTTGTTGCTTTGAATTTTCATATATTTATACTTTTCAGAAATAGGAAACCATTCCTTTTTTTCTCACCTCATCACAGCTCTTTGAAAATCTCACTATCACTTTATTGTATGGTACAATGAAATGCTTTAACTGAAACTTTACTTGTGGAAAGTAGCTAAATAATAAACTTTTGTAACAAAAGGTATATATAAATATAAACGAAAATGTTCATTTTGTCTCGTGCTCTTGCAAGAGTAATGTAGGAGAGCGGTTTCTGACCTAAAGTTTCTATTCTTTATTTTTCGATACAGCCTCCTTCTAGCTCTACACACTTCTCTTAGCGATAGTTTTTTTTTTTTTTTTGCTTCTTTTGATTCTTTTGGAGCCGGTTCCCCCTTTGCACCACACTGTTTGGACTGTATTTTTGTTTTGGGCGTATAATGATGTATCCAAGTTTCATCTACAATAATTAATCGACGCCAAAACTCGGATTTATAGCGCCTAAACTGCTCTAACAGAACGTTAAACTGCCCTAACTGCCCCATTCGAACACGTGTTTGGTCTAACATGAGCAAACGCGGCACCCAAAGCCCGGACAGCTTTCTCATGTCTAAATGTTGATTTAATATGTGACAATCACGTTCTTTTGACATGTTCATAGCCTTTGCTATCCCTCTCACTTTAATTCGGCGGTCGTCTAGCACCATTTGGTGAACTTTGGCGTTGTTTTGGTCGGTAGTCGCAGTTTTTGACGTCCCGAACGTTCATCGTCTACCAAGCTCTTACGGCCACATTTAAATTCAGCTGCTCAAAATTTCACTGTGGTAAATGGTGGTGCAGGTTCCCCATACACAGAATCCAACTCATCTTTGATTTGCGTAGACGTATTGCCTTTCAAAAACAAATATTTAATGACAGTTCGACACTAGATTTTGTCCATTTTCATCAAAGCACTCACATCAACTCACTCAAATGACTGTTACATAACAACTGAGCGTCCAAAATGGCTAAAACCTTGGTGAGTAACTGCCAAGAGATGAACAACGAAATTCGGTAGCTTTTATTTACGAGTGCTGCCATCTTCATGTTGAGGTCGGAAACTTTTCAGACCACCCTCGTAATATCAAATCACTATATAGAAGCGCGCTTTAAAACCTATCTGATTAGCCTTACATAATATTTTTATAATTAAAACAAAATGTGTAAATGTTAATGACAGGTTACTTCGACAAAAGAAAAGTGATTAGAAGACTAAGTTTTTGTGAGAAGAGCGAGCGGAGAAATTCATATGAAAGCGACTACATATCCTCACTCAGAGGTAGAGACTAGTATCCAAGTGTGTGTTCCACTTCTGGCTCAAGGAAGACGGCTGCATAAAATATTCATATCGCAGGTTTCGTCCTTATCTCATTGAATATTGATATCTGACGTCTGAGAGTTTTCCTAATGTGAAATTTGTGGATCCCTCATGATCTTAAATTATCTATGAGCCCAAAGAAAGATTGCATCCGTTGTCATACATCTATTGCGTCTACCAACAAGCATCCGGGTCAGGGGGCGTGAAAATGCAGTCAAAATAAAATAAAATACGTTTATATGTCGATGATTCATCATTTCACAATACCAAAATAAAGTTGCATTATAAAATACCACATAAACATATGATATTTTCATGAAAATAGTTAATCAGTGTTGAGAAAATCAAAATTTTAGAAAAGGTTTCTATTTAAAGGATGCTCTGCTGTGGGGGATTTTCATTAAACTCATCGTGTCATACCATCGAAAGATACCGACGTTAAATATCAATTGGTATTTGGATATTAATAGAGTTTTTACTTTCATATTCTGTTGAAAATAAAGTAACATGCACTCCTGGAAATTGAAATAAGAACACCGTGTATTCATTGTCCCAGGAAGGGGAAACTTTATTGACACATTCCTTGGGTCAGATACATCACATGATCACACTGACAGAACCATAGGCACATAGACACAGGCAACAGAGCATGCACAATGTCGGCACTAGTACCGTGTATATCCACCTTTCGCAGCAATGCAGGCTGCTATTCTCCCATGGAGACGATCGTAGAGATGCTGGATGTAGTCCTGTGGGACGGCTTGCCATGCCATTTCCAGCTGGCGCCTCAGTTGGACCAGCGTTCGTGCTGGACGTGCAGACCGCGTGAGACGACGTTTCATCCAGTCCCAAACATGCTCAACGGGGGACAGATCCGGAGATCTTGCTGGCCAGGGTAGTTGACTTACACCTTCTAGAGCACGTTGGGTGGCATGGGATACATGTGGACGTGCATTTTCCTGTTGGAACAGCAAGTTCCCTTGCCGGTCTAGGAATGGTAGAACGATGGGTTCGATGACGGTTTGGATGTACCGTGCACTATTCATTGTCCCCTCGACGATCACCAGAGGTATACAGCCAGTGTAGGAGATCGCTCCCCACACCATGATGCCGGGTGTTGGCCCTGTGTGCCTCGGTCGTATGTAGTCCTGATTGTGGCGCTCAGCTGCACGGCGCCAAACACGCATGCGACCACCAAGGCAGAAGCGACTCTCATCGCTGAAGACGACACGTCTCCATTGGTTCCTCCAATCACGCCTGTCGCGACACCACTGGAGGCGGGCTACACGATGTTGGGGCGTGAGCGGAAGACCGCCTAACGGTGCGCGGGACCGTAGCCCAGCTTCATGGAGATGGTTTCGAATGGTCCTCGCCGATACCCCAGGAGCAACAGTGTCCCTAATTTGCTGGGAAATGGCGGTGCGGTCCCCTACGGCACTGCGTAGGATCCGACGGTCTTGGCGTGCATCCGTGCGTCGCTGCGGTCCGGTCCCAGGTCAACGGGCACGTGCACCTTACGCCGACCACTGGCGACAACATCGATGTACTGTGGAGACCTCACGCCCCACGTGTTGAGCAATTCGGCGGTACGTTCACCCGGTCTCCCGCATGCCCACTATACGCCCTCGTTCAAAGTCCGTCGACTGCACATACGGTTCCCGTCCACGCAGTCACGGCATGCTACCAGTGTTAAAGACTGCGATGGAGCTCCGTATGCCACGGCAAACTGGCTGACACTGACGGCGGTGGTGTCCAAACGCTGCGCAGCTAGTGCCATTCGACGGCCAACACTGCGGTTCCTGGTGTGTCCGCTGTGCCGTGCGTGTGATCATTGCTTGTACAGCCCTCTCGCAGTGTCCGGAGCAAATATGGTGGGTCTGACACACCGGCGTCAATGTGTTCTTATTTCCATTTCCAGGAGTGTATTTAAATTTAGTAAAAAAACGAAATTTATCCTGAAATTTCTAGGAATAGTCCTCAGTATACGAGGGCTGTTCAATAAAGAGCGATCTTAATTTTTTACTGTCATAATTTTTCGCACAAAAATTCAATCTTATTATATTCTGTTAGCTTAATGTGAAACAAACACGCTGTAGTAGTTTCATTGTTGATACTCCTGGTTCCAGCCTGTGAAAACCAGGCAAGTTCAGACATGTACAGTATGGCCTACCGCTACAATGGAGGTAACATGCGAGGAACAATATTCGGCTTTGAAATTCTGCATTCGTCTCAACAAATTTTCAGTTGAGGCCTATACAATATTACAGGAGGCCTATGGAGAGTCTGTTCTTCCCTACAGCACAGCTCGAAGGTGGTTTAAAATGTTTAAAGAGGGGAGACAATCAATTTCAAAGGAAGGTGGACCCGGTGCTCCAGTTACTGTTCTTACGGAAGAAAACATCAACACTGCTGCTGCCATTGTGGGAGAGCATCGACGAATTACCTTAAGATTACTTTGTAAAATGCTGAACATATCATTGGGTGACACCCATACGTTGCTGACAGAAACATTACACATGAAACATATTTGCGCGGATGGGTTCCAAGATGGCTGCATATTGCCAATGTTGTTGCTGAATATCTTGCAAAAATCAACGTGAAGTGTATCCTTCACCCTCCCTATAGTCCGGATTTAGCCCCATGTGACTTTTTCTATTCCCTAACTTGAAGAAACGCCTTCGTGGGAGGCATTATCGATCATCAGAAGCAGTGGTGAAGGCTGCGGAGGCCATTTTGAAGGATATCTCAAAGAATAGTTTCCAGCATGTCTTTGAAGACTGGCAGAAACGCTGGGACAAGTGCATCGCATTCAGGGGAGACTATTTTGAGAAGGACCATCAAAATTATGAGGATGAGTAAAGGTACGTTGTCAGAAAAAAATTGTGATCACTCTTTATTGAACAGCCCACGTGTATAGCTGGAAAATGCTAAGAGAAACAGAAAGTCTGATTAAGCTTTGTTGTACTCCTCTATCGCCTCGGTAGCGTAGGTGGTATCGTAGCTGCTTCACGTTCAAGAGATCCCGAGTTGGAACCTTGGTCAGGATGAGTTACCTGGGTATCTTTATTTCGGAATTTTCCCTTGTCATGAAAGACGAATGTCTGGTAACTCTAAGCTCTGGATCCTGGATTGGACTACTTTACGGAGGGGATTCGACAAGAAGTCCTAAATGCGGTCTATTGTACTTATCCCCCCAATTGGGGGCACCACGGTGAGGAACGATGTGGCGAGAGGAGACAGATGGTGGTCGTCTCAAGCAGCTATGACAGTGCAGAGGGCAGAGTCCCTACATTTTACTAGATACAAACTCCTCCGCCAGGCCAGGATAACAGACAGCCCACCCTATTGTACTTCGGAAATAGCCCCACCACGAGACCGAATTGGGAGACTGGCAACCGTCCCTCCGAAAGAGTAAGTGGAATTGGGGGATTTCGTTACGGAGGGGATTCGGTACCTAGGCCACCGTGCTGGGCCCATTGTTCCAATGCCCCCAAGTGGGGGCACCCCCGGGAGGAAGGATGAGGCGAAGGAGACAGAGGGCGGTCGTTTCAAGGAGCCACGATAGAACAGAGGTCAGGGTCCCTACAGTTTTCTTGGATAGAGAGTTCCCCCGGCAGGACAGGACAACGAACTCGCTTCCCTACAGCGGGACGGCAATGAGCCCAGCAGCCGAGCCCTAATGGTCCCAGGTAGGCGATCCGAGCCCCAAATGTCCCTGGCTGGTTGTCCCAAAATGGTCCCAGCAGAAGAGCGGAGACCGGCAACTGTCCTACCGGAGGAGGAAGTTCTCCTCAGAGCATATCATCCTGCCATGCACCACCGGGACTCCCGCCGACACTTCTACCCTGAAAGAGACCATCAGATGAGAGATGATCTGAAATGATAATGGAGAAGAAGTGGACGTACAGGATATTCGGGGATGTAATTAATCTGTCCAGCATTCACATAGCGACCCGGGTAAACCCCGAAAAAAACCATGGGTCAGGTAGGTCAGCCACGAGCATCGAACCCGGGCCTCTCGAATGCTGGTCAGAGTCGAAACCGCCTGAACCATCCCTCTCGGTGAGGAGGAAATGGGTCTGGTAAGTTATCCACGGGGAACTCGGCATCATTCCGCTCGGTATGGACCCTGAGTTCATCTGAGCATCATTTCACTCATTCCATTCATCGTCCGGTATGAATTAACGTTGGAGGAAATAAATTAAAAGAAAGAAGAAACATTTTATAGAAACTATTAGATTGGAAAGAAGAATAAGCTAATAAGGAATTGAGTTCTTTATCTTATACTTTTCTATCTCAAATTCATGTAGACGTGTTTGCAGAAAGGTTCACATACACATGTCCTGGTAGGTGCCTGAAGCGATAGTCAAATCTTTAAAAAGCGACTCGCTCATTGTTGACTTTCAACTTCCTTACTCCTTGTTTGTTTGGCATCACGGGAAACAAATGAATGCTAATTTAGAACTTAAATATGAAGTATTGACAATTAAAACGAATAAGCAATATCTCGGGCGAGGGTTAAATTTTAGCCCAGATTGATGACTTAAGTGTCAGTAGATCCATTGTCATGGAAAATAACTCTTCTGGATCGAAATTCCAGCACACCTGTGGCACTGATATGATCTTGTATTTGACAGCTTCATCCACAAACACACACATACACATAAAACAATAAACGGAGAGTTTATAAAATGATCTTCTTTTAGTGTAAGTTTTCGTCCACCTAAATCTTTTATCAATTATAGGAAATTATATACAATTAGTTTATTATGAGGAGTCTGAATTAATCATGAAAATACCTTAAGTATCATGCTCAAAATGCAAGGTATTTTCATTTTAATGAAGATATTTTAAGAAAATTAGAATCAGGGCCCGTAAGATTGCTAATACAGAATGTCCCAAAATTAGTCTGACAAAGTTTGGGAGTCGATAGTTCACATTATTCCAAACACTTTTTGTGAAGGAAATATTTTTGGCTGCGGTGTTTTGTTTAAGCGCTAGATGAGTTAATGTCAAAGGAAGTGTTAGAACTCACGTCAATTGCATTAACACAAAGAGTGTATCGGAGTGCATTATTCTGTCGTACTTTTGCAAAGATTCCAGGCAATTCTCTGATTTTGCCAGCTGCGCAGCTTATTCTTGCCACAAGGTCCTATGCAGATTCTACAGGCTTTCCATACACTACAATCTTCATGTGCCTCCATAAAAGAAGTCAAGTGGAGTGAGGCAGTGAAGCGTGCCGCCCAGGCAATGCGTCCACCTTTGCCTGTCAAATGATAGCCGTATTTCTATAACATGACGTACTTCAGCACCAAAGTGAGTTTTCCCCTATCATTTGAAACCTCCCGTAGAGGAGGGGATCCACCGATGTGCAGGCGCTGCGGACCCTTAGCACTCGTGCTACCTCTGACGTTACTAGAGGAACCTCGGGCCGAACATTCGAGCCCCTCCCTGAATGGGAATTGTTCGGATTGGATTGGACTCGAGGGAGCAGTGTGTCCCCGACACCCACGGGGAATTGGGTACCTCCGGCCAGGCTAAGGCCAGCCGGGGGTAGAGGGTTGCTTAACAAGTCCCGTGTACTAGCCTGTAGAACTAGTAGAAGGTGCGCTAGATCACCAGGCGGCCCCACCGAGGTTTTTTGGTAGTCTTACCTGCGTGGTTAACGCGCGTAAGTGGCGTATACACTTCCATCCCGTCTTGACGTTGTGCTCAGCGGGGGACATTTTTAGACTCCAGGTATTGGCCTATGGAAAGAGCCCCGGAGTATTCACCGCTCCCGGGTAGAATGAGGCCCGGGTCCTTGGTCCTACGGGTCCAGGACTAATGGGAGAAGAACCTCTGCACTTAACTATCATTTGAAACTACGTCTTGTCTGATATGAAGGGCAACTGTTTCCATTAGATCAGGCCAAAAAATAACAATAAATTGTAAGCACTGAGTCTGGTCGGCAACATGTATAGTGCAGTTAAGAAATTATCCATAAGAGTAGCCCACGCATTAACACTAAATCTCAGTTGATGGGACTTCTGATGTTACATGGGGACTGTCGAAGGCCCAATCATATGCTTAAATAACTGTTCACGTGTGAAAATTGCTTCATCTGTGAACATGGCATGGGTTGCAAACAGTACATCGGTTTCAGTTTTGTTCAGAGACCACTGACAAAATTCCTGTCGCCGACGATGTTCCTCAGGCCTCATTGCGTAGACAAGGGTACAACAACACTTTCTTCAGAATTAATCCCACAGTGTTACGACTTATGTGCAGTTGTCGAGTGATGGCACGAGGATGGCTGGAGGATTGTTCTCAAGAGTCCGTACAGAACACGGCGGTCCTTGAACTTCTGCTCGTCTATCCAAGAAGAAATAGCTGGTGTCTTTATGAGAGTACGGCAGAATATGGCACGACAATGCATTCTGTGTTCCGGCAATGAGCAGGCGATCCCATATTTGCTCTGATATTAACTCATTTAGATCTTAAACGAAACAACGCAGCAAAAACCTCCCTTAATGAAAAGTGTTTAAAATAACGTTATCTATCAATTCCCAAGGTATGTAGGCCTAATTTTGGGACATTGGGACATTGGGACATTTGGAACCACATATGTATGTGGTAATGATTTACACAAGTACCAACATATATATGGAAGTATTAGAAGAACTTAAAAGAATATAAGGAACAAAAGAGAACTTAAATTTTATACAGTTATGGCTGTCCCAGTGAAAGTTGGGTTTTAAGACAGAAAGATAAAACTCATATTCAAGTAGCTAAGACCAGTTAAGGGGATGGATTAACTAATAAAGAAATTAGAGAAGATTTAGAAAGTTAAAATTGAAGATTTAAAAATTAGTGCTATATGAAATATCATAGAGAACGATAAACAGAATTGGAAAGGCCATCTCAATAGAAATGCTACCAAAAAGGTTTCTAGAATACAAACCTAAACGAATACCAATGTTAAAGTGGTACAGGCCAGTGGCTTAATCTCAGAAAGGAGGAAGAAAATGAAGTACCCCTTGTCCCTAGTCCTGTTCCAACTATAGGAAATTGTAGTAAAACTGTTTGACGTTAAACTTGTCTTATACGAGGTGCGTTCAAGTTATAACACCTATTTTTTCAGAACTGGGACCATGTAGGAACCTCTGGTTTCTTTTAAAATACACGTGGACTCTTTGTGAATGCGCGACAGAGGTGGCAGCACTGTACAATGCATAGAACTCTAGCGGCAGCGACGAGAGTTAGGACTGTTTTTTGATACTTAAAAGGGTGACATTTTCATTGCAAGAACAACGTGTAATTATTCGTTTTCTATATTTTCGTGGTGTGACACCTATGCAAATTTATCACCAGTTGAGTGAGACATGTGGTGATGGTACCATGAATGTGTCTAATGTGTGTTACTGGGTGCGACAGTTTAATGAAGGCAGAACATCTTGTGACAACAAATGAAAACAGTTGCAGACATCGGCTCCAAAATTGTCACTTCCGTGGGATATATGCACACAATTCTGCATGATGATCTGAAAATGCTTAATCGGGTATCCTCCAAAGCAACGTTCTCCACTCGCTGGATCATTCGTCAGACCGGCTGGTGGGAGGCCGTGACTGTCTTGGTTTGTTGTTACACGATGTTCTGCCTTCATTGAACTGACGCACCCAGGAACGTACATTAGAGACACCCATGGTACCATCACCGCATGCCTCACTCAACTGACGATGTATTTCAATAGATGTCACACCACGAAAATGGAGAAAACGAATGATTACACGCTGTTCTTGCAATGAAAACATCGCCATTTTAAGTATCAAAAACAGTCCTAAGTCTCGTCGCTGCCACTATAGTTCTATATATTGTACAGTGCTGTCCTCTCTCTCACGCATTCTCAAAGAGTCCATGTATATTTAGAAAAAACCAGAAGGTCTTATTCGGTTCCAGTCCTGAAAAATTGGAGGTGTTATAACTTCAAGATACCTCGTAGTAGCATGAAACACATTGCCTTTCTCCTGGTGTGACTGCATGTTAAATTATGCTAGAAACAACAACAAAAAAAAAATATATATAAGAGCTTACTGTCATCTGTCAAGCACACAACTCTAGTTGTAATAGTTCTCATTCTATAGGAAGCTGTAATGTTGGAAATGCCTTATGGACACCCCATATTTTCGCTGCCCTAATGGAAGTAAATAGGCATTTGTCTTAAAATTTGAGCTCTAGCTATCATGTAGAATCTCTTAACTTAAGATAACTTCATTTCGGATGGAGTACTTCGTGAAATGCTCTGTCGAATATCATACAGATGGTCAGTTTTATTTAGGATGGAGTTAGAAAAGTTGAGAACTGCTGTCCAATGTCGTAACCCAAAAAAAGTAATGGAGCATGTCACGTAGCAGCCGTGAAGGATTTGTAGGGATGAGAAATCTTGGAGCCAACTCTGTTATCACCCGAAACTTCGCCATATTGGCTGTATCCCTGGAGTAAAGAAATAGTTTCTTTGAGAGTGAAGCAACATTTGGGCTTCTGTACCAGTTATAAAATACCGGGATCGAACCCAGCTAGTTAGTCCTTCGAGAAACGTTGTAGAAACTATTACTGCTTAATTAAACACTGTTGCCAATATTCTATTGCTCCTCAAAATAGCTGACACTATCGCTCTGTTTCTGACAACACATGTTATAATCATTATGTGCAATTAGCCATACGAAAGTTTAAAATACGATATTATTATAACTCTGTATAATATAGGCTAACCACAGTTCTTCTAAAGGAGCTACAACATTAAACTTGCTGTTTATTTAACGCTTTACGATCACTAGTTCCTGTGATGTTGGGTTGGAAATCCTGCTGGAATCCCCTGCGTGCTCTGCAGCGTAATACATTTAAAAATATTTAGTATTTCTTGTAGCTATTGGCATAAATTCTGACGAAGGCAAGGAGGGATTTTCTTCCTTTTTAATATTTCTCAGTTATCGTTTTATTTCGAATGTGCGTTTATCTTCATTAAGAGAATTAGATAAATAAGCTCTTATGAGGAGAGGTTGTCGAAGAGAGGATAGAGAAATTCATGTGAATTTACGATAGGATAGGATAGGATAGAATTCCACGGAGGAGATTAGGCACTGTGACCAGACTTGATCTATTGTTCTTATGCCCAAGTGGGGCATCCCCTGGAGGAAGGATGAGGTGGTCGTCCCAATGAGTCACGACAGTGTAGAGGGCAGGGTCCCTACATATTACGAGGGCTGTCCAATAAAGAATGATAATAAATTTTTAAGGTCATTATTTTTCGCAATAACTTTCAATCTTATTATATTCTGTTGGCTTAATCTAAAACAAACAGGCAATAGTAATTTCATTGTTGGTACTCCTGGTTCCCACCTGTGAGAACCAGGCAAGTTCAAGACATGTTCAGTATCGCCTACCGCTGCAATGGAGATAACATGCGAGGGACATTATGCGGCTTTGAAATTCTGCTTTCGTCTCAACAAATCTTAAGTTGAGGCCTATACAATATTAAGGAGACCTATGGAGAGTCTGTTCTTCCCTACAGCACAACTCTAAGGTGGTTTAAAATGTTTAAAGAGGGGAGACAATCAATTTCAAAGGAAGGTGGACCCGGTGCTCCAGTTACTGCTCTTACGGAAGGAAACATCAACACTGCTGCTGCCATTGTGAGAGAGGATCGACGAATTACCTTAAGATCACTTTCTGAAATACTGAACATTTCATTGGGTGCCACCCACACGTTGGTGAGAGAAACATTACACATGAGACGTGTTTGTGCGCGATGGGTTTCAAGACTGTTGATTCCCGAACAAAAGGACATTCGAATGCAGGTCTACATGCACTTAAAGTTGATGTTAGAGGAACATCCGGAGTTTCTTTCAAACGTAATCACTGCTGATGAAACTTGGCTACATCATTTTGATCCTGAGAGCAAACAGTAAAACTCAGTATGGAAATATCTTTCATCACCACCCCTCCCCCCCAAAAGCAAAAGTAGTTGCTTCTGCCGGGAAAGTTATGGTCATCTCATTCTTAGATATTCATGGAATGGTTTATCAGCATTTTGTACCTGCACACACATCAGTAACTGGACAATACTACAGAGATGTCCTGAAAACATTGCAAGTGCATATCAGGCGCAAAAGACCACATTTCCATGAAGCAGGCTGGATGCTGCACCACGAATCATGCTCGGCCACATATTGCCAATGTTGTTGCTGATTATCTTGCAAAAATCAACGTGAAGTGCATCCCCCACCCTCCCTATAGTCCGGATTTAGCCCAATGTGACATTTTTCTATTCTCTAACTTGAATAAACGCCTTCGTGGGAGGCCATAATCAGAAACAGTGGTGAAGGCTGTGGAGGCGATTTTGTAGGATCTCTCAAAAATGGTTTCCAGCATCTCTTTGAAGACTGACAGAAACGCTGGGACAAGTGCATCGCATTCAGGGGAGACTATTTTGAGAAGGACCATCAAAATTATGAGGATGAGTAAAGGTACGTTGTCAAAAAAAAAAAAAAAAATGTGATCATTCTTTATTGAACAGCCCTCCTACTTATACCCCAAGGGGGGCATCACCGGGAGGAAGGATGACACGAAACGAGACAGAGGGCGGTCGTTCCAAGGAGTCACGCCAGTTTAGAGATCAGGGTCCCTATATTTTACTTAGATGGAACCCTCTCCCGATAGGCCAGGGAAACGAATATGGTCCCCTGCTGTGGTTCGGAAGCGGTCCCCGCATCTGGTGTTCTACCCTCTAATATTCTTAGCAGTAGCTGTATCCAATTGTTGCCTTGTCGTTCTGCTTGTTAAAGAAATGGTTCTATTTTTAGATCTTCTGTAATATTCTCATTTCTATATTGCATCCGTCTTAACAAACACGCTTTTGTATTACTGCGCGCCGCGTACAAGTGTGACAGATGACACTGACACTTTCGCCCATGTGTTACGCCATATTACATTCAAACAAGTTGTATGCACAAGAGTAGCTTACCAGTAGGTTTTGTTTTTGTAGGTTTTGTTCGCGGAAACTGCTCACAGGAAACTGTACTTATTAGGACGGCAGGAGTATAAGGTGTTCTTATATTTTATAGATCGTAGGAAATTGATTTTTGAAGTGAAAACTTCTTTAGACGCGTTTAGCACTTTTTGTGGGTCGTGAATTAAACTGAGCCGTCATGCTGGAATATGTGACGTTCATTCGGGTGAAGACGGCTCGAGTCGGCTCAATCCGAACTAACCCTCCTACACTCATTCGTTATTTTAGACTTATGCTGTCCAAACACCATAGATTTGCTGTCTCACTCAACAGCGTATCAACAACACGGACCCAGGTGTGTTTTAATATATTTCAAATAATATGAAAAGTTCAGAAACCCTACACGAGTTTCATTAAAAAATAATTATCTTAGGACCGTTATTACAAACGTCTGTCAAGTGCCGGTAACCGATCCCGTCAGATAACCTTCCGTCATTTATCAAGTCGACATGACAAATTCCACTTTAAACAATAATAATTGTCAAACGGAACAGATAATATCACCAAAGTTCGGTATTTGAATAATTAAAACCATAACGAAAAATTAAACGCGTGTGCTAATTGGAAATAAAAGGGTTAGGAGTTCGTGAAAGAGATGTTTTATTTAAGAACTGGCTATTATTATTGACAATTTCTCTTTATTGTGAGGAGTAAAACGTAAAACATCAATAAATGAAATGTAATGACACGTAAATAATAAAATTATCACGTGTTAAAATGACGTTTTGCATTTATTTTTATTTACAACTTATAGGTTATGTTTTTCCACAAACTGAAAACCGACCGAGGGTCAAAAGATTTGATATAAAAATTTGATTTTTTTATAGAAAAAAAATTTAAATATATATTATTTATTTTGGAAAATAAAAATTAAAAGACAAAACATCGGAAAAAAGCATTTGAATTTAATTGAAAATTTATTAAAATACGTATCAATTGTGACAAACATTTGAAATGAATATGACATGTAATAAAATATGTACGAAAATATGTACGAACGTGTAATAAAATATGGAGTAATGAGTATATTGTGACTTTGTGGGTTCGTAGTTTTAAAAATCCGAGTTACAGATATTACAAATGTTCTTTATTTTCGTAGAAATACACTCTGATCAATTCTCACGTAACAGCATTACGTCACATACACAATCACAATCTACCAAAGTCGATGACCAAAACAAACGGGTTCTGATTACATCTGTTTACTACATCACCTCCTACAACTGTTCCTGTTCACGACTGACTCCTGGCAAGCCGCCGCCTTCTTAAATACCTCATTGATAATTCGAAACTGTTCTGCAACAATGACTAGATATCTCTCGAATAAAAAAGACATCGAATGTTCTGTCACTAGACGAAACCCGAACATTCCAGCAGCGTAACTTAATCTGTGACGGTAAGTCTTTTATCTCCAGCTATATTTATCTGCAGGCTCTTTGTGTACGCAGGCCCGCTTATCTCTCTGCACCGCAACTTTTGTGCGCGTCGCCGCGACAATATGCACGGATATGCAATAACATGTGTAAAATATATACGAAGCCAATCATTTCCGAATATTAAAAAAATATACAAATAAGCAAATGAATAGTACAAAAGTGAATCGAGAAGATATTGACACATTGCTTCACTCACACTGTTTATTCACAGGACATGTTTCAAGAGCTCTTGCTCCTATCATCAGCTGATACTCGATTAGTGTAAGTTGTAGTGGTTTCCTCTTTCTCCGTTTTGTCAATAGATGGCGTGATGTACTTGTCAAAGATGTCCGGTGTGGAGCTTCAAAATTCATGACTCTATGACGATTTTTGTTGATGAAGATTTTTTCCCATACGGAAAGGTCTATGGGGTGATTAACGTATTTTATTAGAGATGTTTCCAAGTTGATGTCATGTCTAGTATTCAGAAAATGAAAAGCCACTGCTGATTTTTCTGTTTCACCATTTTTAATGTTTTTAGATGTTCTTTAGTTCTGATGTTAATATTTGTTTTTGTTTTTCCTATATAAATTTTAGGGCAAGTTTCACATTTGATCTCATAGATTCCTGGTTTTTTATTTGGTAGTGATTCAATTTTTGGGAGGGCCTTTTAACAAATTTCTGATATTAAACCTATTTTGAGGTGCAAGAGTTATGTCGTGTTTTGAGAAGATTTTTTGGAATTTGTTATAGGCTGATGGGTGGAAGGTGAATTTTTTAAAAAGTTTTTTTCTCTTTTTCTCCTGTAGGTTCTAGGGTGGTGGAAGAAACATTAAATGGTGAAACAGAAAAATCAGCAGTGGCTTTTCATTTTTTGAATGCTAGACATGACACCAACTTGGAAACATCTCTAATAAAATATGTTAATCACCCCATAGACCTTTCCGTATGGAAAAAATCTTCATTAACAAAAATCGTCATAGAGTCATGAATTTTGAAACTCCACCACCGGACATCTTTGACAAGTACATCACGCCATCTATTGACAAAACGGAGAAACAGGAAACCACTACAACTTGCACCAGTCGAGTATCAGCTGATGATAGGAGCAAGAGCTCTTGAAACATGTCCTGTGAATAAACAGTGTGAGTGAAGCAATGTGTCAATATCTTCTCGATTCACTTTTGTACTAATTTGTGCTTCACTGTCCCTACGCTTCTTTCAAGTTTATACTTTAAGCAAATGAATATCATAAAATTATGTTGTAAGATATGTATTAACTTACAGTTTTATTTAAAATAAAAATGCAATGAAATATGTGCATCAGCAAGAAACAAAATATGAAAAATGATTGTGAAATGGCATGTATTTTAATATAAAAATAAAATACATGTAAAACAGTATATTATGTGACTTCATTTTACTTCCTTTATACAATCCTTTATGTATAACCCTCTTCGCACGGCCGTAAGTCCGTGTTCATTCAGTTGTTTCAGAGTATTTTCATTTGCGAGCACACTTAGCGTAAGGCATGAAATGTTTAGCTCGCAACTGGCCTCTTTGCGCAAGAATGAGTGTCAACATTATATTTTTGAACATAATTCTTAAGAATAATTTATAATAAATAGCTTTTAAGTTTTTACTTTTGTCGTGTGGTTTTTTTCGGGATTATTTTCTTTTTCTTTTAGGTCCAAGGCCTCACATCCATACATTGTCATTGTAGTGCCATTATTGAATAAAATTTTAGCTGCATATCTTTTGTAGCTTTGTTCCTCGGTGTTCGTCTGATTCTACCACAAATATATTGACATTTCTGCATTTTGTTGTTTATATTTTGTTTTCCTTCATACATTATACCACGGCCAAATGCTTACACAAACATTACTTTAGTTTCTGATTTTGAAATTATCGTGTTATAGTTTCTACATATATTATTTAATTGATAAGGTGCTTCTTAGTAGCCTGTAATCTCTGTAAAATTAATACAATGTGGACGTAGTACATCCAATAATTTGTTTCGTCCATTTCCAATTCCATTTGAACTGTTTGTTTCCATTCACCTAGAATGTCATCTAAATAAATGTTTTAAACTACAGTTAATTATATTTTATTAACTTCCCATTTATTTCTACTATTACGAGGGGCACTCAAATTGCAATACCTATTTTTTTCAGACCTGGGATGAGATAGAATCTTCTGTTTTTTTTAAGTACACGTGGATTCTTTGTGAATGCATGACAGATGGCAGCACTCTACAGTGCATAGAACTCCAGTAGCATTGACGACAGTTAGGACTGATTTTGTACTTAAAATAGCGACGTTTTCATTGCAAGAACAGCGTGTAATCATCCGTTTCCTCCATTTTCGTGGTGTGACACCTATTGAAATTCATCACCAGTTGAGTGAGGCATGTGGTGATGGTAACATGGAGGTGTCTAAAGTGCGTTCCTGCGTACGACAGTTCAATGAAGGCAGAACATCGTGTGACATCAAACCAAGACAGTTGTGTGAGGCATGTGGTGATGGTACCATGGATGTGTCTAAAGTGCGTTCCTACGTGTGACAGTTCAATGAAGGCAGAACATCGTGTGACAACAAACCAAGACATTTGAGTGAGGCAGGTGGTGATGGTACCATGGATGTGTCTAATGTACGTTCCTGGGGGCGACAGTTCAATGAAGGCAGAACATCGTGCGACAACAAATCAAGACAGTTAAGTGAGGCATGTGGTGATGGTACCATGGATGTGTCCAAAGTGCGCTACTGCGTGCGACAGTTCAATGAAGGTAGAACATCGTGTGACAACAAACCAAGACAGTTGAGTGAGGCATGTGGTGATGGTACCATGGATGTGTCTAATATGCGTTCCTGGGTGCGACACTTCAATGAAGGCAGAACATCGTGTGACAACAAACCAAGACAGTTGAGTGAGGCATGTGGTGATGGCACCATGGATGTGTCTAAAGTGCGTTCCTACGTGCGACAGTTCAATGAAGGTAGAACATCGTGTGACAACAAACCAAGACAGTTAAGTGAGGCATGTGGTGATGGTACCATGGATGTGTCTAATATGCGTTCCTGGGAGCGACAGTTCAATGAAGGCAGAACATCGTGTGACAACAAACCAAGACAGTTGAGTGAGGCATGTGGTGATGGCACCATGGATGTGTCTAAAGTGCGTTCCTACGTGCGACAGTTCAATGAATGTAGAACATCGTGTGACAACAAACCAAGACCGTTGAGTGAGGCATGTGGTGATGGCACCATGGATGTATCTAATATACTTTCCTTGGTGCGACAGTTCAATGAAGGCAGAACATCGTGTGACAACAAACCAAGACAGTTGAGTGAGGCATGTGGTGATGGTACCGTGGGTGTGTCTAAAATGCGTTCTTACGTGCGACAGTTCAATGAAGGCAGAACATCGTGTGACAAGAAACCAAGACAGTTGAGTGAGGCATGTGGTGATGGTACCATGGATGTGTCTAAAGTGCGTTCCTACGTGCGACAGTTCAATGAATGTAGAACATCGTGTGACAACAAACCAAGACAGTTGAGTGAGGCATGTGGTGATGGTACCGTGGGTGTGTCTAAAATGCGTTCTTACGTGCGACAGTTCAATGAAGGCAGAACATCGTGTGACAACAAATCAAGACAGTTGAGTGAGGCATGTGGTGATGGTACCATGGATGTGTGTAATATGCGTTCCTGGTTGCGACAGTTCAATGAAGGCAGAACATCGTGTGACAACAAACCAAGACAGTTGAGTGAGGCATGTGGTGATGGTACCATTGATGTGTCTAAAGTGCGTTACTACGTGCGACAGTTCAATGAAGACAGAACATCGTATGACAACAAAAAAAAGACAGTCACGACCTCACACCATCCGGTCTGACGACATGATCCAGGGAGTGGAGAACGTTGTTTTGGAGAATCGCCGATTGAGCATTTTCAGATCTTCATGCAGGATTATGTGGATAGGTCCTACGGAAATGGCAATTTTGGAGGCGATGTGTGCAACTGTCTTGGTTTGTTGTCACACGATGTTCTGCCTTCATTGAACTGTCGCACGTAGGTACGCACTTCAGACACATCCATGGTACCATCAGCACATGCCTCACTCAACTGGCAATGGATTTCAATAGATGTCACACCACGAAAATGGAAAAAACGAATGATTACACGCTGTTCTTGCAATGAAAACGTCGCTATTTAAAGTATCTAAAAACGGTCCTAGCTCTCGTCGCTGCCACTAAAGTTTTATGCACTGTACAGTGCTGCCATCTCTGTCATGCATTCAAAAAGGGTTCACGTGTACTTAGAAAAAAAAGCAGAGGTTCCTCTCTGGTCCCGGTCCATATTTTTGTATCTTTATATAAACTTTGTATACTTTTTATTAAGTGAATCAATCTCTTTGTATAATCTGCTTCATTGTAAGACATTGTCCAGGTAATATCTACCAAGTTTTATTCCTTACTAGTTTTCACCTTCAATCTGGAATTGATAATAATTCTTGCATATACTTTATACCCAACATTTAGTAAACTTATTCCTCTGTAGTTCATTACACTCATTTGTTTGTCATTTCTTAAGAAAATGAAATATGTTTTGCAACTTTCCATTCTTCTGGCATTTTCTCCTTCTCCAACATATATTCAGTAAATGTACTAATATACCATATTTAAACATTTCTATTGTAAGTTTATTTGTACCCTGAACATTTATATTTTTTGTTGTTTATAACATAATGCCGTTCATCTAATATTATTAAATCTATTGCTCTCTCCTCCTGTTCTTCACTCTGTGTACTCTCTTTTGTATTATTCCATAGCAAATCCTTATAATAAGTTATCCATTCCTCTTCTGTAATATATAACAATAAAGGTTATCCCTTTTAGTTGATTTAAGATGTCTCATTACTTATTGTCAGAAATCTGCCCCACGATAGGTGAAAGATGCATGCATGATACAATGTTTAAATCAAATCTAGTGTTTACGGATAGTATATTCGCTTTAAAGTCAAAAGGCCGGCAGTAAATCAGGAGAAGGACCGCCTAGTTCTGAAACCTCATCAACCTCTGTTATCATCACACGTTGAACAACCTCCTGGGGAGATTTCATGACAGTGGCTTTGAGATCTGTAGCGGTTTCCAGGAGGGCGTTGCCTGAGCCTTGGGAATTCACCAATTCCCTCATCGCGTGAGAGAACACTTCTGCGTAATGTAGTACATAGCAACAGCAAGGAATTCTATTTCCTTGCTCCCTTTGGCTGCAAATATACTCTCTTGTGTTCTGGGAAATCAAATATTCATTCCCCTTATCCTTTGCCACTTTCTCTTGACCACCCATAAAAATCTAATGTCCTGCATCACATGAATTCTTTACGCTCTATCGTTTATTAGTAGATGTAGGAATTATTCTTAGAAATTTCATTTTCCTTGTATATTACTCGAGATAATTCTTTATAGAAATACTAAATGACACTTGTCATAGTAACAAATTTGTTAGCAGCTGGACTCTATAGCAATGGCAAAAAACAACAGAACATCACAGGTCTTTTAAAGTATGACAAAGCATTGAAAATTTCGAACCATTAATAACCCAAATCTAGCACACAAAAGGTTTATTTTAAATAAAGTGTGCATTTCAAATATATTAAATCTTTTGCGTAAGACGTTTTGTTCTACACTTAACTTAGATAGAATTTTATTTGTCATTGAACAAATACAATTTGTAATAGGTTTTGTCATGGAGTATACAGGGCGAGTCACCTAAAACTTGCACCGTAAATATTTCTGAAATGGTATGTGCTATTGATATGCGGTTTTCACGGAACTGAACTATAGGCAGGGGCTCGCATTTTCAAATGATACACAGATTTTTATAATTTTTATAAAGTGTATTTATGTACAAAAGTTAAATTTTTTTAAATGGAACAATGCGTATTGACATTAAGAAAATAAAAGTAGAATAAATTAGAATGTCAATGGTGTTTTTTGCACGATTCTAATGTAAGTAGTTTACGAGAAATAGTCATTTGTACAAAACGGGACAATGGCTAGGACAAACTAAAGAAAAACAAGTGAATGAAGAAAAATGAGGATTCTGACAAGTAAACAAAACTGTACCCTCAAAGCCTGTGTTCAAAATGAGCACCACCAGCTTCAATACAAGCTTCCAGTCTAGTATGTAAAGATTGCTGTACACGTTCTAGCATTTCAGTGGAAATTTCAGCGCAGGCAGCAGTAATACGCCGTTTCATATCTTCTGGTGTAGTTGGTATGTCCTTGTAGACAGTGTCTTTCAGCTTCCCCCACAGAAAAAAATCTAAAGGAATCAAATCTGGTGAACGGGCCGGCCAAGGTACAGGTCCCCTTCGTCCAATCCACCGATTTTGAAACAATCCTTGAAGATAAGCTGTAGTAATTCGTGCACTATGGGCCGGACAGCCATCATGTTGATACCACAGATTCCTCCTAGTCTGAAGGGGAACGTCTTCTAACATCTGTGGAAGATCGTCTGTTAGGAGGTTGAGATACTTCTGTGAATTCAGTGTTCCTTCTATGAAAAAAGGGCCAATGATGTGATGGTTCACTATTCCACACCACACGTTCACACTCCATGTATGCTGACGTTCTACCTGACGCAGCCAACGAGGATTGTCAACAGACCAATAGTGCATATTTTTTAGATTTACTTGGCCATGATTAGTAAATGTTGCTTCATCAGTGAACAAGATACATGACAAATTTGGAGTATCATGTCTCAATGCCCATGTACAAAAGTTCACACGATTCTCAAAATCATTGCCATGCAGCACTTGATGGAGAGAGATGTGATACGGATGGAACTTATGACGATGGAGGATGCGGATTACACTTCTTTGACTGATGCCGCTTCCTCGTGCGATTGCACGAGAACTAATATGTGGGGATCTACTGCAACAGCAGCTAGAACATTAATTTCTCCTTGCTCTCCAGTTGCTCGTTTGTTTCTGGTGCGTTTTCTAGACGTTATACTACCACTTTCACGTAATTGGTTGAAGAGGTTCACAAATAATTGACGAGATGGTTGACATCTATTCGGATATGTACAAGAAAGAACTGCATTCTTTCTACATTCACCATAAACTATGAGCATATCTGCTTTTTCTGCATTGGTAAATACCATATTCCAAGCACGCCCTACTGCTTCAACTATCACAAAATAACTGCCAGTGTAGACAAAACACATTGTAAACAAACATAACAACATCCTAGCCTAGCAACTAAGCAATTGAATGGAACAAACAACTGCCGGTGCGTTCAATTTTCAAATGACGATTTCTCGTAAACTACTTACATTAGAATCGTGCAAAAAACACCATTGACATTCTAATTTATTCTACTTTTATTTTCTTAATGTCAATACGCATTGTTCCATTTAAAAAATGTAACTTTTGTACATAAATACACTTTATAAAAATTATAAAAATCTGTGTATCATTTGAAAATGGGAGCCCCTGCCTATAGTTCAATTCCGTGAAAACCGCATATCAATAGCACATACCATTTCAGAAATATTTACGGTGCAAGTTTTAGGTGACTCACCCTGTATACATGCATCATTGTAGTAGTTAATCTGCAACAATTATAAATCAAAATATTCCTTTAAGTCATAAAAACAGTTTTCAATTAAGAATTTCTTAAGACTACTTTTAAAATTAAGACAGTTTTTCACAGAATTTGGAAGTTTATTGTAAAGTTTCAAACTAATACAGGGATGATTATTCAATGGCCTACTCAGTCTACATGATGGAATTAATAAGTTACTGCATGCTCTTATATCGTGGCTATGTGCATCATTATGTGAAGTGAATTCATTAAAATGTTCATGGACATATAAAATACAACGAAAAATATACGTTGATGGAATGGTCTTTATGGAAAGTTCTTTAAAACAATTTCTACATGTATCTCTTGAAGGTATTGTCACCCAAACATCGGAATTCCCGATAGGACCAGCTGGCAGGTAGGGACCAGACGGGAAGCATTCACCCACGCCTACACATTTATCTTGTAGCGCTAACGAGGGGATGGTTAGAAAAATATCAGTAGCCATCTCTTTCCCCTCCCTGACGTCTGGAACCTTCAGGATGATTCACTGTACCGCGAGACTTTCAGAAACAGTGATCTTCCTATTAAAAGGGGCTGCAGTTGGCGAGTGAGTTCAGTTAAGTTCTTGGCGAGCAGCCGTGAGGAGCGCCGAGCGTGGGAGCGGACTGGAAGACTGTACGTACATCGGAGGAGGTGTACGTAATTGCGAGTGTAGAGTGGACCTGTGACAGACGAACTGGTGAATTGTAATTGTGTGCGCCACGCAAGTCTATGTCTCATGATTTAGCACAAATGTGTTAGAATTTTAATTTATAAACTGAACTTTTTATTCTCCCAATTTAGGTTTAAAGATAGGGTAACAGGGGAATACTCGTACACTTGCTGAAGCTATATAACGTAAATATTGTGACTTTGTGAGTTCGTGAAATTAAAAGTCCATTTGCACAAACTTAAAATGTTCTTTATTTCCAGCGAATTACAGTTGGACACTTGCCGATTACATAGAATTACGTAGCGCACACAATTACAATTCACCAGTTCGTCTGTCACAGGTCCACTCTACACTCACAATTACGTACAACTCCTCTGATACACGTACACAGTCTTCCAGTCCGTTCACTAGTACGGCGCTGCTCCGGCTGCTCGCCAAGAACTCAACTGACTCGCCAACTGTAGGCCCTTTTTATAGGCAGATCGCTGTTTCTGGATGTCTCGCGGTTCAGTGAATCATCCCGAAGGTTCCAGACGTCAGGGTAAGGGAAAGAGACGATAAAGGGCTCGTGCCGCTCTTCTAATCATCCCCTCAATTAGTGACACGAGATAAATGGGTGGGCGTGGTCCGAACGCTTTCCGCCTAGCCCTACCTGCCAGCCGATTCTATCGGGAATTCCGATGTTCGGGTGACATATGCATTTTTTAGGGTTCTATTTACAAGTATTCAGGGCTGTGGCTCTCTAAGTGTAGTGGTGTGTGTTCGTCAAGGACTAATGAAAATATTTTCATGGAATTGAATTAATTTCATTTTTACAATTAACTAATACTGACAATGTAATTTATTTTATTCCCTTAATAAATTATACTGTGACTTCGTTGGTTCCTGGAATCAAGTCTTGTTTGCAGAAATTTAAAACAGTCTTTATTGCAGTAAAAAGAAGCTTTGTACAACCCTGACAGCAGCAAATAGACGTGCTATTGACAAACAGCAGTCTTCAAGGTCGACTCAAGGCTCCCCCTTACGTAAACAAATAAAATAAATTACTGCAGTACAGTTCAAATGTCCACATAACTCACACTACATAACTGCAACTAACTCTTTGACCATGACCATGAGGCGCTGGTTGGCTGTATAAAGCCAGAAGCTTTTTGCTGCGTGCCCACCCGTTAAGGGTTTAACCGCAGGTAAGGTATTCCAACGGGATTTTGTAGGATGGATATGGTGTAGGTTTTGAGTTTGATGAATTTTGTGAGGTTACAATTATTGTACCTTCGGGGTGAAGGGAAAGGATGCAATACCCAGCATCCTGGTGTTTTAATTTTACTTTAGGTTGGGGAGAATTTTGTTGCCAAACAACTTAGGAGATTATGTGGAGCTCAGCTTTAGCTGCTGTTTGGATTAGCTCCTGGATTATCTTGCGTGCCGTCATGCCATGCGGGGGACCCGATGTTGTCTAGAACGGCGTCTAGTGGGGTCATAATCTCCCAGTGATCTAACTAGGGCGCTTCTATGAGTTGGTAAAGTTGCGTAGATTTTTGATACCGACGCCTAACTTCGTCCTCCACATATGGAAGTCCCGAGGATTCACGAAGCAATCTGGTAGGAAAATAGCGACCCACAGAATAGATAGACCGTAGACCTCTATTCTGTGCACGCTGAAGCCATGCCAACCAGCAATCTGCTGCCGTGCCCCAGATCTCGCAGGCATATAGCATCACAGGGATTACCAGCGCTCGGAAGAGGTATAACCTCATGCCAAGCGGCATCGAGCTCGACCCCAGCATAGGATACAGGGAAGCGATTGCTCCCTGTACCCTTGCCGCTAGGTCCTTGATGTGTTGGCGAAAGGTTAGGCCTCTATCCAGTGTTACTCCAAGGTATCGGACAGAGTTAGTCCACTCTATCCTTCGACCTCTGAAGCTGAAGTTGGGGCAGTCCGCGGGGGTGTGGCGCTTTGTGAAAAGTATGGCGTGGCTTTTGTCCGGATTTACGGACATCCGCCAACGCCAGCACCACTGCTGTGTGAGACGGAGGTGTCTCTGTATGCGGTTGAAGGCTCTGAGTATGTGTCTGTCTTTGCAGCATAGAAGCACGTCGTCAGCGTATTGTGCCATTACGACTCGTGGTTCTGTGGGGAGATCTGCCATAAAGACGTTGAATAAGGTGGAAGATAGTACAGAGCCTTCGGAGACTCCGCCTCTCACTGGTCTAAGTGTTGATGTTTTCCCGCAACTGTGACTTTAAAGGTGCGGTGTCGTAGGAAGCTGTGTAGCATGTTGATCATCTGTGTTGGGAGCCCCAGTTGGATCAACTTATACAGGGGCCCAGCATGCCATACCGTAGAGAAGGCCTTCACGACATCCAGCGAAACCGCAGCCGTGAAGGCGCCTTCCTGGAAACCCAGGGCGGTGGTCTCCACCACACGCAGTAACTGCTGGACTGTCGAGTGCCCAGGACGAAATCCCAACTGATGGTCGGGAATGGCTTGAATGTCTCCCAGAATGGGGGGCAAGCGGGAGAGAATCAATCTCTCTAGCACTTTCGAGAGAGTGGAAAGGAGACTGATGGAACAGTAGCTGGAAGGCTGTACCGGATTCTTCCCAGGTTTCAATATGCATATCACCCGGGCCTCCCTCCACTCTCGTGGAAAGTACCCAAAGGTAAGGCACATATTGGAGACCCTAGTTAGGAAGAGAACCGCGTTGAAAGGAAGATGGCGGAGCATGAGGGGTGTCAGTCCGTCAGGACCCCGCCTTTTTCGGTTTGAGACGCTGGAGTGCGCCTTGGACTTCACTGGGTCGGATGATAGGGAGTCTTTCCGCATCCTCAGGAGGACAACGTAAGAAGCGTCGCACATCTCGACGGACACGTTCGGAAAAGATGTCGTCCTGGGGTTCGTCTCTTGGATACAAGGTACGTTCAAGGTAGTCAGAGAACGCATTTGCTTTGGCGTGAGGTTCATAGGCCAGGCCTTGGGTGCCGTAGATAGGGGAGGTGTATTGACCTTAACTAACTCTTTCTCACACTCTACCGCCATTTATATATCCCAGTCATTGTTCTATAATATAGTAGACCTCCCAAGAAAATTGGAGGCGGCTAGAGAAACCAGAGCCTCTCTCTGTCTCTTTCTCTCTCTCTATTTCTTTCTCTTTTTCTCTCGGCAAGCGTCCAGTTCTTGCGCGTCACTATCTCTATCTTTCCTGCCCACGCGTACAGCTCTGACCTTGCGGCGGCTCCAACCCAACAATGCGGACGGCGACAATACATTATTGTTAGTCAATTCATAATTATATTTTAATAACAAAATCATTTTGGATCTCCCAACTCATACTTTGTTTGCATTTGAAGCTCAAGTTATTAAACAAAGAAGTACCTCTAAGTGTAAATAGGCCTTAATGTTGTTCTTTATCCTCCGATTCCGGTACGAATTCCTACATTACTGTTAAGTGTCGCCCTGGTGTGAGAGAACAAGTGCTTTTACACCGGAAAGGAACATTCTGGAAACGTGTCCGTCTAATCTAATGACAATTTTACTCGAATCACCTAAAAGCGGGACATAATTAATACAGTGGGTTGTATTGGAGAGATATAACCTGCACATGAGAACGCCGGATTTGAATTTGGAACGTCTTCGTTGTAACAAACACCCCCTTTCTATCCGTCGCTCGACACTACTCTGTGCCTACGTTGCAAAGTTGGCAAGTTACCCAAACCATCCATGTTTTAAACCAGTTCTGCATCTCGACTTAGCCCACCGTTATATGCACCCTAGTTCTCGGACACGCCCAACCGGAGTAAGATTCCGGGAACTCTCCAATACACACGACCTCCGAATGCCTCGCGTGGAGCGGTCGTCCCTGGGTCGTTATCCCGCATGGCAGCTCCAGCGTGCGCGGTTCGATCTTGCTCTTTCCACAAACTCGAGACTAGCTACCCCACATTCTGTATTCCAACAACTTTTTGCCGAACTACTGGACCGTTACCCTAATTATGTTCCGGGCTTTACAGGTGGTTCCCAGTTGGGTAGCACTACGGGTTGCGCATTCGTCATTAACGGCGAGGCTCACAATTTTCGCCTTCAGGACTTCACCTCTGTTTTTTCTGCAGAACTGTATGCCATCCTCTATCTGCTCCTTTTTATTTGTAAGTTAGTTCCCGGCAATTTTATCGTTTGCACTGACTCTCTAAGCGCTCTTCAAGCCTTGCAACAGCACATTGCAGCTCACACGCTAGTTTTAAAAATTCAGGCCCTGATCTCGCAAATGCTTAGTCGCGGATACCATTTTGTTTTTACTTGGACCCCAGGCCATGTGGGCATTTCCGGGAATGAGGAGGCGGACGCGGCTGCTAAGTCCGCTTGCCGTTTGCCCCGGAGTTTAACAACTACGGTGCCATACCAGGATGTGCAACGTTTTTTCCGTCGCCAACTCCTATCTGCTTGGCAGCACTCCTGGACAGCTTTGGAAGGCACAGAACTCCGGGCAATAAAAGAGAGCGTACAACCCTGGCCAACCTCCTGCAGGGATAACCGGCGGGCCGAGGTGATACTCACCCGGCTGAGAATTGGGCACACACGAGCGACTCATGGCCATCTGTTAAGAGGGGAACCGGCCCCTGTTTGTGCTCCGTGTGCAGTACGCCTCACTGTGCGGCATGTATTACTCGATTGCCCACAGTACGCCCGCGTTCGCCAGTCAGTAGGCTTGGGAACTAACTTGCTGGATGTTTTAGGGGACGACCCAGTGGCCGTGGATAAGGCACTGCGGTTTGTTTCACAAATAGGTTTTAATAAACAAGTCTAACTTGTATTTTATATTTATTAATTTTAGAGATTTTAAATTATTAGTTTTTAGATGGTTTTTATGTGCTTTTAATGGTTGAGTGTTTTATTTTATTGTACCCTTTTAGCTAGATTTGTGTAGGTTTTAGGTTTTATTATTGACTTCGGGCCCAAATGACCTTGATGTCGACGGGCCCTAAATCCCCACACACTCACTCACTCACTCACCCCTACAAAACTACTGCTGCGGAAAGGTAGGTTTAAGTGAAATGTGTAGTGTTTAACGCCCGCTTTTACTACATACGGCACCGCAGGCGATGACACTGATGATACATGAGATGAAGATGGAGCACCGGTGGAATGAGATGGCGGGGGAAACCGGAGATCCCGGAGAAAACCCGCCCCAGCGCCATGTTGTCCACGACAAATCTCACTTTGCGGTCGCCTGGGATCGAACCCGGGCTGCCTTGGTGAGAGCCAAGCGGTCTAACCACTGAGCCACGGCGCGGCCGTAGGTCTAAGTGGATTATAGGGAGGCAGCTGGGACAGGTGTTCGCTACGCAGATGGGGACTTTAGAAGGGTAATTAAGTTACACTTATAATGAGTTATGTGTTTCAAATGGGAAGGTGTTTGTCCTTGACCGCTACTAGGTGAGCAACCAATCGGAGTCCTGCGGTGTTGTCATATTCGCATTCCCGCTAAATGGTGTGTGACGAGCGCCAACCTAATGAGTTTGTATGAAATATTATTCGCGCTAAGACAAAAATTCAGAGTTTGGCAAAACTGATCCATGTGGAAGGTAGAGAGTAATGTATCTAACATAACCATAAAAACCCCATATTTTTAGCTAAAATAGTTCTTATAACACAAATAAATAAACCACTATTATCTGTATTATAACAATAAATCGCGACGTAAGCACTGTATGATTTGGCATGTATGCGTGTACGTATATTTGTAATTACTCAGAACTGAAAAGTAAATGTTTGACATGACTTGATAAAAGAATTAGTTTGAATAAGCCAATTCGAGCGAGAGGAAACAATAAATTTCCTGCTGCGGTGGCAGAACGTGTCTGGTCACATTATATCTTTGTTTATGAATGGTTCGTAATCTCTGTTTACTCTAGACAGTTAAAAGTGTTTGGTGTGTATGTATGTACATATACTTTTAATTACTCAGGACTGAAATATAAACTACTAACATGACGGATAAAACAATTACTGTGAATAAGTCAAAGTGTTAAATTCGAGAAAGAGCAAACACTTCATTTCCTGTTAGCCTGTGGAATGCTGTATGCTTATGAATGAATGCTGGATAAGGAATGTTTATTTACTCTGGAGAGTTCAGATTAATGTCATTCAGTTGTTTTTACACAACAATAGAGTAAGAGTTAAATAGTGCAATGGCTTCTTGCGGTAAATTTAGTGGCGAGTCAAAAATGCAGGTATTGTGAAGTCAGCCTCGAAGTATTATTTTAAGGTGTACTCGTTCTTCAAAAATTTTTCGGAAACAGAAACTAAAAATTATTTATTGCAAAGAGTACTTCCGTTTAAAAACAGGGAAAAAGTGTATCAGCTAGATCAACTTGCAATTGAAACGGGACATGAGGTAATACGCCTCCACCTTACCACTGCCAATATAATGCAATTGAGTTGGCGTGGGCTCAAACAAAAAGGGGGATTGCAAACAGAAATAATACTTTTAAACTGACGGACGTTAAACGACTTGTTCACGAAGAAATTGACAAGGTAACACAACAGGACTGGGAAACATGCGTGAGTCATGCAGAAAACTTCAAAAAGATGATTTAAAGAAAGAAATATCACGTGACAAGATTTTGGAACCTATAATCACAAATTTGTAAGACTCAGACGATGAAGACAGTGACAATGACGAATTGTCTCTTAACGGAGGTGACATTGGCAGCGATATGGATGAGCCACTGACACTTCCATTGGATTAGTAAAACATAATTTGCGAATGTTGCTTTTTCCAATTTTGATTTTGGCAACTAAATCATTGTAAAAGTTTGTAAAATATAATTTGCTTACCCTTACGTCTGCGCCAAGCAGATCTGCATGTTGTATGAGTGTGCGAGAGAGAGGGAAATATAAAGGGAGTGGGGCAACAATCTGGCAACGCTGAGTGTGATACGGCCTCTGACTGGCTGGACTCCAGGCCTCTTCCCATTTGAAACACATAATAGTTATTTAATGAATTAATGAACTTTGTGAATAAAATGATTATTACATTAAAAATATAAAATAAACAAATAATTACTTTCTCTGGTTAGTACAAATAGCTATATATTGACATGAGATAATGAAGGGCTAAAAGTGGTTTTCTATGCCCTTCTTGCAAAGCTATAGGTTGGCAATCTCTGGTGACAAAGTACATCCTGTAACTCACATATTAGGCTCAGGCTGCACAGGAGCACAAAGGACCGATCCATTTGGTAAGAGACCCCAGGAACTGCCCGGATGTATCAAGCTAAGAGCTTATATACTGGCTTGAGCCAACATATTAAGTTGCGTCATATGCGATTGGATTATCCAGCTGTTACGTCCGCTTGGACATTGATATTTCCATATTAGGTAAAGGAAACTGCCAAGGGGCTTGCAATGGGTGCGTTATGTAAGGAGATGATCATGTATTCCATTTTAGGAATCTTTATGAATCGAGAGAAACACCCAGAATGTTAAGGTCACCCGGTCCTTGCGGTCCCAGATATTTGTATAACCACCAGGGTATTATACGATACTTAGAAGATACTCTTCACATTTTTACAGACATGTGCAAATTATTAGACTCATTCATGTTTTTGTTTTACTTTGCTTCAGTTTAACACTCAAAATAATAGTTATTTACCGCCATAAACTATTTCAATTTGCGGTAATTCTTTTCCTTGCTATAATATTAAGCATATTCAATGAAATTTCTCTCTTAATAATAGCTGGCGGATTTTTCTTTTACTTATAATCATAAGGTGGTAGCTCAGAATTAAGAGCAGCCAGTTTCTTCATGTCTGTTTGTCCAACTGTTTGGTGATATTGCTTTCATTTGGTGAATGTAGTAACTGAATATTGTTAATATTTGCCTTTATTGTATTTTATGGGTAATATATCCTCAGTATTTATTATTAATTGATCTCAAGCCAGGTAACATCGTGTATCTTATCCTTAGCATTCACATTGATTCAAAAGTGAGGTTATGTGTAAAACTGCTGACTTATCCCCAATGAAAGTAGCTGTAACTGAGAGTCCTTTGAAGGAAACTCTTTATTCACAACGTGAAATAGCTAAGGAGTTGTATATTTCACAAAAATTTGTTAGTCGCATTAATCAAGCTTTAACATTCGGTGAGACGTTGACCTCACAAAGGGATGGAAAATGCGGGAGGAAAAGAAAGCTATCACCAAGGATGCAAAGAAAACTTGTGCAGGTGGCAAAACAAAATAGAAGAGTAACCAGCATTGACCTCAGTAATCAACTAATTCAGTACGGTACAGAAATATCAGCCTCAGTAGTTCGCAGAAAATTATGTGAAGCAGGTTCACCAGTACGCAAGCCTCGTAAAAAGGCAAAACTGATACCTGCAACGGCAAAAAACGTTTAGAATGGACCAAAGAGATGCAGAAACATCCAGTGGAATTTTGGAGAAAGGTAAATAGTATGGAAATTGTATATAGCATAAATTAAAATATTTACATGTACATTTTGTGGAAATGAAATAAACAGCCTATACTTTGTTTCTCTCATTGATGGTTTTGTTATATAATCTTTGAGCAATTTTAAAACTGCTTAATATTGATAGAGGTTTTTATTGTTTCAGGTAATTTTCTCAGATGAATCCATGTTTGAAGTATGTGAAGAGAGCAGCCAATATGTGAGAAGGACAGACAAAGAAGCATTTTACCTCAGTGTGTCGATCAAAGAGTAAACCACCAAACATAAAAAATGGTCTGGGGCTGTATATCTGTCCATGGACCTGGAAGATTATACATAGTTGTGGGATCTATGGAGCAGAAACAGTATAAAAGTGTATTAGAAACAAGACTATTTCCGCAAGCTAAATAATGCTTTCCAAATGGTGATTTTGTGTTCATGCATGACAGTGCTCCCTGCCATAGAGCAAAATCTGTAACCCAGTTCCTCAAAGAAAACAATGTAAAAGTACTACCATGGCCTGGGAATAGCCCTGATTTAAATCCAATAGAGAATCTTGGCGGTATTGTTAAACAGACTGAAAAAATTGAAAATAACAACAAAAGCTCAGCTTACTGAGGGCCTGATAAGCATTTGGCACAGAGATGAAGAAATAAAAGAAAAGTGCTCCACCCTTGTAGAGAGCATGCCTAAATGCATCAAAATGGTAATAAAGGCTAAAGGAATGCATACAAAATACTAAGAGTTGAAAATAAATATTTTTTAATATTATTTCTGTTAAATGTATATGCTAAAAAGTTCACCATTTAGTCTAATAATTTGCACACGTCTGTAATTCATAAAGTGTGAGGTATTATTATTATTATTAATTATTATTATTATTATTATTATTATTATTATTATTATTATTATTATTATTATTATTATTATTATTATTATTATTATTATTATTATTATTATTATTATTATCATCATCATCATCATCATCATCATCATCATCATCATCATCATCATCATCATCATCATCATCATCATCATCATCATCATCATCATCATCATCATCATCATCATCATCATCATCATCATCATCATCATCATTATTATTATTATTATTATTATTATTATTATTATTATTATTATTAATTATGATCATAAAATATATTCAGAAATTATAAGGATTGTACCTTAGACCCAAAACAATTCATAATAAATATAGTATGTCGGTTATTCGAAGTTGATAATAGAATTACCAGGATTGAGAAACTTATACATAAAGACAGCGATTCAAGAACACGCTGTATAAGCTTGATATGAGAGGTACCTTGTATGACTAATGACCTCGCTCTGTGGTAACAGTTCACATGTGTAGTTTGTTTGTTGACATAGGTTCAGTATAATAAGACGATGTTTAAACTTCCGGCTACGCTTAAACTACTGTGTTAAGTTTAACTTGACATGGAACTTCAGTTTAACTTTACCGGAACTTGTCTACCACAACTACAGTTTAATGCTACGTTGTAAGATGGCGTTCCCAGCTGCACAGGAAACAGTTGAGGAATTGCTGAATGATGGACATTTCTAGGTCTTAACTAAAAATGTTTAGAAATCCAGAGCCTTCTTAAATAGGGTTGATTAGAGTTACGAAACAGACAGTTCTTGCTTTATTACGTCAAATTCAAAACCGGGAAGTGATTAAATTGAGTGTGATTTATGGAATTTCTATCTGCTACGGTTCTATTATGTGTTTCAAATTGGATGGTGTTTGTCCTTGAACACTGCTAGACGAGCAACCAATCGGAGGCCTGTGGTATTGCTGTATTGCATTCCCCCAAAATGGTGCGTGACAAGAGCGAATCAGTTACTGTCGATGGTTTCAGGACGTACAGACATTCTCTCCATGAGGCATGGTTTCATCTGTCAGGCTAAATAAACACACACAACACCAGATATTGCGCTGCTGTAAATCCCAAGAAATCGACGAAGCCAAACTGCATGATGAAATGGTTGGAGTATGGTGCGTGATGTCAGCTTCCAGGATCGTTGGTCCCATTTTCTTTGATACGACCGTAGACATTGAAGTTTATATGGGTATCTTCAAGACATTTGTGGAGCAGTTGGATGATATCGAATTGAGGGAAGGTTATTTCCAGCAAGATGGATCAACGTGCCATACGTCAAATGGCACCATGGAACTTGTAACCAATTTCTTTGATAATCGAATAATCTCAAAAGGTATGTTGCCCCCCATATCCCCTGACCTAACCTCACCGGATTTTTTCTTGTGGAGGTATCTAAAAAATAGAGTGTACAAGAATAGGCCACGGACAATTGATGTTCTCAAGGAATCCATTTGAGCCGAAATAAGTAACATTGGCGAGAATACTCTCTGTAAAACTTCAGAGAATATGGTGAGACGAGTACAAACATGTATAGATGCTGGTGGAGGACACTTCCAACATTCTCTGAGATGTAAATAGTGCAATATAATCCCCCAATTGTGTATTATATTCTCACAAAGTTGTACTAGTGCCGTATTCTTGGTTCAAACGTTAGACCTATTGAAATGGTCCAGGTTTACATGGATCGCGCTGTATAATGCAACGAATTTTCTGGTCTCCTAAGTCCTATTATGTTGCAGCATAGAAGCATCAGGCGAATGGACGAAGGACGAAGGGAATGGTGGTGGAGTTTGGCTTATCCGCCTTAGTACAGGTCTTTAGATAATCTTCTCCTGGCCTTCAGAGAGACACATAAAGGTAGAAATGCTTGTGGAGTGGAATATTTCGAGGCTTTAGATGTAATATCTGCAAACATTATAGACCCCATCTACTCCGAGCCGGCCGCGGCGGAAACTTAACTCTTCATTTTTTCCTCCTCAACGTTTCTAGGAGCACAGAAGGCGACTGTGCTAAAATACCGATATCCTGATGCCCAATTTTACCAACAGATGTTAAAATCGACGTTAACAAATGTAACGTAACAATTGTTACCGCGCTAACACTAATTTTAAATTTGTTGCATTTCACCAACCTGTTTTCTGAAAATGTTAACAAACACGTGTTAACGCCAAGAAACTTGTAAATATTACAGATATAGAAGACCATGGGTGAGTCGTATTATATTCTGAATGTACTGCGATGCGCTTTTGTTTTCATTTTCGTCTGCACACGCTGAAAAATTGGGGGTGAAGAAAATCAGAAATGAAAGCCGTGAGACAAATTTCTCATCGATGGAGAGAGAATTGTTAATTGAATTGGTAAGGAAGTGTAAGGATATCGTGGAAAATAAAAGCACAGATGCGGTGGATGAAAAAGAGAAAGATGTCACTTGGGAAAATATTGGAAACGAATTTAATTCAAATGCATGTGTCACTAATACAAGCTCCAAACAACTTGTCAGTATTGCGTAGATTTAAAACGAGGAGCGAAGAACAAGTGACGAGTGACTTGAAGGTTTCACGACGGAAGGTGGACAATGTATTATCCACATAATTCAGTGAATTATAAAATCGCAAAGTTATTAATACTTGAAGCAAAGGCGAGATCGCCATATTCCTTTCGATGCATGTTCTAACTCAGTATTACGTAAATTTAAAACGAGGAGCGAAGAAGGGCAAGTGACTTGAACGTTTCAAGACGGGAGGTGGACAGTGTATTATCCATATAATTCAGTGAATTATAAAATCGCAAATTTATTAATACTTGAAGCAAAGGCGAGATCGGCATATTCCTTTCGGTGGATGTTCTAACTCAGTATTACCTACCTAAATTTAAAACGACGAGCGAAGGTCAAGTGACAAGTGACTTGAACGTTTCAAGACGGGAGGTGGACAGTGTATTATGCACATAATTCAGTGAATTATAAAATCGCAAAGTTATTAATTTTTGAAGCAAAGGCGAGATTGGCATATACCTTTCAATGTATGTTCTCAGTATTACGTAAATTTAAAACGAGTAGCGAAGAAGGACAAGTGACGAGTGAGTTGAACGTTTCAAGAGGAGAGGTGGACAGTGTATTTTCAACATAAATCAGTGAATTATAAAATCACAAATTTATTAATACTTGAAGCAAAGGGGAGATCGCCATATTCCTTTCGATGCATGTTCTAACCTCTCTTCTACTTCCGCAGTAACCCTCATAGCAATATGTTTCGACAGTCTATACCTCTGGTGATAATTTTCTTGTGATAGCTCCTCAAAATAATTTCTGCTCATACGCCGTACTCTATTACGAATGCCATTTAGACGGTCTTAAATATAGCAAATTGACAACAACAGCTGAGTTCATGCTCGTCATCTTGTCTGTTTACAATTTCTAAGGACTTAACAACAGAAATATGGCTTGATAGTTTAACAAGAGATTTAACACGAGTGTTAAATTTTTAATTTTTACCAATATTAAAATTTGAATATAAAGAAAACTAAATATTATCAGAAATTGAAATTCGGTATGATTACTGTATAAGAATGTGTGCATTTAAATACTGTATAATATTTAAATTACGTTCACATAGGTCCATGCAAAAGGGGCATAAATCATACCGTGTGTCCTGAACAAAAAATATGGCACCCTATATTTCAGGTGCTCTTTACTTGTAGGAATTTAAAGCTACATGCACCAAGTTTTATCCTAAACAACCTAAGATACAGTTTTATAATATCGGATAAATGAAAATCACATATAGTTTATACTATGCACATTAAAAATTAATTAGTTTTGAGTAAAAAAAAAGATAATATTTTCAAGGACTGAATATTTGTTTTCATCCATTTTATAAATCACATGAGTATAAATGTTAGCCAAAAGTGTTCAAAGAACATTGACAAATAACCACTACAGATTTTGTGTCAATATCTTTTATAGTTTTTGAGAAACATGCACCTAAAGTATGAAAAATCAAGATTTTGGGAAATCACGAACAAAGATTAAGCACCATTCTCAGGAAGTGGGCGTATCATTACGCCGCCATGTTTAAATTGACGAATTAAAGGGCTTTAATACCAGCTGACAACCTAGGTTATATATCATTTTAAAGCTGAAGAATTATATAATTTTTAACATTTAAAGCAAACAATGGATTGTTTGAAACCTATCGACCTCCCAGTGCCCTTAAGTCTCAACATCTGTTGGTGAGATCGGGCATTAATGTTTTCGTGGCAACCATCATACTTTCAGTGCCTAACAACTAAAGTCTAGGCACTCGACGTCATTAGGGTCGATTTATAACAAGCCTTTTTTTAAAAAAAAAAAAAAGAAAGAATCACTTCAATTCTCATATAGCAAAGGCTTAAGTCCCGCCTTCTTTTGTAGCAACGTCTTTGACGCACAATAGAACGTAACATAATAGCGTGCTTTCAGACATTTCTAACTTCAAAAGGATTCTATTACGGTTCATATTGACAGCAATGGACGCATTGATTTTGTCACTAATGAGAAATGTGAGTCTATGGGGAAAAATTGCAGCAGTAAAGGGGTAAACGACGTGAGGACAGTAAAGGTAGTATATACATCAAAGAGGTTTATTTAAGAAATAATCTGAGGACAAGGTAAAATGGAAGCAAATAAAAAACTTTGAGGTTGGTGACTTGTACCTTACAGTCCAAAGAGAGTTACGAAAAAGAAAATAGAATTAACATGAGATAGATATGATATGATATATTTATTGTGCATGTTCCAAAATTTTACACTTTCCAGGTTTTGGATACATTTAATTGTCTTTGCCTTGTTGCTGCCTTGGTTTACATCACACCCTGGTCCTCTGCTCTGCCAGGTAGCTCTTAACTTCCATGCCTCCTTGTTACTTAATTAGTCCCATTCTTACCCCTCATATTCCTTTCTTATATTCTTTACATTTATTTGTCTTTATTTTGTTGCTACCTTGGCTTACGTGATACCCTGGTCTTTTACTCTGCCAGGTAGCTCTTAACCTCCATGCCTTCTTGTTACTTAGTTACTCCCATTCTTCCCCCTCATCCTCGTTTCTTATATTCTTTACATTTATTTGTCTTTACCTTGTTGCTGCCTTGGCTTACATGACACCCTGGTGTTCTGCTCTGCCAGATTTAACCTCCATGCCTCCTTGTTACTTAATTAGTGCCATTCTTCCCTCTCATCTTCCTTTCTTATATTCTTTACATTTATTTGTCTTTACCTTGTTGCTGCCTTGGCTAACATGACACCCTGGTGTTCTGCTCTGCCAGATTTAACCTCCATGCCTCCTTGTTACTTAATTAGTGCCATTCTTCCCTCTCATCTTCCTTTCTTATATTCTTTACATTTATTTGTCTTTACCTTGTTGCTGCCTTGGCTTACATGACACCCTGGTCTTCTGCTGTGCTCTTAACCTCCATGCCTCCTTGTTACTTAATTAGTCCCATTCTTCTCCCTCATCTTCCTTTCTTATATTCTTTACATTTATTTGTCATTTCCTTGTTGCTACTTTGGCTTACATGACACCCTGGTCTTCTGCTGTGCTCTTAACCTCCATGCCTCCTTGTTACTTAATTAGTGCCATTCTTCTCCCTCACTTCCTTTCTTATATTCTTTACATTTATTTGTCATTTCCTTGTTGCTACTTTGGCTTACATGACACCCTGGTCTTCTGCTGTGCTCTTAACCTCCGTGCCTCCTTGTTACTTAATTAGTCCCATTCTTCTCCCTCATCTTCCTTTCTTATATTCTTTACATTTATTTGTCATTTCCTTGTTGCTGCCTTGGCTTACATGACACCCTGGTCTTCTGCTCTGTCAGGTAACTCTTAACCTCCATGCCTCCTTGTTACTTAATTAGTCCCTTTCTTCCACCTCCTCTTCCTTTCTTACATTCTTTACATTTCTGGTCCGTTTTTCTTTTACTTTCTCCAAGAACTCAATAATATTTCTTACCTTCTTTTCCTCCCTGCCCGTTAACATTTTTATAGCTACTATCCTCTTCTCTAATTTCTCCCATTTTTCTTCCCAAACCTTTTTTCTCCACATTGCAACTTCCTCGCATTCTGTTACATAGTGTTCTATGCTTTCTTTTCCCCCACAGAATTCACAAATTCCCTTTTCCCTACCTCTTATCCCTCTTAGAAATATTTTTCCTGTTCACATCCATACTAACCCTTCTCTCTCTTGTCTATTGCAGTATTCTACATATGCTTCTCGTCTCCTAGTTCTTTTTATTTGCTTGTAAAATTGTAATGATTTCACATTTTATAGACTTCCCCATATTTCCTGTGTTTCTATATCTTCTATCCTGCATTTTACTAATTTACCTACATCACTTGTATTCCTTTTTTCTAATCACCATATATCTCCCATTTCTATTTTCTCCAATATTCCTCCTATCTCTGCCCACCAACTGTTTGAGTTCGCTAATTTTTTGTACTGTCTCATGCATAATTTCATAGTTTCCCCTTCTTCTTTAGCCAAACACCTGTACCAAAATTTTATTATTCTTTCCATTATTATTCCATTTCTTCTTGTCTTTCCTAATTCTACTGAAGCTACTTCCCTAGCAACGTCATAAGTTAAAACTTACCAAGCCACATTATAAAAGTCATTTATTGACTACAATGGATTTGTCACCAATGTATGGCGTATAGTCCTTTTAAAACTTAAAATAAGGAGCTCTCTCTTTGTGGTAAAAAATTATATAATTTAATTGAAACGACTATAAAACTATTCTGAGATTTAGTGTATCTAAATTTATTTATATATGAATTCAAACAGTTTCTTGTCGAGTAATTATGTATATTACATCAAAGTATAAAGCTATTAAGATTTTCTTTAACATATAAAAGACAATTCAGCACATACATCGATGGCAACGTTAAAATACCTAAATGAATAAAAAGTGGTTTACAGTGTTCTTTTGAATGAACTCCACAATTTAATTTTCAGATAAATATCTTAGCTGCATAAGAGTGATTTCCCCAGAAAGGTATACCATAATTAGCATGCGAATACATATGAGCATGGTAAACCTTCATCAGAACGTCCTGTGTTCCTCAAATCTCTCAACATGAAAATTCCTATTGCGAGCCTTTTTTATACATAATTGATATGTGTTGACCAGCCAAGGGCTGAATCGACATAAATACCTAAAATTTTTATAGCGGAACCAGAACCAGCAGAGTTAAATTTATACTGAATATTAGTGGTTTTACCTATGTTTATACTTAGACTTACACCAATCATTAACCACTGAAGTTGCAATAGCTAATTTAAGCTTTAATGTGTTTTCAACTTTACCATAAAAATTAATAGCTAAATCATCAGTATAAAGATATGGAGTATGGCTTTTGACACAAATTGAAACGGGGAGGCTATTAATATATATAAGACGTACAGGTCTCAAAATTGAGCCTTGTGGAACACCATAATTTACAGGGCTAAACTCCGATAATCTTCCATTAAAATAAGTTGCATGGGACCTATTACTAAAATAAGAATTTATAAATTTAATGCTTTTGTCCTGAAAACCATAAAAACTAAGTTTCTCTACAAGAATATTGACCTTGTCAATAAAAATAAGATTAAACTTTAAAACCATGCACAACAGTCCTTCACATTCAAAAATTTAACTTAATCTATGAAACACTTTCCTTAAGGTCAGTCACTTATTAAATCGCTAAACTCCTTGGACCTAAAACTATGCTGATATCTGTAAAAGGCCTCGCCCACATTCAAACAACATTTACTGACAACTTTAAACAAACTAAACAAAAACTGTACCAAGAGGAACATTTTCGCAATTCAATAAATAAAATAAATCTTATTTTGGAGCTTTGAAAAATGATGTATGATTTTTTAAAATTAATGTTGATATCGAAATAAACAAAGAATCATAATTGATTTCAGAGGAACATTGTATATTTGTTAAAACGCGAGCAGATGCAGTTGGAGTGAATAGTTTAACAAAGTGTTGGGGAAAGCGGGTTCTTATCAGGGATTCTAAGTGGATAACACTTGACTCCGTTTGAAAAGGCATTGTTCGGACCCTTAATAATGGCGTGACCGAGACTAATAATAACAGTGGACAAAATAGTCACAAAAGAAATTTGGTGTGAATAAAGACAGGCTTCGAGAGCTGAAAGTCACACGCAGCTGTAGTGAGGAGGACACGACTGTGCTGGTGTTCCATTAAGAAAGACACAACTGGCTCGGTCTTCGGGGAAGGCAGACGAGAACCGAGGAGAAAGGGTATCTGTCGGTTCCTATGTAAATAACGAATTAAGTGCTATCCCGTAATATGCATTCTACACACGGTAACTCTAAACAGTGATATATTGGTAGCCCTTGGTCGGCAACTTCGAGTTTGATGTGATGATAAGAAGAAGCAGTCATTAAACCAGTTTGTAACTTGCATTCCAGTGTCATTAGAATCATCCTTACTCCCATGCATATCCACGCATACTCTTTGACTGAACTTTTGCTCTACCCTGAGGATAGACAACACTGCTTCAAAACGAGCAACCTTTTCCAGTGTATAAGCAATTGATGTGAAAGAACTTGCATCAATGTCTTGAATTTACTTCTAAAAATATTCAAGATTTAGTCTTTTAAATCCAAAGTTTCACATATCTTTCTACAAGTACCTTTAAAAACAGTTTATTACTTTAATTCCAGAGAAAAATGTAGACCTATAACTGCAGTAGTTATATAGATGAGCGCATCCAAAGTTAAAGAGAGAGAGAGAGAGAGAGAGAGAGAGAGAGAGAGAGAGAGAGAGAGAGAGAGAGAGAGAGAGAGAGAGAGAGAGAGGGAGAGAGAGCATTTGCTATATTAGAATTACACCTCAGAATTTCCCCAGATCCATATTCTGCATCTCTTTCATCATCAGTAGTCTCCCTCTTTCGTTTTTTACTCCTCTTCTTCCTAGACTCCATGGCCACTTCTCTATGGCAATATTAATTATTTTGTTAAATTTGGCAGGAGGCCTGGTAAATTGAGAACAGCAGCTAATGCCATACCTGCCTCAATTCCCTTGCCAATGCTTCTCAAGCCATAAGCAAATCTTACATTTACTTCTGCACTACTTTCAATAGTTCTGTAATAGTTCTGTATATTCTTTATTACACTTCTTTCAGCTAATGTAGCTAATATGCATTTCCTTTCCAGGTGTCCTCTGATATGACAGAGCTGTTTCTAACAGCTAAATATAAGAGTTCTATATGCACTATCTGAAAACTTGTTGACCTTATGTAATTATTTACTTTAGTTAAATTGTCATCACTGTCATTACACAATGAAGAAATCAATTTCTTCCTTGAAAACTAATTTTCACTTCACATTTATCGCCAATGTTTGAGGCTAGGTTTGACAAAGTCAATATATTGTCATGTGTTACTATACTTTTTCAATTTTAGTGGTTGTAACTCTTATTATGTAATCGGGATTACTTGAACTGTTTAAAATGTTTCCCATGCCGATTTCTTACACCAAATTTATAGCGCTTTTCCCATCTTAAAACAGCATTAGTAATTCAAAACATAGGTTAACAAAGCATGGAAGAATTAACATCAGATTGTAACTAAAATTGTTTATGGGTGCACACAATTCCACGTTGTGGACGGCAATTTGAAGCAATAATTTAATGGCGAGCAAATAAGTCGGCGAGCAATGATGTTTCTCTCACAGGGTATGCGTGGATGTGTGTGAGAAGGAGATTTTAATAACACTGGAATGCCCGTTTCCACTTTATTTATTTACTGCTTCTTCTTTTAAAACCTCGAAATGAAAGTTGCCGACCAAGGGTTACCAATCTCTGTTTAGAGTTATTGACTGCAGAATGTTTATTACTCGATAAATTTATTCGTTCCTTATATATATGAACCGACAAATATTCCAGACAAAACCAGATGACTGCTTTAATCGCCCACAAAACCAGATGACTGCTTTAATCGCCCTCACGCCTCAGACTGCCCTCATCGGCCTGACGCCGAAGACTGTTTGAATGACCACAGCTGAGCGTGTGTGTATATGTAACTTTCACTCTCAGGAAACTCCTTTTCAACCAAAGTCCCTTTGTGGCTGTTTTGTCGCCATTGTAAATGATCCAAAGAATTTCCTATTCATATAAGTCAAGTGAGCCCCTTTAGAAACTGCTAAGGACACGGATTCTTACATTGCTTTTGTTATAAAAACTTTCCCCACAACTGCTGGACTCAACTGGCCTTGCCCTTGTCGTAACAAAGAACCAACATTCCTTTGACATCTATCATGATTCTTTACTTCTGGCAAACCTTAATTTCGGTATCAATATGCACAGAATAATATTAATAGAAAAAAAGGACTCCCTTTCCTAATAACGGTGTGGTATGGAATATAAGTTCAATAAGGTTATAACCAAGGAGGGAACACAGTTATAAATGGCTAATCGGGGGCGTGGCACACTGTGCAGCCTTTTAAAAATGAGTCTAGTTAGGACATTTAAAACTATGGGACAGAAAAATACGAGGGCTCTTCAGTAAAGAATGATCATAATGTTTCTACGGTCATAATTTTTCGCACTAAAATTCAATCTTATTATATTCTGTTTGCCTAATATGAAACAAATACGCCGTAGTAGTTTCATTGTTGTTACTCCTGGTTCCCGTCTGTGAGAAACAGGCAAGTTTAGACATGTTCTGCATCGCTTACCACTGCAATGGAGGTAAAACGCGAGGAACAATATGTTGCTTTGAAATTCTGCTTTCGTCTCAACAAACCTTCAGTTAAGGCCTATAAAATGTTACAGGAGGCCTATGGAGAGTCTAGTCTTCCCTACAGCACAGCTCGAAGGTGGTTTAAAATGTTTAAAGAGAGGAGACAATCAATTTCAAAGGAAGGTGGACCCGGTACTCCAGTTACTCCTCTTACGGAAGAAAATATCAACACTGCTGCTGCCATTGTGAGAGAGGATCGACGAATTATCTTAAGATTACTTTCTGAAATGCTGAACATTTTATTAAGTGCCACCCACACGTTGGTGACAGAAAAATTACACATGAGACGTGTTTGTGCGCGATGGGTTCCAAGACTGTTGATTCCCGAACAAAAGGACATTCGCATGCAGTTAAAGTTGATGTTAGAGGAAGATCCGGAATTTATTTTAAACGTAATCACTGCTGATGAAACTTAGCTACATAATTTTGATCCTGAGAGCAAACAGCAAATCTCAGTGTGGAAATCTCCTTCATCAACAACCCCCCAAAAAGCAAAAGTGGTTACTTCTGCTGGGAAAGTTATGGTCATCTCATACTTTGATAAACATGGAATGCTTTATCAGTATGTTGTACCTGCACACACATCAGTAACTGGACAATACTACAGGGATGTTTTGAAAACATTGTAAGTCCATATCAGGCGCAAAAGACCACATTTCCGTGAAGCAGGCTGGATGCTGCACCACGATAATGCGCGGCCGCATATTGCCAATGTTGTTGCTGAATATCTTGCAAAAATCAACGTGAAGCGTATCTCTCACTCTGTCTATAGTCTGGATTTGGCCCCATGTGACCTTTTTCTATTCCCTAACTTGAAGAAACGCCTTTGTGGGAGGCATTATCCATCATCAGAAGCAGTGGTGAAGGCTGCGGAGGCGATTTTGAAGGATCTCTCAACAAGTGGTTTCCAGGATGTCTTTGAAGACTGGCAGAAACGCTGGGAGAAGTGCATCGCATTCAGGGGAGACTATTTTGAGAAGGACCATCAAAATTATGAGGATGAGTAAAGGTACGTTGTGAAAACAAATTGTGATAATTCTTTATTGAACAGATCTCGTAAATAATGTTATTCGCTTCTACAAATATCAGTGAGGCAATAATCCATTTTGTGCATTTTCACCCCAGAATGCCATTCTGGCTCCCCTGAATATAACTCGAATTTATGTATTTATATGCTTAGAAATAAAAAACAGGTGCAATTGCAAATTAAAAAAGATGGAATGAACAATTTTTACATTTTTAAAATGGCAGCACTAAGTGTCGTTAGGATGGTATTTATGAAAACCTAAAGGAGCAGAAAGAAAACGAAGATCTTCACATTGTACAAAGTTAAGTTTAACATTGTATTTCAGCCACTGTAACAAGATATGATGTTCATTTCTGAAACACTTTATCGGTCTCCAAAAACAAAAAAAGTTAATTTTCAGATCTATAGACTTCAGCTCCCTGTATATCGATGACCTGAAGCTTTCCTTTTCTGGAGACGAATATGTTCAAGATATTGTCGGGAAACAAGCCAGGTGAAAAGACGATTATATATCGATGTTTCCGAAATGCACATCGCTCCCATCATCAAGATATTTTTAAGAAATTTTATAACCACTAAGTAGGTATAACACAAAATCAACTTAGACAAAACACTACCCAATATTTCTTAAAAATATCACAGTATTCATTAATTTTTATCGGTAATTATACCGCACAAAATTTCACGTCATCTATAGCATCGCTGATGGAGCGAGTTTATATATGATTCTCCTAGCGGCTTGCGATCGTATTTGATGTGCTGACAGCAGTTTTGAGGCCTGCCTCTACCGGTAGGTAAATATACTATTTGAGAGGTGGGTTCTGCCCGCGTAATATAAAGGTGCGTAATTTCGTCTGCTGCGTAGACACGATAACTGTTTATAAAAATTATATATTGCAATGCAATTCACTGCAAAGCCAATTATGTAGCCATAAAAGTATACCATGAAGAATATACGAAATAATAAGTCAATGAACACTTATTTCACAATGAATATCTGTTTTTCTGTTATAGTAGACATATATGCAATTGTAAACCTATCACATAAAATAGAAAGATTTCAATTTGATCTCAATTCTTTTCTGTTACCCACAGTTTCCTAACATAGTAACTTCATTACAAACCAGAAAATTAGCAGAACATGTTCTAGGAATGAAAAATAAATTAGTGTTACAATATGTACAAAGCTTTTATCCAAGTCTAAACAAGAAAATATCTCTAGTACATAGTCTTATGTTTGGTCCACCTATTTGTTTACCTCTGCACCCCCCCCCAGGTATCTACTACATACAACATTTTGGATTCAACTAGTGCTTAGTACATTCTTTCTAACCACTTGGTTGTCATTTCTAGCTTATATTTGTAAATTCTTATTGCATTCATTGCCCTTCCTTTTGCTTCAATTTTTCTCCTTTGTGCTCCCCAGTTTCCATTGTTATTCAACCTCACTCCTAAGTACGTTTTTGACCACTTCTACCCTTTTGCCATTTAGTAGCCACTTTTCTTCTTTTTTTAGTTTAACTACCTTCTTGAAGAACATAACTTTCGGCGTATTTATGTTTATTTTTATTCCCCACTCTTTACAGAATTCCTGGATTTAATTTATTGCCTTCTGAAATCCTACTACCCTTATAGATCCTACCATTAAGTCATCCGTATATAGCAGTCCAGGAATTTCTTTGTTTGCTATTTTTACTGATTTCCTTCTTTGACCTTGTCTATTATCTCATCTATGTGTCCATTTTCTTGTATTTCCTTTCTCTCTTCCCCTTAAACGCTGTCTGTCTTGCGAGAAGGTATGCTTGAGGCCTTTCTGTCATAACATTATTTATCGCTTCTAGATTGGGACCAGTCACTTTATAGCGTCCAGTATCTCTCTTTTTGCGACTAACAGATCCTGTATCTTGGAAATGTTTGATGCACCTGTTGGTTTTAAAAGACATAAGGATACCAACATTAACAGACATTTTAATTAAGCGTGAGAATGGCAAAAGAAATTTATATCTTATACTGATAAAACGTAAGACGTTTATGTTGCAAACAAAAGAATGTCAATTTGACGGTACCTGGACACTTTTAACAACATTGCGCTCCGAGGGACTTGTCTGAATGCCGGATAGCGTTGCATAAACTCCTCTATGCAGCGGTTTAAATTATATTTATATTTCGCAGCAATTTTAATGCTGGTACGAAAGTAGCATTCAGCCATGAAGACGAGGTGCTGTGTTCATATCCAGGGGACGCTGGTTGTATTAGTTACTAGCAAAACCACACTTAGGGCGCTGACATTTGCTTACTGTTCTGCAAACATTACCGCTTCTCCGTAGAGGGCACTTGATTTTAAGATAGACTCACTAGTCAACTATGACGTCATTCTTGCTCAATCAGAGGGCGGGGAATAGCGAATAAAAATGGACACCGTGTATATGGTTATCTAATTTAAGTTTAAATTAATTTAAAGGAAAATTGCTACATAAAAAGAAATTGATGCACGATTCTTAAATCAAAAGTCTCCGGTCAGACCCTGATAGAGGCAGGAAATATCCTTAAACTTGTTTCCTCCTCTCTATAAGTTCTAGAAATGTGAATAGAGTGTGAATGTGATGTTATTTCATGATAAAAACATATAAAACCAGTGTTAAATTAATGAATGACGTTTTCCTTGTTTGTAAGACTGACTGTATATTGATTATGTTGTATGTAGCTGTGACTCTTTATTCTAGTTTGCTGAACTGAAACAAATCTGTAAAGCAGAGAGAACAACAGCGCAAAAATAAAGTTCATCTAACACCACCGACCGAAGAAATAAAAGTGACAAACGGTCCAACTTCTGGTAACAGCGGAGATGACTTACCCCACTAATTAACACTCCCACCTTCGTGTAACAATGGTTTTGCAGAGGTAAAATGCTCAGCGCAAATGTCACTAAAAACTGTTACGTAGAGCAAGTGAATATCAATTGGGGTTAGTTTTATTTTTGTGATGCCATGGGTGAACCTTGCCTTTCACCAAGGCGGCCAGATTTTGACTCTGGATTTATAGTTCATTAAACGGCTTTCGGAAAGGTTTCTCATTCATTCATTCCACTAACTGCTCCATCATCACCTTTTATACCTTCATTGAGATTTCCCTCTGCACTCTCATACTTCCCCCAACCCGTTCCTAATTCTCTGCTCACTGCTGCTCTTCATAGCTGCAAAGTCCACATTTTCCAACCGGGAGGGGCTCTGAGCTTTAACCACGTTCCAGCCGCACTATTGTTCCCTTATTCATTACGCCCGTTGTGTGTTATGGTGTGGGTTGCGGCGGTGGGATTTAGGTTTCCCTGGGTTTTGTGCTACGAAGTTTTTTGTTCAGTTAATTTTAAGTTATAAAAATCCTAGTTTTCCTGCGCAAATTCTTTGGGAGCTAAGATTTTAGTCTTGTTGGTTTGAAACAATAATAATAATAATAATAATAATAATAATAATAATAATAATAATAATAATAATAATAATAATAATAATAATAATAATAATAATAATAATAATAATAATAATAATAATAATAATAATAATAATAATAATAATAATAATAATAATAATAATAATAATAATAATAATAATAATAATAATAATAATAATAATAATAATAATAATAATAATAATAATAATAATAATAATAATAATAATAATAATAATAATAATAATAATAATAATAATAATAATAATAATAATAATAATAATAATAATAATAATAATAATAATAATAATAATAATAATAATAATAATAATAATAATAATAATAATAATAATAATAATAATAATAATAATAATAATAATAATAATAATAATAATAATAATAATAATAATAATAATAATAATAATAATAATAAAACACTAACTCATTTCCACAAACAATTGTGCATCCAATGTTTACTTTCTTTACATAGGGAGAAATAAGTATTACTCTACTCAAGAACTTGACTCAAAGATTTCATTTGATATCCCTAAATATAGAAGAAGAAGAAGAAAAAAGAAACATTTTTAGAAAAGATCTGCGTGTCTGTCATAAGAAAAACAAAAGTCGGTTCTATATAACAGCTAACTAAGTCCAGCGTCAACTTCAGATTAAATACAACGATTTTTAAGAGGGGGAAACATTTCAAACTGTACTTCACATGGAAGTCTTTTGTTAGTTTTGATTTTACGAAAAATGATTTTGATGATTCTTATTAAAGTAATACACTTAGAAAATAATTACATGTAAAGTAAAATGTGTCCTGCGCCTTGGCGTGGTGGGCAAGAGCGTTGTGCTTTGGTTCCCTGCCACGGAATACGCCCGAGGTCGATCCAACCACTAGGGGTGCCGATTTTAAGTCCAAGTATAGCACCGTGCCCAGTCAGCATCGTCAGGAAATTGAGGAGCTACAATACATAGCGAACCATGGTGTCTTGAAAGCCAGCTTTCCGACTAGGGGTTCCATGATGCTGACCACATGTCCTCTCCGTATTGGTTCAGTGATTGCCTACCTCTGCCTTGCATTATGTAGGCGTAAGGTGGGTTTCTCAAGCTCAGGTCCAATTTGGGCTGTTACACCACTGGATTTTTTTGTGAAGTCGTCTTCTTTCCTAATTACTTTTGTAAGTCATAAGAGATAATATGTGTTTCTACAGACAAAAGTGATTGAATTTAAAGCATAAATTTCAGAATTTTGTATGAAATTTATATTACTGTTAAACGACAAAAGATGGAGAAAATATCACTACAAAAATTTGCAGATGCCTTTTAATATGACTTTATGGCATATACGAGGACTGTTCAATAAAGAATGATCACAATTATTTTTTTAACAACGTACCTGTACTCATCCACATAATTTTGATGGTCCTTCTCAAAATAATCTCCCCTGAATGCGATACACTTGTCCTAGCGTTTCTGCCAGTCTTCAAAGACATGCTGGAAACTATTTTTTGAGAGATTCTTCAAAATCGCCCCCGCAGCCTTCACCACTGCTTCTGATGATGGATAATGCCTCCCACGAAGGCGTTTCTTCAACTTAGGGAACAGAAAAAAGTCACATGGGGCTAAATCCGAGCTATATGGAGGGTGCGGGATGCACTTCACATTGATTTTTGCAAGATATTCAGGAACAACATTGGCAATATGCGGCCGCGCATTATCGTGGTGTTGCATCCAGCCTGCTTCACGAAAATGTGGTATTTTGCGCCCGATATGGACTTGAAATGTTTTCAGGACATCCCTGTAGTATTGTCCAGTTACTGATAAACCATTCCTTGAATATCAAAGAATGAGATGACCATAACTTTCCCAGCAAAAGCAACCACTTTTGATTTTTGGGGGTTGGTGATGAAGGAGATTTCCACACTGAGCTTTGCTGTTTGCTCTCAGGATCAAAATGATGTAGCCAAGTTTCAGCAGCAGTGATTACGTTTGAAACAAACTCAGGATCTTCCTCTAACATCAACTTTAACTGCATGTTAACTCCATTGCAGCGGTAGGCCATACTGAACATGTCTGAACTTACCTGGTTCTCACAGGCGGGGATCAGGAGTACCAACAATGAAACTACTACGGCGTGTTTGTTTCATATTAAGCTAACGGAATATAATAAGATTGAACTTTTGTGAGAAAAATTATGACCGGGAAAATTATGATCATTCTTTATTGAACAGCCCTCGTATATAGGAATAAAATATTTATCTGATGATGATGATGATGATGATTATGATGATGATGATGATGATGATGATGATGATGATGATGATGATGATGATGATGATGATGATGATGATGATGATGATGATGATGATGATGATGATGATGATGATGATGATGGTGGTGGTGGTGGTGATAGTTGGCACTGCATGCCATGTAGGCCCTTGGCATCCCTAACCACCCTCTTCCATTCTACTCGGTCCTCTTCATTTCTTCTCCGGCCTTTAACCCCCAACTTTCTCAAGTCATCTTCTGCATCATCTACCCATCTTTTCCTGGCTCTTCCTTTTCTCCTTCTACCACTAAGCTTTCCTATGAATATCTTCTAAACTACACTGGTTTCCTGCATTCTTACATTTATCCATGTTGATCTAAAAACAGAGTAGAGTGTTTCAGTTTTTATGCTCAAGCATAAATGTCATAAAATCAAGTAAACCTTAACAATTGGATGCTATAGTACAATGTGCGTAATGCACATTTCGTATTTCTACTAGAAAAAAATCTAAATGATGTGTGGCATCCGAACCTTTCTAGGTCTAACTCCTAAATACTTATCTATAACCGCTTGGCTATCAACTGAGACTCAATTGTGGTACTGACTCTCAATTGAGAGTCAATAATCAGATATAGAAAGACAGGAAATATGGGAAGTCTGGAAAATATGAAATCATTACAAGCAAATAAAAAGAAATTGGGGACGAGAAACATATGCAGATTACTGCATTAGGCAAGAGAGAGAAGGGTTAGCTTGGATGAGAACAGGCACAATATTTCTAAGAGGGATAAGAGGTAGGGAAAAGGGAATTTGTGAATTGTGTGGGGGGAAAAGAAAGCATAGAACACTACGTAACAGAATGCGAGGAGGTAACAATGTGGAGAAAGAAGAGTTGGGAGGAAAAATGGGAGAAAGTGGAGAAGAAGATAGTAGCTATAAAATGTTAACGGGCAGGGAGGAAAGAACAAGTCACCCAACTCGTCAAGATCATTTCCGTTCATCAGAAGGTCCTGAAGAAGTTGTCTGACAGCAGCACACTAGCCACACCATCCAGAATAGCATTCTCCAATCCTTGGAGCAAATCCAGCAGAAGCAGTCTGACCTTCAGGTCGCCCTTGCAAATTCTTCATTTGATACAGACCTACTCCAGCAGGATTTTATCAAGTTACACCACAGCATAGACTCCTTACACACCAGCGTCAATAACTTCCAGATGGACACCGCGATAGACCCACCACACCGACCCCGACGACGCTAGGTGTCAAATGCCCTCCAAAGAACCGCGGTGCACAGCAACAACAATAAATAAACTTAACATCCTCTTTATATCCCTTCTTTCCCTTTCAACCTTCTCATCTCACATTACTACACTGGCTATGGTCAGGACCTTGTGTCATGGCCATGAGCCAGGAAAGCCAACCTGAACTGCGCAATCTTCCTGCGCAGTTTAGCATCAACCGTGACTAACGGAGGTGCTTTTGTGGAACTCCGCTACCACCCTGACCTTCTCCCCTTCATCATCCTGAACTTCTCTTGTTGACTTTTCTTTCTCTCCTCCTGTCCTCTTTCTCTTTCTTGTTAAAAAAACGAAAAGAAAATAAGAAGTATTGATGAGTTCTTACAGAAAGTAAAAGAAAGATGGGCAAGAAATGTAAAGAATATTGAAAGGAAGAAGAGGGGGAATAAAGGGGCTAATTAAGTAACAAGGACGTATGGAGGTTAAGAGCTACCTGGCAGAGCAGAAAACCAGGGTGTCATGTAAGTCAAGGTAGCAACAAGGTAAAGACAAATAAATGTAAAGAATATATGAAAGGAAGATGAGGGGGGAAGAAAGGGGTTAATTAAGTAACAAGGAGGTATAGAGGTTAAGAGCTACCTGACAGAGCAGAAGACCAGGGTGTCATGTAAGCCAAGGTAGCAGCAAGGTAAAGACAAATAAATGTAAAGAATACAAGAAAGGAAGATGAGGGGGAAGAATGGGACTAACTGAGTAACAAGGAGGTATGGAGGTTAAGAGCTACCTGGCAGAGCAGAAGACCAGGGTGTCATGTAAGTCAAGGTAGCACCAAGGTAAAGACAAATAAATGTAAAGAATATAAGAAAGGAAGATGAGGGGGAGGAAATGGGCTAATTAAGTAACAAGGGGATATGGAGGTTAAGAGCTACCTGGCAGAGCAGAAGACCTGGGTGTCATGTAAGCCAAGGTAGCAAGAAGGTAAAGACAAATAAATGTACAGAATATAAGAAAGGAAGATGAGGGGGAAGAATGGGACTAATTAAATAACAAAGAGGCATGGATGTTAAGAGCTACCTGACAGAGCAGAAGAGCAGGGTGTCATGTAAGCCAAGATAAAGACAAGTTAAAGACAAATAAATGTAAAGAATATAAAAAAGGAAGATGAGGGGGAAGAATGGGACTAATTGAGTAACAAGGAGACATGGACTTTAAGAGCTACCTGGCAGGGCGGAAGATCAGGGTGTCATGTAAGCTAAGGTAGCAACAAGGTAAAGACAAATAAATGCAAAGAATATAAGAAAGGAAGATGAAGGGGAAGAAAGAGGCTAATTGAGTAACAAAGGGGCATGGAGGTTAAGTGTTACCTGGCAGAGCAGAAGACCAGGGTGTCATGTAAGTCAAGGTAGCAACAAGGTAAAGACAAATAAATGTAAAGAATATAAGAAAGAAAGATGGGGGGAAGAAAGTGACTAATTAAGTAACAAGGAGGCATGGAGGTTAAGAGCTACCTGGCAGAGCAGAAGACCAGGTTGTCATGTAAGTCAAGGTAGCAACAAGGTAAAGACAAATAAATGTACAGAATATAAGAAAGGAAGATGAGGGGGAAGAATGGGACTAATTAAGTAACAAAGAGGCATGGAGGTTAAGAGCTACCTGGCAGGGCGGAAGACCAGCATGTCATGTAAGCCAAGGTAAAGACAAGTTAAAGACAAATGTAAAGAATATAAGAAAGGAAGATGAGGGGGAAGAAAGGGACTAATTAAGTAACAAGGAGGTATGGAGGTTAAGAGCTACCTGGCAGAGCAGAAGACCAGGGTGAAATGTAAGCCAAGTTAGCAACAAGGTAAAGACAAATAAATGTAAAGAATATAAGAAAGGAAGATGGGGGGAAGAAAGGGCCTAATTAAGTAACAAGGAGGTACGGAGGTTAAGAGCTACCTGACAGAGCAGAAGACCAGGGTGTCATGTAAGCCAAGTTAGCAACAAGGTAAAGACAAATAAATGTAAAGAATATAAGAAAGAAAGATGGGGGGGAAGAAAGTGACTAATTAAGTAACAAGGAGGCATGGAGGTTAAGAGCTACCTGGCAGAGCAGAAGACCAGGTTGTCATGTAAGTCAAGGTAGCAACAAGTTAAAGACACATAAATGTAAAGAATATAAGAAAGGAAGATGAGGGGGAGGAATGGGGCTAATTAAGTAACAAGGAGGCATGAAAGTTAAGAGCTACCTGGCAGAGCAGAAGACCAGGGTGTCATATAAGCCAAGGTAGCAACAAGGTAAAGATAAACAAATGTAGCCAAAATTTGTAAATTCCAAAATTTTGGAATGTGCACAATAAAGTCTAATATTATAAGACTCAATTTTTTGCACACATTACAATGTGTGAAAATAGGAAGAATTCTCTATGCGTATATGCATGAAACATATGAAAAAATATGCAATGTCTGAACATTCTCATTATTATTATTATTATTATTATTATTATTATTATTATTATTATTATTATAATTATGAGAGGATTCAATAGAACGAAGCTAAAGAGACCCGTTCCATGACACCATCGTAAACCGGCCGTGGAGACGATGTGGACTTAGAAAAATATACACTTCCAGAGTCATTGTTTGGTCATTTTTTGTCAAAGTGTTGCAATTACTTTGAATTTTGTGAGTATAAAGTCGCTATCCATTTTCTCTTGGTCATGCAAATAGAATAAAATTTCAAAGTAATTACACAGCGATCTTCTCCTTTAGTATTTGACTATTTCTTTACAGTACTGCAACTTTTCTTATACCTATAATGAAACATGTGAACGTTTTCTCTATTAAGAAGAAGTACGTGTTTGTAGCAGAATAAGATTGCAGCAAGAGAAGTTCAATTCCCTTAGTTAATGCATCATTGATTACGTTGGTGCACCTGATTGGTGGTTTAACCTATTTCTCTGTCTAGGTATACAGCAGTAATTCTCCCTATTAGCGGGATCAGAGAGACACAGGATCACTGCTAATGCACCAGGCAAATCCCACTAAAGCCCGCCTCTCTAGCGAGGTGGTAGCGTGTCTCGCCTACATTCAAGAGGTCCCGAGTTGTATCTGGGTCAGTGTGAGTTATCTGGATAAGGTTTACTCCGGCGTTTTCCTTTATCTTGAAAGAAGAATGTCAGATAGCTCTAAGCTCTAAGGGCCCCGGTCTCTTTTGAATATGTTTTCACCCATTTCGTGTTTTATCCGATATGACTTTCGTTGGAGGACATTTATTAAAGAAACTACTAAATAGTATATCAAGTCCGAAGACTGCGGCCTCTATCAACCTGGGAGCAAAGGAAAGCTCCGGGACTCTTTATTTGGGGCAAAACCTGGAGTCTAAAAAGCCCTCCCCCCATCTCAAGACGGGTAGAAGTTGACACGCCACTTACGCGCTTCAACCCCGTAGGGAAGACTACCGAAAACCTCGGTGGGGCCGCCTGGTGATCTAGTACACTTTCTACTAGCTCTGCAGGTTAATGTACGGGACTTATGAGGCAACCATCTACCCCTTCCGTCTGGTCGGATATACCCGATTTCCCATGGGTGTTGGAAACACACTGCCCTTTCGAGTCCAACCCAATCCGAACAAATTCCCGACGGGAGGGGCTCGATAGTTCGGCCCGAGGTTCCTCTAGTAACGTCAGAGGTACAGATGTATTTTTTATCTTGAAAGGTGCAGAGCGATGCGCAGTGGTATCTGGATGAGTCCACCTCAGAACGGTTACAACTGGAGGGGAGGGCAGGTCAGTTGCGTACCAGTTGCGAGCAACTAAACACGTGCAGAGCTACTCGGTAACACTACAGCTTGTTTCAAAATGTGCTGGTCTCCTGGTTCCAAGAGAGCATTTATAAATGACGCCTCCTAGCAGCACATTAGTAAATAAAGTGCTGCATTTAAAAACACGAGAAGTAATAACCAACATCCATAGAAAAAGGAACAATGGTCTGGGTCAGCTATAAAAATCTGGGGAAGGCTATCTGAGGCAACAGTTGTGTCTGAAAGCAGTTTAGGAGAGTTATTAAGGAAAGAAAAGCCATTGGTGCTAGTGCAACAACGTCCTTCTCTATGCCCAGTAAACAAAGATTAAGAACATGCACAAAATCTAATTTGGATGTTTTAATTCAGAAGTAGTTAGGCGAACTATGAATAATTTTTAAAGCACAGAAAAACAAAGACCAACTTTGAAGAAAGTGCTTATGAAGCTTAAAAATTCTACTGACTTCCAAAGCAGTGTCTGAACATTAAGAAGAGTTCTTTTGAAGCTAGGATTATTTGAAGAAAAAAAGAAAAAAAAAAGCACTAAGCATGACAGACAAATTTTAATCGAACATCGCACCATACGTGCTGGCAGGCTTATTTATTTACGAAATATTCCGAGATATCGAAGTGAAGTTTATATGGATGAAACCTATATAGATACAGCACATACTGGGGCATATGCCTGGAGTGAAATACGTTAGGGACTCTGCAGCGATATTGAAAGGCCGGCAGTTGTTTATCATGCCTGTTGGAGGAGAACAAGGTTTTGTTCCAAATGCCTATGTATTATTTGAGATCCAACAAAAGCGTGGAGATTACTACCATAGTAAGAATTACAACTTAGCTTATAAGAGCTGCAAAACTGGCTTCGGGAATGAAATTTGTTTTAGACACCTTATGCACCGCCCTCCCCTCTCGTAATCTTTCGCGTGTGACGCATTGTGCCGATAGGTGCACTATCCCCACCACAGTTGCTACTCATCCCTACCGCGCAGGATTCCTGTCAAGATAAAATAATACATCTACACCACGAGTGCTAAGGGTCCGCAGCGCTCGCACCACAGAAGCTGAAGGGGACGAATCCCCTCCCCTTCGGGAAGTTATAATGACAATGCAAGGTTAAAAAGTACATTATCACATTGGCGATCACTCAAGTCTGCCTTGAGAAAGTAACACGCGCTCAGGGTCAGTACTGCTCGACGTCACGAAGAGGAGTCAAATAGGCACCAGGATGATGCTCCTCAGATGCTCTTAGTGACTTTTGCGTATATCTATGGCTTCCTGCGGTTCTCTTACTTCACCACTTCCTCCTGGGATATCTTTGTGGATTTCGCAGTGGACAAGAGTCCGCCTTCGTACCGCCTTATCGTTTAGAAACATACTCCTTCCATTTACAAACATGTTTAGAACACTAGCCAGTGGAAAATAAAGAAGCCGATATAAAACGTTAAGCGACCCATGAAGATATTCACATTACAAGTTACGAAGTGGTTCTTAATTGAAGTTCATATTAAAACTGTTAAAAATAAACACGGAGGATTTATATGGTCACCTACAGGAGCCACTATTGACCAAATAATTGCCTTGGCGTGTAATCACAACACAAATCTTTATTTTTATTTCTTAAAGCTTAATATTATTTAACCTGGTTGTTTATATCGGACGATAAATGAATGAAACAATGTTCAAGGTGTTCGGGGTTCTTAGAAGAACCCACATTCGCTTCCTCAACATAAGAAAACACCATATTCGGGTAACTTAACTGTAATCAAGCCAACTGACTCCATGATAACATTTGAGGAGGATCTATGTTCTCGTCTCATTGGCGCTTACTCTCATCTTGGGCTTTTCATAATAGATAAACGCTGCTGGTACAGCGTTTTCCTTCCCATTTACTTTTCATTCTATTTCTTGCTCACCACTCAGTTGTGCTTCCAGATTTGGTGACGTTAACGGACAGGTACAGCGTATGCTTGCTCAAAAGAAAGAGATGGACAATAGAGGGCTGCTTGATCGACGAGACTCTCTAGGCAGTTCAGCAGTTGAACGGGTCTTCGAGCCTACACTTGTTAGGGAATTCAGTCTTCTATGCTACCTTCACTTTATTCACAATAGATAAGTATTCTATCAGGCCTTAAAGTGTGCACGGATGTCGACATTACGGCATAGAACAATTTTTAGCGCGAAAGAAAATAGTTCGCTACTATACTGCGTGTTTTGTTGCTTATTTGAAACATTCATATTGTCACCCAATTATCGGAAAGCCCGACCAACGACAGCTGAGTAAGGGACCAGAGGCATCTGGGCCACACACACCTATTTATCTCAGTCACTAATTGAGGGGATGATTAGGGAAGTGTCACTTGTCACTGGCCACCTCTTCCTCCTTCCCCTGCCGTCTGGAACCTTCGCGGTGATTCACTGAAACGAGAGACTTAGAGAAAACAGCGATATTCCTATAAAAAGGGCTGCAGTGAGTGAGTTCAGTGAGTTCTTGGTGAGCAGCGTAGAAGCGCCGTGCTAGTGTACGGACGAGAAGACTGTGTACGTGCATCGGAAGAGTGTAAGTAACTGTGAGCGTGCAGTGGAACTGTAACGGACGAACTGGTGAATCGTAATTGTGTGCATTATGTAATTCTGTGTGATTGGCAAGTGTTCAACTGTAAGTCGGTGGAAATAAAGAACATTTTGAGTTTGTGCAATTGGACTTTAAATTTCGCGAACCCGCAAAGTCACAATATCATGAATAGGATGAATAAATATTGTAATTAATTTACAAAACATTTAAACATGAGCTGCAGTGAAAGATATGATGGTTACGATGAGTCAGATGTAATTAGCTGACCGTAGTGAACATCAACACGTGTTTGTAGGCGGACAGATACAACGCTATAAGCCCGGAGGAACTGTATGTTTATGTGCGCGAGGTGTTGCCCTTCGTTTGTACCACGAGACTTCGCAATCCCCACGTCCCATTCATTAACTACTGCAATGTCACAATGACACGAATATGCGGTGTTACGAGAGCTGATCAACAAAGACTGAGACTGATCTTTCTTCACAGGTGTTTATTACTGCAATTCAATGTTTGCATAATCTTTTCAAGGACCATTTGAAGGTTCGTCCATTTAATTCTGCTCTTAATTATCTCGTACAACACCGGTTTTGATACCATATTTCCATTATTGCCATATTTCACTGTCAATATAAAGCACTGGTTGCAACAGCTGTCGCTGTCTGACGGAGACTAGGCAATCGCGGATAGCAGTGGCAAAGCTTTTACAAAACTTGTCACCCTTTCCTTGTCACAGGGAGGGGTACTGCTAAGTAGGTCATATTTCAAGTTAAACCAGACAATCTTACTTGGTAAAAGCACAAATAATAAAATAAAATCAATAACAATAGCCCACCTTGGTAGCGTAGATGGTAGCATGTCTGCCTCACGTTCAAGAGGTCCCGAGTTCGTATCTCGGTCAGGGTCAGTTACCTAGATAAAGTTTTTTCCGCGGTTTTCCCTTATCCTTCTAGACGAATGTCGGGTAAGTCTAAGCTCCATGGACCCTGGACTCATTTGAGCATCAGTTCACCCAATTAATTCACCGTCCGAAATAACTTAATGTTGGGGCGTACGTAAATAAAAAAAGATCAATAATAATAATAATAATAATAATAATAATAATAACAATAATAATAATAATTATTATTATTATTATTATTATTATTATTATTATTATTATTATTATTATTATTATTATTATTATTATTATTATTATTATTATTATTATTATTATTATTATTATTATTATTATTATTATTATTATTATTATTATTATTATTATTATTATTATTATTATTATTATTATTATTATTATTATTATTATTATTATTATTATTATTATTATTATTATTATTATTATTATTATTATTATTATTATTATTATTATTATTATTATTATTATTATTATTATTATTATTATTATTATTATTATTATTATTATTATTATTATTATTATTATTATTATTATTATTATTATTATTATTATTATTATTATTATTATTATTATTATTATTATTATTATTTTATTATTATTATTATTATTATTATTATTATTATTATTATTATTATTATTATTATTATTATTATTATTATTATTATTATTATTATTATTATTATTATTATTATTATTATTATTGTAGTGACACTAGAGGCTTTAGGTAAGCGGCCCTGAAACCGAAAACCGACATTCCAGCTGGGGGATGCCTAGATGCTGACTACATCTCCTCCCCGTATCGATTGATCGCCAACCTCTACCATGCGTAAGTGGGCGTGAGACCAGCAGTCGGGTTGGTAGGCGTTGGCCCTCTTACGGCTGTCATGTCAGTGATTAACATTTTTTTTAACTGGAAGCTTTGAGAAACAATTTATGCTGTTATTAATCTTTGAACTATAGATATTCTATCGTAGGCTTCTATTCGTTTTTCCATTAAACACGCACGTGTTCACTTCCGGGCTCCGTGGAGTGGTTCTGCTTAAAACAGTTCTCTCTACCACAAGCGGAAATCGAATCCGGAACCTCTCGCTTTAAATGCTAGTAAGTTGACCACAAAGATAATCACAAAACAATTAGTTTCAAAAGTTTTATAAGGTGGCCGGTCCTCTTGAAGATAACTAACGCCGGTAAGACATAGGAAACAGTAGATAAAAGCCCAAAAACCTCTGGCAGTCTCCAGTAACTTTTCTAAAGAATGTTATTGAATCCCCTGTTTAGGTTGGTTGAAGTCGCTAAGCTGCGAGTACGTGCTATGAGCCCTAACGACGTTTTGATGGCGAAGCTCTCAACAAGAGTTTGATGGAGAATCCAACGAAATGGACGAGATCACGCGACCAGCAAGTTTTACTACAAGGACGAAGTAAAACTGCTCTGAGGTAACACAACACTCAAGCTGCATGCTAACACGCTTAATCTGGATCAAATGAGAAAACAAACAGGTAAACTTTGTGACCCTGTGACTTCCGGGTGAGCCTTCCTCAAACATTTACATTTCTTCAGTTTTAAATGGGTTCCCACATCACGCGTACCAACCTTGTGGAAACTTCAGATTGGACATTAACTAAGGGCTTGATATTTCACACAATTTTATCTTCATATAAACATAAGCTTCTAAAACACATCTTAGGGTTAGGATTATTACAGGAGGGGATTCAGCACTGCGAGCATTCTTATGCCCGATTTCACTAACAGATGTTAAAATCGACGTAACGTAACAATTGTCACAGCGCTAGCAAAGCTGTTAAACTTCTTACATATCACAAACCTGTTTTCTGAAAATGTTTACAAACACGTGTTAACGCCAAGAAACTAGTAAATATTACAGCTATAGAAGGCTGTACAGAGATGAGTTTTTGTTTTCATTTTCGCCTGCACACAGCTAAAAAAATGGAGGATAAACAAAATCGTAAACAAAAGTCATGAAACAAATTTCTCATCGATGGAGAAAGCACTGTTAATTGAATTGGTGTCGAAGTGTAAGGATATCGTGTAAAAAAAGATGAAGGATGCGGTGAATGTAAAAGAGAAAGATGTCACGGGGAAAATGTTGGCAACGAATTAAATTCAAATGTATGTGTCACTACTACAAGCACCAAACAGCTTCGTCAGTATTAGGTAAATTTAAAGCGAGGTGCAAAGGACAGGTGACTGGAATGTTTCAAGACGGGAGGTGGACAATGTATTATCAGCATAATTCTGTGAATTATAAAATCGCAAAGTTATTAATACTTGAAGGAAAGGCGAGATCGTCATATTCCTTTCGATGCATGTTCTAACTCAGTATTACGTAAATTAAGAACGAGGTGCGAAGGACAAGTGACGAGTGACTTGAACGTTTCAAGACGGGAGGTGGACAGTGTATTATCCACATAATTCAGTGAATTATAAAACCGCAAAGTTATTAATACTTGAAGCAAAGGCGAGATCGGCATATTCCATTTGATACATGGTCAAACTCAGTACTACGTAAATTTAAAACGAGGAGCGAAGAAGGACAAGTGACTTGAACGATTCAAGATGGGAGGTGGACAATGTATTATCCACATAATTCAGTGAATTATAAAATAGCAAATTTATTGATACTTGAAGCAAAGACGAGATCGGCATATTCCTTTCGATGCATGTTCTAACTCAATATTACATAAATTAAGAACGAGGTGCGAAGGACAAGTGACGAGTGGCTTGAACGTTTCAAGACGGGAGGTGGACAGTGTATTATCCACATAATTCAGTGAATTATAAAATAGCAAAGTTATTGATACCTGAAGCAAAGACGAGATCGGCATATTCCTTTCGATGCATGTTCTAACTCAATATTACCCAAATTAAGAACGAGGTGCGAAGGACAAGTGACGAGTGACTTGAACGTTTCAAGACGGGAGGTGGACATTGTATTATCCACATAATTCAGTGAATTATAAAATAGCAAAGTTATTGATACTTGAAGCAAAGACGAGATCGGCATATTCCTTTCGATGCATGTTCTAACTCAATATTACCCAAATTAAGAACGAGGTGCGAAGGACAAGTGACGAGTGACTTGAACGTTTCAAGACGGGAGGTGGACAGCGTATTATCCACATAATTCAGTGAATTATAAAACCGCAAAGTTATTAATACTTGAAGCAAAGGCGAGATCGGCATATTCCATTCGATACATGGTCAAACTCAGTACTACGTAAATTTAAAACGAGGAGCGAAGAAGGACAAGTGACGAGTGACTTGAACGATTCAAGACGGGAGGTGGACAATGTATTATCCACATAATTCAGTGAATTATAAAATAGCAAAGTTATTGATACCTGAAGCAAAGTCGAGATCGGCATATTCCTTTCGATGCATGTTCTAACTCAGTATTACCCAAATTGAAAACGAGGTGCGAAGGACAAGTGACGAGTGACTTGAACTTTTCAAGTCGGGAGATGGACAGTGTATTATCCACATAATTCAGTGAATTAAAAAATCCCAAGGTTATTAAAACTTGAAGCAAAGGCGAGATCGGCATATTCCTTCCGATGCATGTTCTAGCTCAGTATTACGTAAATTTAAAACGAGGTGCGAAGAAGGACAAGTGACGAGTGACTTGAACGTTTCAAGACGGGAGGTGGGCAGTGTATTATCCACATAATTCAGTGAATTATAAAATCGCAAAATTATTGGTACTTAAAGCAAAGGCGAGATCGGCATATTCCTTTCGATGCATGTTCTAACCTCTCTTGTACTTCCGCAGTAACCTTCATAGCAACATGTTTCGACAGTCTATGCCTCTGTAGAAAATTTTCTTCTAATAGCTCCTCAAAATAATTTCTCCTCATAGGCCGTACTCTATTACGAATGCCGTTTACATGGTCTTAACTATAGCAAATCGACATCAACAGCTGTGTTCACGCTCGACATCTTGACTATCTACAATTGTTAAGGACTTATTATCAGAAATTTGACTTGTTAGTTTAAAAACAGATTTAACACAAGTGTTAAGCTAACACTTGTTGGTGAAATGTAATTTTTGTTATAACTATTGTTAAACTCGTGTTAAGTCTTAACATCTGTTGGTAAAATCGGGCATTAATCTATTGTTTCCGGAGGCCTAAGACGCAGGCGATTGCAGACGGTTCCCAAACCCTCCCTGGATAGATTTATGACACCCCATGTCAATTCAATTACAGACATTTCAAAAAATTCTGACGGCTTCTATTTTTGTAAATGAATCTTCTTGGTTTTAGTGTATAGAGTGAATAGGGCCCACGTTTAACGGTTCTCCTCCTTGTGTAGCAGGCGTTTTCTGTCACACACATTCTCTATAAGTTAGCCACCGTGTAAGGATGGCACATTCCTCTCAGGGACTTTTTTGTGTTGGTGCACAGTATGCTCCAAATGGGACATCCCCGAGAGGAAGAATGAGGCTAGAGGAGACAGAGAGCGGACGTCCTAAAGAGCACGATAGTGCAGAGGGCAGGGTCCGTACATTTTACTCAGATGGAAACCTACCCCGGTAGACCAAGACAACGGACATTCCCCTACTGTGGTTCGGAAGGGTCCTAGCAGCCAGTTCGGAGACCAGCAACCGACCTAGCGGAGGAAGAAGTGGTTCACTCAGAGCATATCATCCTACCATGCACCGCCGAGTCTCCCGCCGACACTGATACCCTGAAAGAGATCACCCGAGAGACGATGTGAAATGATAATGGAGATGAAATGAAGAGACGGGAAATTCTACCCAGCATTCGTCTCGTAACGCCGGAAAGCACCCTAAAGAACTCAGTGGTCAGGTGGGTAGGCCATGGGAATCGAAATTGGACCACAGACGCAACCACCTGAGCCATCCTGCTCGGTAAAACTCATCTTATTTACGAGTACAGCTTAGATTTAATTATACTCATATTTATAAAATCGTAATATTTTCGTTGTTTATTTTGTGTAAACTGAAATGCATATACATAAAAAGGAATTCTTCTTCCACACTATCGTGTGTAGGGCAAACTTTGGATAGGTAGAGGCAGACTGAAAAATTCAATGCCATAGCTGGGATTTGAACCACAGCTACAGTGACAACGTGGTAGCACGGCATTAAATTCAACTTAGTGTGCCTCTACCAATTCCAACTTTGTCTTACACACGGCTAGTGTGAAAGAATAATTAATTTCCGATAATAATTGACCTAATAGTGGATCAAACTATAAAGTCTGGGACTCAAGTACACGTCGTATTGCCAATTAAGTAGTACTCTAATGTGTTTATGAGAACGCCTAGTGGTTTACCGGTAAAAGTGCGAGTCAGTTGGAGAATTTAATGGCATAATGGCACGGTACTCAGTCATTAGAGCAACCAGAGACCTGGAGATCCATGATTCAATCCCGGCCATGGCATTATATTTCCAGTCTGACTCTACCTTTCCAAATCTTAGCTTTCACAGGGTTAGTGTGGAAGAAAGATTAAATTTTAAACTCCCAGAATAGTTGCAGAATCTTCAAGATTACATCTTTATACATATACATATCCTGAGCACACTGTAATTAAAATAAAAAATTTTGGTGAAACTTATGATAGCAATGAGCAACAATGAAAAATTTTCTGACTTAAAAATAGTGAATTTACATGTATTTCCATGTTCTGAATTAAAAAATCACCATAAAATGATAGATTAGCTCTTGTTTTGAAGCTAAAGTGACATTTCATTTTTAGAGTGAAGATTTTAAATTTGGTTTTTTTGGGGGGGGGGGGGGATTTGGCACACCTGTCATAATACCGTAGATGACAACTACAAGCATTTGGTGACAGTGTTCCTGCAAAAATACCGTAACCTTGGATGCAACATGTCCCTTAAGATCCATTTTCTCCACTCCCACCTAGACTTTTTCCCTCCTAGTTGTGGAGCTGTTAGTGAAGAACATGGGGAGAGATTCCATCAGGACATTTCTGTTATGGAACAAAGATATCAGGGCCGTTGGAATGAAGTAATGCTTGCGGATTACTGTTGGACTTTGTATAGGGATTCTGCGGAACTCCATCACAAGAGGCGAGCTAAAAGACGACGAAGTCAATAGGCCACCACATGATTCTCTTCAGACACGACTATCTGCGAAGTATTTTTCCAGCAATTTAGAACTCTTAGCATATAATTACCAGTTTAAAAATCAAATGCACTTTCATTGTTGTTAGCATGTATGTAATTAAAATGTATCATTTTCTCTCAATCCGTTAATATGTAATAAATACTTCCACCTTGTGTATATCATAGAAACTAGAGCTAATAACAATTTTTCATTGTCATATTTGTTTTTGCTCAACCCAAAATTAGTAGGAATTACCTCATGAAGTGCTCGAAACATTCAACATTTTTTTGTTGTCCAGTGTAATTTATAGCGATATGATTGACAGCATTTCTAACGTTCCCAACAAACATGAATCGTGAGTGTGTCATAGTGCACCTCCCAATGATTTATTCTTTTGATTGAACATCCAATACGAGTTGTGCCCTTTATTTTCAAAACTAAACATTGCAGAGGAAGCGCTTTGCTGAGGCTACGGGACAGATATCAGTTTGTAACAGTCAATTTCGACAGAGAATATAGCCGTGCTATGTTCTGGTCAAAAGGAACGCAGAGTGTGTTCATGGACATGCATTACATGTCACAGGACTGCAGGTGCTGAAACAACAGGGTCAGTTGAGCACTTATTTAGAGCATCAAGTAATGGGGTTATTTTCAAAAACTATTGTCAAATCCTAGAATTTAAAGCACTAAGAAGAGAATTAGACATAATGTACCGAGGGCAATGCTTCTATATGATAAGTTCGTTAGTTTTAATGTGCACTAAAATATATAACTTCAGAAATTAAGTTTACAGACATTTCGAGTTCATAGATGACTTTGGTACAGAAATGTTTAGAATAAATTTTCTTATAACGATTGCTGCTATACTGATGGCAGCGTGAGAATAAAGTAGATGTAAACAAAACCACGTGACCTTTGATCGTAGCGAGCCTTTTTCCCAATTCCATGATGCCTCCGTCTTACGAGGGTGGGTCAAAAGAGTAACGTCTCCTATTTTTTCTCTTTTAATTACCAAGAAAATTGAATCCAATTCACATAGCTTGAAAACTACAACATTGAGGATTAATTTGTCACTATTCAATATAATCGCCGTCCTTTTCTACAGTTTTGGTCCACCTTTTAACTAGGGCATGTATTCCAGTGTGGTAAAACACAAGGTCTTGCTTCCTAAGTCATTGACGCACGGACGTTTTCACAGCCTCCTCATCTTCAAAATGAATCCCACGATGCTTAGTGGCCCGAACAGATGGAAGTCTGATGGTGCCAGGTCAGGTGAGGTAAGACTTGCCATCCCAATTCCTCCAGTGGTGTAACGGCTGGTGTGTGGTCTTGCATTGTCATGCAAAAGAAGAACATCCGCCATAGTTTTTGTTGGGCGAACTCGGCGAAGACGTGCTTTCAGCTTTTTGAGAGTTGTGACGTATTGGACAGAATTTATTGTGTATCCCTGCTCCAGAAAATCAATCATAAGCGCACCCTCTGTATCCCAAAACACTGTTGCCATAACTTTCCCTGCCGACCACTGAGTTTTGAATTCTTTTTTTCTTCGGTGACGTTGTGTGATGCCATTCCATTGACTGCCTCTTTGATTCACGTTCAAAAAACTGAAGCCACGTTTCGTCTCCAGTAACAGTTTTTTCCAGAAACTCCTCTCCCTCCAAACTGAAGCGCTGCAAGTGTTCGGAGGCTATTGTTTTCCTTGTTTCTTTGTTCTGGGCGGTTAACAATCTTGGTACCCAACGTGAATAAACTTTTGAGTAAACCAGTTGTTGGATAACCGTCATCGCACTGCCTTTACTGAGGGAGGTAATGCGACACAATTCACCTGTTGTTACCCGGCGATCACCACGAATGTCATCGACTCGCTGAATGTTGCATGGAGTCACTGCAGTCACCGGGCTGCCGCTTCGCTTTACATCTGCCATTGGAATTTGCCCTTCAGTTTCGTTACAGCGACGAACCCATCGTCTAACAGTGCTGACATCCACCGTTGCATCACCATACACATTTTTTAGCCTTTCGTGAATCCGAATGGGTGTTTTACCTTCCGCAGTCAAAAATTCAATCACAGAACGCTAATACGAATGTCGATGTCAGCCATTTTGCGATGCAGTGCTGCCATCTGTTGACTTAGGAAGTTACTACTGCAGGGGATTGGAGATGAAGGTTTGAGGAATTGTGCCAAATTCAAAATTTTCACATAACTTACTTATTTAAGGAAAAAAATAGGAGGCATTACTTTTTAACCCACCCTCGTATAAATAGTCCCTTGAAAAAGTACTGCTACTGAGGTGTGGAGTCTTGAGTTCGTTTTGCTAAAGCGCACAAGTGATTACTAAGCACATTTCAACTGTAAAAGCATATACTAATAGATAGTTAAGTTAAATTAAGTTGTAATTAAAGTAAATCATGCCACGCGCGCATATTGAAGCTGAGAGGTGTATCCAGTTGTGACTCATGGCGGAACTGACGAGTACTATTAAACATGCGCGCGAAAGCCTTCACGAAGTGGTGAAAAGATAATAATATTGAATATACTTAACAAGTTCAGTGAAAAATTTCCAGAACTTGCTATCGATGAAGTGGTGAAGTTAACATCTGAGTTTACCGCTGTGTCGGTTTCCAGCATTTATAGTGCACGTAAGCAAAAAGTCACATTCGGTGAAGTTTCAGCTCCCGAAAAGAAGAGACCACGTGCCAGATCAGTGTTGAATGTTGTCTGTAATGAGTTTGTGAGGTCAGCATTCCGCTGAAAAGTTCATTAATTTCCCAAATTACAACCGAATAGCGTTATTATGATGGACAATGCCCTCTACCACAGTGTGAGATTAAAACGCATACCAAATAACATGCGACATCATAACATGGCTACAGAGTAAAAATATAATTTTCCACGAGGGTCATGTTAAGGAGGAATTGCTGGCAATAGTCAAGTCTCGTGCTAAATAGTACGAAAAATATGTAAGTGGCAGTTAATTTTCATGGATATCACTAATGCGCTACGGGATACTTAGCTCGAAAAATGTGTCTTAATATCGAAAATTTATATTAATATTATACTTAACGAAGCGATTAAGCGGTTTGGCTTAAATAAATACGTCTTTTGTGTTAAAATGCATATTCATATTATTAATACATATTAATATTATACTTAACAAAGCTGTAACAGTATGCCATTCCGAACGCATGTGGACGCGGAGTGATACAGTACTTTATTCTCTCGTTGGACATTGTATACGTATGTGGATTTACAAATGCCATTTTAGGCACTGAACTAGTCTAAAATATTTCCAGTGTTAGTTTCATTCAAATTGATGCTGCTATTTTACTTACAATTTTACAGTTAAAGGATTATTGTTTCTCTAAACATTAAAAAGATCAATTTGTATACCTTATTTTATACTGTCACAAGTGACTATTTTGATTAACACAAATAGTAGTTCATTTGACTGCAGAGGTGTGTGTGACGTCACTCCCCCACTCGTTCATCCTTTGGATTGTAAGTTTGTGCAAGCTAGTTTCTCTCTCTCTCTCTCTCTCTCTCTCTCTCTCTCTCTCTCTCTCTCTCTCTCTCTCTCTCTCTCTCTCTGAGTAACTATCGTCTGGAGCGGACGTGTGTACCCGCAGCGGGTGAGGCACAGGTAACCGGCCGGTGCGGCCAACTATGTATCTTTTTCTTTTTTATTATTATTATAAACAATCAGGATCACAAAGGGGAAAGGTAGAGTGGGAAGTTTGGTTTTACTTTATTTATTCATGATTGGTTACATTTTGTTGCAACATTTTGGAAGGAAACGGTGTGCGCACCCGCGCAAAAGTTAGCAAGTGAGATCCAGTTGATCATTTAAATCGGTCTATACCTCATGATATCTACGTATTTTGTATCGTTCTGCTCTGAGCCACTTTTTGAATGCAAATAAATTAGGATAATCTGCACTCAGGCAATAATGGTAGAAAGCCATTATCAACCACATTTGAGTTCGTGCAGTGTTGCCTTTCTTAATATTCCAGGATAGAATTACTGACACTGTCGTATATTCCGCCCTGCTGATTTTATGTTTAGTCCATTTCCAGATCTCAGATGTTTTTGCAGGCGGTAAGTCTGTGTATCTGCGTGTCCACTTTTCCACAACGTTTACACCATGGGACTGTTGCTAAATTATGTTTACATTTCTTTAATTCCGTTGGGATTAGTTCATTCACAAAGAAGTACACGGACACTTTCCAATCAAGTGGAACGTAAGTGTTGCGAAAAATTTTCCATATGCAATCCCATGTTGTATTTGGATATTCTGCAACAATTGCTGGCACAGACAAATACTCCTTTAACAACTCGATGTACAAGTGTTTGATCGTAAGGCATCCTGACTCCGTTGTAATCAAGGGCAATAGATGTTGATAGTCCTTTACTATCAGGTAGAAGATGGGGTCGTATCTGAGGACGTCAGACGTTGACAAAAGTCCATGTCCTGACGACTTCCCTGTCCGTTGAGTGCGCCCAAAACAGAACGCAGTAACAGCGCTCTGCACTTCACGTACACATCTGTTAGATTCCAGCCTCCTTCAGTTATTTTCCGGCGTAACTGAGTTCGAGCTAATTTGTAGAACTGATTCCGCCAAACATAATAACCGATTGCCCGTTCCAAACGCTGACAGTATTTTTGGTGCGTTGGTATTACCTGCGCTGCGTACCATATTTTGCTAAAACAAACGTGTTCACATGCCAAATTTTTTGAACAAGATTTAAGTTACGTGTTAACTGGGACTGCATGAGGTAAATGCAAGTATTAACAATTCGCGTCCAATTCCCCTCAATTAGGTCTTCCTTTCTTAATACCTATAGTAAACCTTTTCTTGTCTAAATTGTAGGTTTTAGTAACCCCTCTGATCGTGCTACCTGCATCTGACCTCCCTCAAGCGGGGAGACAAGGTAAAGGCAGCTTTGGGAATACATACCGCCTGAGCGGCTTTAACCCAACAGATCAGAGAAACCTATGCCCAGACACAAACGCTTGAGACAAATAACATCCTTCTATTCCGCCCAGACAAAGTCGCACTAAGCGGCCAGATGCTGTGGCGAAAACACCCGCACTCAGGTTAACCTGAATGACCCGATTCTTCTGCTTCTGCTAGGTTTTAGTATATGTCATTATTTAATTACACCTGACAGAAAGCTCCAACCTCTTCGAACAGCCGGTGACTCCTACCTAATGAGCTATCCCCCGTGTAGGATCTGGCCATGTGCTATTATCCATTACCATCTTTGGTTAGATCAAATAGAATGTATTTCCCGGGTTTGTGGGCCGTCATCCAGAGGATGAAAATTCTCCTGACGTTTCGCTCATATCTCCGATGAGCATCTTCAGAGGATTCTAGCTGGATACTTGCTGGATACGAGAGCTGTTCAATAGGTACCAAGCTGTATTGCCTGTTGCAAGCAGACCCTCGCGAGCACTCCGCTACTCCCCGACGCGCATTTAAGTTGGAACAGCCTGATCTGGGGTACCCTCTAAAGTGTACAACGTTCTCATTGATGTGGTTGTAAAATTAAAGTGGAGAATTGTGCAAAGATGTTAATTCCGAAACTAAATGTGAGTGTTCGAAAAAATGCCTAACTCTTGCTTCTAGGACAAAGTCCAACTATACACTTCTAGACACAAGTGCAACTTTGGGAGAATATAATACACAATTGGGAGATTACATTACACTATTTACATCTCAGAGAAAATGTTGGAAGTGTCCTCTACCAGCATCTATACATGTTTGCACTCGTCTCACCATATTCTCTGAAGTTTTACGGAGATGATATCAAATTGAGAGAAGGTTACTTCCAGCAAGATGGAGCAACGTACCATACATGTAATGACACCATGGAAATTGTATCCAGTTTCGTTGATAATCGAATAATCACAAAAGGTCTGTGTCCCTCCAGATCATCTGACCTAACCTCACCGGATTTTTTGTGGAGATATCTAAAAATAGAGTGTACAAGAATAGGCCTCGGAAAATTTATGTTCTCAAGGAATCCATTCAAACCGAAATAAGTAACATTGGCGAGAATACTCTCCGTAAAACTTCAGAGAATATGGTGAGACGAGTGCAAACATTTATAAATGCTGGTGGAGGCCACTTCCAACACTTTCTCTGAGATGTAAATAGTGTAATGTAATGTCCCAATAGTGTATTATATTCTACCAAAGTTGCACGTGTCTCCTATTATTGGTTGAAAAGTTATGGCTTATTGAAATGATTCACACTATAGATGCAAGGACGACACTTTGGAATATCTCCTTTATTGCGTAGAAGTGTAAAGTAATTGTAAATTGTAACGCAGTGATAATGTAATTTCTTGTTGTAGTAAGCCAAGAACGCAATTTGTGCTAACTTAGATGGAAAATTAAACAATCTACATTTCAAATTTATTTTGTGCGCACTAGGACTATGTTTTAAATGAAGTCAGTTGGTGCCTTTAACCACACATTCCCAATTAACTTGCAAATGTCCCGTTTGCAGCTCCATGCTTACTGTGACTATTTTGCTTCTATTTGCATGCACTGTCAACCGTATCAGTTTGTGCTGTCCTTGTAGTGGATAGGTTAGGGTGGTGGTAATTTCTTTCGTGTCACATTCTTAGAAGATGCTCAATTTAGATAGCAAATTTGGCATGCGTTCGAAATGTGTTCATGAAGTTAAACTGTCCCCACACATACACTACATAAACCTTGTTTTAGATAAAATAAAAAATTATGATGTAAAGAGCTTTAATTCAATATTGTGATTAAAACCAGTTGGTTTCGTTGCTAAGAGCAACACAAAGTATGATGGTTGTTCAATAAAGAATGATCACAATTTTTTCTGACAACGTACCTTTACTCATCCTCATAATTTTGATGTTTCTTCTCAAAATAGTCTCCCCTGAATGCGATGCACTTGTCCCAGCGTTTCTGTCAGTCTTCAAAGACATGCTGGAAACCATTTTTGAGAGATTCTTCAAAATCGCCTCCGCAGCCTTCACCATCGCTTCTGATCATCGATAATGCCTCCCACGAAGGCGTTTCTTCAAGTTAGGGAATAGAAAAAAGTCACATGGAGCCAAATCCGGAGTATAGGGAGTGTGAGGGATGCACGTTGATTCTTGCAAGATATTCAGCAACAACATTGGCAATATGCGGCCGTGCTTTATCGTTGTGCAGCATCCAGCCTGCTTCACGGAAATGTGGTCTTTTACGCCTGATATGGACTTGCAATGTTTTCCGGACATCCCGGTAGTGTTATCCAGTTACTGATGTGTGTGCAGGTACAACATGCTCATAAACCATTCCATGAATATCAAAGAATAAGATGACCATAACTTTCCCAGCAGAAGGAACTTTGGGGGTTGGTGATGAAGGAGATTTCCACACTGAGCTTTGCTGTTTGCTCTCAGGATCAAAATGATGTAGCCAAGTTTCATCAGCAGTGATTACATTTGAAAGAAACTGCGGATCTTCCTCTAATATCAACTTTAACTGCATGCAGACCTGCATGCGAATGTCCTTTTGTTAGGGAATCAACAGTCTTGGAACCCATCGCGCACAAACACGTCTCATGTGTAATGTTTCTGTCAACAATGCGTAGGCTGCGCCGTGGCTCAGTGGTTAGACCGCTTGGCTCTCACCAAGGCGGTCCGGGTACGATCCCAGGTGACCGCAAAATGAAATTAGTGATGGACAACACGGCGCTGGGGCGGGTTTTCTCCGGGACCTACGGTTTCCCCCGTCATCTCATTCCACCGGTGCTCCATCTTCATCTCATGTATCATCAGTGTCACCGCCTGCGGTGACGTATGTAGTAAAAGCGGACGTTAAACACTATACATTTCATTTCAACAATGTGTGGGTGGATCTTAAGGATCGTAAGGTAATTCGTCGATCCTCTCTCACAATGGCAGCAGCATTGTTGATGTTATCTTCTGTAAGAGCACTAACTGGAGCACCGTGTCCACCTTCCTTTGAAATTGTCTCCCCTCTTTTAGCATTTTAAATAACTTTCGAGCTGTGCTGTAGGTAAGAACAGACTCTGCATAGGCCTCCTGTAACATTGTATAGGCCTCAACTGAGGATTTGTTGAGACGAAAGCAGAATTTCAAAGCCGCATATTGTTCCTCGCGTGTTACCTCCATTGCTGCGGTAGGCGATACTGAACATGTGTGAACTAGCCTGGTTCTCACATGCGGGATCCAGGAGTACCAACAATGAAACTACTACGGCGTGTTTGTTTCACATTAAGCTACCAGAAGGTAAGGTTGAATTTTAGTGGGGAAAATTATGACCGTAAAAAATTAGGATAATTCTTTATTGAACAGAGCTCGTATATAAGATGGATAAAATATTGAACTTTATCAAACGGTAAGTGTATCTCTAAGCATGCGTATTTAGTCCCAAATTAAAACACAATGTTGGCACACAATTAAGGAAAACTGCTGAGCCATGTAATTGTAGTTCAAAAGTTTTAAACTCGTGTAAAGATAATGAAATAACGAACCTCTAAGGGTATCGTTTCAACTTGTATTGTTATGTCAAAGGATTTAAAAGGCAAGGCGAGTACTTTCCTTGTTAAAACTTTAAATAACTTTACTACTCAAGATGAAACAACAGCAGGTAAGTGAAAGTAGCTTTTAATTAAATCGCTCTTCCAGCACTTATCTGTAACAGTTTTGATTATTAGGAAACATTTAATAAAACAAGGACCACTGTGTACTAATAGAAATTAAAGATGTTATTTATTCAAGGGTTACTAAAGTCTACAAACCCAGAACGTTCCGCAGAGCGCCCTACATGTAATCACGGACGGCCTACTGTATACAGTTGTTTATAAAGTAACTGTTTTAACTTCTCTTATATGTTACTTGATATTTCATTTTACGAAAGCTGGTATAAACAAATTTGACGTGCTGCAATTATGTGTCCCTCTTCACCACTTACGTATTCCCTTTGCAATGTTATAGCTTACCCCCACAAACAAGCCATATAAATGGACAGTAAGTACTCATTCGTAACAGCACAGAAATAACAAACGATAATCACCTTTGCATATACAGGGTGGCAGACGAAATGTCATACATTGAAATTGTGTAATAAATATGTTAATTGTTTGGAAAGGTACAGTCAGACTGAAATATTCAATGCCATAGCTGAGATTTGAACCACGGATCTCCTGGTTGCCGTCCAGCTGCTCTCACCCTTGAGCTACTGTGGCCAACGTGCCGACATGACATTAAATTCTCCAACTGACTCGTGTTTTTTCCGGTAAACCACTAGGAGTTCCCATAAACATATGAGACAACTGCCTAAATGGCGACGTACAACGTGTAAGTACCGTAAGTCCCGGGCTTTATAGTTAAACATTATTAGGTCAATAAATGGAAATTAATTGTTCTTTCACACTGGCCGTGTACGTCTCCAACACGAGTCAGTTGCAGAATTTAATGTCATGTCGGCACGTTGGACATAGTAGCTCAAGAGTTAGAGTGACTGGACGGCAACCAGAAGATCCGTGGTTCAAATCCTGGCTATGGCATTCAATTTTTCAGTCTGACTTTTTATCTCTCCATACTTTAGCCTACACACGGCCAGTGTGAAAGAACAATTAATTTCCATGTTAATTGTTGATTGGCAACGCTAGAATGATGTGACAATCAGCCGTAGTTCGGGCTTGGTTCAACAGACTGTCAATATCGCGCATGCGTGATTTCGCTGCTTCAATTTAGTAAAATGGTGGACAAAGGTCGGTTGGCGCTAGAACAAAAAGTGAACACAACGACGTTTTGGTGTTCATTTTCGTATGAGGTGAACCCCCTGCAGACAGAAATTTGAAACTGACGGCCATATTTTAGAGCAAAAGGCAACCTCGTGTCAACACAATCCGTATTCCAGAGAATATCGAGGCTGTGAGAGTGCCTTTGACACGAAGTCCCAGGAAATCTACAAGACGAGCTTCGGCCGAAATGGATATCTCAGGTCATTCGCTTCAAAGAATACTTCTTGCTGACGTGAAATTCTTCCCATACAAAAGGACAGTTTTGCACAAATTGACGGAACATGACAAGGTACGGTGATTACAGCTTGCGTCTTCGGCTCTTGCAAATGCTGATGCCGTGACTCATAACACGTGGTATTCTCATGAGGTTTACGTTTATTTGAACGGTTTACGTTTATTTCGGAATAGGCAGAATATTAGATTTTCGGAACCAGAACCTCCTGGTGTACACGAGATTGAAAATTACGGAGAAAAAGTTAGTGTATGGGGTGCCATATCCAACCATGGAATCATTGGGCCAACCTTTTAGATTAGATTAGATTGATTTGCGTTCAGTAGGTTCACTTGTAGCCAGAAAAGGCTGTGAACATTGAACATGTCCAGAGGTATAAAGTTTAATAGCATATATATGTACAAAAGTTAACATAAGACACATATTATAGTACACAGGCAATATGAACAACAATATGGAAAACAAAGCAGGGATAATTATATATGATACAAAATGAAACACTTTTTAAACCAGCTTTCACTTGGCTTATGCCAGTACGTCTCAACCTTTTTGCAATGGATACCATTCTTTGTTATTTATTAAATACATATACATTAAAAATAAACTTTCAACTTCCATAAAATATTTATTAGTTGCAAATAAGGCACGATTGCATACAAAGAACTTCAGGATCGAGAATATATACATGCAAGGAAATGTTAATATCTTCAATCTTGTAAAAAGATCTTTACAGGAGCATCTGGTGTGGGTGTTAGTAATGATTCTTATAACCCTCTTTTGCTTAAGAAATATTTTCTTACTTTATACTGAGTTGCCCCAAAATAATATTCCATAGTAGAGTTAAAGTATGCATAATACACTAATTTAAGTGTGTCAATAGAGCTCACAGTAACCAGCTCTCGGATAGCATAACAGGCAGAGCTGAGTTTAGGTAAGATATAATTTATGTGAGCTTTCCAATCTAAACATCTGTTCACTTGAAGGCCCAGAAATTTTATGCTCTCAATTTCTTCCAATAACATATCATTAATCCCGATTTCTATTTGAGTATGTGATGTACGACAGGTTATAAATTTGACCACTTCTGTTTTGTCTAGATTCACAGATAATTTGTTCGCTTTAAACCAGCATGACTTACAGTTCAAGACATAATTCATTTTAATTATACACTCATTTAAATTTGTAAATAATAAAGAAATAATAAAGGTCCTAACACGGAACCTTGGGGTACTCCATGAGTTACAACTTTCCAGTTCGAAGTTTGTTTTTCATAACCAATATCACTGACAGCTACTTCAACAATCTGTTTTCTTTCATTTAGATATGATACAAACTATCTTAAATGTTCATTTTTAGCCCATAGAATTCCAATTGTGCTATAAGAATGTCATGATTAACACGAACAAAAGCCTTTGCTAGATCACAAAAAATTCCACCTACATGTCTTATATCATTTAAGGCAGTCAACACTTCATGTGTAAGTTTGTAAGTTGCATTATTAGTCGATAGTCCCTTTCTGAATCCAAACTGATCACTGACAAGTATGTTGTTCAACGGCACAGTTAACAGTGCACGCTACTTGAACATGTTGCAGAACAATTTTCTTCCGCAACAGGGTTACCAATGGAGACTCAATTGTTTATGCAAGTTGGAGCTCGTCGACATACAGCAAACATTATTCCGGATTTCCTGCACCAACATTTCGGACTCCGTGTGATGTCCCATCGATATCCTGGACGTTTACAGGGCGGTTCAATATGGCCGCCACACATCCCGGATTTTAATACCTGTGATTACTTCTTATGGGGATATTTGAAGGAGACAGTCTACCGTAACAAACCACGCCCTCTAATGCAACTGCGAGTGGCTATCACAACCTTTCTCCAAGGAATAACAGAAGACATGTGTTGTAGAAGGACGGACGAAAAGGTGGTACATCACCAAGGTGGACATATTGAACATGCACTGCACGCTCACTGAGCATACACATTCTGATGTTTAATGTAAAAAAGTTAATATTGACATGCTTTGGTTATTAAAAGTCATACCAACAATTTTCAATGTATACCATTTCGTGCGCCACCCTGTACTTACGCCTTTAACTTATTTTCACTTTTTTAGCTATTTACACCAAAGTCTCAACTTTTTGGACTATAGCGTTTACGTTTATTTTAACAATTCTTCTTAGAAGTCTAGGTCTGCTCACGTAGAATAGCATGAGTGTTATAAAAGAACTCTTCCTACCGATGAATGCTTTTGACTTGTACTGGACATTGTGGAATTTAAGCTTTTTATTTATGAACGCTTCTTAATTGCTGTGGTTCTCATATTGGATATAAAAGAACGCTTAATGTTGCTTCAAACGCCCCTGCATCAGGCTTGAGTTTCTTGTGTCGTACATAGAACCCTTCTCTGTCACTCCCCTTACGAAAGATGTGATACTAAGAACTTTTACTCCCAAAAATATCCCGGTCCTAACATGTGACCCCTGACACACAGCCTAGCATGTTACTCCGAGACCACCAAGGTTGATGGGACATTAGACTTAATTCATTTAACCCTTTAATTGGCAACTTATTTCTCTACTTATGCCGCTCTTGCTAAATCAGTTGTCATACTGCTTTCTGCGGTGCCTCAACGCAATCGATTCGAATAGTCACGGTTGTTAAAGCGATATACAACAGACTGGCCACCAGTTCAAAGCTAGATGTCGTGAATTCGAATCTTGGCAAATGCAGTCAAATGTGCCTGTTTTAAAGCACGGGAGGGCCCAAGTGAAATAATCGGTGTGATCGTACGCTTGGATGTTGACGAGGTATCATTTTATTTACAATTTTTACAATATTTACAATTGAAAAGACTCAACATTTTGCTGGTATAGCCGACAAAGGCCAGTACAGTATTATAATAAAAAAGCACTAAAATATTCTAGGTTAAATATAGCGTAATTTTGCCGCAAGGCAACACCACCCATTAAAGGGTTAATAATTTCTCATGTTTTCCTCAATTTCTAGCAGTTTATTTGCTAACTTTTTAAATAAAAATACATAAAGCAAAGTCTTTGATAGATAGAGCCAAAATTAAAAATTCAATGCCATAGCCGGGATTTGAACCACGGTTCTCCTCATTTCCGTCCAATCACTCTAACCCAATGAGCTACCATGGCCAACATGCCGTCCTGACATTAAACTCTCCAGTTGACTCGTATATTTCCCCGGTAGACCACTAGGGTCTCTCGCATTCGAGATACACCGTTCGTAGCGACTTACTATCGTAAGTACTTAAGTCCCAGGCTTCATTATTTAACTCTTATTATTTTAGTTAATTGATGGAAACTAATCATTTCTTCATACTAGTTGCATATAGGCTAAGTGAATATTAAAAATTCAATGCCATGCCCGGGGTTGAACCACAGATCTCCTGCTAAATTTCAATGAACTAAAATGGAGAATTTAATGTCAGGACGACAAGTTGGCCATGGTAGCTCAATGGGTTAGTGGTTCAAATCCCGGCCATGGCATTGGATTTTTAATGCTCACTCTATCTATCAAAGACCGTAGCCTATATACGGCTAGTGTGAAGAAATGATTAGCTTCCATCAACTAACTAAAACATAAAGCAAATTTTAGATAACTTAACCTGTGCAGGAATTTTTCATTACACCCCTGTCTCTTGTGTTCTTTAAAATATTTTTCATCATTGGCAGCGCCCCTTATGATGCCATTTTTATGATATCAGAGTGAAAGTTTATAAACAGTTTTGTAAATATGTGATAACAATAGTTATAAGTCAAAGGTGCTACCTAAACACACCACAGAGTCTGCTAAGGATAAATTTTTTATCATTTTTCTTTTAATTTACGTCCTCCAAAGTTATATCAGATCGGACGATGAATGAAATGATGTTCAAAGCTCCATAGGGCTTGGAGTTGCCCGACATTCATCTTTAAGGATAAGGAAAACCTTGAAAAAAAAAAAAAAAAAAAAAAAAAAAAAAAACCTTATGCAGTAAGCCACGCTGACCTGATCGAGATTTGACCTCGGGACCTCTTGAAGCGGAAGGAAACACGCTACCACATATGCTATAGCGACGGGCAAAATTGCTTTTGTAAAGCAAATTGCTTCATAATCTATGCACCAGTACTTCTACATTCTGAGTTGTATGTATTCAAATTACACAAACTTTACCTTAACGCTTAATTAAATGCATCCACAAATATCTTAATGTATTCCCGCTCGTTCGTAATTATAAACTATAGGCTGTGACTACAGGTATAATTGAACCTAAATATTTAACAACTGCAGTCTATTACTATAGTAACATTCTTGATTCAAGGTCACACAAGATGATTATAAAGAAATATGCAGTGTAAATTTTAGAGAAAACATTATCAAGAGAGAATAATTGTAAAAGTGTTACGCTTTCCTTAATCGATTAAATAGGAATTTAATATTACCAGTGCCTACTATTAAATTAAAATTATAGTATGAGGGCTGCTCAATAAAGACTGATCATAATTTTTTACGGTAATAATTGTTTGCACTTAAATTCAATCTTATTATATTCTGTTACCTTAATGTGAAACAAACATGCCGTAGTACTTTCATTGTTGGTACTCCTGGTTCCCGCTTGTGAGAACGGCAAGTACAGACATATTCAGTATCGCCTACCACTGCAATGGAGGTAACACGCAAGGAACAATATGCGACTTTGAAATTCTGCTTTCGTCTCAACAAATATTCAGTTGAGGCCAATACAATTTTACAGGAGGCCTATGGAGAGTCTGTTCATCCCTACAACACAGCTCGAAGGTGGTTTGAAATGTTAAAAGAGGGGAGACAATTTCAAAGGAAGGTGAACCCGGTGCTCCAGTTACTGCTCTTACGGAAGAAAACGTCAACACTGCTGCTGCCATTCTGAGAGAGGATTGACGAATTACCTTAAGATCACTTTCTGAAATAGTGAACATTTTACTGGGTCCCAACCACACTTTGGTGTCAGAAACATTACATATGAGATGTGTTTGTGCGCGATGGGTTCCAAGACTGTTAGATTCCCGAACAAAAGCAGATGCAGATCTGCATGCAGTTAAAGCTGATGTTAGAGGAAGATCCGGAGTGTCTTTCAAACGTAATCACTGCTGATGAAACTTGGCTACATCATTTTTATCCTGAGAGCAAACAGCAAAGCTCAGTGTGGAAATCTCCTTCATCACCAACCCCCCAAAAAAGCAAAGGTAGTTGCTTCTGCTGGAGAACTTATGGTCATCTCATTCTTTGATATTCATGGAATGGTTTATCAGCATGTTGTACCTGCACACACATCAGTAACTGGACAATACTACAGGGATGTCCTGAAAAAATTGAAAGTCCATATTAGGCGTAAAAGACCACATTTCTCTGAAGCAGGCTGGATGCTGCACCACGATAATGCGCGGCCGCATATTGCCAATGCTATTGCTGAATATCTTGCAAAAATCAACGTGAAGTGCATCCCTCACCCTCCCTATAGTCCAGATTTAGCTCCGTGTGACTTTTTTCTATTCCGTAACTTGAAGAAACGCCTTCGTGGGAGGCATTATCCATCATCAGAAGCAGTGGTGAAGGCTGCGGAGGCGATTTTGAAGGATCTCTCAATAAATGGTTTCAAGCATGTCTTTGAAGACTGGCAGAAACGCTGGGACAAGTGCATCGCATTCAGGGGAGACTATTTGGGAAGTACCGTCAAAATTAAAAGTAAAGGTACGTTGTCAAGAAAAGTTGTGATAATTCTTTATTGAACAGCCCTCGCACAACAGTGTGTCGTAGTGGTCATTTCATATCATAGATATGTTTCATTTTAATTTTTGCTATTAACCGTAGATAATTCATTATAATTGCATTACAAAATTTGCTATTACTTTGGAGTAAGTTGGTAAGTTCGTTATTGAAACTTACACGTTTGTTTTAGATACATAAATAAATTATAGAGAGATAGGTCATTGCACTAAATAATTTCCAACACATAACTAAGAATCATGAGGTAAGTTACTGTCATCTACTGGCTGACTTGCGTGTTAAATAAACGGAATTATTAGTAAGTCGGGTATCGTCACAAATGTAACTCAATTCTTAAAATTAAAAAAGGAATGTGATTTTCCTAGAATTTAGCAAGCCATAGTCTAATAGTGCTTCAGTAATGTCCTCTATTTTCCACTGGCTTATGCGTATTCTAAGAAAAGGGTACCATAGTTTACAACTGCAGCAGTAGATTGATGGAAGGCCGAGATATTGAAGAGGGCATGAAAAACGTGTTACAGGCAGGAAAACGTCATCATATTTGTGGGTTCGTGTAATTAAAAGTTTTGTTTGCAGAAATTTAAAACTCTCTTTATTACAGTAAACAGTAACTTTGTACACCCCTTGCAGCAATAAAAAGACGTGATATACACAACAGCAGTCTTCAAGGTCGTCTCGTTCTATGCTGCACGTAAACAAACGAAAGAATTCACTGCGGCACAGTTCAATAATTCTCACACTCTCGCACAACTGCACAACTCCACTGCACAACTGCACAACTCCACTGCACAACTGCAACTGACTCCGCTCACACACACACACACACACACACACACACACACACACACACACACACACACACACAAGGTACTGACAGGCTGTGTTTGGCCCAAAGATTTTTGCTGCGTGCACAACCAGGATTGGGTTTTATCGCATGAAGGATTTTCTTAGGATAGTTAAGGATGGGTTTTTTGTATTAGTATGGTGGTAAGACTTGAGATAGTATATTACTCCTCTAAGGAATACAGTATGCTATGCCCGATACACCCTGGCAATGAAGTAGATTAAATTTGATTTGTTTTGGATAACTTTGAGGCCGAACAACTCTTGGTTAGATTATGGTAGCTCAGCTTTTGCTGCTGGTGTATTTGCTCCATGATTACCTCGGATGCCCGCAAGCCATGCGGGGGACCCGGAATAGTCGGCGACGACGTCCAGTTGGATCATAATCACCAAGAGACCTAACCAGGGCACTTCTATGTGATGATAAATTGTCGTGTAATTTTGTACCCCAGCGCCTAATTTCATGGAAGTGATGAGGTTTCATGAAGGAACCTTATTGGGAAAAATCGACCTGCCCGCCTCGGTAGCGTGGTGGTGGCATGTCTGCCTCACGCTCAAGAGGTCCCGAGTTCGAATCTCGGTCAGAGTGAGTTACCTGGATAAGGTTTTTCCGGGGTTTCCAATTATCCTTAAAGACGAATGTTGGATAACTCTAAGCTCTATGGAGCCCCGGTTCATTTGAGCATCATTTCATCCATTCCATTCATCGTCCGATATGACTTAACGTTGGAGGACGTAAATTACAAAAAAGGCCTACTTAATAGATGGACCTAAGTCCTCTGTTCTGAGCGAGTTGAAGATACGCCAGCCAGGAATCTACGGTAATGTCCCAGACATCGCAGGCATAAAGCATCAACATGACTATGAGTGCTCGAAAGATACATAACTTCACGCGGACTGGCATCGATCGAGAACCCAGCATAGGGTACAAGGAAGCAATAGCTCTCTGTACCCTTGCCAAGAGTTGCCTGATGTGTCGGCGAAAAGTCAAACGTCTGTCTAACTCAACTTCTAGGTATTTTATAGAAGGTATCCATTCTGTCCTTCGGCTTCTGACATTGAAATTTGGACAGTCTACGGGGGTAAGGCGCTTAGTGAATAGTATGGTTTGAATTTTTTCCGGGTTAATGGACATCCGCCAACGCCGGCACCACTCTTGTGTGAGATGGAGGTGTCTTTGTATTGGGTTGAAGGCTATGCGGATGTGCCTGTCTATGCAGAATAGCAGCACGTCGTCAGCATCTAACACTTTGCGTGGTTTCTATGCCTCCAGTCATTGTTTTAGAATGGAGTGGAGCTCCCTAGAAAGATCGCGGCGGAAAGAGAAACACGGAACTACCCAGACATCACTCTGTCTCTTTCTCTCTCTCGGCAAGCATGCAGCTCAGCGTCCACGCGCCGGCTGCGGCCTGAGGCAGCGGCACAATAATGCCTCGGTGACAATACTTTGAAGAACCACCCCGAGTACATGGTATTTTTTCATAGTTTTAATTCTTTGCTGTGGATATTTATTGGCAATAAAAGAATATTCCTAAAAAACTTACTTTATAACTTAATAAGCTAGGTAAAATAATAAAACTATGGAAGGTAATTACTTAATAAACGTAGTTTAAATTTTTATCTTAAAGTGTCTTAATTTATATGGAGCAAACGTTGGAAGCACATATTTAACACTTTCATAAGATGAAAAGTAGAATACTTTGGGTGTTGGGAAATTATCAGATTGGTATCTTTAAGCAGGTAGTACAGGAAGGTGACTAGGCACCCAAAGCTATCTTTGTGGAACTATTTATTAAGATTAACTAATTAATCTATACGAACCGTGCTTGAGATATTAAAGCAATGTTAAACAATAAGATTCCATTCATTCCAGAGAAAATAGATTATAAACTCAGCAAATCAATTATTGGTGGGTAGGTCATTACATGGTGCCTTCAGGTAACACAAATTGCTGAAAATCGATTCAATATAGAACATTTAAATTTTCTAATTGTTTCATTTATATCCCGCCTTTAACTGCAATGGTCATATGGGCGGCCGTTCTCCTTTGGAACATATCGAAGGTCTTAATTCGTATTCGTTGGGTTTTAATCATTAGATCACGCACACATTCACACTCTCATTCATACCTCCAGACTCTGGGGAAGATGAGGAATTATCTTGGTCGGAGAAAAATCCCCACCCCACCGCCGCTCTACCACCGCTCTACCAACGGAGCTACGGGACCAGCCAAATTTAAAATTTGTATATGCACAGTGCATATAAAAAGCTTTAAAGGAGTCTGTAATAATGCTACAAACTAAAGTCACCTTTTTACCGTAATTCTGATCAATATGTCCTACTTACAAGGTAAAGTTGAGAAAAGATTAACCAGCAGATTCAACAAACGCCATGCAGGAAAACCTCAACGGATCAGAGATATCCTCGGAGTGTCCAGACAGTAGGAAAACGTGAAAAACAAATGCTTGCGACAGCCGTACAGCTATGTAGAACATGGTTCCTTCCGTCATGAAAACAGGCAGTCGGTGATGAAAACAAGAGAGGCAAGAAAACAATTGAAGGAGTAGATTAGCGTGTCCTTATCTCTACGTACTAATCGTGCCTTGCTCTCGCCAAATGAACTTCCGTGGATTATCTGACAACACGTGCCCCTCTGATGGAACAGACAAAGAACACTTAGCCTAAGTAATTTCCGACTTGATTGGGTGACAAGGAAAAATGTATTCGATTTGTTTATGTCAGTTTTAGTAGGTCATGCCGATCTTACAGGGCAGATGCTTCCCTAGAACTCTAGTAGCAGTATATTAATCACCTGTTAAATTATGTATTATCATCATTATTATCGTTTATGTTATGAAGACCTTCTCTACAGTTTGACGTGCTTTCAGTGAAAGTTGCCGGCCCCCGGCGTATGTCTCTAGCGTTCCACCGCGTAGAAGGTCGCGAGTTCGAGTACCGCTGTATATGTGTGAAATTATAGAAAACGGATACTAAAATCAACGTAAATAATAAAAAAAAAACGGTTGAAAAAGAATACTATATATATACCAGGTCTGTTTAATAAAGAATGATAACAATGATTTTTGACAACGTACCTTTACTCATCCTCATAATTTTGATAGTGCTTCTCAAAGTATTCTCCCCTGAATGCGATGTACTTGCCCTTGCGTTTCTGCCAGTCTTCAAAGACATGCTGGAAACTATTTTTGAGAGATCCTTCAAAATCACCTCCGCAGCCTTCACCACTGCTTCTGACGATGGATTAATGCCTCCCACGAAGGCGTTTCTTCAAGTTAGGGAATAGAAAAAAGTCACATGGGGCTAAATCCAGACTATAGGGAGGGTATGTCTTTTATGTGTTGTTGTTCTTTCAAAAATTTATCCTTACTCAGTGGGATGTTGTATAGCCAGTGAATTAGACTTCTAAAGGCAGCTAGTTGATGTGAAACTGGGTTGTATTCATTTTTCTTTATGTAATTATCTATGTGTGTGGGCTTCCTGTATATTCCAAAATCTACACCATGACGATTTCTAGTAATCTTGAGGTCCAAAAAGGGTAGGGTGTTGTCTCTTTCTACTTCCATAGTAAATTGGATGTGATTATCTTGCAGTTTTAGTAATTTTAGAGAATCTTCTCTAAGTTTTTCCGGAATGATAGCAAAAACATCATCAACATATCTCTGCCAAAATTTATAAATCTGTGGGAAGGCCTTTAATATGTGTGTTTCAAAATAGCTCATGTATAGGTCTGCTAAAATAGGCAAAAGTGGGCTCCCCATATCTAATCCTTTTGATTGTCTGTAGAATTTTTGGTTAAACATGAAGTAATTATTCCTTATGCATAAATCTGTAAGATTGATAATATCATCTATTTCTCTGGGGTCCGTTGTAGTCTGGGTTAGCCATTTTTTGAGGAATGTAGTTATTTTTTCTATTGGAATGCTTGTAAAAAGTGCCTTAACGTCAAAAGAAACTAGTATGTGATTTTCCGGGATATTGTACTTCTGTAGGTGATTTATCAATTTTAAGGAGTTTTTTATCCCCAAACTTTGAAATTTGTCATATGATTTTAATTTTCTTACTAACCACTTTGCAATGTGGCATGTAGGTGAATTGATGCCATTGATGATGGGTCTCATGCTGTTGTCTTGTTTGTGGATTTTTGGCAGACAGTACAACCTTGGTAGTGTGGGGTTGGAAGATTTTAAGTAGTATTTTTCAGATGTACTTAATGTATTTGTAATTGATAAAGCTTTATTAACAGAAGTGATACTTTTGGATAATGGATTTTTTGGAATTTTTTCATATTCTGGACTGTCTAACATAAGGTTTACTCTCTGAATATAGTCTTCTGTCTCCATAATTACTAGAGAATTACCTTTGTCGGCTTTTAGGTATACCACTGGCTTCCTATTTAAATTTCTTATTGTTTTGTTGTAACTTTTATTGTATATTGGGGATAACTGCTTTATTATATCCAGACATTCAATTTTGGCTTTGGTTAAGTTTTCATTTTTTAGGTTATGTGTGGCTATTTCTATGTCAGCGATAAAATCGTCTTTATTATTTGAGACGTTAACACACGAATTGAAACCTTTCTGGAGTAATCTAATTTCATCGGTTGTAAACTTTTGTTGCGATAGGTTCATTACGTTAACTTGTTCTTTAAAATCGCGGTGTTTTGGCTGATGAGGGTGTTCCAGTTGCCGTTCTTTTAACAGTTTGAATTTATTCTTAAGTCATTCGTTTTTCTTAATCATTAATATGTTTAATTTTTCGTGAACCTGCATTTCGAAATTTTGCCAAATGTGTATTCCTAATTGTTTGGTTAATTCTAGATGTAGGCTGTATAATTCCAGGTCTATTTTATTTATGTAGCTGTAATGTTTCGAAATTTCCAGTTTTATCACTATTTTTTCCACTAGTTTTTGTCTTCTGTGATTACTATTGTGTTTGACCGTTTGCTTTACAAAAGTTGGCGTGATATTGTGTCTGAAGCAACGTTTTAGGAATTTAATGTCCGCCGTTTGCAATTTTAAGTACTTTTTAAACTCTTTCTTTTTGTAGCATAATTCCGTATTAAAGTTCGTAAACATGCATCCTACCTCGGCTCCATTTTCTTCAGTCGCCAAGTTGCTTCTTTGGTTTGTGATATCAAACGTCATAAATATTAAAAGCAGAATCATTATTAACATATTAAGTTCTTTACTCGTCGTTTACTTTTATATCTCAATTACCTTTTTTTTTTTACTTGTTCCATTTATACCCCACCTTTGACTATTATGGTCATATCAGCTACCGTTCTCCTTTGGAACATACCGAAGGCGTTAAATCATTAGATCACTCATACATTCACAATCTCATTCATACTTCCACACTCTGGGGAACATAAGGAACTATCTTAGTCGGAGAAAAATCACGAACCCCAGCGTCGGGAATCGAACCCGGGACCTCTCGCACGGCAGGCAGGTACTCTACCGACTGAGCTACGGGATCAGTCTACAAACTCTTCTGGCCAGAGTTAAGTTTTCTATCTGTTTCACATTAGTCGAGATAAATACTTGCAAACATGTTTTCAGCACATTTGTTTAACCATTCTCGGTAGCGTAGATGGTAGCGTGTCTGCCTCACGTTCAAGAGGTCCCAAGTTCAAATCTCGGTCAGGGTGAGTTACTTGGATAAGCTTTTTTCCAGGGTTTTCCCTTATCCTGAAATACAAATGTCGGGTAACTCTAAGCTCCATGGACCATGGGCTGATTTGAGCATCATTTCACCCATTTATTCATCGTCCGATATGACTTAACATTGGAGGATGTAAATTAAAAAAAGACACTACGTCTTTCAAGAAATATAGGAGGCTGATACGACATGCAAAAGTTTAAACGTGGGTCGCTATATGCTGGATTTTCGAAAATGTTTTGAAAAATTCTAATAAATAGCAATGAATTCTAATAAAGAGCAACGAATACCTCGGGAATTGTTAGTGCCTGGAAAAACTTTTTTGAATTAAATTATGTCTTAATGAGATCTTCAGTTTTTTTCTTTTGTGTACTAAGTTTGATAAATCAAGTAGTTTACCAGCAACGCAGAAGTACATTAAGGTGAGAAGGTGCTGCCTGTTGCCACAAAGCTATTTCCATGACTTTTGGGTGCAAATTACTAAGAAATTATTATTGATGAGTGCATGAAAGTGTTCAGGCATGTTCTTAAAGCCTTTATCTTTAATAATATCTATTATCATTTGAAAATGTTGCACTGATAATTTCTTATAATTTTTTGGTTTTTGTAAAAAGAGGCACTAAAATTTCAAATAATTTTTTTAAGACAAGTATTATGAATCTCAGACAAAAATCCCTTTTTATTATTATTCTAACACACAAAAAATCATATGTTTTAGGTGATTAGTTTTTTAAAAAAAAATGTACCGGAACATGAAAAAATGTGAAACTGAGAAAAACAGCTTTAAAGTTTATATATTGATCACTGACTCCTCACATGAGTCAGAACATTCCTGCTGCACAGTCTGGACCCTCTGTATTCTCACTTGTTCTTTTCAAGTTCCTCTTCATTTTTTTTCTTCTTGGCCAGTTCTTCAACTATTTTATCTTTCAGGACTGGCAGCTCATCAATTTCTGTATATGACTACTATCATGATTAGCACATGTATTGTGTGAACTGGGCCTTCTAACCTCAATATTACATGTGGTTTCATTGTCTATTCTATATATATTTCCTACATTTACTTTACTATGTTTAGTAAAACAATTGCCTGTAAAATTTCTCTTACGAAATGTTTTTGGCCTACAAATATCACATATTCAACAATAACTAGTACAAATTATTATTCAGAACAAATAACTGTTCACAGCCAAAGACAAAAGAAAAACTAGCATCATTGGAGTTACAGTGGTACCAGCAGAAATCTTGAAAGATTCCTTATAAAACAAGGCTTAGTTGAGAAATATCTGTTCAGCATCACAAAAGTTATGATCGATTTTCTGAAAGTTTACGAAAAGGGGCGTGGCAAAAACTCAGCACACACTAATCTAATAAGTAAATTAGGTATAAAAATTGCTCCAATGAACTTTTTAACTATACATTTGTAATCTAGAGGGATGACATACTAAAATGTAATAATAAAAAGGTGAATTTAACCCTAAGTAAATTAGCTTCTCACCTTAAGTTCATTTAGAATGAGGATTTCAAAAACCATTCGCAGAAAGTTCAATACGATAATGTATTAATAATTTAGAATTATTTATTAATTTTATTTACATATTTTGATGTTTAGTGTTATTAGTATTTTCATGAGAATTTTCGTGTTCTTCAGAAGATACTAAATTTATAACAAGTCCGGCATTTATCTAACATTTATGCTGTTCATACATTCACAGAAAGGGAGAGAGAGGTAGAGATACTTGAACAACTCTTCAGTTTAATAATGTGAAACAAGCTTCGAGCTCTTCTATGAAATAAATTGAAGAACCTTCCAGTTTTCTTTCCTAAGATGTTTTTCTTAGAACATAAAGACAAGGCTTTTCCTGCAAATACAATTACTCATCTTTACCACTTTAATTTTCGATGAAAGTGCGTATGATCGAGATAACTGTAATGTTTGGCATTTTACGATGCGAGTGAACAGCTGACCATCACGTTCCGGGAGTCTGGAAATATCGCCGACCCTGACCTATCTCATCCAGTATTTATAGTTTCACTATCGCAAGCGCTCCACATACCTATATACATATTTTAGAAGTAGATGTGCACTATTTTAGCGTTAATGTGGGTCTTGGAGCGTTCTACTTTTTATTTCTGTAATTCCGCTTTCCTGGCGGTCCATTTTCTCCATGAATATCGTATAAGGTTGAATGCGGTTTACAGTATATTCCACGCAATAATTCTATGAAGAGGTTTCGCTGAAATACATATTTTTAGGTTCATGTGTTTTGCGAAAAACACAATTCAGAAAGCAAACTTCAAATCAGCACTAACTCGGTATGTTTTAAAAAGCGCTACTAAGATTTTCAGGAAAATTCTTTCAATGGAACTAGCCCTTACTTGCTAAAATGTTCAATATTATAATGTTGATAAAAATAATTTGTATTTAAGATATTTACAGAGCGATCTTTGTATAATTTTGCATAAATGGCAAAACATAAACTTAATAAACTTACGCACAATATAACTTTTTAATACAAAATTTATTTCAAATAATATTGTTTGTGTAATACCATTTCCTATTCCTCATAAATACGAGGGCTGTTCAATAAAGAATGATCACAATTTTTTTTGACAACGTACCTTTACTCATCCCCATAATTTTGATGCTCCTTCTCAAAATAGTCTCCCCCGAATGCGGTGAACTTGTACCAGCGTTTGTGCCAGTCTTCAAAGACATGCTGGAAATCATTTTTGAGAGATCCTTCAAAATCGCCTCCGCAGCCTTCATCTGATGATGGATAATGCCTCCCACGAAGGCGTTTCTTCAAGTTACGGAATAGAAAAAAGTCACATTGGGCTAAATCCGGACTATAGGGAGGGTGAGGGATGCACACCACGTTGATTCCTGCAAGATATTCAGCAACAACATTGACAATATACGGCCGCGCATTATCGTGGTTGCAGCATCCAGTCTGCTTCACGAAAATGTAGTCTTTTGTGCCTGATATGGACTTGTAATTTCTTCAGGACATCCTCGTAGTATTGTTCAGTTACTTAAGTGTGTACACGTACAACATGCTGATAAACCATTCCATAAATATCAAAGAATGAGATGACCATAACTTTCCCAGCATAAGCAACCACTTTTGCTCTTTTGGGTGTTGATGGTGAAGGAGATTTCCACACTGAGGTTTGCTGTTTGCTCTCAGGGTCAAAATGATGTAGCCAAGTTTCATCAGCAGTGATTATGTTTGGAAGAAACTCCTGATCTTCCTCTAATATCAACTTTAACTGCATGGAGACCTGGATGCGAATGTCCTTTTGTTCGGGAATCAACAGTCTTGGAACCCATCGCACACAAACACGTCTCATGTGTAATGTTTCTGTCACCAACGTGTGGGTGGCACCCAATGAAATGTTCAGTATTTCAGAAAGTGATCTTAAGGTGATTCATCGATCCTCTCTCACAATGGCAGCAGCATCGTTGATGTTTTCTTCCGCAAGAGCAGTAACTGGAGCACCGGTTCCACCTTCCTTTGAAATTAATTGTCTCCCCTCTTTAAACATTTTAAATCACCTTCGAGCTGTGCTGTAGGGAAGAACAGACTCTCCATAGGCCTCCTGTAGCATTGTATAGACCTCAGCTGAATATTTGTTGAAACGAAAGCAGAATTTCAAAGCCGCATATTGTTCCTTGCATGTTACCTCCATTGCAGCGGTAGGCGATACTGAAAATGTCTGAACTAGCCTGGTTCTCACAGGTGGGAACCAGGAGTACCAACAATGAAACTACTACGTCGTGTTTGCTTCACCTTAAGCTAACAGAATATTTAACTCTTATTATTTTAGTTACTTGATGGAAATCAATTGTTGGAAATCCCGGTCATGGCGTTGAATTTTTAATGTTGACTATCCATAGCCTATAGACGGCTAGTATGAAGAATTGATTAATTTCCATCAATTAACTATAATAATAAGGGTTTAATGATGAAGCCTAGGACTCAAGTACTTACGATAGTAAGTCGCCACAAACGGTGTATCTCGGATACGAGAGCCCCTAGTGGTTTACCTGGGAAATATACGAGTCAGGAGAATTTAATGTCAGGACGGCACGTTGGCCATGGTAGTCCAATGGGTTAGAGCGACTGGATGGAAACCAGGAGAACCGTGTTTCAAATCCCGGCCATGGCATTGAACTCTTCATGTTGATTCTATCCATCAAACAGTTTTGTTTGCTGGCACCAGTGCGCATGTGTGTGCAATGATTCTGCCGCAATCCGCTAGACAGTGGTAGTAGCAAAGATGGCGATTAGTTAACAGAAAGTGTTTCGTGTTTTGCAGTTTGTAGAGACCGAATCTGTAGTTACTGTGCAACGTGCGTTCCTCATTATGTTCGGTTGTGATCCTCCTAGTGATAATAATATTCGTAGATGGTATCATCAGTTTGAAGATACGGGCTGCCTTTGTAAAGGGAAGAGCACGGGACAACCAAGATAAGCTTAGAGACTGTTGAGCGAGTGAGAGGATCGTTCACTCGTAGCCTAAGGAAATCAGTCCGGAAAGCTAGTAGTGAATTACAAGTTCTGTGTCGACTGTTTGGAAAGTTGTAAGAAAACGCTTACGGCTACGTCATTACCGTTTATAGTTATTACAGGCTCTAAAGCCGACAGACCACGGATTACGCGCCAACTTCGCAAACGACATGTTGTTTCATGACGATGACGATTTTATGGATCGTGTCGTCTTCAGTGATGAATCGATCTTTCACCTTAGTGGACATGTTAACACTTATAATGTGCGCATCTGCGACTCAGGAATTCCTCACGAGATGGTACAAATGCAACGAGATTCCCCTAAAGTGAATGCTTTTTGTGCCGTATCCCGGCGAAAAGTTAATGGGACTTTCTTTTTTTGGTGAATCTACTGTAACTGGCACTTCTTACCTTGATACACTAGAGCAATGGCTCTTCCCTCAGTTGGAAGAAAATGAGCCAGATGCTACGCCACCTCACTGGCATAACGAAGTACGCGATTGGTTGAACGTCACTGTACCCGAGCGCTGGATATGCCGCAAGGGCCCCAATGACAGGGCGTCCTATGCATGGCCTGTACGTTCTCCTGACCTAACGCCATGCGATTTTTACATTTGGGGGCTTCATCAAGGATCGTGTGTACGTGCCTCCGCTACCAGCTGACCTCCCTGAATTAAGAAACCGGATTGAAGCAGCTGTTACTACAATTACTGAATACACACTTATCAACGTTTGGGAAGAACTCGGCTATAGACTTTATGTGTGGCCTGTGACAAAGGGTAGTCACACTGAACATTTATAAGGTTCTTGGTAAAACTGTTTGAGTTGCTTTTTCTTTTGACATATCATTTATAACTGTAAGTTGAATGTAATAAGTGTTATAAAGAACTAAAACCCCGATATTAATTTATATACATCCTGTATTCACACACTCTCACACCTGTCATTTAGTCACCAGCTTCCTACTATGTGCCACCCGTGCACCATTATCTCACAATGGGATAATCATACTACTTAACAACCCACAACTCTAACCCTCCTAGGTGCCTTTTTAGCTATTTTAATCGATTCCCCTTTTAAATAGCATTACCTTAGCCCAGTGTATGTATTCTTTCTTTGTTTTGACATTTAGTCAGTTTGGCAGTACTCTTCAACGTGTTGCGAACTTCTTTCAGCACGTAATCAAAAAGCAACTAGTGTAGAAAGCAGCTCCATTTTGTTGTATGTAAACATCTGAAGCTCTAGTGCAATGTTTACTTCAGAAATAGTCTAGATGACAACTCCATTACACACTGCGTTGAAAGCAATTTTAATATAAGTTGCAACTGCGCATGCTTGAACAGAATTAGAACTTTAGAACCCGTGGCCCATAGAAATATTAAACGAAATACACGTCTGAAAATGTTTGTTGTCAGTAATTTGATGTTCATCTTAAATATCAGCTTTCTTATTTATCATTTTTTGATTGTGCTGTTCATAAACACATACAGGTATGCGAAATTGTGTTCTGTTTGCTGTATTATACTTGCAATCAGGTTCACGTTGGTTGATTTGTGATCAGTTATATCCATAGTTTGTCATGAGTGAGGTTATGTTAACAGGAGATTCCCTTTTTATATGGTTTATACCAGGTAAGTCAGCTGCCCCTTATTCTCGAGTTCTATGCACTCCGCATTGTATACTCCAATATGAAAACCTCGATCCCATTACTAGGTTCTACCCGCGTATTTAACATGGATGTTAAACCCTAGATGACAGTACTAATATAGATGGTATCACCTATCTTGGCCCCTACTTTTCAATATATACATTTCTGATATTCCTGACTTAGCTCCGGCGTCTTTAGCTCTTTACGCTGATGACACAGTACTATATTATTCTCATGTTAATCTCCAGCAAGTACAACAAGTAGTACAGCTCTCTTTAGATCGCCTAACTCATTGGTTCAGCACTTGGCGGATCTCTTTGAACCTTCAGAAAACCGAAGCTAAACTCTTTACTCTTTGCCGATGTACTCCGCTTCCTCCGTTGTGAGGAACAATGCCCTTGGCGCCCCACTACAGCTCCCGTTAAATATCTTGGAGTGCTTTTGGACTATGTTATGCCAAAGGTTCTACTCAGATTAGTCCTGTACCCGTAGGACCAAGAACCCCGACCTCTTTCGACCAGGGAGTTACCGAGCTGTCCCGAAAGGGCGCCCGGCACCTCCGTGGGGCTTTCCATAGGACCAGACCTAGAGACTAACAAGCCTCCCCATCTGGTCCTGTGGACTCAAGACGGGATGGAAGTGGATACGCCGCTTACGCGCGTCAACTCCAAAATGGGAAGGCTACCGATATGACCTCGGTGGGGCCACTTGGTGATATAGAACACCTTCTACTAGCTATGCTGGAATATTAATGGCTTCCCTGGACCCTCCCGGAGACGTACCCGATCTCCCACGGGTATCGGCAATCACTTCCCCCTCGAGTCCAACCCAATCCGAACAACTCCCAATCAGAGAGGGGCTCGAATGTTCGGCCCGAAGTTCCTCTAGTAACGTCAGAGGTACCACGAGTGCTAGGGGTCCGCAGCGCCCGCACCACATCAGCTGAAGGGAACGGATTCCCTCCCCTACGGGAAGTGCTTTTGGACTAAAATAAAATAAAATCTGAATATCATACCCCGGCTCCTTGAAACTATACCGGGGGACACATTCAAATTTTATATTTATTATTTCTTAATAAAACATTACATTATTAATAATACATAATTGTTTCAGATTTCTACAACTACAAAAACAAAATTGATAAAACACACAAAAAAACTATTAGTACCTATAATACAACAAAATTTACTGGTAACCAGCAAATCTCTACTGATCACAATACTAATATTCTTTTAACTACTTAACCAAACATTAGAGATAAATTTAAATAACAAAAAATATACAAAACTACAAAAAAAACTACTGATAGTTGCTGGAAGCCAGCAATTCTAATTTAAAGTGGAAAAATCTCAGCTAACTTTATTTTATTTATAACATATATTTAAAAGTACTGGTAACCAGCACTTATTTTTAAATTAAGCACAAGAATAATAAATTTATTTGTTCTTTTCTTTTCTTATTTTAATCTTCTCAATTAAACATATAATTCAAAAAGAAATTTATATATTACATCTCTAATTTAGATGATGAGTGCTTTAGTACATGGTTTAGTGCTTTTGGACTCTCGACTGACCTGGCGTGCTCACATCGATCGTCTTATATCACTTTCAAAACTCTCACCTCTGTTACATCGCCGTTCCAGCCTCGGCCTACAGTCTTCATTGTTACTCTACAAATCACTCGTTCGTCCGCTTATTTCATATGCCTGCCAAGTGTGGGGGGGGGGGGCCGCACACACATGTCATTTGCGTCGTCTTCAGGTCATACAGAATCGCTTCATACGCATCGCTACCAGCGCTCCATGGTTCATCCGTAATCAGCAGCTCCATCACGAACTAGGACTCTTACCTCATCAAGACTACATTCGCAGGATCGCCCGTCTTTTCTTTTCCACACTGCAAGAAGTTCCAGGAGCTGTGCATTATAGCATCGGCGTCCGCAAGCGCCAGCCCTCACGCTTAAAGAGGAGACTACCACAGGACCTTCTTCTGAGTGATACATCTGATTCGAGTGATTCTAGTGCTTGATGTCTGTCTTACATCTACAATATTGACATAATTTCTCAGAGAGTATTATTGGAGTTCTAACTTAATGTAGTTAGGTGTGGCCGGTTAGCCTACCCCTGAAGGTTATTGTTCTTCAGTTTATTGTTCCCTAACTTTCTTTTCACTCTGATCTGTGAAACATTGTACTGCTGATCGATCAATTAAGAACAGGAACGATGTTATCGCATCGCGTGTAATATATTCGTAATTAGACAGTTGTCGTTTGCATCTCTGCAAATGTTCACTGGAACAAGCGAATACTATATGTTAGACGGAATGTTTGTATCACGCGTGACTAGGTATCTCAGTTGGAACGAGCGCAAAACTGCGATGTCATCTGTCTACTGTGAAAGTGGTTCAAATCCTGTGTATAGGTATACCAACTTTTCTCTACCATGAAGACTCACAATTTGCAAATATTATTCAGAAAACTGTTATTGCTTTTATTTTTAATTGCTTTATTTATATTTTATGGCAATGTTTGATGTTTCTTTATTAGTGAACAACAAATAGGTAGTTGTTTAAACACACCGATAGGTAGGTGCAATTGAAATAAGGAAAATTTATACAATTTGAACACAGAAAACATGGAAATTACAGTATGAGAGTTTAACATGGAGGTTAAACACTATTTTGCAGACATAGAATTATTGTGCTATTAAAAATGTCGTTTCAAATTGGTATGTTTTGTGACGCTGGAATGACCCTTTTTCTATTCCTGGAACACGACTCTTCTAACGAAGCAAGTGCTCGAACTGATGACCTTGCGTAATGCACGCCCTCGGGGACTTTATAATTAAATTATTGTGAATTCAGTTTCCAAGTTTTGAAGAACATAGAAAAGAGTATTTACAATGAAGAGACTAGAACCTGTGTCATTGTGAGTTAGGGCACAGGAGAGCTATTTCGAGACTTGTCTGAAAGCACTTTCTGGGTTCAGTAGTACGACTTGCATGTCTGGCGCTATTCCCTTGTCACCTCACGAGTTCTCGTGCTTGATTTAACCTTTTAAGACAGTTTTAATCATTTGCTATGTGTTGTAATATTATTACATAAATGGCAAACGCTCTTATGTATGTCAATTGAGATGCATGACACGTAAGCCCGCCTTCTTAGCGTCGATGGTAGCATGTCTGCCTCACGTTCAAGAGGTGTCGAGTTCAAATCTCGCTCAGGGCGAGTTACCTGGATAAGGTTTTCTCCGGGGTTTTCCCTTAACCTCAAAGACGAATGTCGGTTACTCTAAACTCCATGGATCCTGGACTCATTTGAACATCATTTCATCCAATTCATTCACAGCTTGATATGACTTAACGTTGGAGGACGTAAATTACAAAAAAGGGGGACACTTTAAGTAAACATTTAAATAAATAGTTGTTTAATAATAAGATGGATGAGGCGTGTCTCTAATGTTTTCCTAATTTTTGACAGCTAACCGTTGCTCGAAGTACAAGATTTATCCATTTTCTTATTAGCTGACGTTGTTAGTGCATTCATACGATAGGTCAATTTTTCCAAGGCGTTTACTGAATTACTTTGCCATGTATACTCTAATAAAAGGTTTGTTAAATCGCCTGGTAACCGGAAAATAATAGAGAATATAAGCAGTATGGCAAATTATTACAGTAAAATTTGCTTTTAAAAGCTTTCAAATGTTTCTCAAGAATTGAAGAGGATGCGCATTTTCATAATTTTCTAATTCTCACTCTTGCATAAGCAATGATTTTAGACTTTTAATTTACATTTAGACAGGTTGTAGTAAATGTGTACAGTGATAGATTTTTAAAGATCGTGTTGCATGTTAAACTCAATTCTCTTTGCATGAATCACTAGAGGGAAATGTTTAATGCCCGGTTAGAGTAAAACAAATCAAACCACCTGCTGATTGCCAATCAGTTAATGTGTAATCAATTTGATTTCTCAGTGAGCTGTACAAACGCTAATCACCAATCAACGAGTATTCATTAAATGACTGCCGAAATAAATCTGACAGCAGTGCATTTTAAGAACCAAACTCAGCAGACGTGCTCCTTTCTTTATTTGTTAAAAAGACGCAGAGCAAGACCAGATTTAGAGATCTGTCTGAGGTATCCTCAATAATTGAGTTGTGAAATAATGGGTCGCGTTTCTAATAATAAAAGAAATAGTTGACATTTAAATCCCAGGAACCCTGAAATTCACTTGTTCATTTCAAACAGTGCGACGGTGGACCGAACCTACAGAAGCTTTTGTAAAGAGGCTTACAAAGATCAGCACCTGGGGAAGTAGCTTTAGTAGAAATAGGAAAGACAAGAAGAAATGAAATAGTAATGGAAAGAATAATAACATTTTCATATTGGTGTTTGGCCAAAGAGGAAGGTGAAGCTATGAAATTATGCATGAGACAGCATAAAAGATTAGTGAACTCAAATAGCTGGTGAGCAGAGATAGGAGGAATTATGGAGAAAATAGGAATGGGAGATATATGGAGATTAGAGGAAAGGAATACAAGTGATGTGGGTAAATTGGTAAAATGCAGAATAGAAGATATAGAAAGGCAGGAAATATGCTGAAGTCTAGAAAATATGACATCATTACAATTTTACAAGAAAATAAAAAGAAATTGCAGACGAGAAACATAGGTAGACAACTGCAATAGACAAGAGAGAGAAGGGTTAGCATGGATGAGAACAGGAACAATATTTCTAAGAGGGATAAGAGGTAGGGAAAATGGAATTTGTGAATTGTGTGGAGGAAAATAAAGCATAGAACACTATGTAACAGAATGCGAGAAGGTTGCAATGTGGAGAAAAAAGGTTTGGGAAGAAAAATGGGAGAAAGTAGAGAAGAGGATAGCAGCTATAAAATGTTAACGGGCAGAGAGGAAAAGAAGGTAAGAAGTATTGGTGAGTTCTTGCACACAGAAAAATAAAATGGGCCAAAAATGTAAATAATATCAAAAAGGAAGATGAGGGGGAAGAATGGGACTAATTAAATAACAAGGAGGCATGGAGGTTAAGAGCTACCTGACAGAGCAGAAGACCAGGTTGTCATGTAAGCCAAGGTAGTAACAAGGTAAAGACAAATAAATGTAAAGAAGATAAGAAAGGAAGATGAGGGGGAAGAAAGGAACTAATTAAGTAACAAGGAGGCATGGAGGTTAAGAGCTACCTGACAGAGCAGAAGATCAGGGTGTCATGTAAGTCAAGGTAGCAACAAGGTAAAGACAAATAAATCTGGCCACAAGATGTAAATTGTAAAATTTTGGAGTATGCACAATAAATAGTCTAATCTAAAAAAGTGTGAAGTTCTGATTAGATTAGATTTATTTACCAGTACGTCTCAATATTTTATATTGGATTTGTAATGGATATTATTTATTGTCATTTATTCAATACGCATATGTTTAGATATCTTTTGAGCAGGTATGAAAGATAAATTGGCAATAATATATCATTAAAACAGATTCTACTCACAGTATTATCAAGCTAATTTGTTATTCAGATAATCTTGTATAGAATAAAACGATTTTGACCAAAGATACCCTCTTCAAGCAGTTTAAAATTCACTGTAATTAGGTACCAAATTTTTCTCCAAAGTTATTAGGAGGATCGTTAAATATTTTGATGGTTTTATAATACACATCTTTCTGGAATAAAGAAAGTTTAGCGTTGGGGTGCTGCATGTAACACTTTTGTCTAGTGTTTGTCTCATTGCTTTTTCTAAATGAGGTCCAATTGCAGACAAAGAATATTATATTAGAGAATATTTTAATTTGTAGGTTCGTAGATTTAAAAGTCTTGTTTGCAGAAATTTAAAAAGCTCTTTATTGCAGCAAACAGTAACTTTGTACACTCATTAAAGCTGTAAAAAGACGTGACATATACAACAGCAATCTTCAAGGTCGTCTCGTTCTCAGCTGCACGTAAACAAATTAAATCACTGCGGCACACTTCAAATTCCACTGCCGCAATAGCCATCACACTACTCACACCGATCTTTAAATATCTTGCTGGTACTAAGTGGAAAATCGTGGGTAGCGGATCGTACAGTGTTGTTGCGACTTTATCGCGCACTCATCCGTTCCAAATTAGATTATGGTAGTATCGTTTATGGCTCCGCACGACTATCTGTGCTGAAGAGATTGGACACAGTCCATAATTGTGGCATACGTATAGCAGTTGGGGCATTTCCTACGAGCCGAGTTATAAGCCTGTATGCTGAGTCTGCAGAACCTCCTCTGCAGTACAGGCGCAACATGTTATTAGCAAATTATGGCTATGGACTTAATTGCATGCCCACACATCCAACGTTTACGCCGTTCTGTAATACCTTCATGGACGTGCGTTATAGGAACACTTCTATTAAACCAAAGCCACCTGGTTTTCGTTTCCGGGAGCTCCTTAGACAGCTCAATACCGAAATGCCTAAGATGTATCCTAGGGAGAGAGGACATACCCTACTTGGTTGTACAGAGCGTCCCACGTTGATCTGGGCATGACTAAATATGATAAATCTACCATGTATATGTCTAGTATCCGCACATGTTTTTTAGAATTTTTATCGCGATATGAGGACCATTTTATAATTTATAATAATGGTTCCAAGAACTCAAATGGTGTTGGTTATGCTTACGTGTGTGGAACCGAACCGTATACATTCGGATTCGACATTAGCACTTCCATTTTTTCTGCAGAGCTTTATGCAATATACCGGGTCATTTTACACGTACGTCGACGAAAGTTGGGGGACTGCTTAATCCTGAGTGATTCCCTCAGTGCACTTCAAAGCCTACGGCAGTTGTACAACTGCCACCATATTGTGCAGCGTATACAGGATGCCCTCCATGTTTTACACGCTTCTGGCGTTACCGTGGTGTGTGCATGGATCCCTGGTCACGTAGACTTGCGGGGAAATGAAATGGCGGATTCGGCAGCCAAGACGGCTACCATGAAGCCGAGGGTTCGAGTACCATCTGTAACATTGGAAGATTTTAGGGCCGTATTGCGGAGAGCTGTGCAAACCTGCTGGCAGGAAGAGTGGTCCGCTCTCCGCAATAATAAACTTAGATCTGTGTGAAGAACTTCCGATTCCCTGGGTTACCCCCTGTCGGTCATCTCGTCGCGAGGAGGTGAGTTTGGCTCGGTTGCGTATTGGGCACTGCTTTTTTACTCATAGTTTTCTTTTTAAAAAGGAGCCTGCTCCACTGTGTCCGTTTTGCAATGAAGCGTTATCTGTACGACACGTGCTGCTAGAGTGTCTTCACCTAGCAGACCTTAGGACGTCTCTGCAGCTGCCGGTCAGCTTTGCAGAAATGCTAGCGGATGATAACAGGGTACTGGAGAAGGTTTTTAGATTCTTTTCTAGACTAGACTTTAGGATTTAGCGAAGATAATTTATGGCATTTTAGATTTATATTTCTTTTGTTTTTATAGCTTTTTATGTGTATGTATTGTTTATAAGTTTATTTACATATTTATAGTGTTTTAGAGAAATTTATATCTGGCTTTTGCCATGACCAGCTTTTTTTTAAATAAAAATGCGCTGATAACCTCTGCAGTTGAGCGCCCTTATACGCATCATCATCACTACTCACACAACTAACAACTCAATTAACAACTGACTACGCTCTAATACTTTGAGGGTTTCTATACCTCCAGTCATTGTTCTACAAAGCAGTCGTTCGATAACAATCGTGACGCAGCGAGAAAGAGAGAGAGAGAGAGACGGAACTATCCTGACATCACTCTGTCTCTTTCTCTCTTTCGCCAAGCGTCCGATTCTGCGCCACTATCTATCTCTTTCTTTCCTGCCCACGCATTTTTGTTACAAATATTTATATTTGTGTAATATTCATTGCTTCCCTGTAGCTAGCTTCATTTTCTACGTAATTATAAATGATTCTTATAACCTTATTGTACTTTTTTTTCACTTTCTACTGAGATGCCCCACAATAATATTCCATGATAGAGTTAAAATATGCGTAATACACTAAGGCAAAGCTGATTTCATACTGAGTATTCCAATCCAAATATCTGTATTCTCCAACGTCAAGAAATGTGATGCTTTCAATTTATTCTAATCAATATTCCAATTTCTATCGCAGTGTGTGACGTACGATGAGTTATAAATAACTACTTTTGTTTGGTATATATTTACAGATAATTAATTAGCGATAAACCAATATGACATACAGCTAGAAACATAATTAATTTAATTACACATTCATTTAGTTAGTTTACCTAGTCAAGGTTTCTTCGATTCTTTATTATAAGAATTGATGCCTAACCTAAGCCTCTTTGAAATTACCTATCATTACCTACATATTTTATAACAAATTCTTGTTCCTCTCTCCCTCCCTCTCTCTCTTCAAATCCATATGCGGACATTTTCCTAAAAAATGCTTTAGAAAACTGCGAGAGTGATCTCCGAAGAATGGCGTATAAGTTATATCAAATAGCAAAAAAATAAAATAAAATCGATGACATCTAGAGGTATTCACCCAGTTCGGTTTAAAATAGTTATAGAAAATAAAACTACTGAAAAAGTGTCTAAACTATGTTTACTCGTGTGTGAAATATCATACAGATCAGAAAGATAGATAAAAATAAAATAAATTTAACTACATAACAGTTAAAATAAAATGAACCCTAAAGACTAAAGCAAGAAAAGAGTTAATAATACAACTGCATAAAGAATGGCTGTCCCAGTTGCAAAGAAATGGTTCAGAAACATGCACAATGACGCTACAACGTAAAAGAAATATACAACGAGCAGAAATGAAGTTCCTTAGGAGAATTGCTGGATATACGAAGGCTGTTCAATATAGAATGATCACAATTTTTTAAAAACGTACCTTTACTCATTCTCATAATTTTGATGGTCCTTCTCAAAATAGTCTCCCCTGAATGCAATGCACTTGTCCCAGCGTTTCTGCCAGTCTTCAAAGACATGCTGGAAACCATTTTTGAGAGATCCTTCAAAATCGCTTCCGCAGCCTTCACCACTGCTTCTGATGATGAATAATGCCTCCCACGAGGGCGCTTCTTCAAGTTAGGGAATAGAAAAACGTCACACGGAGTTAAATCCGGATTATAGGGAGGGTGAGGGATACACTTCACGTTGATTTTTGCAAGACATTCAGCAACAGCATTGGCAATATGCGGCCGCGCATTATCATGGTGTAGTGTCCAGCCTGCTTCATGGAAATGTGGTCTTTTGCACCTGATATGGACTTGCAATGTTTTCAGGACATCCCTGTAGTATTGTCCAGTTACTGATGTGTGTGCAGGTACAATATGCTGATAAACCATTCCATGAATATCAAAGAATAAGATGACCATAACTTTCCCAGCAGAAGCACCCACTTTTGCTTGTTTTGGGGGTTGGTGATGAAGAATATTTCTACACTGAGCTTTGCTGTTTGCTCTCAGGATTAAAATGATGTAGCTAAGTTTCATCAGCTGTGATTATGTTTGAAAGCAACTCAGGATCTTCCTCTAACATTAATTTTAACTGCATGCGAATGTCCTTTTTTTAGGGAATCAACAGTCTTGGAACCCATCGCGCACAAACACGTCTCATGTGTAATGTTTCTGTCACCAACGTGTGGCTGGCACCCAATGAAATGTTCAGTATTTCAGAAAGTGATCTTAAGGTAATTCGTCGATCCTCTCTTAGAATAGCAGCAGCAGTTTTGATGTTTTCTTCCGTAAGATCAGTAACTGGAGCACTGGGTCCACCTTCCTTTGAAATTGATTTGTCCCCTATTTACACATTTTAAACCACCTTCGAGCTGTGCTGTAGGGAAGAACAGACTCTTCATAGGCCTCCTGTAACACTGTATATGCCTCAACTAAAGATTTGTTGAGACAAAAGCAGAATTTCAAAGCCGCATATTGTTCCTCGAGTGTTACCTCCATTGTAGCGGTAGGCGATACTGAACATGTCTGAACAGGAACCAGGAGTATCAATAATGAAACTACTACAGCGTGTTTGTTTCACATTAAGCTAACAGAATATAATAAGATTGAATTTTAGTGCGAAAAATAATGTCCGTAAAAATTATGATCATCCTTTATTGAACAGCCCTCGTACAAGACTAGAAAAAAAAACTGAAATACGACATTTAAAATGGAATAATTAAATTAAAATAATAGAATACAAAATCAACTGGAAGCAGCATCTAAATAGAATGGATGAAAATAAAATTCTTAAAATAGCATATATTTACGAACCATAAGAACGAAGGAAGACCGAGGAAAAAATGGAAGGAGTAAGACTTTGGAGTCGGAACAGGATAAATGGCCTAAGCCGTGTTGGAGGAGAAGAAGAATAATCTTTATTTTACTCAGAGGATGTCAAAATCTCTATTTCCGGTGGAATTTGCCATCCATTTTTGGGTGGAACGGAATATCTACTCTACCTATTATTTACAGTACGCGCAAGATAAGTTGAGCGCTGGATTTACGGTGTGGTGTGGGTAGAGGGGAAGAAGCGAGAGCTTACGCTCTTTTGTTTCTGCAGTGTGGTCAACCTAGAAAAACACAGTTAAGAAAAGTACGTGTAAGATAAGCGAAGATATCACAAGTAACGTTGCATCCTCTGAAAACATTCCTTAGCTTTGCCCACACCAGCTCAATTGCATTCAGATCACAGTTATACGGAGGTAGACGAATAATAATGTGTCCCCTTTCGAGAGCCATAACATCCACAAATGTTCATACAAATATAAATCATTTTCAAGTAAATGCTGATGTACCACACTCGTAACAAGGATAAACTGGCAATTCGAGCGCACCAAACGAGCCTTTATGAAGGAAGCTTTAACTACAAAGTGATAATGTTATATAATAAACTTACAAATTCATTTAAACAAACTGCATCGTTAAAACACTTTAAGATTAAGGTTAAGAAGTTTTTGCATGCACACTGTTTTTATACGGTTAATGAATTTTTAGAACTATAACCATGTAAATGAGCACTGGGAGCATAGTACATTCACAAACCTGTAATATTCATATTATGACATTTCTTTAGTAAATTAGTCTATGCAAATACCACATGAAACCATAGAAAAGCTGCTTACTGTGTATATTGTATGTAATCAATTTGACTTTATGTATATACTGTATTTATACATTTTTACGTGTCTCACAACATGTATATATTGCCAAGGACGAACTAAAATTCTAATTCTAGCATACGATTGTTGTAAACTGGTTAGCTAATTAACCTCGAAATTGATCAAAACGAAATATGACGGACATGATAAAGCTTAGCGTATTAGCCACTAGATGTCAGTGTATAGCGCATTTCAAATTTCGAAGTTGTCATCTATGTTTACGGAGTTAAACGAAACTTACCGAATGAGGACTTGGAACCCGATCGCTCTTCTTATGGAGCGCCTACTGTAAATGGTGGAATCAAGGGGCATCAAAACGTGAATTTTAGTTGAAATCTCGGTACATGTTTTTAGTGGAAAGCAAAACTTCCCCTATGTACTATTGATAACTGATTTTAAATATATCTGCAATTAACTATCCGTCATTTCTTTTCCAGGTGTCGAGAGTTTTCTTGGATAACTGAAAAGCCTTAATTGATTTCTAAAAGTTTAATTATTAATAGTTAATGTATTATATAACGCAGAAAGTAAAAATAAGATATATGGTCATCTGAATATTTATATATTCACAATGAATCTTGGTGTTAGAACAAACAAAAGCGCAGTGTTCTGGGTTAAATTTCTGCTCTTTTGCAGAAGCATCCCTGGGTAGCAACTGTATCTTTTCTTGCCTGTTCCTTCACGCGACATTAAAACATCGGGAGAAACTCTCATTAGGAACAGCCAATGTCTGCTGTAAAGGTCAGATTTCGCTCTTGGGCTGACATTTTCTACAACTTAATTTGCTCTGCTGTAGACTACAAGGTCTATCGATTTGACTTTTGGTTACAATAACCACAACCAGACCAATAATCCCCACACGACCTTTTCTATCAGTGCAGGAAATTTCATGAGTAATAAAGTATACAAATAAAAGTAACATCAACTCACTAAAAACTGAATGTGTGCTTTCATGAATTGATTATTGTACAAACTGTCCTTAAAAATGCTTATTATTCTATGTACAAGGTGGTCTGGAAATTCTCGGCCTGATAGTGATTCATGCTTTCAAAGTACTTATACATATTTTACAAAATAATCTCCTCTAATATTAATATGCGAGAACTGTTCAATAAAGAATGACCAAATTTTTTTACAGTCATAATTTTTCGCACTAAAATTCAACCCTATAATATTCTGTTAGCTTAATGTGAAACAAACACGCCGTAGTAGTTTCACTGTTGGTACTCCTGGTTCCCGCTTGTGAGAACCAGGCAAGTTCAGACATGTTCAGTATCGCCTACCGCTACAATGGAGGTAACATGCGAGGAACAATATGTGGCTTTGAAGTTCTGCTTTCATCTCAACAAACATTCAGTTGAGGCCTATACAATGTTACAGGAGGGGTATTGAGAGTCTGTTCTTCCCTACAGCACAGCTCGGAGGTGGTTTAAATGTTTAAAGGGGGGAGATAATCAAAGGTAGACCCGGTGCTTCACTTAATGCTCTTACGGAAGAAAACATCAACACTGTTGCTGCCATTGTGAGAGAGGATCGACGAATTACCTTAAGATCACTTTCTGAAGTACTGAACATTTCATTGCGTGCCACCCACACGTTGGTGACAGAAACATTACACATGAGACGTGTTTGTGCGCGATGGGTTCTAAGACTGTTGATTCCCGAACAAAAGGACATTACATGCAGGTCTTCATGCAGTTAAAGTTGATGTTAGAGGAAGATCCGGAGTTTCGTTCAAAGTAATCACTGCTGATGAAACTTGGCTACATCATTTTGATCCTGAGAGCAAACAGCAAAGCTCAGTGTGGAAATCTCCTTCATCACCAACCCCCCAAAAAGCAAAAGTGGTTGCTTCTGCTGGGAAAGTTATGGTCATCTCATTCTTTGATATTCATGGAATGGTTTATCAGCATGTTGTACCTGCACACACATCAGTAACTGTACAATACTACAGGGATGTCCTGAAGACATTGCAAGTCCATATCAGGCGCAAAAGAGCACATTTCCGTGAAACAGGCTGGATGCTGCACCAAGATAATGCGGGGGCGGATATTGCCAATGTTGTTGCTGAATATCTTGCAAACATCAACGTGAAGTGCATCCCTCACCCTCCCTATAGTGCGGATTTAGCCCCGTGTGACTTTTTTCTATTCTCTAACTTGAAGAAACGCCTTCGTGGGAGGCATTATCCATCATCAGAAGCAGTGGTGAAGGCTGCGGACGCGATTTTGAAGGATCTCTAAAAATGGTTTCCAGAATGTCTTTGAAGACTGGCAAAAGCGCTGGGAAAAGTGCATCGCATTCAGGGGAGACTATTTTGAGAAGGACCATCAAAATTATGAGGATGAGTAAAGGTGCGTTTTCAAAAAAATTGTGATCATTTTTTATTGAACAGCCCTCATATTTTGTCCAGTAGTGTTCCAATGCCTTTATCCCCTCTCGGTAGTGTTGCTCTGGAAGTGCTGCAAAGTACCTATTTACAGCTGCAGTTGCTTTTTCATTGGTTGAAAAGCGCCCTACAGCGAGGAATTTCTTCAGTTCTGGAAACAGATGGAAGTCCGAGGGAGCCAAATTTGGGGAAAAGGGTAGATGTTCCAGCCCTTCATAGTACAGATCTCTCAATTGCACATAAGGTACATGACGTGTTGAAGCATATAGGTATGGGTCATTCATGGGCAGATGCAAAGTATGGGTATAGAGGCTTCTAGAAAGAAGTTAAGTTAAGATTAGAAGATATTGACAAACAAGACATTTTTGCCAATACAAGTGACAAAAGCTCACTGCGGTTATATAGAGAAATATAAACATCCTAGGGGAGGGAAGGATATATAGATATATGTAGTAAGTTAGGGCGAGAAGGTCTTGCTTGGGCGAGAACAGAAATTTGAAAGGTTTAGGTCAAGATAAGGAGCTAGATAAATGTCCATTGTGTGGAGAAAATAATGGAGATTTCCATTGTATATTGTAGTCAAACAAACTTATGGAGGGTGAGGGTGATGATGTTTATGGGCGCTCGACAGCTAAAATTATGGAGAGAGCAGGCCTGCCTACCTGGGAGTTGAACCACGTATCTCCTGCTTTTAGCGACTGGATGGAAACCAGGAGATCCGTGGTTCAATTCCCGGCCATGGCATTGGATTTTTCATGTTGTATTCTATTCAAAACGTGAGGCTATACACGGCTAGAGTGATGAAATGATTAATTTATACCAATTAACTTAAATAATAAGAGTTTAATAGCGAAGCCTGTGACTCAAGTACTTAAGATAGGAAGTCGCCACAAACGATGTATCTCGGATGCGAGAGCCCCTAGTGATCTACCGGGGAAGTATATAAGTCAATTGGAGAATTTAATGTCACGACGGCAAGTTGGCCATGGTAGCTCAATGGGTAAGAGCGACTGGACGGAAAAAAGAGATACTTGGTTCATATCCCAGCCATGGCATGGAACTTTTCAGGTTGACTATCTAGGCAAAGCTTGCCCATGCATCAGGTGCGAAGGTTTTTAAAAAATCGAGCTACTCCATATCCTTTAGAAATTGAAATTAAATGCTATTTGTTTGACTTTTTATTGTAAGTTATACTGTTTATACATACAATGAAATGATGCCAAAATGAGCCAGGATTCATAGAGCTTAGAGTTTCCTGAAATTCATATTTTAGGATAAGGTAAAACTCCAAAAAAAAAAAAAAACTTTATCCACACAATTCTCCCTGACTGAGATTAGAACTTGGGACCTGTTGAACGTGAGCTGAACATGATACAATTTACCACTAAGCCAAAGAATCTGTGAGACCCACACCCAAGGTATGAAGGGGTTTGTAATTCTGAAACTTAGGGTTATAAAGGTTTTTTTTTTTTTTTTTTTTTTTTTTTTGTAATTTCCGTCCTCCAACGTTAAGTCATATCGGACGAGGAATGGAATGGGTGAAATGATGCTCAAATAAGCCCAGGGTCCATAGAGCTTAGAGTTTCCCAACATTCGTCTTTCAGGATAAGGGAAAACCCCGGAAAAACCTTATCCAGGTAACTCACCCTAACCGAGATTCGAACTCGGGACCTCTTGAACGTGAGGCAGACATGCTACCACCACGCTACCGAGACGGGCATTATAAAGTTGACATCAAACTACAGGAAAGTAGTGTTAATCAACATTTGTAGCATTATTGCTTTTCGTTTGAGTTTTCTAAAGTGTTAAGGTGAGAAGATACTTCAATTGGGGTTAAAATTAACTTTCTTTAATTTTTACATTTTATTATGTCATCCCCTCTAGATAAATATATAGTTAAAAAGTTTATTTGAGCAATATTTTAAACCTAATTTCCTTATTATATTAGTGGGTGTTAAGTTTTTCCACGTCCCTTTTCGTAAACTTTTAGAAAATAGATCATAATTTCTGTAATACTGAACAGATAATTCTGAACTAAGCCTTGTTTTGTAAGAGATCTTTCAAGCTTTCTACTGGTACCACTGTAACTCCAATGATGCTAGCTTTTCTTTTGTCTTTGGCTGTGCATGTGAACAGTTATTTGTTCTGAATAATATTTTGTACTAGATATTGGTGAATATATGATATGAAAGAGAAAGTTTATAGACAATCGTTTTACTAAACATAGTAAAGTAAATGTATAAAATATAAATAGAATAGACATGAAACCACATGTAATATTAAGGTTAGTAGCCCCAGTTCACACAATACATGTGCTAATCATAATAGTAGTTATATACAGAAATTGATGAGCTGCGAGTCCTGAAAGCAGATGAAACGGTTGAAGAACTGGCCAAGAAGGTAAGACAAATGAAGAGCAACTTGAAAAGAACAAGTGAGAGTACAGAGGGTCAAGACTATGCAGCAGGAATGTTCTGACTCATGTGAGAAGACATTAATCAACATATAAACTTTAAAGCTCTTTTTCTGAGTTTCGCATTTTTTCAGGTTTCGGTACACATTTTCAAAAAGCTAATCAACCAAAGTATATGATTTTTGTCTGAGATTCATAATACTTGTTTAAAAAAAGTTTCTGAAATTTCAGTGTTTTTGTCTCACAAAAACTAAAAATTATAACATATTATCAATACAATATTTTCAAATAATAATAGGTGTTATTAAAGATAAAGGTTTTAGGAACACGTCTGAAAATTTTCAAATCCATAGCAATAATAATTTCTTGGTAATGCGCACCCAAAATCATGGAAATATCATTGTAGAGATACGCAGTACCTTCTCACCTTAAGCAACGCGCCTTTGAAATGTTCGTTCATTTGTTTCTTATCACAATTCAGGAATTCTTGTCGAACCGTAAGCTTTTTTAACGTAATTTTTAATACATTTGACTCTTGAACATCGTCACATTTACTCTCAAATTTATATTTTGAGACTGTTGTCTGGAAATATCCTCCACTTCATCCAGTAATCAAAACTGCGTCTCTGGAGTCTCAAACCAGAAAGCTGATTATACAGAATGTTCCGTGGAGGATTCGTACGGAAATCACTTCTGGGTAATACCTACTGTACAGTTTTTCACCTGTCCATCAATAAGGTTTCCACTGTCACTTCTTAAGCTATTTCACGTCGCTGAGATGTTACTTAAGTCACACTGCGTAAATGTGAACAAGGCATCTAGAGTCCTTTGTGATTACTAGTTGGCGGATTTTGCCCTATTACCTATTTTATCTCTTTGTTCAGAAACGTACGCTTTTAAGTTAGTGCCTATAAATGCATATTTCGTACGTTTGTGCCTATTCTGCTTATTAGTGCCTAAAACTGCCTTTTTAGCTAATTTCTTCTGCTTGACAACAGCTTTTACATTTGTTGGTTTCAACGTAAGGTTTTCGGAGAAGAGAAATTTCTTACTGCTGCACATTGGATATACAAAAAGGGGTTTAGCCACGTAGGTGTCTACCTTACAGACGTGTCACAATGCGCTAATGACTTCATGGAAAAATCTTAGAATTCGCTCAAGGACGAGTAGTAAAGACCAGGTAAATAATATTTTAATGGATTGACAAATGTCCTCTCTTTATGTGGGGAATGGAGAGCTCATTCTGTAAGCAATGTTTCAAATACACACATAGATCAGTTTCCCACGCAAACATGCCAAAAGAGAGAAACAACAGAAGTGTAATTTAGACAAACTGTTAATTCCTCAGAAACTATTGTAACTAGAAAGCTGAAACTTGGTATTATTTCATTCTTGATCTTTCAAAAAAATAAATGGTATAAATATGAAACAAATCTAACTAAAGCTTCAGATATTTCAATTTTCACCCTTAGGGCCCCCCCACCAAAACCCATGTTTTTGTTTTTTGACATAGTTAATTACTCCGCACCTTTCTGCACATTATGGTTGTTACTTAGTGAAATGGATGTATTTTAATTATAAGATAATATATGTTATTTTAACTTTGTGTGGAGCCATTTATAAAATTTGAAATAAGAGTAGAACTATTTCGCGTAGGGAACCGCAAAATAGTATATGTTCAGTGAATTTGTTGCAGCATATGTTGCGATGATTGTCCTTTTGTTATAGTGCACTTTAAGAACCATTTTAAGTGTTTACTTAGCAAATATTTAGTGCCTATTTAAGTGCCTATTTTGTCCATTTTAGTGCTTTTTGCCTGCATATTTCACACATTTTAGTGCCTATAAATCCGCTCCCTAATTATTACATCACTCTATGCCCTGACAAACTCACTTGTACAATAACACTTTCTGCCAAACCAGAAACTTACGAGATAGATCGCTTATACAGCAGTAGGACATTTCCACAGAACGTTCGAGAACGAGAAACTTTTAGAAGATTCTGGTATTCTGCCCATTGCATTTATCGTGTTTATAGTTGCCTTAGGCTACAGTGGTGGCATGTCCGTATTTATCATGGTCAACGGCACGCACATACACAAAAATTGTAAAAGTGTCCATATTTTGATATGCATAGAGAAAACACAAAAAGAAGAAAAAAAGAACCTTGGCAAAAAGTAACAGTACTACCGAAAATATGTCTGTATATGAACCCCTCCAAAAATATATATTAGCTTCGGTTTCATTGGTAAAGAGAGAAAATAAATTAGCATGGAGGAATGAAATTTAATCAGATTGCCTTAGAAGGTGGGGATTACACTGACTGACAAGAGCAGTTAATTAAACAGCTATGGGAAAATCATTAACTACTTTGATACGTGTCCCAGCCTAGTAAAACCTGGGGTACAAACCTAACAATAAATAAAATATGATCTGTTACCTTCACATGGGTTTCTCTACCCACTATTTTTATTTTGATTGAGCTACTGTCTCTAAATCATATCGGACGATGTATGAAATTATGTTCAAATAAGTACAGGGTACATGAGCTTAGAGTTACCAGACATTTATCTTTCAGGATAAGGGAAAACCTCCAAGGTTAAGTCATATCCGACGATGAATGAAATGATGTTCAAATGACTATAGAGGACACAGAGCTTAGATTTATCAGACATTCATCTTTCAGGATACGAGAAAACCTCTAACGTTAAGTCATATCGGACGGTGAATGAAATGATGTTCAAATGAGTACGGGGTACATATAGCTCAGAGTTACCAGACATTCATCTTTCAGAATAAGGCAAAAGCTCCAACGTTAAGTCATATCGGACGATGAATGAAATGATGTTCAAATGAGTACGGGGTACATAGAGCTTAGAGTTAACAGACATTCATCTTTCAGAATAAGGCAAGAGCTCCAACGTTAAGTCATATCGGACGATGAATGAAATGATGTTCAAATGAGTACGGGGTACATATAGCTCAGAGTTACCTGACATTCATCTTTCAGAATAAGGCAAAACCTCCAACTTTAAGTCATATCGGACTATGAATGAAATGATGTTCAAATGAGTACGGGGTACATAGAGCTTAGATTTACCAGACATTCATCTTTCAGAATAAGGCAAAAGCTCCAACGTTAAGTCATATCGGACGATGAATGAAATGATGTTCAAATGAGTACGTGGTACATAGAGGTTAGGGTTATCAGACATTCATCTTTCAAGATAAGAGAAAACCTCCAACTTTAAGCCATATCGGACGATGAATGAAATCATGTTCAATTGAGTACAGGATTCATAGAACTTAAAGATAATAGACATTCATCTTTCAGGATAAGGGAAAACCTCCAGCATTAAGTCATATCGATGAATGAAATGATGTTCAAATGAGTACATGTTACATGGAGCTTAGAGTTAGCAGACATTCATCTTTTGGAATAGGAGAAAACTTCCAACGTTGTCATATCGGACGATGAATGAAATAATGCCCAAATGAGCCTAGGTCCGTAGAGCTTAGAGTTACCGGACATTTGTCTTTCAGGATAAGGGAAACCCCCGGAAAAAGCCTTGTCCAGGTAATTGCCCCTGATCGAGATTTGAATTCGAGACCTTTTGAACGTAAGGTAGACACGCTACCACTTACGTTATAGAGATCAGCTGATTGCTTCTATGTAAACCCTGGGAGCATCAGAAAGAGCTTCAGAACTGGATGACGATGGACACTAGCATGGATGAGGCCCTTAACATTTCCAGTTCGAAGGTGTGTGACATCGTTCGTGCACATGCATGGTCCTCTGGTAAAATCCACTCGGAGGAGGGACTAAACGGGCAATCTCTGAGTGACAACAGGGAAGAAACCTCTACAAAGTTCACATTCACCGCCCAGCCACAACGCCTTGAGTATTGTCGCCGGTCCCTTGGTCTAAAACAGAGGACAATGAAGGAAATGGAAGACAGGAAAGTAGAATACCAGTGTTAGCCTACCGACTATGGAATATGTACTAAGATAAACTAAATGGCTAGTGGGTAAGCTGCTTAGAAGGGAAGGAACGGGTGTTCTCCTGCATACGTGTCACACTTTTGTGTGGCGTCTTATTAGAAACAGGATAAAATCGTGGGATGAACTTTTTAAGCTCAATTAAGACGTTATTTAACAATAATATTCCAATTGTGCACATTTTAATTAAAAAAACTGAATTTCTGCACAATTTAACATTTTTTCCTAAGCTGGACAAGACAATTAAAATCCACCTTAACAATTTGTTTAAGAGGTTTGCTAGAGAGTCTAGTAAGGACATTATTTATTTAAAGAGCTTTTTAAACAGTAATAAAGCATTATTTATCTCTGGAACTAATTTTAAAATATGCGTGTAATTTGGTTGTCAAATCTCAAAGGAATAGACCTGAAATTGTGGAGTTTTAAAATCATTTCCTGATGTAGTTTCCAAAAATATTGTAAAATTAGGTTTTGCACACTTCAGAGCTCTGTATGCTCTTTTATATCATGGATAGCTTTTGTTTCTCCTCGGCGCCGCTCCAAACCGTTACACCATCTGTTAATTTATTATTATCTGTTTGCCGCCCACTTGTGACTAGGTGCAGGCTTCTGTTTTTGTACTTGTTTCATACATGCACAGCCTTTTATGATTTATTTTTACCGAGTGATAATGTTATGTGACCTTGTATGACACCTTATCTCGTGGCGTCCTTTATACACTTGCAACTAAATCATTCATTTATTGTTGTTCAGTTGTTTACGGCACGAGATTTCCTAGAAAATTCTCCAAAAGTTTATATAGCAGTGGGGCTTTTGAGCACAAAACTGCCCAAAACTTTATATGGAAAAACGATTGTTGTTATCGTGGAATACATGTAATGACTCCTTGGCAAGATTCGGAAAGGGGACTTAGACCCTTGGCTTATAAAATATTTTGTGTCAATGCCCCTAATGAGATGCACCATGGAGGGAGAGGTGAGGAGAGGTTATATAAGGGAGGCCAGGCTGACTATGCAAAACTTATTCAGAATGAAGAGTACTTGACGTGTTATTTACAGAAGGATCAACAAATATTGGCCATAGAAATGCCTTAAACTAGCAGTGTTTTAATCAAAATCGTTTGATTCTTTTCGTAAAAATAAAACAATTTGAAAATTTTTCAGTGCATAAATTGGCATGGAGATTCTTACCTAAAATGTCCTCAGAAGATGCTAAACTGAAGTACCAAGTTTGCTATTTAACCAATTTTTAATTTTGTAATTTTGTTCACACACACAAATATGGTTTATTTCGGAAGGAAGGTAAAGCAGGTGGTTCTCTGTCATAGATTCCTTGCACGTAAGAAAGACTCAAGCCTGATAAAGGGGTCTGACAGCTATAGCATCAAGGGGTGTCCAAAAATAATTAATAATATTTAACACACACATACTTCTTTGTAAATTGCTAAAATAATTTTACTCACTGAGCTACAAAACGTGTGTTTCCAGTGAATGCCTGGAGATCACAATGAAGAAATGGAATAATAATGGAAAGAACAATAAGCTATCGGTATAGGTGTTTTGCCAAAGAAGGGTAAATTATGAAATTATGCATGAGACAGCAAAAAATATTAGCGAACTCAAATAGCTGGTGAGCAGAGATAGAAGGAATTATGGAGATTAGAGGAAAGGAATACAAGCGATGAGGGTAAGTTGGTAAAATGCAGAATAGAAGATATAGAAACACAGGAAATATGGGGAAGCCTAGAAAATATGAAATAATTACAATTTTACAAGGAAATAAAAGGAAATTGGGGACGTGAAGCATACGTAGATTACTGGAATAGGCAAGAGAGAGAAGGGCTAGCTTGGATGAGAACAGGAATAATATTTCTAAGAGGGATAAGAGGTACGGAAAAGAGAATTTGTGAATTGTGTGGGGGAAAAGAAAGCATAGAACACTGTGTAACAGAATGCAAGGAGGTCGTAGTTTGGAGAAAAAAGGTTTGAGAAAAAAAATGGGAGAAAGTGGAGAAGAGGATAGTAGTTATAAAAATGTTAACCGGCAGGGAGGAAAAGAAGGTAAGAATTATTTATAAGTTCTTGCAGAAAGTAAAAGAAAAATGGGCCAGAAATGTAAAGAATATAAGAAAGGAAGATGAGTGGGTAGAATGGGACTTATTAAGTAACAAGGAGGCATGGAGGTTAAGAGCTACCTGGGAGGGAAAAGACCAGGGTGTCATGTAAGCCAAGGTAACAACAAGGTAAAAACAAATAAATGTAGCCTAAAGTTGTAAATTGTAAAACATTGGAATATGCTCTGTTTACTGTAAATACGTAGTGGAGAGCGTTTTACTTTTTATAAACAATGAGATTAGTAACCCAAGGCAATTCGAACCCGGGATCTCTAGAACATGAGCCACAAACGCCTCCCCCTATACTATTTGTTGATTAGATAAGTACAGAAAGGACAATTCCATAATACGGTTTCGAGGAATGGCCCACCTTTTCTGTTGAGATCCGGATTGGACTGAACAGGTCGACAAATAGGCGCCAGGTGAGTTTGGTGTCGTGTAACATTCCACGATGTTTTACCCAAAACCTGGACGATAGCCAGGTATTAGAGGTACTAGGAGTATACAGAGAAGAACATTTTGACCTTGTGTATATTCTGGGATACCCACCATGTAGAGTACGGATGATCGTGGAAACCAGTTACTGCTTCAAGACCGAGCGAGGTGGATCTGAAGTTAGCGCCATTCGGGAGGCCTTGGTTCGATTCACATGGCGAGCTTCCTAAATAGGGTTTCCCAAGCATTGTGTGTACTGCAAACTAGGAAACTGGATTCTAAACGACTGCGCACACGGTCTTCACCGGCAGAGAACTATCGTCCCTACTGTAAGAAGCGGGGCACCCTCCGGGAGGAAAGATGAGGCGAGAGGGGACAATAGTGTGGCTGTCCCAAGGAACCATGCCAGTACTAAGAGCAGGGTTCCTCCCACCCATGGTGGTTCACCACAATACCACCATCGTGGTATGTACATTGATTATATGCAGTTATTTCCCTGTCATTTCTTTATTATAAAATAATTAATTAATGTTTAATATAACGTAATATTATCATCGTCGTGGTATTGATGTGCTACCAGGTGAATTCTGAAAAATATGGTACGAAACGGATAACGGTTTGAGGTTAATGTTGGAACAGTTTGACACCGTACATGAATGAAGTAAAGTCCCAGGAAACTGAAAAAAAAAAACAAGAAAAATATAGAGACCCAACAAATTACAGAGGTATTACGCTTCGTACGATACTGGATGACGGAATGCTGTGATGGATACAGAAAGAGGGAAGCTATCATATATCCAGCAAGATTTATAAAAGGAACGAGAACGGGAGATAATATATTAATCATAATACAGATAAATATTTAAGCTAAAATGTATTAACAGGGAGACGGTATGGTTAAAAATTAAAAAAGGGCCAGTGAAGCATTTATAAGGAATGTACAGTACTACGAGGTTGGTCTGAAAAGTTTCGGACCTAATAAGGATGCAATACATTTTTTTTTCAGAATTTTCATTCCTATTTATTTTTCAACACAGTCTCCTTGAAACTGTACACACTTCTCCCAGCGATGTTCCCATCTCTGTAACCCGTCCAAATACTACTCGGCGTTTTTCAACATAGTCTCCTTGAAACTGTACACACTTCTCCCAGCGATGTTCCCATCTCTGTAACCCATACAAATAGTACTTGGCGTTTTTCTATGCAAAATAATTGTTCACGAAGGTGATTGCCTCTTCATTTAACGAAAATCTCTGTCCTCCGAGCGCAATTTTCAGATGAGGGAACAAAAAGTAGTCGCTTGGGGATAGATCTGGTAAATAAAGCAGTTCAAACCGTAATTCGTGGATTTTTGCCATTGCAACCGCTGAGGTGTGAGACGGTGCGTTGTCTTGGTGAAACAAGATTCTCTTTTTCTGCAAATGTAGCCGTTTTTCCGCAAGTTCTGCCTTCAGCTCGTCAAGAAATAATGCATAGTACGCTCCTGTAATGCTTTTTCATTTTTGAAGATAATCGATTAAAATACCTCCATGACTATCCCAAAAACAGTCGCCACCACTTTCCCAGCCGAAAAAAAAGTTTTTTTTCTCTTTTTTTCTGAGCCGGTTCCCCCTTTGCAATCCACTGTTTGGACCGTATTCTTGTTTCTGGCGTACAATCCAATTTTCATCTGCAGTAATTAATCGGCGCCAGAACTCGGATTTATTGCGCCTAAACTGCGCCAGCAGAGCGTTGGAAATGTTCATCCAAACACGTTTTTGGTCTAACGTGAGCAAACGCGGCACTCAACCGCAGACATCTTTCTCGTTGCTAAATTTGATTTAATATGTGACAAACACGTTCTCTTGACACATTCATGGCCTCTGTTATCTCTCTCATTTTAATTCGGTGGTGGTCCAGCACAATATGGTGAACTTTGGCGATGTTTCCGTCGATAGTTGCCGTTTTTGGACGTCCCGAACGTTCATCGTCTCCCAAGCTCTTACGGCCACGTTTAAATTCAGCTGCCCAAATTTCCCTGTGGTGCAGAGTCCCCATATACAGAATCCAACTTATCTTTGATTTGCGTAGGCGTATTGTCTTTCAAAAACAAATATTTAATTACAGCTCGGTACTCGATTTTGTCCTTTTTCATAAGTACACTCACATCAACTCACTCAAATGACTGTTACATAACAACTGAGCGTCCAAAATGGCTGAAACTTTGGTGAGTAACTATCAACAGATCAGTAACGAAATTTCGCTAGCTTTTGTTTACGAGTGCTGCCATCTTCATGTTGAGTTCGGAATTTTTTCAGATCACCCTCCTATTTATATACAAATAATGAGTGCTGCGTAAACATAGTCACGGGAAGATACTGAAAAGTGCATGAATACTTTAGGACTTAAGAGTACAAAGTTACTCCATCCATTCATAGATGATATTCTAACATAGATAGGAAACTTTAATAAGCATTCAGCAGTAATTAATAATAAACAAGTAACAAGACTTATGTTTGTAGATGATATGGCGGCTTCTTTCATTTCAATTGTGCAGGCAACAAAGCTACTGAAGTAATCAAAAATACTACAAACATTTGAGGTTGAAAATAAATAAAGTGCAATCGATATTGGTGGTACTTAAGAAATGATAAAAACAAAAAAGACCGAAAATGGTGTTGGGAAGAAACGGAGTTGGACGTTACGAGGGGGCACAGGGGATTGCTGTGAACGGAATATAAAAATATAATCAGAAGGGAAACAATCAACACAGTTAATCAGAAAATGTGTGAACAAAATACCAGAAATAAATATTACGTGACTAGAAAAGATTTAGTGCCCGGTCCTAGAAGTAAGAATGTTGTATGCAACAGAGATATCGAGGCGGGAAAAAGGCTGGAAAAACTTGATAAAGTACACAGACATCTTTGAAAAATAACTGTGTGGTTCACCAAATAGAGTAGCGCAACTACTGCACTATTTGCTACGGAGGGAGTGGTAGAAAAGGCAGTCAAATAAACTTGAAGAAAAATGATCCACTAAAACAATGCATCGCTGCACAGGAGAAAATGGGGGGGGGGGGGGACATGGGTGCATTATATACAGAGGGCATTGGGAAATAAGAATGAGGGAAATAAGGACAGAAAGAAACGACAAAAGTTAAAGGTTTGTGGAACGTACTTTAGAACAAGCGTAGAGAAAAGCAAGAGATTATAAAACATTTCAGCAATTGGTGTATTAAAGATATTTGCAAATAAAATGAAGAAGAGAAAAAAGAATATGTGACAACGAGGCTCCAATGGGATGTATAAGAGTGAGTACAAATATAATGAACTTTAGTGGCATAAGGTAAAGAAAAAATATCCGTTATCCTGAAAGATGAATGTCTGGTAACTCTAAGCTCTATGTACCCTGTACTCATTTGAACATCATTTCATTCATCGTCCGATATGACTTAACGTTGGAGGATTTCCCTTATCCTGAAAGATGAATGTCTGGTAACTCTAAGCTCTATGTACCCTGTACTCATTTGAACATCATTTCATTCATCGTCCGATATCACTTAACGTTGGAGGATTTCCCTTATCCTGAAAGATGAATGTCTGGTAACTCTAAGCTCTATGTACCCTGTACTGATTTGAACATCATTTCATTCATCGTCCGATATCACTTAACGTTGGAGGATTTCCCTTATCCTGAAAGATGAATGTCTAGTAACTCTAAGCTCTATGTACTCTGTACTGATTTGAACATCATTTCATTCATCGTCCGATATCACTTAACGTTGGAGGATTTCCCTTATCCTGAAAGATGAATGTCTGGTAACTCTAAGCTCTATGTACTCTGTACTGATTTGAACATCATTTCATTCATCGTCCGATATCACTTAACGTTGGAGGATTTCCCTTATCCTGAAAGATGAATGTCTGGTAACTCTAAGCTCTATGTACCCTGTACTGATTTGAACATCATTTTAATCATCTTTTGCTATAACTTAACGTTGCCGGATATAAATTTATGGAAATATATCTCTTGTTAGTAATACAAAAGTCATTGAGAATTAGGACTTCAGAGGCTCGTCTCACAAATTTTATTTATCACGTTTTAAGCGTATATCATTTTAATCAAAATCATTTCAACCATTTTTGGGAAATCAAAATTGATAATGTATTTTCCATGAAATTTATAGTTTAAATGGAAGGATTTACTTTAAAATATTTGTTTTGCAGGGACTTATTTTTTGGGTTATACTGTTGATACCACACATGACCTTTTTTAAAAGAAATGTCATTTTTTCTGAAGAAATTTCGATATGAAATTTGTGAATGGAATATAATGCTTCCCCTATAAAAAATATTGAAACACTCATCAGAAATATATTTTCTGTTTTGGAAAATTCACAAATAGATTTTCTTGAATTTTAAAACTTCACTTTTATTTCTCTACGGCGTACATAAAAGATAAGAGATAGCTATGTAAACGTAACACCAGATTTCTTTCTTTTTCCCGAAAACAAATAGAACGGAATCTTAACTGAATGACATAGCAGTCAGTTATTAAGGTTTGCACCCCCCACCCCCAGGAGCCTACTGCGGGAGGTAGCAGATTGGTGATTCCAGTATCCCGAACCAAATCTCTCGATTGGGTGCCTCTGAGTGGTGAAAGAGATAATGTAAAACGCAGAAAGGAGGCCCTAATCTAAGTAAAATAAAGTAAATTAAATTAAAGTACACTCAAAGTAAAGTCAAAGTGAAGCCAAAGCTAAGTTAAAGTTAAGGTAAAGTCAAAGGAAAGTTATAGTAAAGTAAAATACAGTTTCTGAAGGGGCGCTGATGACCATGTACTTGAGCGCCCTTAAATATAAATCACCGTCATCAGTAAAGGTTTGACTAACGTTATATTGTCTTATTCCCAATGTACTTATAAGGTAATATGAATAAAACAATATCTACTAACGTGAAGTTTGAAGTAGATAGAATACGTGTTTTAAAACAGCGAAGAACGGGTAGAGAAATGTAGATTTGTACTTCTGGGTGAGTACAATACTTTCTCTATCTGAAATACGTAAGCGGCAAAGAAAGTAAAAATGAAACAAAACATCATGGCTATGTACCTAGAAGATTTGAGGTCTAAAATTACGAGCCAAGAGCAAGAAGACAGAAGAATGAAGGATTAAGGAATGTTAATGAATTTTGAAGCTAGACGACGTGGTGCGCATGCGTAAGACTGAACACCTGAGGTGCTCTCAAGGGGACCAAAAAGAATATGAAGATCGCTCAAGAGATGCCGACATCGATTGTTGCCGCCGTCGTCGTCGTCTTTGATAACACGAGGGAAACTTGCATCAGATGTAAGTGCTTTTGGCTTTTAGTGGGTCCTGCTTCGAGTCCCATGACCTTTATTGACTGAGCACGTCTCAAAGAGCTTTTATATCCCTCTCGAAAACAAGGGATTTGTAACATGCACAGCTATTGATTCCCGCGACTTTTACACTTCAGTAATCCAAGCAATTTTGTTCGGAGCTACCGCGGAGCTTTCTCCGTCCGTACGCAGCAATTTCCCAATTGTTTAACCGAAACGGTAGAGTAGGAAGGGAAACTCACGCACGTGTTACAGTCACAGGATTTCTCTACTCATTTCAACAAACTATTCGAATTAAAGCCAAAGGCTCTCTGCACTTTATGTAATCCAGATTGCCTATTTGCCTGTAAATACAATGGAACAGAGTAGGTTTAAGAATTAGTCAAACATTTTAAGGGTATGTATGGCTGAAATTTCATGAAAATCGTGAAAATAACAACTTTTTTTTATTTTAATTCTATAAAATAATTTAGACATTCCAGAATGTGAATAATACATAATTTGCCTCCGAACGCCATTTTTAAATGCTTATTTAAATGTCGGTGGCCTTTAAACTCTGTCAGAGTCACGCCCTCTTTTGCCTACATCTACATTCTTTGTCTGTTTTACGTTCTTAAATGTTCAATTCAAGAAAAGAAAAATAAGGCTTTCAGACAAAATAGTTCCTAAAATGTTGCCAATATATCAGAGGCTGGCTTCTACAACATTACTAGAGAGGTGCAAAACAGGAAAAACACAGAATGCCAATGAATCTTTGCATCATGTCATATGGAATAAGTGCCCAAAGGAAGTTTTCATATCAAAACAAAAATTGGATCTTGCTGTTATTAAAAGCATCAGTGAGTTTAACATGGGTAGTCTTAAGTCATTGGAGCTGCAGCAAAATATCAGAGGTGAAAGTGTAGTAGACTCAGCAAGGAAAACTTCAGTGCAGCGAGATCAGACTCGTATCCTGCAAAGCAAGAAGCGAAGTTGTGCAGAAGAAAAGCAACATCTAAAGAAGAAAAAGGTGGGAAAAGCAGCAACAGAGGAGAGGAAAAAGAAATCTGAGGGTCCAACCTATCAGCCTGGTGGATTTTAATGTCAGTTATGCAATCAAATCTTTAATCGCTGTTTTCTCAATGTTCATATTTTCAGCATTTTTCTTCCTGTAAAATGCTCCTTGCGATGCAGTTTTTGTACTACATTCATGAAATTTCCTACACAGGTTCAGAATATCATGAGGAATGGAAATTGCCCTAGGTTTTATTGTGAAATGTATACAAGCATATATTTTTAATTTTCAAACACAAAACTTACAGTTTTTTAGACAAAAAAAGAATATTTGTAAATTAAAAATATTTTGTGACCTAAACTAAAGGAGATACAGAAAAACCCAGAGCAATTTCAAAAAGTATGTGTATTATGAACATAGGGTTAAAATATTAGACCAAAATTAAAAATGTTTTGTCGCAAGGGACTTTTTTAGTGACGTAACAAAAAACATACAAAATTTATCATAATTTCTAAACTGCTGGAGAAAAATGGTTTAAATTTAGGTTGTAACATGTTTACATTATACTACACCCATGGTGTAAATTTGAAAAAGCTAGCTTTATTAGTTCAGAATTTGAAAATTTCAGTCATACATACTCTTAAACAGTTGATCGAATCACCTTTCGAGTTCTATTCTCTTTGATGTTGTATGTAAATTCATTCTTCCACAATAGTTCTGTCTGCGGCAGGATACGTAGAGCCAGACTGAAAATTACAATGCCATAGCCGGAATTTGAACCACGGATCTTCCAGTATCTTTCCGGCTGCTCTTAACCATTGAACTATCACGTCCAACCTGCCAGTATGACGGAAATAATCAGTTCTTCCACACTAGCCGTGTATAGATTAAGGTTTGGATGAGTAGAGTCAGACTGAAAAATTCAATGCCATAGCCGGGATTTAAACCACGGATCTCCCGCTCTCCGTGCGGTTACTCTAAACCTCTCAGCTACTATGGCCAACATACCGACATGACATTAAATTCTCCATCTGACTCGTATGTTTCTCGGATGAGCACTAGGGGCTCTCATATGCTATGAGACACGCATCTTTTGTGGCGACTTGCCACCATGATCATGACCATGACTTGCTGGCTGGCTGTATATAGCCAGAAGGTTTTTGCTGCGTGCCCACCCGTTAAGGGTTTTACCGCAGGTAAGGTATTCGAACGGGATTCTGTAGGATGGATATGGCCGTGCCGTGGCTCAGTGGTTAGACCGCTTGGCTCTCACCAAGGCGGCCCGGGTTCGATCCCAGGCGACCGCAAAGTGAGATTTGTGGTGGACAACACGGCGCTGGGATGAGTTTTCTCCGGGGTCTCTGGTTTTCCCCGCCATCTCATTCCACCGGTGCTCCATCTTCATCTCATGTATCACCAGTGTCATCGCCTGCGGTGCCGTATGTAGTAAAAGCGGGCGTTAAACACCACACATATTTTAGGATGGATATGGTGTGGGTTTTTAGATTAGACGAATTTTGTGAGGTTACAATTTGTACCTTCGGGATGAAAGGACAGGATGCAATTCCCTACACCCTGGTGTTTTGCCCGCCTTGGAAGCGTAGATGGTGGCGTGTCTGCCTCACGTTCAAGAGGTCCCGAGTTCGAATCTCGGTCAGGGTGAGTTACCTGGATAAGGTATCTTTCCGTGTTTTTCCTTATCTTAAAAGACGAATGTCAGGTAACTCTAAGCTCTACGGACCGTGGGTTCATTAGAGTATGATTTCACCCATTCCATTCCTCATCCGGTATGACAACGTTGGAGGACATAAATTAAAAAAGAAGGCTATCTCTAAGTACTTAAGTCCCGGGCTTCATAGTTAAACCACTATATTTTTTACTTCTTTATTATTGTTTTAATTTTTTTTAATAATAACCTAATTGTTTAACTATGAAGCCTGGGACTTAAGTACTTACAGCATAGTAAGTCGCCACAAAAGGTGCGTGTCTCATACCATATGAGAACCTCTAGTGGTCTACCGGGAAACATACGAGTCAGTTGGAGAATTTAGTGTCATGTCGGCACGTTGGCCATAGTACCATATGCGCGCGATAAGAAGAGCGATCGGACTCCAAGTCCTCATTCGATAAGTTTCGTTTAACTCCGTAAACATAGATGACAACTTTGAAATTTGAAATGCGCTATACACTGACCTCTAGTGGCTAATACGCTAAGCTTTATCATGTCCGCCATTTTTCATTTTGATCAATTTCGAGGTTAATTAACTAACCAGTTTACAACAATCGTATGTTATAATTTCAGTATGTTCTTGGCAACATATACATGTTATGAGACACGTCATAATGTATAAATACAGTATATAGATAAAGTCAAATTGATTACATACAATAGACACAGTAACCAGCTTTTCTATGGTTTCATGTGGTATTTTCATAGACTAATTTACTACAACAAATGTCATAATATGAATATTACAGGTTTGTGAATGTACTATGCTCTCAGTGCTCATTTACATGGTTATAGTTCTAAATATTCATTAACCGTATAAAAACAGTGTGCATGCAAAAACATCTTAACCTTATTTTTAAAGTGTTTTAATGATGCAGCTTGTTTAAATGAATTTGTAAGTTTATTATATAACATTATCCCTTTGTAGTTAAAGCTTCCTTCATAAAGGCTCGTTTGGTGCGCTCGAATTGTCAGTTTATCCTTGTTACGAGTGTGGTGGTAATGTACATCAGCATTTACTTGAAAATGATTTATATTTGTATGAACATTTGTGGATGTTATGGCTCTCGAAAGGGGACACATTATTATTCGTCTACCTCCGTATAACTGTGATCTGAATGTAATTGAGCTGGCGTGGGCAAAACTAAGGAATGTTTTCAGAGGATGCAACGTTACTTTGATATCTTAGCTTATCTTACACGCTATTTTGCTGAACAGCGCTCAACTTATCTTGCGCGTACTGTAGCTCAGTTGGTTAGAGCAACCGCATGGATCTCCCGATCTGCATCCCAGACATAGGAGAATTTAACTTCGTGTTAGCACGTTGCAATGGTAGCTCAGTGATTAGGGCAACCGGACTGAGACCGGAAGATCTGTATTCAAATCCCGGCTATGGCATTGCATTTTTTTAATCTAAGACTATATGTGTTAAATTAACATGATCTCTCTAAACTTTATCGTTTACAGTGAGTAAGGATCCCAGACGTTTTACCGGAACAGTCCCGGATTTTATTCTTTTTTGCTCAATTGTCCCGGTGTCCCGAAAAGTTTTACCAGGGACACTCAAGTCGTGGTTTTTTAGAGGATGGTTGATAATGAATGGTTTTGCGTCTTAAATACACAAAAGAGTCCACATATATTTTTTAAAGCACAAGTTCCTATCTGGTCCCAGTCTTGTAAAAAGTAGTTGGTGTTATAACTTAAACGCACCTTGTATGTCTGTGCCTGACAGATGACGCAGTTGCTTGCTCAAAGGAAAGAGAAGCCTCGTGGACATTAGACGCTCCTCGACTTCCTTGCTCTTTATAGACAGCTCCAGTAAGGGCATGGCCTTCGTTAGACTTCCGCGTTTCTCTGTGATCTGCAGCCCGTGGCCTGTTGCCTCCTGTAGTTCCTTCCATTCCTCTTCAGAGTGGTACTCTCCATAGATCTAAGTAGCAGCGCGCGAGGTGTATCCCACCATTTTATAACTTATATCGTGTCTAGGTAAGTGTTGGAGAAAGTAATAGAGTACGATTTCGTCTTCAGTGCGAAGAAAAGTGAATGTCGACATCGGCGTTTTATAATGGGATAATTTATTTGCGGACGGGAGAACTAGCAGAAGTAGTCCCGCCGCGTTAATGATTTCCTGGAGATGTTTACCTTCTTTCTTCCTTTTTTTCAAGGGAAAGTCTGTGTAAATATGTGCTCACAGAGAAAATGCTTTTAAGCATCCCTTATCCCTTGGTTTTTAATTTCATCATGTAAATGTAACGTATTTCATGGCCCCCTTTTTACTTCACTCAGTGAATAGATGCTTTGCAGTTCTAGAAAAGACAAGCACCCACTCAGCAAATCTGCAAATGAAACAGAGTGCCAAAAGCTTTATCGTAATTCTATGGATGTATGGACTAAATTTCATGTATGTCCGGATTTCTCTGTAAGGAAGTTTTGCTTTGTTTCATTTGTAATCAATTTCTTTGGCAGGGTACTCTATATAATTGTATAAAAAACTGTTAATATTGCAAATTAGAGAACCAATACTTTATATTAACTATGAAGGATATTGATGTGTGATCTTGGCTTCCGGTGAAGGCCGCGTCATCTTGGTCGAAATTGCCGACGTTTCGCTCATCTTGTCGTGAGCTTCTTCTGGGCTCACGACAAGATGAGCGAAACGTCGGCAATTTCGACCAAGATGACGCGGCCTTCACCGGAAGCCAAGATCACACATCAAGACACAGGCCGTGGAAGCCTACGCATCCATATGAAGGATATTTTTCTCGATGGTCATAATTATCTTTATAAAATAGATTAATCTCTTAGCTTAGGAATACTGTATATTGTTACATTTTGTGTGTTAAGTATTTATCTTTTACTAGCTGACCGGGCCATTTTTGAACCGCCAATAAAAGTTGTCTGAATTTATCTTCCCGTAGGGGAGGGGATTCGTCCCCTTCAGCTGCCGAGGTGCGGGTGCTACGGACCCTTGGCACTCGTGGTACCTCTGACGTTACTAGAGGAATCTCGGGCCGAACTGCCAAGCCCATCCCGTCGGGAAGTTCTTCGGATTGGGTTGGACTCGAGGGGGTAGTGTCTTCCCGACACCTACGGGGAATTGGGTACCTCCAGCCAGGCTACGGCCGCACGAAGGGGGTAGAGGGTTGCCTCATAAGCCTGCAGAGCTAGTAGATGGTGTGCTAGATCACCAGGTGGACCCACCGAGGTTTTCGGTACTCTTCCCTGCGGGGTTGACGCGCATAAGTGGCGTATCCACTTCCAACCCGTCTTGACGTTGTGCTCAGCGGGGGGGGGGGGAGGGCTTTTTAGACTCCAGGTATTGCCCCATGGAAAGAGCCCCGGATTATCCATCGCTCCCGGGTAGAAGAAGGCCCGGGTCCTTGGTGCTATGGGTCCAGAACTAATGGGAGTAGAACGTCTGCACTTAACACTTAACTTTCTGAACTTACCTATATTGTGACTTTGTGGGTTCGTGAAATTAAAAGTCCAATTGCACAAACTCAAAATGTTCTATATTTCCACCGAATTACAGTTGGAACATTTGCCGATTACAAAGAATTACTTAGCGCACACAATTACAAAACACCAGCTCGTCTGTCACAGGTCTATTCCACGCTCACAATCACGTACAACTCCTCTGATACACGTACACTCTCTTCCAGTCCGTTTGCTAACACGGCGCTCCTCACGGCTGCTCGCCAAGAACTCACTGACTCGCCAATGCAGGCCTTATATAGGGAAAATATCCGTTTCTGGAAGGTTCGCGGCGCGCACAATTATCCCGATATTTCCAGACGTCTGGTGGAAGGGCAAAGAGACGGTACAGGGTTCATGCCGCTCTTCTTATCATCCCCTCAATTTTTCACAGGAGACAAATGGGTAGGCGTGCCCCGAATGTTTCCCGTTTGGCCCTACTACCGGCCGGTTCTATCGGGAATTCCGTCGTTCGGAATATAAATATGCTGCCATTGGGGGTGAAGTTTAAATACAACACATTTACAACTAAGTTAATCAAATTAAAGCTTTCTAATAAACACTGCTTTTACATAGTTAGGGTCGACATAAACAATTTAATATCATGGCCAGGATTTGAACCACTGATCTTCTGGTTTCCGTCCAGTCGCTCTAACCCATTGAGCTACCATGGCCAGCTTGCCGTCATGACACTAAATTCTCCATTTGACTCGTATATTTCCCCGGTAAACCACTAGGGGCTCTCGTATTCGAGATACACCGGTGTGGCCACTTACTATCGTAAGTATTTGAGTCCCAGGCTTCATCGTTTAACTCTTATTATTTTATTTAATTGATGGAAATTAATAATTTCTTCACACTAGCCGTATATAGGCTGAGGTTTTTGATAGATGGAGTCAACATGAAAAATTCAATGTTATGGCGGGGATTCGAACCAGGGATCTATTGGTTTCCGACCACTGGACTTATATTCTGTTAGGCAGAACAGCTGTTCTCGGGATTTTGCGAGACTAACAAACCTCAATTACATAGATTTTATATTATTAAATATTTACAGGACCAACGCAACCTCAAGACCCGTAGGCAACAGTTGAGGATCTACAAAGTTTTAGAATTGGTAATACTGTAATTACTATCTAGGTATTACTCAACCGTTCCGTGAAAGGATACTTTAAAAGCCATACAACGTTTCCAGAACTACATTTTTCGCATATATTGTTGATTTTTCATAAATTTTGATAGTATAAATATCAGAAGATTTGTCATTCGTTAATTAAGATAGCATGGACTGCACTAAATTATACATACAGAGGGAAATGCGTAATGCAACATCGGGTATCGTCGGCGGTAGCGTATTTGCCTCACGTTTAAGGATATGTATGACTTAAATTTCATGAACATTTAAAAAAATTACCTTTTCAGTCTATAAAATAATGTAAGCATTCGTGAATACAAAGAATGCTTAGAAAGGCACCGTAAGCCATTTTTAAATGCTCTAATCTAGTTTGAAAGTTACGTGAATGCTTGTGTTAGATATGAATTCTAATTCTTTATCCTTGTTTTCTCGCTACTGAAAATTTCGGCATTTTTCATCATTTACAGTGCGGACGATAGTTCTGTGCCGGTGGAGGCCGTCTGCGCAGTCGTTTAGAATCTAGTTGCCGAGTTTACACTCTCGCTCATGCGCAGCACACTGAAATGGCCAGTATCGTGGAGAGGTTTGACCGGCTTCGGTGCCGTCACGTTAAGATTTAAAAGTTTTAGAAATTGTGATTATTAATCCCACTGGTCTCTGTGTATGTGTGGTTGTGTGGGTTTATATATTTCCTTATTTAGATTAAAATGCCTCCAATTCAAAGCAAACTTGGTGGAAAAACACTTCTCAGCCAAACCGCCTAATTATTAATAATGTCAATCTATTCTGAAATGGGAAGCAGCTTCTAGCGATATGAAGGGGAGAAATGTAAGGCACTAGTGAGCTCCTTTGAAACATCAGGAAAGTACATCGTGTACCAGAAACAATCACTGTCATTGATGACTTTGATAGGTGTGTAATTCGCCAAACAATTTATAATTTGTATATTCAGGAGAAAACTGTCCCCACTGTCAAAATTTGGGACTCCTGATACATCAAGATTCCATTAAGTTTACAAGGGGAAACATTAGTTTAAACACAATCTTATTTGGCAAAGGTTTCAAGTGGAATAAAACAAGGAACAACAAGGTCTTGTTATAGGAAAGGTATATGAGAAATTGGCGCGTGTCATATTTGCGTGCCATAAAAAAGCTTAGAGACGAAGGAAGGTTGGTTATCTTATGGAGATGAAACATTTCTGCATACGAGAATCGGCTAACTCACTTCCATGCGCCACAAGCCACAAAGGCATCACCCCAGATTTATTATTTTCCTCTAAATTAAAACATTTGTGAAAGCAAAGAAGTAAAACAGTAAAGAAGATCTGTTGTTTCTGAGTGGATAAGATGAGGAAGTGCTCATATATCTTATGATATGGGTTTCAGTAAAGACGAGTCAGTGAAATATGGTCGTACTGCATTGTCACCCATCTTCTACCGCTAGCAGAAGATGCAAGTGACGTTTGGGCATAGACTCTCTCCAGTGCGCGAAGAAAGTAGGTCACCGGCACAGAACTGTCGTCGCTACTGTAAGATGCTCCTTGCGTCGCAGTCTTAGTGTTAGACTAATGAAACTTTCTACCCACGTTCATAGAGACAGAGTGAATACAAATTGCCCTGGGTTTTATTGTGAGATGCATTTAAGCACACTTTGATACCGAAATTAAGGTTTGCCATAAGTAAAGAATCATGATGGATGTCAAAGGAATGTTGGTTCTTTGTGACAACGTGCAAGGCCAGTTGAGTTGGGGGGAAAGTTGTTATAACAAAAGCAACGTAAGAAACAGTGTCCTTAGTAGTTTTCTAAAGGGGCTCACTTGACTTGTAAGAATAGGGTATTCTTTGGAATGGCATGACAAAACAGCCACAAAGAGATTTTGGTGGAATTAAGAGGGCTTTCAGAACGTGAAAGTTACATAGACAACCACACGCGCAGCTGTGGTCATTCAAATAGTCTTCGGCGTCAGGCCGAATAGAGCGGTCCTAGGCGTGAGGGCGATTAGGGCAGTCCTCTTGTTCTGTCTTGGATATTTGTCGGTTCATATATACATGAGGAACGAATAAAGTTTATCGAGTAATAAACATTCCGCCGTCAGTAACTCTAAACAGAGATTGGTAACTCTTGGTCGGCAACTTTCATTTCGATGTTCTAAAAAAAGAATCAGTGAATAAATAAGTTGGAAACGGGCATTCTAATATAAATATAAATATCCTTCTGACACACATCCACGCATACCCTGTGAGAAACCTCATTGTTTTACCCTGAGCTAAACAAAAGTGCTTCAAACTGTATTTTCAAGTGGAACATTGTTCGCCACATATATTGTTGCTTTAAATTGGCGTTCACAACGTGGAATTGTGTGCACCCAGAAACATTTTAGTATCAACTTTCTTTACTTCAAAACTCAAAACTTAAAAATTTTGGGCAAAAAAGCCACATTCATAGATTTAAAAATTTCTGGATCCTTAAGTTAATGAAACATAGAGAAACGTAGGGTAAATTCAAAAAAATTATGTATTGGGGAACCTGTTGTTAAAATATTATACCAAAATTGAAGTTATTTTGTGGTAAGGGACTTTATAGGTGATCTAACCAAAAAGAAATAAATTTGACCAAACTATCAAAGAGAAATTGACAACATTTGAGCTGTATCATATTTGCACTAAGTTACATTTGTGGTATAAATCTTAAAAAGCTAGCGTTATTAGTTCAGGATTTCAAATTTCCAGTCATAGGCATCCTTAAAAGTTTGGTGAAACTTCAGAAAACTTTTATAGAGGCACAGCAAATAGTACAGGTGATGAGTGCGTAACTCAGTGTTACCAATGGTTCACGTAGTTTACAAATGGCTGGATGGAGTTAAAGATAACCCTCGTTCAGGACGCTCTTCGACGCCTACCGACGACGCGCATGTCAGAAACGTCAACCAAATGGCGCGTGCCAGTCGAAGACTCACTGTAGAAGAGACTGCGACTGCGACTGCCAGAAAAAGTGAGAAAGAAACGGCCTGAAGTGTGACGAGGCAGTTCATAACACCTACATCACGATAACGCACCCGCTCATATTTCCCTTTTGTCACTATGGTGACTTTCTGGGTTCGTAGAATTAAAAGTCCAAGTTTCAGAAGTACAAATAGTTCTTTATTTCCACCGAATTACAGTTAGGTATGTTTAGCGGATTTAGACAGTGTTTAGGCAGGTGGTCAATCCTCTTAATTTGCTGTAACTTATAATGCTGTGTCTTGAGGTATGATCAGGGCTTGTCTTGAGCTATGATCTGAGGCTCCAGGGTTAAGGGTTGCAGGTATTAACAGGTAGGGCTGCAGGTATGGGATGTTAATAGCTGTAGGATTTAATGGTTAGCTCTTGTGGTATGATCTGAGGCTCTAGGGTTAAAAGTTGCAGGGTTTCTTAGGTAAAGACTGTTGGTCTGGGAGGTTAATAGCTATAGGACTTAGAGGTTAGGTTTTGAGGTATGATCTGGGGCTCTAGGGTTAAGGGTTGCAGGTATTAACAGGTAGGGCTGCAGGTATGGGATGTTAATAGCTGTAGGATTTAATGGTTAGCTCTTGTGGTATGATCTGAGGCTCTAGGGTTAAAAGTTGCAGGGTTTCTTAGGTAAAGACTGTTGGTCTGGGAGGTTAATAGCTATTGAACTTAGAGGTTAGGTTTTGAGGTATGATCTGGGGCTCTAGGGTTAAGGGTTGCAGGTTTTAACAGGTAGTGCTGCAGGTATGGGAGGTTAGTAGCTGTAGGATTTAATGGTTAGCTCTTGTGGTATGATCTGAGGCTCTAGGGTTAAAAGTTGCAGGGTTTCTCAGGTAAAGACTGTTGGTCTGGGAGGTTAATAGCTATAGAACTTAGAGGTTAGGTTTTGAGGTATGATCTGGGGCTCTAGGGTTAAGGGTTGCAGGTTTTAACAGGAAGGGCTGCAGGTATGGGAGGTTAGTAGCTGTAGGATTTAATGGTTAGCTCTTGTGATATGATCTGAGGCTCTAGGGCAATTAGGGTTAAGAGTAATAATCGCGTACCACAGACAATTATGTAACACTCACAATTGCGTAACACTCACAATTGCGTAACGCTCACAATTACAATTCACACTGCACTCGCTACTCAGCGCCTTGCAGTACAACTCTCTCTCGATCCACACGAAGTCGTCCCAGTGTTAAGCGATCTTTCTAGGCTAGCAGAGAAGGGGGAAACCAGTGATTACTGTTTGCTTCCATCCCCATGCCGTCTCTCCTCGGCGCGTCATTGGCGCTGCGCGTTGGTGTAGCTGTGGTTTTTACGCTGTCTATCTCTCTTACTCCCAGCAAGAGCCATTCGGTCACACGTGTGGGCGTGACCTCGATCCATAAGTCCTCCTCTATTGGCCAGCCTTTCCTGCTAGCTGATTGGGTAACACTATGTAGTAAAAACGAAATCACGGCACTGCCTCATCCTCCGTACTCTCCAAACCTGGCCCCTGCGGACTTTTTCTTTAAACAATGACCCGGCACGGAACTATTGTGGGTTATCAACCCAGAGGGTAAGTTGAAGGGAGACCATAACCGGTACAGAGCCAAGCCACATAGATATGTTCAGTTTTACAGATAGCTACCCGGTACACTACGTAAGTTCCGAGTCATCACTCAGAGAGAAAGCGACGAAGTGACTTTGGCATGCAACTCTTTCAAGAAAGAAGTTTTACACAGCGCAAGTACCCACACCATCTGCCCCAACCACCACGGTAACAATAAAACCTAAAAGTAACTATGAAATAAAGTGAGGAAGAGAAGGAAAGCAGTCCGTGAATTAGAGAAGCGTAACGTCAAGAAGAAACCATGAAAAAAAATCATCAGCGTGGTAGGTCGTTACCGCCTGGGCTATCCCCTAGGTATAGTGACCGCGTTTAAAGGATCCCCAGGCGGATGGCTTTGTACGGAAAAACTGTTCTTACCCCTAACCACAATGTCATAAACATCTTAGGATACACTTACCGGGTTGGAGGGGTGAAGAATGTTAGGCACGCGTTTACAGCTGAGAATACCCAGGGTTGCCGTTGTTTAAAATAATGTTTAAAAGAAAAAAAAGCTGAATTCACTGTACGAAATAGTCACTGATCTTTTCAAATAAATTTTAAATAATTAAAATATCCTATAATAATACACTCCTGGAAATGGAAATAAGAACACATTGACGCCGGTGTGTCAGACCCACCATACTTGCTCCGGACACTGCGAGAGGGCTGTACAAGCAATGATCACACGCACGGCACAGCGGACACACCAGGAACCGCGGTGTTGGCCGTCGAATGGCGCTAGCTGCGCAGCGTTTGGGCACCGCCGCCGTCAGTGTCAGCCAGTTTGCCGTGGCATACGGAGCTCCATCGCAGTCTTTAACACTGGTAGCATGCCGCGACAGCGTGGACGTGAACCGTATGTGCAGTTGACGGACTTTGAGCGATGGCGTATAGTGGGCATGCGGGAGGCCGGGTGAGCGTACCGCCGAATTGCTCAACACGTGGGGCTTGAGGTCTCCACAGTACATCGATGTTGTCGCCAGTGGTCGGTGGAAGGTGCACGTGCCCGTCGACCTGGGACCGGACCGCAGTGAAGCACGGATGCACGCCAAGACCGTCGGATCCTACGCAGTGCCGTAGGGGACCGCACCGCCACTTCCCAGCAAATTAGGGACACTGTTGCTCCTGGGGTATCGGCGAGGACCATTCGCAACCGTCTCCATGAAGCTGGGCTACGGTCCCGCGCGCCGTCAGGCCGTCTTCCGCTCACGTCCCAACATCGTGCAGCCCGCCTCCAATGGTGTCGCGAAAGGCGTAAATGGAGGGACGAATGGAGACGTGTCGTCTTCAGCGATTAGAGTAGCTTCTGCCTTGGTGCCAATGATAGTCGTATGCGTGTTTGGCGCCGTGCAGGTGAGCGCCACAGTCAGGACTGCATATGACCGAGGCACACAGGGCCAACACCCGGCATCATGGTGTGAGGAGCGATCTCCTACACTGGCCGTACACCTCTGGTGATCGTCGAGGGGACACTGAATAGTGCACGGTACATCTAAACCATCATCGAACCCATCGTTTTACCATTCCTAGACCGGCAAGGGAACTTGCTGTTCCAACAGGACAATGCACGTCCGCATGTATCCCGTGCCACCCAACGTGTTCTAGAAGGTGTAAGTCAACTACCCTAGCCAGCAAGATCTCTGGATCTGTCCCCCATTGAACATGTTTGGGACTGGATGAAACGTCGTCACACGCGGTCTGCACGTCCAGCACGAACGCTGGTCCAACTGAGGCGCCAGCTGGAAATGGCATGGCAAGCAGTTCCACAGGACTACATCTAGCAACTCTACGATCGTCTCCATGGGAGAATAGCAGCCTGCATTGCTACGAAAGGTGGATATACACGGTACTAGTGCCGACATTGTGCATGCTCTGCTGCCTGTGTCTATGTGCCTATGGTTCTGTCAGTGTGATCATGTGATGTACCTCACCCCAGGAATGTGTCAATAAGGTTTCCCCTTCCTGGGATAATGAATTCACGGTGTTCTTATTTCAATTTCCAGGAGTGTACATAATGTTACAACGCTTTATAATGTAAGTGAAAAGAGATATATCACCTATGCTGTTATGGTATAGTACTTATATTACCTTCGAGAATTAAATGCATTTTATTAACATAATATACAAGGAAAGTTTATTAAAACATCCCGATATCTTATTGTAGGACCATCATTGCAATTTTAAAAGGGTTAAATTGCATCAGTGTGCATGAATTTGCGAAGGATATTGTCGCGGCGACGGGCGTAAAAGGGTTCGCACGGCTTGTTTACACAAAGGAACTAACAGACGGATAGTGTTTCACGGAGATAAAAAGCTTGCATAAGCAGATAAACATAGCGCCGGAGATCAAATGGTCTAATGCCACTAACATTCCGGAACGAGGAAATCGAATGGAAGGACACAATCACCTACTTAGGTGTGACAATGGATCAGGGCCTTACATGGAAACAACATATTAACACAATAAGAGCTAAAGCAAATGCCCAATTAAATAAACTATACCCAATTATTAATACAAACAGCTCACTAAAACTAGAGATGGGGAAAACACTATATAAAACACTTATTAGACCCATCCCAACTTACGCTGCCCCCGCATGGGGACATGCAGCCAAAACGCACATTAAAAGATTGCAAACAATGCAAAATAGAATACTTCGGATTATTACCAGGCTACCACCACTCGCACCGGCATACCAACTCCACGAGGAGTTAAAAATGCATTCCATCGAGTAATTCATAAAAAGGCTCAGCTTCAACCTACTCGAGAAAAAGAACCTAAACCACAACCAACTAATACGGGCACTAGGGGAATATGACACAACACATGATAAGCACGCAAGGCCACTGTCTATTTTTGAAAGAACAATTAATCTCGGGGAGCCAGAGGTAGACATACAACAGTATCTAGAAAACCTTGTTAACGTTCCAGATGCTTGACATCGCTGAACGGAGATAAAACACACCCCCATACACGTACACCAACACATACACCTTCCACAGCCCTCAAGTCCTTGCGCCAATCATTGGCCAAGGCGGCCCCGGGTAAAGAGGGTCCCCCGTGAGTGGCACAGGCTCGCACCTACAATTGATAGGTAGGCCGCCCGCCGAGTGTGCACTCCAAAATATGGACCAAGCAGACACATGGAATATGAGAAGGTATTTTCACACAACTAACGATGTTGACAGCAGATAATTACAACTGACCATTAAAGGCAAATGCCGATAATGCAAACTAGAGTTATATTTAGGTTTAGCAAGATAGCAGTAAGTATATTAGACCACAACTGACAAGCTTGCAAGTATTACTTGCAGCGACAATGAAACACCTAAACTTAAGACGTAGCGTTACTGCGTGATAAATTACCATAAACTTCCCAACAAATAACACCAGGAATCCTACCAAATACCACCCACAATAGGCAGTGGATCAGGCTGGGTGTCATGTCAAGCCTGTATCCCTGCATCAGAAACCACCCTCTGCTGAATCGCACTGCGAGATAGCTAAGGTCATCTCCTGGAATGCGAGGGTGCTTTAGGCGGTAGCGCAGCACATTTCTCTTTCCCAATCCGGTGGAGGTTTTTTTAGTGAAGTAGTACCCTTGAGGTGAAGCCTACATACCCCACTGTGCCCTCCAACACAGTGGTAATCCATAAATGGATTTTTCCCCCACTCGAAAAAAAAAAAAAAAGACTTGCCGACACGGATATGTTTATATACTGGAACATTCGTGTTTTATCCGGTGACATGTTAGAGAAAATTCTATAACATTCTGGAATTCACGAATGGTTGTATAAAGGGAAGTCATGGCCAGTTATCGGACAGTCGTAAACCGCTGTGAAGTGTTGTAACAAGAGCTGATGTAAACAGGTGTAATCAGAACGCTGTTGTAGATTGTGATGCAATTCTGCTACTACGAAGTATATTTCTACACAAATAAAGAACATTTAGAATTTCGGCAAACTGGACTTTTAATTCTACGAACCCATAAAGTCACAATATTTACTTTCAAATTAAAGAAGCGCTTTGGATATTCTGGAAGTTGTTTATTTATTATCCAAATTTTTTATTCCTATTTTACCCAAAGGTATATTAGGAATATAGTTTACAAATTTATGAATATAATACAGTTACAAAAAACAACAAATTTGATATCAAGCTGACAAACAGTAAACATCAAGATGAACCATTCAGCTTAAGAAATATTTTGTTTAAGAATGCCATGAAATATTGATAATTTTTGTAATTCATCAGAATATGTGTAAGTGGCTTTGAGAAAGTGTAACCTAAGAATTGAAGCAATAATTCAAGTTTGTATCTTTCAAAACAGAAAAATGGGCAATAAAATAAAATGTGAGGGACATCTTGATGATTTCCACAAATACAATCAGATGTGGATTTGATTTTGAATCGAAATAAGTAAGCTGAAAATTTGCTATCTCCAGTTAAGAATTGAGTAAGAACATAGGATTAATAAATTTACATTTATTTCTGTCAGAAACTGTTGGGAAATATAAATCCTTAGTCAAAGCACCACAATCACTTTTTAACCAGTATTCATTCCAGTCGTTGATGATGTTTGCCTCACATAAGAAAAGGGGCATAGAGTGTATGTCTCTGGAAGATCTGAAGTCGCAGCTCTCTTTGCTAGCTCATCTGCACGCTCATTTCCGGCAATCCCTACGTGTCCTCTGACCCATTTAATAAACAGATGAGAACTACATAATAATTGACTTCTTATTTCAGCTGCAATAGGACTGATGTTTTTCGTATCTTTCAAAGCTGCAATTGCTGCTTGTGAGTCACTGTAAAGGCGAGCGGTACATTGTAAGTTATTGCACCATTTCACTGCTTCACGGATTGCTAAAAACTGAACACTCCTTGGCAAGTCTGAACATGGAAGAATGGCATTCTATGGAGCGAGAGAACACCACAAACGCACATCCTACTTTAGCATTTTTACTAAGCCCTTCAGCTATCCGAGAGCCATCTGTGTAAATGGAGTACCGGCGATATTCTGCTGCATAATCTTCAAGGAGACTAGAAGTTAATAATGTTAAGTTATTCTGGAAGTTAATAATAATTTATAAGCAACGATTGCACGTTAAAGCTTTGTTTATAGCAATTGTGAGTCGATTTATCCTAAAACATTTTCCTATATTATATGGCAGCTACAGGTGGTGCATCAAATTTCAGTTGATTTAATAAAGCAGTAAATACCTCAAAAGTTAAAAAACGAACTAAGGAATTAAGGAATTAAACACAATTTAAATAAATAATCATTCACATTCCGCATAACAATTGTTATGTGTCGTAAACGCTTTAGAACTCGAGAAAGGTTAGAAATACGGTTATGTATATATTACAAGTATGAATGAAAAACCATGTCAGCATTAACATGTTAGGTTCTATTTCCACGGTCGCCACATCTTAATTAAATTACGCAAGTGCTAAACGCCAATAACTCTTTAAAACAAATGCCAGATTTCACCAACAAATTTTAAGACTTAACACGAGTTTAGCAATAGTTAAAACAAATATGTCATTTCAGCAACAAGTGTTAGCGTAACACAAGTGTTAAATCTCATGTTAAACTAACAAGCCGAATTTCTAATGTTAAGTCCTTATCAATTGTAAATAGTCAAGATGGCGAGCGTGAACTCAGCTGTTGATGTCGATTTGCTATATTTAAGACCGTCTAAATGGCATTCGTAATAGAGTACGGCCTATGAGGAGATTTTGAGGAACTATCCGAAGAAAACTGTTTTACGGAGGCATAGACTGTCGGAACATGTTGCTATGAAGGTTACTGCGGAAGTACAAGGGAGGTTAGAACATGCATCGAAGGGAATATGACTATCTCGCCTTTGCTTCAAGTATTAATAACTTTGCGATTTTATAATTCACTGAATTATGTGGATAATACATTGTTCACCTCCCGTCTTGAAACGTTTAAGACACTTGTTCTTCGCACCTCGTTTCAAATTGACGTAATACTGACAAGTTGTTTGGTGCTTGTAGTAGTGACACATGCATTTGAATTAAATTCGTTTCCAATATTTTCCCCGCGACATCTTTCTCTTTTACATTCACTGCATCCGTCCTCTTATTTTCCACGATATCCTTACACTTCGTCACCATTTCAATTAACAGTTCTTTCTCCGTCGATGAGAAATTTGTCTCACGGCTTTATTTATGATTTTGTTCATCCGCCATTTGTGCAGACGAAAATGAAAACAAAAGCGCATCGGAGTACGTTCAGAAAATCATCCATAGCCTTCTATAGCTGTGATATTTACAAGTTTCTTGGCGTTAACACAGGTTTGTTAACATTTTAAGAAAACAGGTTGGTGAAATGCAAGAAATTTAACATTAGTTTTAGCGCTGCGACAATTGTTACGTTACATTTGTTAACGTCGAATTTAACATCTGTTGGTGAAATCGGGCATAATAAATTTATAAAACTACACTAAGTAAAACACTATGTAACTTCTGTAAATGTGAGCTTAATCAACACACATAAGAAGCACGTTTGCACAGTCTAAGCTAATAGAAGATACCGAAGTTCTGAGGACACAAGAAAAACAACGCAACAGCGCTTTAATTTGCTGAATTTAGTGAGAAGGAGCACTACATATGTTTGAGGGCGAAAGACCCTTATAATTGCTTCCATGTGAGGATCTGTGGTCAGAAGTGAAAGCTCTGATATGGCCTGGGAAGGAATGAACGCGGCTACTATATCTAAAATACACATTTTATTTCGTATTTTGAACTGGCCACACGGATGCATAGCTCCGTTAAGCAGAATATACTCCAGCGCTCCAAGACCTAGCCTTCACAAGGCTACGGGCAAAAGCATTACGTAATGTCGGAAGGACATGTGTGGCATGAATCTATCAATCATCTTACTTGAAGTAAAAGCGCTCTTCCTGGAACCGATCTACACATTTCGGCTTCTCTTCTCTTTAAATAACGTTTTTTGTGCTTGCAAACTGAGCACAACACACAACAACAAATCTGGTGTGACCACAGACTCTACTTGCCAAACTTATTTTTGATTTTCTCTGCTGTAAAGATACGTTTTAGTTAGAACTTTTTATATGAATATCCAGTTGGAAATTGCTGATCTGACTATTAGTGGGTCATGCAATGACAATATAAACAAATGATGAACGGCTGCTAGGAAAAAGAAAATCAGTAATCTTGCTTGATGTGGAAAGACGAAAAGTTTTGAATAGGAAAAGAAAATCAATAATCTTCATAGATATATGTTCTGTAATCTTATTTCATGATTATGGAAAATATCGTGGTGAATGTAAAAGTTTTGCATAGTAATAGAAATTGAATAATCTTCAAAAAGGAGATATTCTGTAATCTTAATAGTATATTACGAAATCGGACTTACCTAAAATTTTATTTGTCACTATAAACCACACCTGAAAAGAGAAATCTCATGACTCTTATTTAATCAAACTCAATCATCAAGAAACAATTCAAACTATAACGAAGTAACCCAGTTACATATGGCTTCCGACCTGGGGCTTCCAAAAAGTCAACGTGCATTCTATCTGCAACGAATAGAGAATTTGCTTACACTGCCTATACAGAATAGTCCAAGATTACAGTGGAAGTACACATTCTGAGGTTCTCTGAATGAAAAAAATAAGTTTTTAGAAAAAAATGGCCTTTGTTTATGCATGTACGATATCAATGAAGGTTTACTACAGGAAAGAAAGTCTCTTGGCAATGAGATGCAGGCGGGGGGTTGTAAAAGGTTCTTACACCCTCCCTTGGTAGTTTATGACACCCCACATCAATTCAGTTACAGACCATTCAAAAACATTCTGACAGCTTCTACTTTTGCAAATAAATCTTCTCGGTTTTAGTGTATAGAGTGAATAGGGTACATGTTTTTTAAACGGTTCTACTCCTTGTGTAGCATGCGTTCCCTGTCACATACATTCGCTGTCCTTGTCACACTGTGTAAGGGTGGCACATTCCTCTCAGGAACCTTCTTTACGTTGGTGGACAGTACGTGTTTGTGAACCGCATAACCAAATCAATAAGTATGCGCGTTAAAAGCCAAATTCACTATTTTACGTTGAGTATTTCTAAGGACGCGGCAGTAAGATTTAAACAATCAGTGGCCGAACTACCTGACCTGTAGTTTTTTTCGGGGTTTTCCCGGGTCACCAGGTAAATACTTGATAGGTTATTTACAAATGAATTTAATTATATTTAATTTAAATTATTCAAATGCTACGAGGACACAGTACAAATTCAGAGGTTTTGGTTTCAACAAGAGAGACAGCATCTAAATGGTTATTTGTTAATAAATCCTGTCATTATAATCATTGTATCAATTAAATATGATTAATATTAAATGTATTCCTATGTTTTCTAGTTGTTGACAGTGTGGTAATACAAAAAATTAAATTGTTATGTTTCTACAAACACCATGTAATATGTTATGTAAATAGAGCACGTCGTTGAACATAGAAGAATTTTTAACTTTCAAACATGTCTGTTTCGTGTCATTTAAGAATTGTTTAAATTTGCAATATGGAACATTTTGAAAACAACTGTCAAGAACAATTAATCTGAACACTTGTGTATTTTCACGAGTGTACATTTTTCTAGTAATAAAGTTTTGTCTGTCAGTAAGATGTTGTTGTTATAAAAGGTTATAAAATATTAAATAAATAAAGGAAAATTTATAGCATGCTCAAAGAATATCTGATTGTTATTATTTAGAAATGTTGAATTTAATATAACATCGATATTTATATGAGTTTCAGATTTTGAATTATGCAGGATTCTCACTTTCTCCTTGTCAAACGCAGATTTTCTAAAATGTACTGACCGACCATGATTACATTACTTTTTCTACGCATTAAAAGTTCTCACACTACCTTGTGATCAATAGCGATTCTTTTGTTCGTCATATTTCATTACTCGTGATAAATTTTGACTAGAGGTGATCCCAAATTATGCGATATGTAGCTGGTTACATGCACATTACGGTAAAAGAACTGTAAATCACATCAGCTTTAGTTATTATAGAATCCAGCGACTTAGGTTACACGTATTGAAATACCTGGCTTTACACGTTTTTAGGTATATGTTCAAAGCATGCCTTACACTTCATTTGCGTGCTTGGATAGACGATAGATGCAAACTTATAGAAACACCTATGAAAACACACTCTTGGAATGAAGTTCACGCCATATTATTACAGCACAGTTTTCTTGGGAAAGAATTTCTTAACAATAATTACTTATATGATACATTATTCTGAAGTTAATATTGAAAAAAGTGATACAAAATGTATAAGCCATGGCTCTTATAAAGGAAAATAAAAACAAAGACAAATTTAAATATTTTAAGAATTTCATCAGATAGCACACCCTACTTGGGAAGTTAATAATAATAATTAATAATAATAATAATAATAATAATAATAATAATAATAATAATAATAATAATAATAATAATAATAATAATAATAATAATAATAATAATAATAATAATAATAATAATAATAATAATAATAATAATAATAATAATAATAATAATAATAATAATAATAATAATAATAATAATAATAATAATAATAATAATAATAATAATAATAATAATAATAATAATAATAATAATAATAATAATAATAATAATAATAATAATAATAATAATAATAATAATAATAATAATAATAATAATAATAATAATAATAATAATAATAATAATAATAATAATAATAATAATAATAATAATAATAATAATAATAATAATAATAATAATAATAATAATTTGATTTTATTGTCAGTAGGCTTTGTGTAGCAATAGACAACGTCAGGTGATACTTATAGAGATTATTTACAACAAATTACATATTATAAAATAAAATACAAGATATATCTTTGACCATCGTCAATAAGATAAAATGCAATGGTATATACAATGTATTAATTACAATTAAAATACAGCATTAATAGATATAATTACCAAGAATTCAATAGTAGAACATTGTCAATATATATATATATATATATATATATATATATATATATAGGCCTATCTGTGAGAATCGTTACTCTTATTAGCATCAACAAAATCTTGAACTGAATAATATGGTGTTGCAACTAGCCACTCATAAGTCTTGCCGCGGTTAGGATTGTTAGTTTCTGTGGTAGACTATTATACAGTTTTAATCCTATCACTTTAATGCTTTTTGCTGTTATTGTAAGTGTATGATATGGGATATTAATTTGATTGCGGTTTCTAGTCTTATATCCGTGTATATCCTGTCCATAGTCTATTTCTTTTAAATTGATTTTCACGTAAGTAACTAATGTATAAATATATAAGTTTAGCACCGTCAAAATACCTAATTTAATAAAGAAAGGTTTCAGTGTTCAAGGTTGTGAGCATTAGATATTATACGAATAATCTTTTATGTAACGGAAGTATTTCAATCACATGGCTGCTACTTCTCTATAATAAAATGCCGTAGGATATTATTCTATGGAACAAGGCGAAGTATATATAGGCCTCTGGTACTTGGTATTTTAAATTTTTTATTAGATAGATAAATAAATAATTAGATAAAATAATAGAAACATACCACATAGACTTTTCCAAGAATTCAAACATCGTACTAAGGAAAAAAAAAAAAAAAAAGAAAAAAGGAATAATACGTGACACAAAAGCTGTTTTCCTATAAGCTCTATACATTCCTGAATTATATTTTTAGTCTATCTTGTGGTGTCTCGCTTATACAGATTTTGCATATTTAATCAGAATAATGAAAAACATTTTATAGGCTGTCTACATAAATTCAAGATATACAGTTATCTGTCATATCAACAACTTAACTTACTGTTTTCTAATGAAAATAAAGTTGTATCTATTACATAAAAATGTCAAACGTTTTTCAAATAAAGGATACTTTCAAGTTTCGGATTTAGTGAAAATTCCAGTGACAAAACATTTTTCTTACTGTCACAGAAATTTTTCTACAATTTTAATACAAATTCAATAGATTTAACATATGTTTACGACAAATAAACATTATTTTACGAATAAATTGCGAAGTCATTGTCATTCTAAAATTTGGTATACTTTGTGCAGCATGTAGAAACAGAAATAAAGCTTTCAGCGTTCTTTTGTTTTGATATTTATAAAAATTTTGAAATACTTTATAGTTCTTGAAGTGTCAAGGCGTCATTCCTTTGTTTGTCATTCTTATACAAAGAATAGACTTTCAAAGCCAGCATATGTGGATCCGCATTTGACTATTTGTTTTTCAGGCTTCTGTATTCTTTTAGTACCTTCATCGAAATTAATTAATCAATTTCTGCAGTCGTTTATCTCAATTAACAGAAAGAATTGAAAGATTCAGTAGGAATAGCTTATCTGTAAAGATATTGTTCACAAATGTACACGCGTAGACACTTTTCTAAAACTGCTTTTTGGGAATTCAGAGTGTATTTTGTGTTGAAATATTGATATGCGAGTTCTTCCAGTAGTTGTTAGGTAGCAATCTTTATATTTCTTTATTCAATTTATGCTATAACGCAGCGATTAGCATGTCTGCCTGAGTTCAAGAGGTCCCGAATTCCAATCACGGCCATGACGAGTTACTTGGATAAGATTTTCTACGGTTTTCCCTGATTCTGAAAGATGAATATCGGGTAACGCTAAGCTCTATGAATCCTGGGATAATTTGAGGCTTATTTCATGTCTGATATGACCGTCCGATATGACTTAAACTTACAGGACGTGTTTTTTATTAAAACAAATTAGATTTCCGGTTTTCTATGGTGTTTTAAAAGTTGAAGCACGTGGTATTTAGGAAGTACTCACCAGAAGATGCAGGGGGGCAGTCGTCCCCCGCCCGGGGGGCGCGCGAGGAGACGCGACACAAATACAACGCCGGGACGCCACAGCGAGGACCAAGCTCCGCTATACACGGCCAGTACTTGACTACTGACCACGTTGTGTAAGATATAGCGCCTGCGTCTCTATACTTGCCCGCCGTACAACATAACATGCGCGCTCGCTTCTTTGTTTTGACACGCGTGCCTGCAGATGTCGCTCACACCAAATCTGGTACTGTCAATTTACCGGTATTTATGTAGAGCTTTAACGCTACATTAACTAGACGATTGACTGATTACAAATAATGATCTGTATTAAGTTTGGTGACTAGAGGGTGGATGGGAAGTTGTAAATACAGTACACAGGATATTCTGCAGAGAACTTTCAGCATTACCAAGTGCCACAGAAAAACATCTGCCCAGTTAGAAATAGCTAGAATAGCAAAGAAAACTACTAGGGCTGTTCAATAAAAAATGATCATAATTTTTTTACGGTCATAATTTTTCGCACAAAAATTCAAACTTATTATATTCTATTAGCTTAAGTGAAACAAACACGCCGTAGTAGTTTCATTGTTGGTACTTCTGGTTCCCGCCTGTAAGAAACAGGAAAGTTCACACATGTTCAGTATCGCCTACCGCTGCAATGGAGGTGACACGCGAGGAACAATATGCGGCTTTGAAATTGCTTTCGTCTCAACAAATCTTCAGTTGAGGCCTATACAATGTTACAGGAGACCTATGGAGAGTCTGTTCTTCCCTACAGCACAGCTCGAAGGTAATTTAAAATGTTTAAAGAGGGGAGCAAATCAATTTCAAAGGAAGGTGAACCCGGTGCTCCAGTTACTGCTCTTACGGAAGAAAACATCCACACTGCTGCTGCCATTGTGAGAGAGGACCGACGAATTACCTTAATATCACTTTCCGAAACACAGAACATTTCATTACGTTAAAAAGGTCCCGAGTTCGAATCACGGTCAGGGTGAGTTACATGGATAAGGTTTTTCCTGGGGTTTTCCCTTGTCCTTCAAGACGAATGTCAGGTAACTCTAAGCTCCATGGACCCTGGACTAATTTTAGCATAATTTTACCCATTTAAATCACCATCCGATATGACTTAAAGTTGGAGGACGTAAATTACAAAAAAAAAAAAAAAAAAAAAAAAAAAAAAAAAAAAAAAAAAAAAACATTTCATTGGGTGCCACCCACACGTTAGTGACAGAAACATTACACATGAGACGTGTTTGTGCACGATGGGTTCCAAGATTGTTGATTCCTGAACAAAAGGACATTCGAATGCAGGTGTACATGCAGTTAAAGTTGATGTTAGAGGAAGATCCGGAGTTACTTTCAAACGTTATCACTGCTGATGAAACTTGGCTGCATCATTTTGATCCTGAGAGCAAACAGCAAAACTCAGTGTGGAAATCTCATTCATCAACAATCCCCAAAAAGCAAAAGTGGTTGCTTCAGCTGGGAAAGTTATGCTCATCTCATTCTTTGATATTCATGGAATGGTTTATCAGCTTGTTGTACCTGCACACACATCAGTAACTGTACAATACTACAGGGATGTCCTGAAGACATTGCAAGTCCATATCAGGCGCAAAAGAGCACATTTCCGTGAAGCAGGCTGGATGCTGCACCACGATAATGCGCGGCCGCATATTCCCAAAGTTGTTGCTGAATATCTTGCAAAAATCAACGTGAAGTGCATCCCTCACCCTCCCTATAGTCCTGATTTAGCCCCATGTGACCTTTTTCTATTCCCTAACTAGAAGAAACGCCTTCGTGGGAGGCATTATCCATCATCAGAAGCAGTGGTGAAGGCTGCGGAGGCAATTTTGAAGGATCTCTCAAACAATGGTTTCCAGCATGTCTTTGAAGACTGGCAGAAACACTGGGACAAGTGCATCTCATTCAGGGGAAACTATTTTGAGAAGAACCATCAAAATTATGAGGATGAGTAAAGGTACGTTGTCAAAATATTGTGAAAATTCTTTATTGAACAACCCTCGTATAATCATACCGAGCGGAATGGCTCGGGTGGTTTCGTCTGTGGTTCGCATTCGGGAGGCACGGGTTCGATTCCCGCGGCCGACCCACCTGACCCATGCGTTCTTTCGGGTGTTTTTCCGGGTCTCCAGGCGAATGCTGTGTAGGTTAATTACATCCCCAGAATTTCCTGTCCCTCCATTTCATCTCCATTATCATTTCACATTATCTCTCATCTGGTGGTCTTTTTCAGTCGGTGAATGCCTCGGTGCTGCATGGCAGGATGTTAGGCTCTGAGAAAACCCCTTCCTCCTCCGGTTGGTCGGTTGCCGGGAAATATGCGTTTTCCTGTCCTACCGGGGGAGGTTTCCATCTACGAGGGTTGATCAACAAAGACTGAGACTGATTTTTTTTTGCACAGATGTTTATTACTGCCATTTCAATGTTTACATGATGCTTTTCAAAGTAGTGCCCTCCTACTTCAATACACTTTTTATAGCGTCTCTGCCAGTCCTTGAAGACGTGCTGCAGACCATTCTTTGTCAGGTCCTTGAGAATCGCCTCACTTTTCTTGAGCACTACTTCAGAGTTCTCGCGGCTGCTAAGTCCACGTGCCGTTTGCCCCGGAGTTTAACAACTACGGTGCCATACCAGGATGCGCAACGTTTTTTCCGTCGCCAACTCCTATCTGCTTGGCAGCAATCCTGGACAGCTTTAGAAGGCACACAACTCCGGGCGATAAAGGAGAGCGTACAACCCTGGCTAACTTCCTGCAGGGATAACCGGCGGGCCGAGGTGATACTCACCCGGCTGAGAATTGGGCACACACGAGCGACCCATGGCCACCTGTTAAGAGGGGAACCGGCCCCTGTGTGTGCTCCGTGTGCAGTACGCCTCACTGTGCGGCATGTATTGCTGGATTGCCCGCAGTACACCCTCGTTCGCCAGTCTTTGGGCTTGGGGACTAACTTGCTGGATGTTTTAGGGGACGACCCAGTGGCCGTGGATAAGGCACTGCGGTTTGTTGCTGAAATTAGTTTTAATAAACAAGTGTGACTTGTATTTTATATTTTTTTAATTTTAGAGATTTTAAATTATTAGTCTTTAGATGGTTTTTATGTCCTTTTAACAGTTGAGTGTTTTATTATATTTTACCTTTTTAGCTAAATGTTTGGTAGCTTTTAGGTTTTAGTGTTGACTTCGGGCCCAAATGACCTTGTTGTCGACGGGCCCTAAAAAACCACACACTCACTCACTCACTCACTTCAGAGTTCTCAAATCAAATACCCCTAAGCTTCGATTATCACCGGTGATGAGTCATGGCTGCATCATTATTATCCTGAAGGAAAACAAGCCAGCACAGTGTGGAAATTGCCAGGTTCTCCAACACCAAAAAAGGCAAACGTTGTTCCATCCGCAGGGAAGGTGTACCTCATCCACTTTTAGCCCCGATCTTCCACCCTGTGACGTTTTTTTAATTCCCATCACTAAAGGAAAGCCTTATATACCACGAAAAGCAGAGGACCGAGTAGAATGGAAGAGGGTGGTTAGGGAGGCCAAGGGCCTACATGGCCTGTAGTGCCAACTATCATCATCACTACACGTGAAGTGAACATATATCTATACAAATATGACAATTCCTGCGAATTCCATGGGTTGAAGCGATGCTGTGCTTAGCACAGATTCGGGAAGCGGCGGCAGTTACCCTCTGACTCTTACAAGAATAATCAGTGCGTTATCTGAGAGGTTTTTATTAACAAGATAAAGCCATGCTAACGGTTCGAGCAGCGCGACTATACTGTCCAGCAACGCAAAGAAAGTCCCTGAAAGGAATGTGCTACCTTACACAGTGGGACAAGGACAGCGAATGTGTGTGGCAGGGAACGCATGCTACATAAGGAGCAGAACCATTAAAAAGACATGCGTCCTCTGTACATTAAAACCGAGAAGATTCATTCACTAAAGTAGAAGCCATCAGAATGTTTTTGAATGGTCTGTAACTGTACTGACTTGGGGTGTCATAAATCTGTCCAGAGAGGGTGTGGGAACCTTCGCCAACCCCCCTGCGTCTCAGGCCTCGGAGACTTACTCTCCTGTGCAGGACAGTACCTTCGACGCGATGAGTCATAGTGATATTTAGAGAAAGGTTTACAGCAGGCTTGGCTCGCTAGAGCAGCAGTCACTGCCACTGTGTTAGCGATGAATTCCGGACGAGCAAGAGCAGCCCATATGGTAACTCTAAGCTCTATGGACTACAAGCTCATTTGGGCATCATTTCACCCGTTTTATTCATCATCCGATAGGACTTAACATTAAAAAAAATGTCAGGGTATGTATGACTGAAATTTTCAAATTCTGAATTAATAATGCTAGCTTTTTCAAATTTACACCATAGGTGTAGTATATTGTAAACATGTTACAACCTAAATTTAAACCATTTTTCTTCAGCAGTTTAGAAATTATGATAAATTTTGTATGTTTTTTGTTACGTCACTAAAAAAGTCCCTTGCGACAAAATATTTTGAATTTTGGTCTAATATTTTAACCCTATGTTCATAATACACATAATTTTTGAAATTGCTCTGGGTTTTTCTGTGTCTCCTTTAGTTTAGGTCACAAAAATTTTTTAATTTACAAATATTCTTTTTTTGTCTAAAAAACTAAGTTTTGTGTTTGAAAATTGAAAATATATGCTTATATACATTTCACAATAAAACCTAGGCAATTTCCATTCCTCGTGATATTCTGAACCTGTGTAGGAAATTTCATGAATGTAGTACAAAAACTGCAACGCAAGGAGCATTTTACAGGAAGAAAAATGTTGAAAATATGAACATTGAGAAAACAGCGATTAAAGATTTGATTGCATAACTCACATTAAATTCCACCAGGCTGATAGGTTGGACCCTCAGATTTCTTTTTCCTCTCCACTGTTGCTGCTTTTTCCACCTTTTTCTTCTTTAGATGTTGCTTTTCTTCTGTACAACTTCGCTTCTTGCTTTACAGGATACGAGTCTGATCTCGCTGCACTGAAGTTTTCCTTGCTGAGTCTACTACACTTTCACCTCTGATATTTCGCTGCAGCTCCAATGACTTAAGACTTCCCATGTTAAACTCACTGATGCTTTTAATAACAGCAAGATCCAATTTTTGTTTTGATATGAACACTTCCTTTGGGCACTTATTCCATATGACATGATGCAAAGATTCATTGGCATTCTGTGTTTTTCCTGTTTTGCACCTCTCTAGTAATGTTGTAGAAGCCAGCCTCTGATATATTGGCAACATTTTAGGAACTATTTTGTCTGAAAGCCTTATTTTTCTTTTCTTGAATTGAAAATTTAAGAACGGAAAACAGACAAAGAATGTGGATGTAGGCAAAAGAGGGCGTGACTCTGACAGAGTTTAAAGGCCACCGACATTTAAATAAGCATTTAAAAATGGCGTCCGCAGGCAAATTATGCATTTTTCACATTCGGGAATGTCTAAACTATTTTATAGAATTAAAATAAAAAAAGTCGTTATTTTCACGATTTTCAGGAAATTTCAGTCATACATACCCTTAAGCGTTGTTTTTCATTTGACTGTTCTACACTGCTATAAATAGTACTATAGGCTTAAGGACAGAGGGACGTGTGGAAAGCACAATGCTTGTGTTTAACTACACACTTTAGAAAAATCAAAATTCATGAGTTTGCTTTATCACAGGGCAATAAAATTCATACCATCTAACAAGCAACTATTTCTTAATATGTTGATAATGCAAAACAAGTAATATAAATTCATAACTTTTCTCAGATGCTTTCTAAGATGACGTCAACAAACAAAATTTTCTAAATGCATGTTATTATTTAGTTACACATAACCGCCATAATTTTCTTCACCAATAATCCAATTTTTAGGAGAAATAAACTACTCAGTGATGCATAAAATGAGCGTGTTAGAAGTTTTATATAGTGAAGTATATAGACAAAAAATGTTCAATTTGATACCACTATTCTTTCCCTTAAAAAGCACAGATTTTAAATTTTTAAAAATTCAAAATGTTTCACCTGAACATATCTTTACCGCCATTATATTAAACATAATGCTTTGTGACACTACAAAAAGTTTCAGACCTCTAGCATAAGTGGTTTCTGAGAAATGTGTACCCAAACATGTAAAATTGCAACTTGTGGGAAAATGAAAAAAAAAAAAAAAAAACACATGGTTTTTAGCTAACTTACCAAAAGTTAAAATATTCCTGCACCATAATTGAGCTCCACTGTTATCTACGCAAGAGCTGTTGTCATCATCTGGTTGAATGTGAGGCAATTTTTTTTTCTAGAAGCTCAAAATTTACTGCAACTAGGAAGGTTAGATACACTTTCAATGTCACTTTTTTGTGTTTTTATGATAAAACACTGCCTTTCTCCAACCAAAACACTTTACTCTATCCATATTTATAGCAAATCTTCAAATCACCTTGAATAAATAACACTAAAGTCGATAATTTAAAATGTAAACAAAACTGCAACTATAATCCACATGTACTACAAATGTAAACAATTCGCCATATTGTGAGAGCCTTCTGCAAATACACATGCAGCCACATCTGCAGCAGAGATACCTACAACAAGCATAAAATTTACCACATAACTCTGCTGCCACAAATCACAAAGTTATAACAATTGTAATTTCAATGGTTATGTATTTAAAAGGGGGCGGGGACATGGTGACGCCATATTAAAATCACCATTTAAAGGGCTTAAATATTAAGAATGCCCATAATACAATATATCATTGGATTCGTAAAATCTTGCCGATTTTTATAAGACATAAAACAAAAATTCGATTTTTGAGGCATTCACACATCCCACTGTCCTTAACCATTTAAAAGAAAATACGAGTATATTACGTTTTTATTTTATAACTTCCCAGAGCAGGGACAGCTATATACACTAATTATATAGTACAACGTGTCTGAGGAATGAATACAGAAGGCCAAAAGTGGAAGCTTGAGTAAACACAGATACGCGGTATTACGTCACAGGTCCCTCTACCGTTCGGCAATACAGCAATTGAGTCTCTTACAGTCTCTTAATAAGTGACAAATTAATGGAAAATATTAACGCAAAAATTCCAGAGAACCAAATGGGATTTAGACCACACTCCTCCACTATCAATACCATTACCGAAGTAGAAGAGGCCCTGAGACATCACGGGGTATTTCATAGAATACAACAAAGCTCTTGATCTAGATGGAAGAATAACCACACAAAATCTAAGACAACTTAAGAGAGGATCAAATTCAATAACCAGGATTTAGAAGATATGCTGAGGACAAAAAACATCACAGTTAAGGTCGAGGTGACTGAATCAAGGAAAGTAACACAGACAAACGGTGTGCTACAAGGGGACCCGCTCAGTCCATTATTAATACACCGATCGCCGACCTCCCAAAGGTGATAAGCGAACAAAGAGTACGCGGAGGAGCACGCAACATCAAGGATCTACAACTAACATTTAACAATACAAATGAATAGGCAAAACGAAACAAATTTAAAATTAATAGAAGTAAAACTCAAATGAAGACATTTCAGAATAGTGGGAGAAGAGGGTAAAGTGAAGAAATAACCATAGAAGGGGAAGCTATTCGAATAACAAGACGCTACAAATATTTAGGACTAGCATTGCAGACAACACGGAACATATATCCGATAGAACTACAATAGACATAAAAGCAATTAAACCCGCGAAACCTGCCAATAAAGACAGCAATGGCAATCTTCAACGCAAAGATAAGCACAGATGTCACATATGCTTTCGAAAAAGATGTGGGAAAAAATGATGAAAAACAATCTTAGAAATACTTAACAAGTAAAAGCTAGGAACCTCTACTAATTCTAGGACTCTCGAAAAGCACATCTTCAAGATTAGCATATGAGTTTAGAGGAAATCAATCTTAAACAGTCAACTCCCAACACATACTCAGAGCTTCAACCCAATACAGAGACAGACACCTCCGTCTCACACAAGAGTGGTGCAGGCGTTCGCGGATGTCTGTAAATCCGGACAAAAGCCATGCCATTCTTCTTAGTAGGCACCACACCTCCGCTGATTGCTCCAACTTCCACTTTAGAAGCCGCAGGATAGAATGGACTAATTGCATCAAGTACATGGGCGTCCAACTTGATAGAGGCCTAACTTTCCGCGGACACATCAGGGACCTATCGGCACGGGGACAAGGAGCTATTGCCTCTCTGTACCCAATGCTGGGCTCAGTCTCGATGCCAGTCCGATTAAAGTTACACCTCTTTCGAGCGCTGCTGCTGCTGCTGCTGCTGATGATGATGATTGTGTTTTAGGGCGCTCGACATATGGGTCATCAGCGCCCTTAAAAACAAGCGGGCTACAAGCTAAATCAAAGTCTAAAACACTACAATTCTACACAATCAAATAAAACCGATGTAAAAACACCGCCATAGCGAAGAGGCCTTGTTTAAAATAGAAGTTAGGATAAAATGGCCAAAAAACCAAGATACTTGAGGTTAAATTCTAAAATCCACAGCTGAAACAAACGCTAAAACTTTGCCCACCGCCGTTTCGTCATCCGCGAGGATCTCCGCCAAGCTGGCCGGCAGCTGGAGAGACCTGCGGAGACGTGCCAAGCTAACACAATCTAAAAGCAAGTGACGGACAGTCAGGTCAGCATTGCACAGTGGGCAAACGGGAACCGGGGTCCTATTCAATAAAAAGCTGTGGCTAAAATAACAATGCCCAATGCGCAACCGAGCCAAAATCACCTCCTCGCGACGAGATGACCGACAGGAAGTAACCCAGGGAATCGGAAGTTCCTTGACTGATCTAAGTTTATTATTGCTTCGAGCGCTGATAACCCCACTCATGTTGTACGCTTGTGAGATCTGGGGCATGGCTGCAGATAGCTAGCTAGCTAGCATACCTTCAGCGTGCACAGAATAGAGGACTCCGATCCATTTATTCTGTGGGCCGTTCTTTCCCCGTGAGGTTGCTTCACGAAGCTTCTCTACTCGCATACGTGGAGGACGAAATTAGGCTACAAAATTTTACGCTCAAATTCCGACACACAGAAGCGCCCTTGTTAGGTCTCTAGGAGATTACGACGCTACGAGACGGCGCTTCAGGCTTTTCGGGTACCCCGTATTGCATGCGGGCACCCGAGGTAACACTGGAGGTAATCCAAAAAGCAGCAAAAGCTGAACTCCATAATCTTCAAATGAGCTGTTTGGCTACAAAATTTACCCCATTATTAAATAAAACACCAGGGTATAGGAAAAACAACAAAAGGTCTGGCATCCTGTACAAATTCAGAGCAAGAAAAGCTACCTTGTAAAAATTCCTCAACAATATAATCCTAACCCATCCTACATCACAAAAATGTTCAACCTGCGATTAGACCCAAAACCTGGGTGGGTGCGCAGCAAAAACCTTCTGGCTGTTAACAGCCTGTCAGTAACTGCGATGGCGATGGAACTACCAACATGTAATTGAAGAAGAAGAAAAAAAAGGAAGAACATGGTACATATATATTTGTGTGCAAACCTGAAGTCAACCTACAGATCAAACATGAGTGTACATTTCTCTTTAACGCAACCCACATGCAGGAATGTGCCAACTCTCACTCTCAAATAGTTTACAAGAAATATTTGAAATTGTAGCATCGTAGTATACCACCCCATTACAAAAGTTATTAGCATTTAAATTATGTTTGTAATTTATGTAAAATGTAATTGTTTCTAATTTATGTAAATTAATCGTCGAATGACTCAAACTCTAAGTGCATTTTATATATTAAATTAACTACTTCAAGCAAAAATCATGCTAAGTTTCAGGTAAATATTCGCAAAACCAGGATACTCCTAGTTTTTGAAAACAATAACTGGACTTATAGAAATTACTAATTCTATTAAAAAAAATAAACGCAACTTCTATTTCCTATTAGAAACTGTGCTTTTAATTCAATTTGTAAATTAATGCATGTAAAGTGTACTGCGTCGCCATCTGTAGTTCATAATTGTAACGAACGCCTTTCGCCAATGCAGTGGACTGCATTTCCCGCAGAATGCTTCTTAGTGGTGGGCACCAACCAAATTCAAATTCAATAACCAGGATTGTGGAAATAGTGCTCAACATTGTGAATGACTTTGGTGTAACTGATAAACTGTAAGATATACACAAATTATTACTGCACAAAATTGTATATCTTATCCAAGCACAATATATTTTGTAATTTATTGCTTTATGCTATGGTTTGTTCCCCTGTAAACCCTGATTTAGCCCCAGGGTGAGATAAGGATATTTTTCTTTAACTGTAACCATCCTTAGAAGTATTCATGTTAGTATTCGGTATCATGTTAGAAATTTTAAGGACGTACAGTGAACAAGACCTTTGTCAAACGGAAGCTCGTGATGTCATCATAATAGAACAGGCCACAACATGAAATAGTAATAGTATTATTACCGCTGCAGCATAGGCAGTAGCCTATCTACCTCATGTTCAAGAATTGTGGTCAGGCTGAATCATCTGGATAACGTATTCCCTTATCCTGAAGGACGAATGTCTGGTAACTCTAAGCTCTAAGTACCTTGTACTCATTTGAAAACCATTTCATTTATCGTCCGATATGACTTAACGTTGGAGGTTTTCTCTTATCCTGAAAGATGAACGTCAGGTAACTCTAAGCTCTATGTACACTGTACTTATTTGAACATCATTTCATTCATCGTCCGATATGACTTAACGTTGGAGCTTTTCTGATATCCTGAAGGACGAATGTCTGGTAACTCTAAGCTCTATGTACCCTGTACTCATTTGAATATCATTTTAATCATCGTCCGATATGATTTAACGTTGGAGGTTTTCTCTTATCCTGAAAGATGAACGTCAGGTAACTCTAAGCTCTAAGTACCCTGTACTTATTTGAATATCATTTCATTCATCGTCCGATATGACTTAACGTTGGAGGCTTTCTCTAATCCTGACAGATGAATATCTGATAACTCTAAGCTCTATGTACACCGTACTCATTGAACATCATTTCGTTCAACGTCCGATATGACTTAACGTTGGAGATTTTCTCTTATCCCGAAATATGAATATCTGATAACTCTAAGCTCTATGTACCCTGTACTCATTTGAACATCATTTGCTTCATCGTCCGATATGACAACGTTGGAGGTTATCTCTTATCCTGAAAGATGAATGTCTGGTAGCTCTAAGCTCTAGGAACCCTGTACTCATTTGAACATAATTTTGTTCATCGTCCGATATGACTTAACGTTGGAGGTTTTCTCTTATCCTGAAAAATGAATGTCTAGCAGCTCTATGTACCCTGTACTCATTTGAATATCATTTTAATCATCGTCCGATATGACTTAACGTTGGAGGTTTGCTCTAATCCTGACAGATGAATGTCTGATAGCTATAAGCTCTATGTATCGTGTACTTATACGTGTCTTAGGATTGCGTCGCACATTAGTCTTATCCGCCTGTTTGAAAATTTTATATAACGTTTAGAGAACGCGCTGAAAATGTACTCAAAGTGTTTGAGTTTAGGTGTAGTTTCGGGCACTGAATACCGAAATTAAATTTATGTATCATAGGGTATCCTAAAAGCACACAATTTTATGCCTTTAATGAAGGAAAATTGTAAATATTTCTAAGTCTTGGTTGGAAATCAAGTAGCAGACACGAAATTGTTAAAGCTGTACTTATTTGGACATCATTTCATTCTTCGTGCGATATGGCTTAACGTTGGAGGTTTTCTCTTATCCTGAAAGATGAAAGTCTGGTAACTGTAAGCTTTATGTACCCTGTACTTATTTGGACATCTTTTTATTCATCGTCCGATATGACTTAGCGTTGGAGGTTTGCTCTTATCCCGAAAGATGAATGTCTGGTAACTCTAAGCTCTATGTACCCTGTACTTATTTGGACATCATTTCATTCATCGTCCGATATGACTTAGCGTTGGAGGTTTGCTCTTATCCCGAAAGATGAATGTCTGGTAACTCTAAGCTCTATGTACCCTGTACTTATTTGAACATCATTTCATTCATCGTCCGATATGACAACGTTGGGGGCTTTTTCTTATCCAGAAATATGAAAGTCTGGTAACTAAGCTCTATATACCCTGTACCCATTTGAACATCATTTCATTCATCGTCCGATATGACTTAGCGTTGGAGGTTTGCTCTTATCCTGAAAGATGAATGTCTGGTAACTCTAAGCTCTATGTACCCTGTACTTATTTGGACACCTTTTTATTCATCGTCCGATGTGACTTAGCGTTGGAGGTTTGCTCTTATCCAGAAATATGAAAGTCTGGTAACTCTAAGCTCTATGTACACTGTACTTATTTGAACATCATTTCATTCTTAGTGCGATATGACTTAACGTTGGAGCTTTTCTCTTATCCTGAAAGATGAAAGTCTGGTAACTATAAGCTCTATGTACCCTGTACTTATTTGAACATCATTTCATTCATCGTCCGATATGACTTAATGTTGGAGGTCCTCTCTTAACATGAAATATGAATGTCTGATAAGTCTAAGCTCTATGTACCCTGTACTCATTTGAACATCATTTCATTCATCGTCCGATATGACTTAACGTTAGAGGTTTGCTCTTATCCTGAAAGATGAATGTCTGATAAGTCTAAGCTCTATGTACCCTGTACTTATTTGAACATCATTTCATTTATCGTCCGATAGGACTTATCGTCAAAAAAAAATGGTCACGTAAGATTATACTTTTAAGCTTTGTTTTTTATTTGACGGTTCTGCATTGCTATAAATAGTACACTGATATACTATAGGCTTAACCATTTAAAAGAAAATACAAGTATATTTTATTTTTATTTTATAGCTTCTCTGAGCAGGGACAGCCATATACACTAATTATATAGTACAAACTGTCTGAGGAATGAATACAAACGGCCATAAGTGGAAGCTTGGGTAAACACAAACAGATAAGCGGTATTACCTCACGGGTCTCTGTACCGTTCGGCAACACAGCAAATGAGTCTCTTGCAGAGGACGAGTTGGAATCGTCAGAATGTAAACACCGCCGGGCGAAGTAGGAGGCGTGTCCGTTAAATAAGATCTCCAAGGCGCTGGACCCGTGAGAAAAGCTATGACGCGAGATCCGGCCACACTGGCGTGTAGCTTGGTTTCAACCCTTCAAATCCCTACCAGAACGAACCCGTTGCAACTATTAGTCTTGGCTGGGCAGCCGTTTGTGATGGAGCTTCCCATCACTTCCGCCACCAAGTGCGATTTGCGTGTAGTGATCCGTTTTTTTTTGAGTGCCAAGGGCATTACACCCACTGAAATTCATCGTCAGTTATGCGAAGTCTATGGGCGACAGTGTATGGACGTTAGAGAGTTCAGAAACGGACGTACAGACGTCCACGACGAAGAGCGTTCCGGCCGGCCTTCGGTTTCAGCCGAAACAATTGCAAACGTGGAGAAAGAAATGCCTAAAGATCGGCGTGTGACAGTTCTTATTCCTGAAGTCAGTAAGACTACGGTTGACAAGATTTTGACCGAACATTTGCATTATAGCAAGGCTGATCTCCTGGCCCAGCTCGGATGGACATCCTCACCCATCACCCCCTACAGTCCAGACCTAGCACTTAGTGATTATCATCTGTTTCCTGAGTTGAAGTCACACCTGGCTGGAACATATTTCCAGACCGACGATGATTTGAAAAACGAGGTTGAGCGCTACCTGCGCAACTTGGCGGGAGAGTGCTATGACAAGGGTACACAAAAACTGCCACAGCGCATGCAAAAGTGCATAGATCGCAATGGTGGTTACGTTGCAAAATAGCTGTAAGTTCCACCTTTCCATCAATGTAACATTCATTGACAGTAAAAATGTTTTGTATATTACAAGGACTTCGATTAAGAATTATCACAATTTTTTGGGGATCATAATTTTTCGCACTAAAATTCAATCTTATAATATTCTGTTAGCTTAATGTGAAACAAACACGTCGTAGTAGTTTCATTGTTGGTACTCCTGGTTCCCGCCTGTGAGAACCAGGCAAGTTCAAACATGTTCTGTATCGCTTACAGCTGCAATGAAGGTAACATACAGTTAAAGTTGATGTTAGAGGAAGATCCGGAGTTTCTTTCAAACGTAATCACTGCTGATGAAACTTGGCTACATCATTTTTATCCTGAGAGCAAACAGCAAAGCTCAGTGTTCAAATCTCCTTCATCACCAACCCCCAAAAAAGCAAAAGCGGTTGCTTCTGCTGGGAAAGTTATGGTCATCTCATTCTTTGATATTCATGGAATGGTTTATCAGCATGTTGTACCTGTACACACATCAGTAACTGGACAATACTACAGAGATGTCCTGAAAACATTGCAAGCCCATACCAGGCGCAAAAGACCACATTTCCATGAAGCAGACTGGATGCTGCACCACGGTAATGCTGTTGCTGAATATCTTGCAAAAATCAACGTGAAGTGCATCCCTGACCCTCCCTATAGTCCGGATTTAGCCCCATGTGACACTTTTCTACTTCCTAACTTGAAGAAACGCCTTCGTGGGAGGCATTATCCATCATCAGAAGCAGCGGTGAAGGCTGCGGAGGCGATTTTGAAGGATCTCTCAGAAATAGTTTTCAGCATGTCTTTTAAGACTGGCAGAAACGCTGGGACAAGTGCATCGCATTTAGGGGAGACTATTTTGAGAAGGACCATCAAAATTATGAGGATGAGTAAAGGTACGTTGTCAAAAAAAAAAAAAAAAAAAAAAAAAAAAAAGTGTCCATTCTTTACTGAACAGCCCCCGTAAAATAAAATTGGAGACTTTATTTTACGGACACGCGTCGTAGTATTGGGTTACTAAAAATCAGTTTACGTGGCAAAAGCTTGAAACTTTGTTCTTTGGGACGTATTAATGTGAACAATGCAACTATTTTATTTATTGAGTGAGTTCAGTTAAGCTGGGCTTCATGTTGGTGATATTTACTCTTAAGTCCGTTGGCAAGTACATTGGCAAGTCTTTTTCTGTTCAATGGCTTGATGTTAAACAACACTGAAAATGTTTGCTCGGACATATAGGTGGTTGGAAAGGGCACAATATACGTCCTTTGGTAGCAAGTTCAGTAACCTTCCTTCGCTGCTATTATAACGCTGTACTACACGCTCCCAACTGCTACCCTGATTGCACCTCTCAGTTGTGCAACTGTATAAAAAATGTTAAGTAAAACAAATGTAATTCGGCATCGAACAGATAAGTGACTCAGGAAATGCAATTATACGTTTTCTGTAGTTTTAATTCAACATTATAACTTGACGTAAGGGACCTCCTCGCGGACCCCCGGGGGTCCGCGAACCACTCTTTGAGAAACACTGATCTAGAGGTAACATGCTAGCCTCTGATTCACGAAGCAGTATTTTCAAACGGGCGGAGGGAATGGATCCAGCTTCCTCAGCGTGGCTTTCTTTTATAAGTGTGAGACTTTCTTCAGTGGTCCCATTTCATGGATTGATGTCACCTTAAAACATGCAAGTCTGATAATGAGTCCTCTAGATAAAATTCAGAAGTATTTGACGCCTAATATGGAATGGGATACTGAGAACCATAGGAGTTAAAGACTGTCTATACATAAATTAATTTCATTTTGGCCCTAAAGTGTGAGAATGAAGTGGCAGGGTTTGGGATTTCATGACGGAGGGGATTCGATACGTAGGCCTTCATGCTGGGCCCATTGTTCCTATGCCCCAAGTGGAGGAAGGATGAGGCGAAGGAGACAGAGGGCGGCCGACCCAATGAGCCACGACAGTACAGAGGGCAGGGTCCCTACAGTTTACTTGGATAGAGACCTCCCCCGACAGCCAGGACAGAGAACTCGCTCTCCCACAGCGGGACAGCAACGAGCCTAGCAGCCGAACCCTAATGGTACCAATACTGACGATCCGAGCCCCAAAGGTACCTGGCTGGCGGTCCCGAAGTGGTCCCAGCAGAGGAGCGTAGACCGACAACCGACCTAACGGAGGAGGAAGTAGTTTTCCTCAGAGCATATCATCCTGCCATGCACCGACGAGACTCCCGCCGACACTTCTACCCTAAAAGAGACCAGCAAATGAGAGATGATATGAAATGATAATGGAGATGAAATGGAGGGACAGGAAATTCTGGGGATGTAATTAACCTACCCAGCATTCGCCTAGCGACCAGGAAAAACCCCGAAAAATCCCATGGGTCAGGTAGGTCGGCCACGGGAATCGAACCCAGGCCTCCCGAATGCGGGCCAAAGAGGAAACTACCTGAGCCATCCCGCTCGATATGAAGTGGCAGGAGCTCAAGCCCTCGTGTATCACGCCAATACATCACGTCGCAGTTAACTTCTTTTTAAAAACAGAAGTTTATTAAGTTTTTTATGTCTTATAGTGCATACTAGCTGCAATTTACTTCTGGTATTTTGTTTAAGGCCGCGGATTCTCACCAAGGTGGCCCGGGTTCGATCGCAGGAGACCGCATGTAGGATTTGTGGTGAACACGGCGCAGGGGCGGAATTTTCCAGAGATCTCCCGTTTCCCCCGCCATCATTTCACCAATTGCTCCATTATAATCCTACTCGTGCGGACTAGCTCACCGCATGAGTCATGCTGAGCTACCCCTCGTGAGAAGAGGCCTTAGCTCTTTAAGGACAATTCAGCTATTAAAAAGAATAGGGATCATATACAGGATGTTAATGAACTACACTGAAATACTTTCAGAGCAAGTAGAGATATGTTAAACAAGTAATTTGTAACAAATAATTACGGCTATAAGTTTTTAAAGTCCAGTACGCTACTGCTAATAACGATAACAGTTGAGTGCACAAAACACGAAAATGAAAATAGAGTCGGTGCACTCCCTGTGGCTCAATGGTTATGACCATGGCTAGGAAGTTCGTACCGCCCACCGTTCCCTATTGTCACGAGGCGAGAGAGAGAGAGAGAGAGAGAGAAACGGGGAGTGGGGGAGGCGGATGGCGCTAAGCCACGCCTACGTTAATGACCTGCCGAGTAGAGACGGGGTGGGGAGACAAGTAACCAGAAGTCACTGGTTTCCCCTTCTCCTGCCTTCCTCCTGGAATGTCCGTGAAACCTCTCGTACGTCTTTTCTCTCCATTGTAGAGAATTCTCCAGAAATACTGGCTCACGTATAAATAGGAGCGCGGTGTGCCGAGTCAGTCTGAGTCAGAGTTTACGGCAAGATGCCAAGTAGTGGGTGCAGTGTGGAACTGCGAACTGGTGGATTGTAATTGTGTGTGGTACGTAATTCTTCTGTGATCTGCAAGTGTACCTAGTGTAATTCGGCGGAAATAAAGAACATTTTGAATTTCGGCAATTTAAACTTTTAATTCTACGAACCCACAAAGTCACACTATGCAGTTTGCGACCGACCCTCTCCCGTCATCCAAAGCAGTCACAGATAAGAAACGCACTGCGGAGAGGCATTGAAACCGGTTGCCGAGAAAAATAAATACTAATGAAACATTCTAAAATGCATATCTATTTAGATCATTATGTACAGCATACAAATTCTTATATAGTACATACGGGTTTGTCTCTGGCTGATCTCATTATTTAAATATGCATATTGTGCACCCCAGCAATTATAACACGGATTGTAACATTTCCTGATCAAACGTAATCTAATATCAAAATAAAATTAATTTCTTAAATATCTGAAGACTCTTACTAGACAAAATGCCAAAACAGGAATTTTACTATATATTTACTTATCTGCGGCCGTATTACTGAAACAATCATGTACAGATGTATTTTTTATCTTGAAAAGTGCAGAGTGATGCGCAGTGGTATCTGGACGAGTCCACCTCAGAACGGTTACAACTGGAGGGGAGGGCAGGTCAGTTGTGTACCAGCTGCGAGCAAGTAAACACGTGCAGAGCTACTCGGTAACACTACAGCTTGTTTCAAAATGTGCTTGTCTCCTGTTTCCAAGAGAGCATTTATAAATGACGCCTCCTAGCAGCACATTAGGAAATAAAGTGCTACATTTAAAAACACGAGAAGTAATAACCAATATCCATAGATTTATAAAAAAGAAACAATGACCTGGGTCAGCTATAAAAATCTGGGGAAGGGTATCTGAGGCAACAGTTGTGTCTGAAAGCAGTTTAGGTGAGTTATTAAGGAAAGAAAAGCCATTGGTGCTAGTGCAACAACGTCCTCCTCTATGCCCAGTAAACAAAGATTAAGAACATGCACAAAATTTAATTTGGGTGTTTTAATTCAGAAATAGTTAGGCAAACTGTGAATAAGTTTTAAAACACAGAAAAACAAAGACCAACTTTGAAGAAAGTGCTTATGAAGCTTAAAAATTCTACTGACTTCCAAGGCAGTGTCTGAACATTAAGAAGAGTTCTTTTGTAGATAGGATTATTTGAAGAAAAAAAAACACTAAGCGTGACAGACAAATTTTAATCCAACATCGCATCATACGTGCGAAAAGGCTTAAGTATTAACGAAATATTCGGAGATATCGAAGTGAAGTTTATATAGTTTATATGGATGACAATTTTATAAATACAGCACATACTGGACCATATGTCTGGAGTGAAATACGTTACAGGAACTCTGCAGTGATATTGAAAGGCCGACAGTTGTATATCATGCTTGCTGGAGGAGAACAGGGATCTGTTCCAAATACCTATGTACTATTTAAGATCCAACAAAAGCGTGGAGATTACTACCATAGTAAGAATTACAACTTAGTTTATAAGAGCTGCAAAACTGGCTTCGAGAATGAAATTTGTTTTTAGACACCTTATGCAGCGCCCTCCTCTCTCGTAATCTTACGCATGTGACGCATTGTGGCGATAGATGCACTATCCCCACCACTGTTGCTACTCATCCCTACTGCGCAGGACTCCTGTCAAGATAAAATAATACATCTGTACTTCTGAAGCCTTTCAAATGAAAAACTCCTGCTATGGCGCATAAAACAAGATTTAGTTGTTGATAATCTGTTGCAAATTCGTTAATGATTTCAGCTAATTTAGATTCTCGATCTGGCTTCTCTTTTCTCCATGTTTGCTGAAGTATCCCACTGAAATGTAAGTGTAAATAATGAAGTAAATAAGGACATAAATAAGTACACTTCTAGAAAACTTAGAATGGTTGTACAGCAAATTCAGTAGCTCATCTCTGAAGCACAACAAAGTTATTATTTGAATGTCTTCCTTCCTATCAACGTGCTATGTGTCATGTAGTTACCCCTATTTTGCAGTAATGAGTTGCATTCTACGATATATTCTACGATACATTATATGGCCGCTCTTATACTGCTCAAGGAAATCGGTACGAACTTCCTTGCTTTGATTATGACATTAGCTTTTCAATTGAAAACGAGTTCGCGTCTCCTGCACTCTTTTGTCTCTGTTGTGTTTATTTTTGTTTTGATCGTTTGTTTGCTTTGATACGAGGGCTCTTCAATAAAGAATGATCACAATTTTATTTTGACAACGTACCTTTACTCATCCTCATAATTTTGATGGTCCTTCTCAAAATAGTCTCCCCTAAATGGGATGCACTTGTCCCAGCGTTTCTGCTAGTCTTCAAAGACATGCTGGAAACCATTTTTCTAGAAATCCTACAAAATCGCTTCCGCACCTGCTTCGGATGATGAATAATGCCTCCCACGAAGGCGTTTCTTCAAGTTAGGGAGTAGAAAAAAGTCACATGGGGCTAAATCCGGACTATAGAGAGGATGAGGGATGCACTTCACGTTGATTTTTTGCAAGATATTCAGCAACAACATTGACAATATGCGGCCGCGCATTATCGTGGTGCGGCATCCAGCCTGCTTCATGGGAATGTGGTCTTTTGCGCCTGATATGGACTTGCAATGTTTTTAGGACATCCATGTAGTATTGTCCAGTTACTGATGTGTGTGCAGTTACAACATGCTGATAAACCATTCCATGAATATCAAAGAATGAGATGACCATAACTTTCCCGGCAGAAGCAACCACGTTTGCTTTTTGGGGGGGGGGGGGGGTTGGTGATGGAGATTTCCACACAGAGCTTTGCTGTTTGCTCTCAGGATCAAAATGTTGTAGCCAAGTTTCATCAGCAGTCATTACGTTTGAAAGAAACTCCGGATCTTCCTCTAACATCAACTTTAACTGCATGTTACCTCCATTGCAGCGGTAGGCGATACTGAACATGTCTGAACATGCCTGGTTCTCACAGGCGGGAACCAGGAGTACCAACAATAAAACTACTGCGGCGTGTTTGCTTCACATTAAGCTAACAGAATATAATAAGATTGAATTTTAGTGCGTAAAATTATGACCGTAAAAAATTATGATCATTCTTTATTGAACAGCCCTCGTACAGCCTCAGTGCAATTAAACAAAATTCTTTCTAACAAACGTTGAATCCTGCTTAGTACTTTCACATGCTGTACCTCTAAATGGGAGGTGATTTAAAGGGTGAATAAACTTACATAAAATAAAAAAAATGCAACTCTTTACATCAGATTTATAGGAATTGCTCAAAATGGCGACCTCCGTTTTCAATGCAAAGTTGACAGCGGCGAAGGAACGACTGTTGTACTCTGTCCAAAATTCCTTGTATGTGTCAAATAACTTCAGAAGCTCCTTATTCGAGCAGTTAGGTCCTCTTCTGAGGTAACAGGTGTTTCAAACATCAGAGACTTATGGCGGCCCCAGAAAAAGAAATTAATTGGTTTGAGGTCGGTAAAGCATGCTGGCCAAGCTAAAACTGGACTCCCCCTTGCATTAGGCAGCATAAACATGGTTTAAATCATAGTAGTGTTAATGGATAGTGTTATAGTGGTATCAATATTTAAAAAATGGGAAAGAACTACACCTGAAAATTATAGAGGGATTAGTTTTTTGTGTGCTGCCTACCAAATATATGCCAAAATAATAAGTACTCGGTTAAACAAAATAACAGATGCAATACTCCTAGAAGAACAAACTGGTTTTACAAAAGGAAGAAGCACCATTGACAATGTTTTTACTCTTAAACAAATAATAGAAAAACGACGAGAACAAAATTTAGAGACGCACTTACTATTTATTGACTATTATAAAGCTTTTGACAAAGTATCACGAATGATACTGTGGAAAATTTTAAATAATAGAGGCATACCTTTACAACTAATTGAACTTATAAAAAGTATGTACATTGACACAAAAATAAAAATAAATAAAAGAGAACCAGTGATAGTTAATGGTGGCATAAGACAAGGTTGTCCTTTATCAACTACACTTTTTAATTTGTATGTTGAGGAAATAGTAAGGATTTACTCAAATAAAGCCAATGGAGGCATTAATGTATCAGGAGCCAAATTGAAAACTATGTTGCATGCAGATGATCAAATAATAATGGCCACAAATGAAGATGACCTACAGAAAATGCTGTATAGTCTAGATAAAATTGCTACAGAATATGCGATGAAAATATCAGCAAATAAATCTAAAACCATGTCATTTAAAGGAATTGATCCAGTAAGATCAAAAATAGTGTTAGATAACATAATAATTGAGCAGAAATCACACTTTAAGTATTTAGGATGTAATGTCTCGTACCAAGGGAAAGCTGATATAATAGAGAAAATAAACAAATTTAACTATATAACAGGCACAATAAAAAGAACATTAAAAATAAAGCAAGAAAGGACTCTATAATAAAACTATACAAAACAATGTAAATACCAACTCTGATCTATGGATCAGAAACATGGACACTAACAAAAAGAAATAGTACGAGAATACAGTCATCAGAAATGAAATTCATAAGAGCAATAGCTGGATATACAAAAATTGATAAAAAGACGTAGTCAGGATATTAGGACAGAATTAAAAGTAGAAGAGATAAATTATACTATTGAAAGAAATAGAAATCAATGGAAAGAACATGTTCAGAGGATGAATAATAACAGAATACCAAAAATAGCCCTAAACTATAAACTTATAGGAAGAAGAAACCAGGGAAGACCGAAGAACAGATGGGCAGACCAATTTGGAGCCGGAACGGGTTAAACAATCCAAAGCCGTGAGGTAGAAGAAGAAGAAGTTATTGGACTGTCCAATCACATTCACGTACTTACCAACCACGCCATTTCTTCCTATTAGAGTTTACGTATTAAACAGACGAAGAAAAAAATTTAGCTACATGAGAGGAACCGAACCAATGACCTTTGGAACAGCAGTTTTCAGCGACTAGGCTACAAGAAAGCAGTTAATCGCTGTTCAGTCTCGCACTGGCAGGTGGTTAGTCCGAGATGAGAGATCTTTGAGACATTGAAACTTGAGAACGCCAATAACGAGCTACAAGGAATCGATATTTCTATACTCAAGAAGCAGTTTTAAAGACATTATAATCCAATAATTTCACTCACCTGGTGTAAATACCTACTTATCAGCATCTGATGCCAGTTAGGTTTAACACAATTAATTGCTTTAAACCTAACTGTCATCAGATAGGTTTAACACAATTAATTGATCGTCCGATATGACTTAACGTTGGAGGACGTAAATGACAAAAAAAACATAAATAATTGCATTATGTTAGCAACGGACCAAGCATTGCCTTTCTGAACTTACTTATATTAGTCACGTCTACAGCCGCTGTAATTACGAGGCCTGATCAACAAGAACAGACTGATTTTTTTCACAGATGTTTATTACTGCAATTCAGTGTTTACATAATCTTTTTCAAGGTAGTCCCCTCCTACTTCAATGTACTTTTTATAGCGTCTCTGCCAGTCCTTGAACACGTACTGCAGACCATTCTTTGTCAGGTCCTTGAGAATCGCCTCACTTTTCTTGAGCACTGCTTCAGAGCCCTCCTAAGCTTTGCCTTTAGTGATGGGAGTAAAAAAAGGTCACAGGGTGCAAGATCGGAGCTATAAGGTGGATGTGGTACACAGGTAATGTTGAATCGAGCCAGAAACTGCATGACTTGATTTGCGACGTGAGGCTGTGCATTGTCATGAAGAAGTCACCACCGAGTCCGAGAAAGCTCTGGTCGTTTCTTTGCAATGTGCTTCCTCAGTGCAGCCAATACTGACGTGTAGTATGCTGCTGTAACAGTAGTGTGAGGGGGAACCGCATGCTGGTAAATCATTCCATTGCAGTCAAAAAGTGTGATCACCATCACTAGATGGAACGTTTGCATTTTTTGGTGTTGGAGAACCTGACGATGTGGTGGCTCGTTTTCCTTCAGGATCATAGTGATGCAGCCATGACTCATCGCCGGTGATAATCAATTTAAAAAATGCTTCCCTTCCATCAGCAAAGAGATGCAGCACCTCACGGCTTGTCTCCATTCGCACAGCCTTTTGTTCGAGAGCCAACAGACGTGGTACCCAACGAGCACAAACTCGGGTCATACGGAGATGGTCGTGCATAACTGTAAACACACTGCCATATGAAATTCTCCACACTTCACTGAGGTTACATAATGTTATACACCGATCCTCTCGGACAATCACAGCAGCTGTGCTGATGTTGACTTCAGTCACAGCAGAAGCCGAAACACCAGGCCCACCTTGCTTAACACTGAAAAGTCGGCCTTCTTTGAAGTCCTTGAACCACCTTAACACTGTTGCACGAGGTAGCGCATCTTCACCGTAAGCTTGCTTCAGCTTTTCATAAGTTTTGGTGGATGTATGTTTAAAACGAAAACAGAATTTGATTGTGCTGTACTGCTCCTCTCGCGCTACTTCCACTGTCTGGTATGCGAAATGCATGTAGGATCTACAAAATAGAGCATTACTACCAACTTACCAATATGAGAGTGCTGCCAACTACCGACATTATGCATAAAAGCCCGCTCTTTTCAAATATTTATGTTGCAGATACGAAACTATCCGGAAGCTACAGGAAAAAATTACTCTGTCTTTGGTGATCAGTCCTCTATTTCGGTGAGTTCATGCATTTATACTAAACTACATATTTAACTGCTTATATGTTATTACCAACGTTTCATATATGTAAGCTGATGGAACTGTCAAAATGTCTAATAATTTGGAATAAGGTGTACAGCTTGTGTCACTACAAAGGTTTAAGATTAGTCTGACTGCCCTCTTTCGTATATAGCTTGACTATCCCCAAAATGTTGTACCATACGATAAATGCCAATATTTAATGAAAATCTTAAGAGTATAAAATGCTTTTTTTTTTCTTTTTTTGCTAAAGCAATATGTACTCGCCAATCTAATTATTATACCACACGCAAAGGTTAAAGTCATCTTCGATGGCCATATGGGTTTTTCCAAAAGGCCAAATAATAAAAAAGAAAAAGGTAAGGCATATGTATGCTGGCCAATGCTCAAGCGGAGCGCTGTTGCCAAGCGTAGTACGTGCACCTGCAGAGGTTGCATGTACATAAGAGCAGTTTTACCCGCCAGCAAAGGTTTTGGCTATTCTTCCTGTAATTACACAACACATTAAATATTCCTAAAACATTAAAATCTTACCTTGACACACGTCACAGCAGTGTAACAGCAAGCACCATTTCCAATCTAGTAACTCGCTTTCCAACTTCGTGGATCTTTCCGGAGATTGATACACAGGCACGCTCCCTTTTTCTAAGGATGAGGCTGCTTCCTACAAATTTGTGACACTGTGTGCACACTACCTACACCACAATGTTACAGAATTAATTGCTGGGATTTTGAAAAATCTACAGTTAACCTATATCCTGGATTGGAGAGCTTTCGTAAAAACTTGTTCATATTAAATATAATTTTTCTGCCCTGAGAATGAATCACTTCACGTTTGTTGATCGAAAAATCACTTGTCCCAGCTTCGAGTGACATGTTCACGCACTTGGATCGCAAACACTGGAAAAAAGATATCTGTATAATAGTAATTTAATGTAACATTAACGACATTTCAGCTCGAGTTCAACACACGACTTAACGATGTCATTCACTTTAACAAAACGACAGCTCTACTCTGAAAACGAACTGAAAATTAACTCTGATTTAAACTGCGTGACTTCTGCTTTCATAGTAGGTGCATTATTTACTAGGTACGTCCAGAAAGTAAGTTCTGTTTGGTAATAAAATTAAATTGTGTACAGATACAGAAAAATTATTTATTGCACAAAATTCTACAACTCTTAAACTACTTTTCCACATAACTGCCGAAATTTTGCAGGCATTTGTCATAGTGAGGCACAAGTTTTTGTATACCTTCTTCATAGAAGTTTGCCGCCTGTGTCTTCAACCAGTTGGAAACATTTTCTTTCAGCTCTTCGTCATTGTTGAAGTGTTGACCGCCAAGGAAAGATTTGAGATGCAAAACCAGATGAAAGTCGCTAGGAGCGAGGTCAGGGCTATACGGGGGGTTGTCAAACACATCCCAGCCAAATCCCTGTAGGTTGTTTTTCGTCGCATTTCACCATAACGTGTCAAAAACTGAAGTGCACTACCCATCCGTTTTGTTTTGAGTTGCCAAGTAAGAATCTTTGGCACTCAACGTGAGCAAAGATACGAAATTTCAGTTTTTCGGTAACAATTTCACGAATTAGTGATCGTGAGATTTGGGGAAATTCCTTAGCGAGAGCACTAATTGTAAACCTGCGGTTTTTCTGGATCTTGTCATCAATGGCGTGAACCAGTTCTTCTGTAACCAAAGATAAGACGCCCACTTCGTTCTTCATCGTGCACTTCACTACGTCCTTCATTGAACTGTCGGACCCATCTTCTCACCATTGTATCACTCATCGCATTTTTCCGTAAACATCGCAAATTTGCCGATAAATTTCAATTGGTTTCACTTTCCTAGCATTCAGAAAACGAATCACAGATCGGACTGCACAAGCGGCGGGATTTTCAATCAACGCCGACATTGTAAACAAGCACAACAAAGCGTACGTGGCTGACAGCGATCTCACAATGGCGCACGTTTCTTCTCCTTGATAGAGAGCGTCTACCGTGCATGTGAGGAATTGCGATCGCAGCGCTGCAGCGGAGATAAATTGAAACAGAACTTACTCTCTGGACGCCTCTTGTATTTATGCTTGAGATAAATGGAAAGAATGGGTTGTTTTTCAGGCTTATCTATGTTGAATGGATGGATGTTGGATGTAACCATAACCACGTGAAGATAAAAAGTGCATCGCTCACGTTATAAGTATCGTAGAGACAGGAGCTTTGTACGGTCAGGATGAGAAAGTAAAATTCTTTCTTGTTATAAGATTGGCATCTGTAGTTTTCACATATTTATCCGTAACATTTAACCATAAAATGTGAAGAAAAATAGTGCATCGCTCGTGTTCTAAGTATCGTAGAGACAGGATTTGTGTATGGGCATGATCAGAAAATAAAATTCTTTCTTAGTATAAGATTGGCATCTGTCATTTTAAAAACATTTATCCGAGCGTAATTAATATAATGTTCTCAGCTCAGGCGCGCGAGATGCGTGTACATTTAGCAGCGCTGGTAGGAGTGGCAAGCTTAGGATTCGCTGAAGTCAGTCTGCAGTACTGTCCGCCTACATATGCCTTTAACTTTTGCGAAGTTTATATTTACCCAAACTCCAGATATTTAATGTATACGATCAAATTTTTATTAAGGATATGTATGACTGAAATTTTCAAATTCTGAACTAATAATGCTAGCTTTTTCAAATTTACACCATAGGTGTAGTATAATGTAAACGTGTTACAACCTAAATTTAAACCATTTTTCTCCAGCAGTTTAGAAATTATGATAAATTTTGTATGTTTTTTGTTACGTCACTAAAAAAGTCCCTTGCGACAAAATATTTTGAATTTTGGTCTAATATTTTAACCCTATGTTCATAATACACATACTTTTTGAAATTGCTCTGGGTTTTTCTGTGTCTCCTTTAGTTTAGGTCACAAAAATTTTTTAATTTACAAATATTCTTTTTTTTTTGTCTAAAAAAACTAAGTTTTGTGTTTGAAAATTAAAAATATATGCTTATATACATTTCACAATAAAACCTAGGGCAATTTCCATTCCTCATGATATTCTGAACCTGTGTAGGAAATTTCATGAATGTAGTACAAAAACTGCATCGCAAGGAGCATTTTACAGGAAGAAAAATGCTGAAAATATGAACATTGAGAAAACAGCGATTAAATATTTGATTGCATAACTCACATTAAAATCCACCAGGCTGATAGGTTGGACCCTCAATTCTTCCTCCTCTCCTCTGTTGCTGCTTTTTCCACCTTTTTCTTCTTTAGATGTTGCTTTTCGTCTGCACAACTTCGCTTCTTGCTTTGCAGGATACGAGTCTGATCTCGCTGCACTGAAGTTTTCCTTGCTGAGTCTACTACACTTTCACCTCTGATATTTTGCTGCAGCTCCAATGACTTAAGACTACCCATGTTAAACTCACTGATGCTTTTAATAACAGCAAGATCCAATTTTTGTTTTAATATGAAAATTTCCTTTGGGCACTTATTCCATATGACATGATGCAAAGATTCATTGGCATTCTGTGTTTTTCCTGTTTTGCACCTCTCTAGTAATGTTGTAGAAGCCAGCCTCTGATATATTGGCAACATTTTAGGAACTATTTTGTCTGAAAGCCTTATTTTTATTTTCTTGAATTGAAAATTTAAGAACGGAAAACAGACAAAGAATGTGGATGTAGGCAAAAGAGGGCGTGGCTCTGACAGAGTTTAAAGGCCACCGACATTTAAATAAGCATTTAAAAATGGCGTTCGGAGGCAAATTATGCATTTTTCACATTCGGGAATGTCTAAATTATTTTATAGAATTAAAATAAAAAAAAGTCGTTATTTTCACGATTTTCATGAAATTTCAGTCATACATACCCTTAACATTGTAATGAAATACAACAGCAGCAAAAGTATTTTTGTTTATTATACGTCTGTTGTCTTTAGCAGAAATTAGAACGACTTTGTATGCATAGACTCTACATGAAAAATTCAATGCCATGGTCGAGATTTGAGCCAAGGATCTCCTGGTTTTGTCCAGTCGCTCTAACCCATTGAGCTACCATGGCCAATGTGCCGTCCTGACATTAAATTCTCCAATTGACTCATATTCCCGGTAAACCACTAAGGGCTCTTGTATCCGAGATACACCGTTTGTGGCGACTTACTATCGTAACTACTTAAGTCCCAGGGTTCACATGCCCAGCCATGGCATTGAAATTTTCATGTTGATTATAGCCATACAAAACCTTAGCCTATGTGTGGCTAGTGTGAAGAAATGATTCATTTCCACCAATTAACTTAAATAATAAGAGTTTAATGTGCCACGTTTCATTAGCTATTAATATCAGTGAATTATGGTTTCTCTTAATGTGAAAACTGTCATTTAATACTATAGTATCAAAACATACATAACATTTAAAACTGAATTTCTTTACTATTTGGTTACTTTTTCATGGCTAAAGCATATTTATATTGTTCAACATTTACAGGTTTTGAAGCAATGTTACAGGGAGGTTGAGAGGTGAGAAATACGAGGCGTGTCAGTAAAATAAGGTCTCCAATTTTATTTAATATAGAAAACATGTTTATTGTCAATGAATGTTACATTGATGAAAAGGTGGAACTTACAGCTATTTTTCAACGTAATTACCATTGCGATCGATGCACTTTTGCATACGCTGTGGCAGTTTTTGTATACCCTTGTCATAGCACTCTCCCGCTATGTTGCGCAGGTAGCGCTCAACCTCGTTTTTCAAATCGTCGGTCTGAAATGTGTTCCACCCAGGTGTGACTTCGACTCAGGAAACAGATGATAAGTCTGGACTGTAGGGGGGATGGGTGAGGAGTCCCATCCGAACTGGGCCAGGAGATCAGCCGTTGCATGTGTAGTATGGGGATGAGCGTTGTGATGAAAAATCACTCTCTTCCTCAGCATCCCCCTCCTTCGATTTAGAATGGCACGTCGCAATTTTTTTAAGTCTCACAGTAGCTAGCGGCGTTTATTCTTGTGCCGGTAGACAAACTCGCACAATACACCTTTTCTGTCCGAGAACAAACTGACCCTCACTTTGCCGGCAGAAAATGTAGGTTTGAACTTTCGCGGCTTCGGCGATTTCGAATGCCGCCACTGACGAGAACGTTCTTTAGTTTCTGGTGTTGTGTAGTGCCATCGCCAGTGACAATTGAATCCAATAATTCCTCGCCCTGTTTTGCATAGCGCTCCACAAATCGGTGGGCCTCTTCAACACGTCGCCGTTTATGGTTTTCTGTGAGCATTTTGGGGACCCACCTCGCACACACCTTGCGATAATGCAAATGCTCGGTCAAAATTTTGTCAATCGTAGTTTTACTGACTTCAGGGATAAGTTCGCACAGCTCACGAAATGTCACACGCCGATCTTTAAGCATTTCTTGCTCCACTTTTGCAATCGTTTCGGCTGAAAGCGAAGGCTGACCAGAACGCTGTTCGTCATGGACATCTGTACGTCCATGTGGCCCATAGAGTTCGCATAACTGACGATGAATTTCAGTGGGGGGTAATGCCCTTGGCACTAAAAAAAAACGGATCACTGCACGCAAGTCGCACTTGGCGGCGGAAGTGATAGGAAGCTCCATCGCAAACGGCTGCCCAGCCAAGACCAATGCTTGCAACGGGTTCGTTGTGGGGATTTGAAGCGGTGAAGCCAAGCTACACGCCAGAGCTTCATGGCTGCACCACCTTGGAGGCCTTATTTTACGGACAGACCTCGTACATATTCACCAATTTCTGTGAATGGCAGTAAATGTTTGGTTTACTAATATACTATCTTGGGACTATTTACAATTATAAGGAGCGAAGGTGAGGATTCAGTATAGAAGTCTTTTACATCATTATTAAATAGAGCTTTACTTGAGTCTAAAAATACTTCGGGAAAGTGCTGGATTTCAAGGTAATCTCCATTACTCTGAGCTATTGTAACCAAATCACATTATTGTTGACACCTCCAGGCTTCTAGCTAACTATACTTTACAGCATTGAGAACAAAAAGTCGCCTTTGTGAGGAGTAGAAAGGAAAGAGCCGCAGAGGCCGTGATAAGGATTTACATTCAATATATTGCAGTGGAAAATAAATTTTAAAGTTTCGTACATGTAAAATATCTAAAATTTTATTTTCTTAAACAAAAACTAACATAGGTATTAAAAATATAAAAGTGAAAATATCATAAGCATCTAGGAAAGCTGTATTCAAGAGTGTCAACCATTAGAACTATATTAAAACAAACAGAAAAAGGACGGTTTGCATATACACTGACAGCCAACCAAAAGCAAACACGTTTAAACTAATTATGAAACATCTGAATGTGTGACCATAAACATCAACATTGTACTACATCGTTGTACTGTGTTATAAAAAGTGTTTACTACAAGGCCTGGTGCACAATTGCTCAGGAATGTAAACAAAAGCCAGTATGGGGAGACATTTTGAAAACTTGGATTTGAATAAGGACATGTACAAGGGCTGTTCAATAAAGTATAATCATAATTTTTCGCACTAAAATTCAATCTTATTATATTCTGTTAGCTTAATGTGAAACAAACACGCCGTAGTAGTTTCACTGTTGGTACTCCTTGTTCCCGCCTGTGAGAACCAGGCATGTTTAGACATGTTCAGTATCGCCTACCGCTGCAATGGAGGTAACATGCAGTTAAAGTTGATGTTAGAGGAAGATCCGGAATTTCTATCAAACGTAATCACTGCTGATGAAACTTGGCTAAATCATTTTGATCCTGAGAGCAAACACCTAAGCTCAGTGTGAAAATCTCTATCACCAACCCTCAAAAAAGCAAAAGTGGTTGCTTCTGCTGGGAAAGTTATGGTCATCTCATTCTTTGATATTCATGGAATGGTTTATCAGCATGTTGTACCTGCACAGATGTAACTGGACATTACTACAGGGATGTCCTGGAAACCTTTTAAATCCAAATCAGGCACAATGCTGCACCACGATAATGCGTGGCTGCATATTGCCAATGTTGTTGCTGAATATCTTGCAAAAAATCAATGTAAAGTGCATCCCTCACCCTCCCTATAGTCTGGATTTAGCCCCATGTGACTTTTCTATTCCCTAACTTGAAGAAACGCCTTCGTGGGAGGCACCCATTATCCAGCAGTGGTGAAGGCTGCAGAGCCAATTTTGAAGGATCTCTCAAAAAATGGTTTCCAGCATGTCTTTGAAGATGGGCAGAAATGCTGCAACAAGTGCAACGCATTCTGGGGCGACTATTTTGAGAAGGACCATCAAAATTATGAGGGTGAGTAAAGGTGCGTTGTCAAAAAAAATTGTGAACATTCTTTATTGAACAGCCCTCGTATATCTATTTCACCCTTTTCTTTAGTTTTTACCCCATTCTCTTATTTTTTATTTCTATTTTATGGGGCGAAAAGTAAAAATAGCTGAATACTTGGAAGTAAATCACTTGTTTATTTCATCTACACAAAAAAGGAAATTAATGCAATGTTAGGAAGGAATTCGTAAGTAAAGAATTGAGCAGCCACACAATTGCACCTGTGCTGCCAACTCAGGTCATGAGTAGGTGAGAGATAGCTTTCTATGTTCCAGCTAGGAAAAAATCCTTATTGCAGCATACAACATTCTCTCATCTGTTTTCATAGTTGTAATTCACTGAAACTGAGTGGAATGTTCTCATGGTGGAAATGTTCTTGAAGGTGTTGTGGTGTTGTGTTTAAGTATTGTGGGTTTGTAGGGTTGAAAATGAGCTTACTAAGTCAATCAAAGGTAGTTACGATAGGTTTTCAGTAATAGTAGCCTGGACACTTATTGTGCTTCTCTATTTTCATTCTATAAGATAGAAGAGGCTTTGCTCTTGACAAAAAACTAAACCAGGAGGAGTTCTGGCAGCTGCAAATGCTTCCATTTTAAGTTTCATTTTTATTACTTATAGTTTAAATATCTCAAAAGTTGCATCACCTTTTAAAAATGCTTACCACATGGAATATCACATTTGCATTTAGATGAAGAAAAGAACGGGAGGGGGGATGAATTACTGATTGGGCTACACAATGCATTTGTAAGCAAAATGTTCTTTCATACTATTCTCATGCTAATTGTCCTTTCCTGTTTTTATCTTCAGTTTGTTGTGAATTAAAGGTCCACAATATTCAAATGTTTTCTCTTCTGATTGCCATTCCTGACTTTTTATAGTAGAGCCCTACTAAATTCAAATAAATAAATTGGAAATAAAGTACTGCTTTCCGTTCCTATTAATTGATTGTGTACGAAGAATTCACCTTCAGAATTCTTCCATTGTTTCTTGTCTCTGTTCTCCTTCCTGATCAAATGTGCACCAGTTTAAATACATGGAAATAGAAAGATACATAGAAAAGATTTATTCAGTTGAGGCTTACGTCTTCATACAAATGCACAGAATACATCAGTAGGACACTCACAAGACATTTTTAAACCTCACATGTGCCCATTAACAGGTTTATTTCAGATTGTTTAGTGCAGAGAGAACTTTATTGTCTTAACATAAGTAGGAAACATTTCAATGTTCAAGCTGAGATATACATTATACTCTCCTATGCATTAGGTAACAAAATAGTTATACATGAAACCCCTTATGATTGTCGCTAACTATTACAAATTCAGAAGTAAACTATTCATATAAAAGTAACTCTGCTATATATTTTGCATTAGCTACAATAAATACTTATCTAGGCAATGCAAAAGAAGCATAAACATCACATAACTAATCAAGGCTTCGTGGGTGATCAGCCGTGTCAAGTTTATAAAGGTCGAGCTTTTGGGCATTGCAGACTCCATGGCCTCCTTCAGATCGCGAAGCCTTGATTAGTAATGCTCGCCGTGAAACCTTCAAGTCTTACATCACATAACTATTTATCTCAAATTAATATAATTCGTAAGGAAACTGAAAAAAAGTTACAAAGTAAATTTCAACCTGGAAAAGCTTCTACAGCATCAGAAATATCTTATTATAAAAATAAAACCATTTAAAAAAAGTTATACATTTTAATGAACTCTATAATGCTTCTCCTGCATTAAACTATTACCCTTTTTATGACTTCAGAGTTACATAATATTAAATAAAAATAAAAAGAGACTTACAATTCATTTATACAAAATCAAATTGGTTTTATAATGTCAACACCTTATTTATGTATATACTTTAATATAAATCAGGAAGAGCAATTTTTAAAAACACTAAATCTGAACTAAATTCCCAAAAATTGCCATTTCTTAGCCAGTGGTGATCTTGTCATATTTTCATTTCTTTTCTGAATAGTTATATTTTTTATTATTTTAATATGGTTTATGAGACATGTCATATTGTCGTGAGAGGTCTGCGCAACATCCATTTATTTGATAGTCAATATGAAAAATTCAATGCCATGGCCGGGACTTGAACCAGGGATCTCCTGGTTTCCATCCCGGCCATGGCATTGAATTTTTCATGTTGACTATCTATCAAAAACCTTAGCCTATATACGGCTGGTATGAAGAAATAATTTCCATCAATTAACCAAAATCCATTTGTTTGTCGATTCCGATGGGTCCCAGTGGTTTCTGCTGCTAACTCAGTGAGAAATTTCTTGAAATTGGCAACAGTATCTGCTCTAACCCACCCTCTCTGATCCTGATAAAATATTAAATCTCTTTGATATTGCATTTAATTTTGCTGTCACTGTCATGGGTGGCAGAAGCTTCTATAATGAGCAGTTGTTTTATTTGGGCTTTCACCTGGTTCATTTATGAAGAATTGTCCGTTACTGGCTTTACAGTTGAGGAAACTCTTCTTTTCCTGTCATCTTATATCTATGAAACATGTGAAGATTTGATTGAGTAAGTAATACCACTGCTGTATGGAAACAGAGGAAAATGGGCTTTAAACATAAGAAGCACTATGGAAAGTTTCTAGATGCAATAACATTCCACTCCAGCCAGGATGTCAAATTCTAGAATCAGATGACGCACTGAAGGCCTTCTATTAAATCACAGAATGAGGAATTTTGGCAATTACTGTTCCTGTCCATGCGAGATCAGTGAAGTAATGGGAATCATTCTAGTGATGTGGGATTCTGTAATGCTTTGGCTATAACCAGTGGCGGCCGATAAAGGAGGGCTGCGGGACTGCAGCTCCCCCACAGTAAATTTTAATTTTATTGTTGCCTTAAAGGCCTAAATTAAATATATTACATCTGTAATATATTGAAAGTCATTATATAAACAGGACACTTAAGATTGGATGGAACTTATGCAACAACGTAAATTAACTAGGTGCTTCAAGTGAAATAAGTACAATCACCGAATTGTAGAATGCCGAGGCGAATAAACGTGCCCACACTGCATGGGAAAGCACTTGATAAGCGAGTGCTTAGCTGAACAAAAGTGATGCATAAGCTACGTAGCACATAATAGACATAATCCTGAAGCACAGGTCAATGAACACCACTCCGCCGTGGATGCAGACTGTAGCAGCTACAAATATAAGTTAAAGAAGTACATCGAAAGCACAGATTATTAGTTATGGATATTAACACAACAACCCATGATTTCATACAGTGTGTACAGATAAACTTACATCATTCAAGGACAGCTACCTATAATTTAACAGAAATAATGGTTGAAAATAAAATAGACTTCGTTTTTGTAAAAGAACCATATATTATAAGAAATAAGATTGTAGCAATCCCACAAATCTTTAAAGTATACTCCTCCGGGGAAGAAAGAAAGATCAGCAGTAATTGTAAATACTACTAAGGCGGACGTGCTACTTATAAATCAGCTGTCAGGTGAAGACTGCACTGTACTAGAAATAACAAAACTACGAAAATGTATGCTGTTTCTACATATTTTGACATATAAGACATTAACATAGACTTAATGAAACTAGAAAGAATAATTAAGTACTCCACAGGAAATAAATTGTTAATAGCAATCGATTCCAATGCTAGGAGCACGATGTGGTACGACAGGCTATCTAACCAACGAGGGAAACATCTAGAGGAGTTTATAATGGCAAATAACCTGTATTTACATGATGAAGATTAAAAAACTCCAACATTCGAAACAGGGAGAGGCAGTAGCAACATCGATCTCACAGTCTCCAATCATCTAATGAAATTTGTTACACAATGGAACTGTGGTCGAATGGAAAGCTGTTCTGATCATGCACTAATCTCGTAAGTTGAGAACCGAGCAACAAAATAATCACCAGACTGTAAACAGAAAGAGATATACAGTGACGAATGGCAGATATGAAATATTCGACAGTGCCTTTACTTGATAATTTATCCAAAGAATTTCGATGCATAAATGGTACAAAGGATGTACAACAGACAGATGAAGAGATCAGCATTAAGATAAGCTACTCACACAACCCCAAAGATAGACCCATCAGCTTGCTAAATATAAATGGGAAAATTCTAGAAAAAATTATGATGAAGAGGATTCAACATCACATCAACACCAGAAATATTATGAAGGATAAACAGTTTGGATTTAGGGTCCAGAAAAGCATGGTAGACGCAGTTATGACTATGAAAACTTTCATTGAGAACAACTTGAATACTTACGGATATATTGCTCTCATAAGCATTGATGTAAAAGGAGCTTTTGATGCTGCTTTGTGGCCCAGCATATTAAATAACTTAAGAGAACTGGACTGCCCAAGAAATTTATACCAACTATCTCAGAGCTATTTCAAAAATAGGAAAACAAGTCTCAGCACAAATGAATTTAGCACTGAGAAAGAAGCCAAAAGGGGCTGCCCACAAGGTTCATGCTGCGGACCCGGCTACTGGAATATTTTGTACAACTCCCTGCTCAACTTAGTCTACACAAAACGAACTGAATTAATTGCTTTTGCCGATGACCTACTTCTCATGACGAAAGGAATGAGCATAATAGACGTAGAAAACTTTGCGAATCACGACTTCTATCTTAATAACAAAATTATAGAACAAGTAGACGTCATGAAATACCTAGGCATTCATATCGACAAACAGTTCCAAGTTCAACTATCATAATGACCAAGTGCATGATAAAGCTGTATGCCTAATTCACACTTTATCTAAATCAGCAAAATTAACATGGGGACTTGGAAGAAAAGCATTAGAGACAATATACAGAGGAGCTATAGAACCTATACTGACGTATGGAGCACCCTTATGGGCATCTGCATTACACAACCAGAAGAATTTGAGAAAAATTCAGAGAATCCAAAGTTTGTTTAACATAACAATTACGAAGGCATACAGGACAATTTCATATGATGCATCTTGCGTCATTGCTGACATCCAAACCATTGATATCACAATTGAAGGGAAAGTCAAACTGTACAACTTCACGCATAGTAAACAAGACTATGATGCACCCTAGCCCCCAACGACTGGAACCACCCTGCAGAAATACCTAAAGTTAAAGAAGGTGACGACGAAAACTACCTATTCAAAATCTACACGCATGGAAGCAAAGCAGGAGAGCAAGTGGGTGCAGCAGTTGTGATATTCAAACAAGGGACTTCCAATTCGAGAGCTAAAATACAAGCTGGATGGAAGATGTTCTAATAATCAGGCAGAACAACTGGCCATATTGAAAGCGCTACAGGAACTTCAAAACTTCAACAACACACCGGAGGAAGAGAAGACTGCAGCAATATAGTCAGTACAGTAACCCTAGCTATTCTGCGGAATAACAACAAACATAATTCAATAGCAGAGAAAATCCTCAATATATGGAAAACCTTAGAACGACAACAATGGAGAATACATTTCAGTTGGGTGAAAGCCCATGTAGGTATATCTGGTAATGAGTTAGCAGACAAACTAGCCAAATCCGCTGCTCAAGATGCAGATTTGCCCAATAGCTACAAAATGATACCTAAATCTAAAATTATTACTGAAATAGAAGAAACAGGACATCAGGTCTGGCAGAATGGGTGGAATGCCACGGACAAAGGGGCTCTCAGCAAATTATTCTTTCCTTCAATAAAAAATAGACTCAAGAGAAAGCTTCCTAAAACACCAATTTTCACAGCAATAGTCTCTGGCCACAGGAAAACCAAAGCCTATTTACACAGATTTCATATAATAGAGGATCCAAAATGCACATGTAACACCTCTCAACAAACCGTAAACCATATAATATACGAATGTGCAGATACAAGACAAAGAGCCAAGCTAATACATGATGTAAATAAAAATGGAAGCAAGTGGCCAGTAACCAACCAGAATATTGTAAAACACCATTTAAGAGCATTTTGTAAATATATCAATTCCATTAACCTCTAAATATATGTAAATATGTATAATTTGTAAAATCAACTGTTAAAAGATGTAATGTAATGCACGTAATACTACCATGTAGTGGGGCATGCTGATTGTAATCAATAAAGAAAAGGAAAAAAAAAAAAAAAAACACACACGCACGAGTGAGAAAGATGGCGGAAGGTAAGGGAATGCTCTTGGAAGTGCTCCTGATATTTTAGTTAATGTGACAGTTAAAAGTGGAAATTTAAAGAATGAGTATAAGCAAGAAATTCTGCAGGCAGTGAGCGTGTTAAGAGGTGAGTTCACAAGCTTGAAAACCAAAGTGGCTGAGAAGAGGAATAGAATAACGGAACTAGAACATCGTGTAACAGAAAAGGAATCTATATTGCAAGCTCTTCGGAGCGGCAGCGGTGATGGTACGACATCTACTCAGGTGGCCAGGAACTGCGAGAACGGTGAGCGGATATTAGCGGGCCCTTCCGGCAGACGGAGGAAGCCTTATGCGCAAGCACTAAATAGCAATAGCAGCGCAGTACAAAGGAATGCAGCTGCAGAAATGACACTTTCAAGTTATTCGTTAAGTCAAAAAATGATCAAAGCGCAGAGTACATCAAAACTAATTAAAACAAAGGTGAACCCAATGAAAATGAAAGTGGGAATTACTACTATGAAAATGCTAAGAAATGGACCGATATTAATAGAATCTGATAAAAAATGTGAATTGGAGAAGGTATGCAGTGAATTAAATCACGTTTGCGGCAATGAACTAGAAAGCTACCTCAAAAATCCAAGATTAATAGTTTTTAACATGCCGGAAGACGTAGCTATGGAAAACGCAGAAGAGGCGATTATATCACAAAATTCAGAAGCAAACCTTAGCAAGGGGGAGATAACACCGAAATGAATTTTTGAGGACAGGAAGAAACAAGAATTTGGTCACTGAAGTCAGCTCCGAACTGCAGAAACGGCTTATAGGCAGAAGTTGAAAATTGGGTGGCAAATCTGCAATAATGATGATTATATATCAGTATTAAGATGTCATAATTGCTCTAAATACAACCATAGAGCACAAGATTGCAAAGGAGAGTTCACATGCCCACCCTGCATAGGAAAACATAAGATCAGTGAGTGTAATGCAAGAAAAGAACTATTGCTGCATCAATTGCACAAATTATAATAAATACGACATACCAGTAAACGTAATCCATTCATCGCTGGACAGGAACTGCACGTGCTACAAAAACACATTGAAAAGAAATGCAGACAGAATTGAGTACTGACATGGCTCATAATTACTCAAAAACAAATATGAAGTGTATAAATTGTATACAAGTTAATGTACAACATAAGCGTGTGGCGACAAGTAATCTAATAAGTATGATGAACGAGAATCATATTGACGCAGCCTTCATACAAGAACCGTACCTTATAAATAATTACCCAGCTGGAATACCCAAATCACTCAGGCTTCATGTTAGTGGAAATGGAAGAAAAAGAGCAGCTATAATTATAAACAATCACGAAATAGATGCAGTAGTAATCACACAACTCTCTAATGGGGATACCTACAGAACTTACCCATGGAACATGCAAATTTTACGCAGCAAGCGCATATTTCGACATAACAGAAGACATTGAGAGAAACATTAGCCGCGTGGAAGATATTTTAAGTTAAACCAAAGGCAATGGTTTGTTGATCGCGGTTGACAGCAACTGTCGTAGCAAAATATGGCACAGCTTGTTAACAAATCAACGGGGTAAAGCACTGGAGGAATTTGTAACACTGAATGATATGAATACCGTTAACAAAGAGATCTGAACCAACTTTTCTGAAACCATAAGAGCCAGAAGCTATATTGACCTAACAATAGTCAATAAATTACTGAGACACGTGACCGATTGGGAGTGTGGCACTCAAGAAAGCTGTTCAGATCACAAAATTCTATCTTTCAAAGTCAACGCAACACATCAGCGGCCACAGATCACAAACATCGGTCAAAGAACTACAAGGTATATAATAAAAGATTGAGACCTGGTGAAATTAGAAGCCACTCTTGTGACGGAAATCATATCCAAATTCGACCCTCTGAACAACATTGCAAATACCAGGAGTATAGATCATGAGTTGAAAGAGAAACTCAATGAATACGAGAACGTTGATGAAGTAGAAAACTTATGCTTCTCAGCAAGTATAGCATGTAACACAACGTTCAAGATTTCCTGAGGCACGAAATATGTGCTGATAGGCACCGTCGAGGTCCTCAAAACCAATCAAAATATAACGCAGTGTTACAACTGTCAACAATTAGGTCACACATTCAGAATGTGTCAGATGACCTTGCGGTGGCATCTACCGCCTTGCTGACTGCCCTAAATCACGATGCAGGATGCTGGACGTCGTATCCCACTGTGCAAATTGTGGGGAGATGCATCCTGCCAGTTATAGAGGCTGTTAAACGTTCAGAAACTAACGTCACCGCCGTCCAAGAGCACAATACCCTCACACACCCCAAAAAAAACTCTCCACCCTACCTCAACAGTAAGTTTCCCCCCACACCCGTCTCCACATCCACCACTGCTTCGGCAAATGACCAACAGGAACAGGGAGTGTAGAAGCCCTCAGAATCATCATCTCTGACAACCATCAGGCTACCAAAGTTCAGTGAATCCTCTGGGATTTTTTCCAGCCAGGCAACTATAAATTGCAAAACACAAGGAATTGCCTAAAGCTCTTCCTCGAGAGGAAGCAGGACATCATGCCCACCATCGGATGCCTGAAGGATGCTGGTGTGGAGTCCTACAGCTTCACACCCAGGAGCGACCAGCCCTTCCGTGTGGTCATCAAGTGGCTTCCGGAGGACCTGGAAGAGGACTTCATCTGGGAGTCCCTCCAACAAAAAGGGTACACAGGCATCCAGGTGCGCCAGATGGCTTCCCGCAGCAGGTTTCTGCCCAACTTTCAGGTATCGTTGGACAGGACCACCAAAAATAAACAAATTCTTCTAGAAAGTGAGATGGTGTCATATGATGGTCACTGTTGATCTAAAAACAAATCAAAATATCACAGTGTTATAACTGCCAGCAACTTGGCCACGCATTTAGAATGTGGAATATAACCTCACGGTGTATCCTCTGCTGTAGCATTCACCGCCTCACTGACTGCCCCAAATAGGCAACGCAGGATGTGGGGAGACGCATCCTGCCAGCTATAGAGGCTGTGAAACGTCCTCGAACAAACGTCACTGTTGCCAATTGGCAGCAACAGCCAGGGCAGGTCCCAGTGTGCAGCCAGGGCCAACACCCATCAAACAACCGGCCCTGGTCAGAGGTTCCATAATCATTACGTATAATGCAAGTTATCATTCCACGACCATAGAAAAATTACCCAACATCAGGTCATGAAAATTAGATATTCAAGAATGGTTGCATAATCATATTCTTTTTGATGCAGCAGAAACTTAGACAGAATTATTAACCTGCATTGCTCCTTACAAACATAACGAAAAGAAATATGAACTGGATCAGACAGCGTTAGAAATGGGCCACGAAATTATCCGGCTGCCACCCTATCACTGTCAGTATAACCCTATTAAGCTTATTTGGGCTAAAGTAAAGGGTGCAGTCGCACAGTTAAACAACACGTTTCAGCTTGCGGATGTTAAGCGATAGATGAATGAATCTCTTGATAGGGTTACCATACAGGATTGGGAATCCCAAGTTGCACATGCAGAGCGTTTGCAAGAGAATGATTTTGTTAAAGAAATTGCAAGGAACGATATAATTGAACATAAAATTATAAACTTCAGGGACGATGAATCAGATACGGACACTACTGACGAAGTCAAAAACGAAGAAGAAGAAAACGAGGACGATGATATGACATTCTGACTGTTCCTTTGTAGCGCCCTGGTTTGCTCCTGTAAAGGTAAAGATTTATTAATTATTATAACTTTAGATTTATGTTTGAATGTCTGTATTTTCTGGCTGTGTTACACAATGAGCTAAATGAACCACACTCTTTAGCAGCTACTCCATTCATATACCATTCATTATCTATCCTGCCAGAAAATGCCTAAAATACAGGCACGGACAGCAACAACCAGAAAAACCTCTCTTTGCCCTGAACCTAACGCCCCCCATGACCAGACCAAAAGCTCTGAAAAACCAAAAAACCCTAAGACATGAAATAAGCACCTCCGACTCTGACATCGCTAACTACCAGCACAGGATCCATATCACCAGGACAACAGACTAGTAAAATTCGCACAAACACAACCAGGTTCACCCAAATCAGGTTTTAGAATTCCACACAGCAGCTATACATTATTCATCCTCAACTGTGACCCAGACAAGCAAAACCCATGGTATCTAAGGAAACCTCTAGAAGGAAACCAGTACAACTTTCAATCACTATGCATGACGGGAAGAATCAACTCCCCCAGAGAGAGTATAAAAGTAAAGGTTATTTGCTAGTCTGGTGTATAATGTTATATATTTACGTATAGATAAACGGGAAAGGTTATTTGCTAGTCTGGTGTATAATGTTATATATTTACGTATAGATAAACGGGAAAGGTTATTTGCTAGTCTGGTGTGTAATGTTATATATTTACGTATAGATAAACGGGCCCAAAAGACCTTGTTGTCGACGGGCCCTAAAACACAACACACTCACATAACTCCCCCAGAAACACCTATGCCCTCACTTTCATTAACCAGCAAGAAGCAGTTATCTTTCAAAAAGGTATACCGACCCAACATTTTGGGTTCAAGGCTAGGTATGCAACCAGAAAAACCTCTCTTTGCCCTGAACCTGACGCCTCCCATGACCTGACCAAAAGCTCTGCTAAAACAAAAAACCCTAAGACATGAAATAAGCACCTCCGACTCTGACATCGATAACTACCACTCTCACTCGAGCTGGAGACTTCACAGAGACAGCACCTGTTCGAGCACTGTGGAGAACCTACTTAGCCTCTTGGAGGCCAGAAGCAGGGATCTGAGCCTGCTAGATCTTCAACATTTCAACATCTCATCAAACAAAGTGACTGGGTAGAACAGTAAGACCGCAGCCAACAGTCCTTGTGACTGGTTTTTCGGCGCCCTTTAAGGGTAGGTCCGCTACTGTTCGGGCTCCTCAGCGCCCTAGACTTGTTCTATTTAAATCTTCTTCTTCTTCTTTTCCTCTTATCACCCACAATATCACAAAAAAGGGGCCATCATACCCCTTTTTGGTTACTCATCACACCCTCTCTTCTCATTGGTCGCTCCATTGCCCTCCCTGATGGTCTTTGTATTGGCAGCCCCCATTGGCTAATACTTCAAATTGATCATGTCGGCCACGAACGCACCAATTGTAGCACACATGAAGGCACAAAACAACCCATATGTGCACCCATCATCAGCCAGCGAATGTTGCGTAAGCACCGCCATGGACACCGCCATAACTACACCTCAAACAGACATAACAGCAGCTGCTTCGGAGCCTTCTTCAGAAGACTACTATCTGACTGGAGGCGACATAACTAGCTTCTTGGGAGAAGCTTTAATAACCCAACCAAGCTACCCACTATCCAGAGGTGACATACGAACATTAAAGCAGGAAAGAGCAGCCAGAACTAAATACCTAAATCAAGCAGATACGCAAATGTTCTCCGTCCCCACATCTGAGGATGTCTGCATCACGGCCACTGCTTTTAAAATATATTCATACCACCGCCAAAGGATCGACGTCATTGTCACTTATTTACTGCAGCATGACGAGCAACAATTTAACTCTTGGCAAACGCCTGCCTCAAAAAGAGCAGCCAAGGGTCCTAAAAACATCAATATGCCACCACCCGCTACGTCAAATAGTTTTGCTGCTCTTGCAGAAAATAACATGGACGAAGACTACCCCTCACTGCCTGTGGCAAATCAAAAGAGGTGCAAATGCTCAACACCACCGCCTCCTGCCGAGAATATGGAAGAGGATCTAGCAGCTGTACCTGCTCCACCTCTCCTAAACCAAACACAACCTACCTCTAATGTTCAAGGTAACTCTCGATCAAACAAGGTCACCCCCATCTTCTTACGAGATCCGTGCCAGGCCCGTGAGCTTACAAAAGCACTACACGACGGACACCCAGACACTAAATTTGTCATTAAGAACATGAGCGGCTCCATCGCTTTCCTCCCTGCCACACCTGCTGACCACAGACTCATTCGCAAGTTCCTAACAGATTCTAAAGTGCAGTATCTTCCCACCCTATTACCTGAAGAAAAACTGATGTACGTTACCTTAAAAGATCTACCGATGTACATCACAGAATCAGATGTCCTGGAACTCCTGCAAAAACTAGAATACCCGGTTGAGCGAGTTGGACAACTTCGTTCAAACCGGTCCTCAACACAACAAAAACTACCTCACTTTAGGGTAGCTCTTCGGAAGGAACCTAAATCAAGCGACATATATAAGGAGGCACATATGTTCGATGCTGTCATAAGGGTTGAGCCTTATAGACCACCAGCACGCCCATTACAATGCACAAACTGTCAGCAGTTCACGCATAGCGCGGCAGGCTGCCGACTAGAACCAGTGTGCTCGTACTGCGGAGAATCAGGACACAAACGGCCAGATTGCTCAAAGCTAAGCCTCCCTGACTCAAAACCTACCTGCAGCAATTGTGGAGGAGAGCACTCCTGTCGATACGCTAAGTGCCCTGTATGGCAGGAAGCCCGTATAGAAATGGAATTAAACAAGCACGGACAACGCACACGCTATGACGCTGCCCCAAAGGTACCTAATCCGCAAGGCATCCCCAAGGAAGCTTTCAAAGGGACCCGATACCCTGGACTCCCGCCAACAATAAGGCCGCAATACAAAAACTACGCCGCGGCACTCATTGCCTCCGCATCACAACAGCAAGGTCAGCAAATTACTGCACTCAAACCACAGGCTCCACATAAACAAATCACGGCAGCAGCCCAACCCCAGATACTCACACCATCCCAAGGTCCTTCTACAATTAGGACACTTCCCGAAAAATCTCCATACATACCTGCACCAACCAGCAAGTCTGCGTGTCCAGCAGGAATAACAACCGGCAAATCCAGAACGCCCATGCAACAACGGCTCCTGACTCGCCCAGCAACAATCCAGTCCCTACCGCAGATTCCTTAACCATCCATCCCTGATGAACAATTTCTAAACCTAATGTCCAGGATTCCTCTACACCTGCAGGCTGATTTTGCAGCTGCCTTAGCCGATGCATTGGCTACCCACCCCCCTACGATACCATCACAAACAATTCTGGTACACACCGTCTTCATCTTTATGGGCAACAATGGCGGACGTCAATAATATCATACAAAACCTCACCAGCCTACGCATTTGTTCCTGGAATGCTAATGGACTACGGCATAAGATACGTGAAGCCACTAACTTCATCGCCGTGAACAAAATTAACATCTTCCTTGTTCAGAGACCCATCTAGCTCCACGGTACAAGGCCACCATTCCAGGAATGATTTGTCACAGGACTGATCGTCCGGACGGTTATGGTGGAACAGCAATTTACATCCAAAGGCACATCACCCATCACCGCCTACACCTGCCTGCTGTTGACGGTCTAGAAGTAACGGGTATCCAGGTTGCAACCGACAAGGGACCCCTCAATATCCACTCGGTTTACATTCCATCGAGTAGAGCGATTAGTCAGCGATCTTTGGACCACATATTTACTGGCTCTCCCGCCATAGCCATGGGAGATTACAACGCCAAGAGCACTCTCTGGAACTCCACCATCACGAACAGTCGTGGACGCCTACTAGAACGCTACATAGAGCGTAAAAATCTGGTTGTGCTTGCTCCTACCCCTCCGACCATAACACACGGAGATCGTGGACCTCCTGATTGGTTGGATATAGCTCTACTGTGCAACATCCGTAGTCACCCAACAATCTTTTCACTTCCTGAACTTTCTTCCGATCATTTCCCCATCATCCTTCTCTACAAGGCAAAATTAACACCTAAATCTTTACCTTCTCATGCAAATTCCCGACAAACCAACTGGAGCAAATTCTCCATTATCATGGCCGAAAAACCTGCCCATATACACCCTTGTACAACAATTGCGGCAGCCGACGAACTGGAGGATTTCATCACCACCACCATGGCTGATGCCATGCGCGAAGCAACTCCTGTCCGCAAATCTCCACATAGTCCCCTTAAACCCCTCCCAAAACATTTGCGCCAACTCATCTCGGCTAAAAACAGAGCACGGCGAAAATTTCAAAACACGTGCCAACCACAAGCTAAGAGGGAATGGAGTCGCCTCCAAACTGTAGTGAAGCTGGAACTAGCAGATCACTTCAACGAAGAATGGGAGAGGAAATTATGTACACTCGACACCGATGTCTCTCTCTGGAGGATGTCTAAGGCTCTGCTCCAAATACCCACCTCCGACCCGCCACTTACGGACGGCCAACGAACTGCACAATCCTCTAGAGAAAAAGTGGAACTCCTAGCCGAACACCTGGCGGCTACCTTCCATCCTGCAGAATCCCCCGACCATGAACAGGTCGCAGAAATTGAACAACAGGTACAACACTTCCTTTCCTCTCCCTATAATACACACGAAGTGCACCTCACCACCATCGCTGAGGTCAAAGGTTTAATTACTTCAGTCAGACCTTACAAAGCTGCTGGCTACGATCACATACCTTACGCTGCCTTCAAGGTACTCCCGCAAAACTGGATAGCACTAATAGTCCATCTCTTCAATAGCCTGCTCCTTCTCTCCTACTTTCCCAAAAAATGGAAACATGCCAAGCTCATTACCATCCCCAAACCCTGCAAGGATTCTAAACACATCGAAAACCACCGACCCATTAGTCTGCTACCAGCAATCAGCAAACTATTCGAGAAGGTAATCAAACATCGCCTCCAAAAGCTCCTAGATGAGTTAAACATCCTGCGCCCGGAACAATTTGGATTCCGCCGATGCCACTCCACATCGCACCAACTGTTACGTCTGGTAGATGAGGTGACCCGCGCATTCAATAATCGTCAGTACGTCGCAGCTCTCTTAATTGATATTTCAAAGGCCTTCGACTCTGTCTGGCATCAAGGCCTCCTCTACCGTTTAATAAATTACCACTTTCCCCCCTACATAATCCATCTTGTCAACCATTACCTCACGCAACGCACCTTTTCTGTCGTCAGAGATGACATTGCTTCCCAAACCTATTTCATCAATGCAGGGGTACCCCAAGGTAGTGTTCTTGGCCCCCTGCTCTTAACTTACATCAACACCCTTCCCACTATCTGGAGCTGCAAACTCTATTTATTCGCTGACGATACAGCAATCACCACGGCCTCATGTCAACATCACATTGCTGTACAACGCCTACAGAGATATGCTACCATGATTTCCGCCTGGTTCCTAACCTGGCGATTACGCATAAACGCCACAAAATCGCAGGCAGTCACCTTCACCCGACGTCAAACCCAGGACGTACCAGAGCTGCATCTCGCAGGAGAACACATTCCCTGGAGCAACCAAGCCCAATATCTTGGAGTTACACTGGACATGCGCCTAACTTGAAAAGCCCACATCCTTTCTGTCGCCTCCAAAATTACGAAACGCATGGGCATGCTCTATGCATTATACAATAAAAAGTCACCAATGAGTCTCAGGAACAAGGTACTCATTTACCAACAAATACTGAGGCCGGCGATAACCTATGCATGTCAAGTATGGGGTGCTGCAGCCCCCTCAAATTTATATAAACTCCAGATCCTGCAAAATCGATATTTAAGAATTGCTACAGGTGCTGAGTGGTACATCCCCAATAACAACATACACCAAGATCTTTCATTTCCCAAGCTCACGACCTACATCCAAAAACTGTCACATAAATTCTACTCTGACCTACCTTCTAGTTTCAATCAACTCATCAGGGGTCTCGGGGAATATGATATAGACACCGAGGCTACCTACAGACACCCCAGAACCTCTCTAGGCACATCATAAACTTATCACTTACATCTTGAATTTCATTTCCCTTCTCTTTAAAATCCAATTCATCAGAACAGGAACCAACCATCAAACCACCATCCGTTATTCATCCTTCATAAAATGCCAGTAAGGGACACTGTCCCGGGATGGCAATAAGTCGAAGGCCCCTGTTCCATGGAGCAGGGTTCACCTTCAACGACACCTCTGTGCTGCTGCTGCTAACTACCAGCACAGGATCCATATCACCAGGACAACATAGACTAGTAAAATTCGCACAAACACAACCAGGTTCACCCAAATCAGGTTTTAGAATTCCACACAGCAGCTATACATTATTCATCCTCAACTGTGACCCAGACAAGCAAAACCCATGGTATCTAAGGAAACCTCTAGAAGGAAACCAGTACAACTTCCAATCACTATGCATGACGGAAAGAATCAACTCCCCCAGAGAGAGTATAAAAGTGAAGGTTATGTGCTAGTCTGGTGTGAAATGTTGTATATTTACGTATAGATAAACGGGAAAGGTTATTTGCTAGTCTGGTGTGTAATGTTATATATTTACGTACAGATAAACGGGAAAGGTTATTTGCTGGTCTGGTGTGTAATGTTATATATTTACGTATAGATAAACGGGCCCAAAAGACCTAGTTGTCGACGGGCCCTAAAACACAACACACTCACTCACATAACTGCCCCAGAAACACCTATGCCCTCACTTTCATTAACCAGCAAGAAGCAGTTATCTTTCAAAAAGGTATACCGACTCAACATTTTGGGTTCAAGGCTAGGTATGCAACCAGAAAAACCTGTCTTTGCCGTGAACCTGACGCCCACCATGACCAGACCAAAAGCTCTGCCAAAACAAAAAACCCTAAGACATGAAATAAGCACCTCCGACACTGACATCGCTAACTACCAGCACAGGTTCCATATCACCAGGACAACAGACTAGTAAAATTCGCACAAACACAACCAGGTTCACCCAAATCAGGTTTTAGAATTCCACACAGCAGCTATACATTATTCATCCTCAACTGTGACCCAGCCAAGCAAAACCCATGGTATCTAAGGAAACCTCTAGAAGGAAACCAGTACAACTTCCAATCACTATGCATGACGGAAAGAATCAACTCCCCCAGAGAGAGTATAAAAGTGAAGGTTATGTGCTAGTCTGGTGTGAAATGTTGTATATTTACGTATAGATAAACGGGAAAGGTTATTTGCTAGTCTGGTGTGTAATGTTATATATTTACGTACAGATAAACGGGAAAGGTTATTTGCTGGTCTGGTGTGAAATGTTATATATTTACGTATAGATAAACGGGCCCAAAAGACCTAGTTGTCGACGGGCACAAAAACACCACAGACTCACTCACATAACTCCCCTAGAAACACCTATGCCCTCACTTTAATTAACCAGCAAGAAGCAGTTATCTTTCAAAAAGGTATGGCGACCCAACATTTTGGGTTCAAGGCTAGGTATGCAACCAGAAAAACCAGTCTTTTCCCTGAACCTGACGCCCACCATGACCAGACCAAAAGCTCTGCCAAAACAAAAAACCCTAAGACATGAAATAAGCACCTCCGACACTGACATCGCTAACTACCAGCACAGGATCCATATCACCAGGACAACAGACTAGTAAAATTCGCACAAACACAACCAGGTTCACCCAAATCAGGTTTTAGAATTCCACACAGCAGCTATACATTATTCATCCTCAACTGTGACCCAGACAAGCAAAACCCATGGTATCTAAGGAAAAATCTAGAAGGAAACCAGTACAACTTCCAATCACTATGCATGACGGAGGGAATCAACTCCCCCAGAGAGAGTATAAAAGTAAAGGTTATTTGCTAGTCTGGTGTATAATGTTATATATTTACGTATAGATAAACGGGCCCAAAAGACCTTGTTGTCGACGGGCCCTAAAACACAACACACTCACTCACCTAACTCCCCCAGAAACACCTATGCCCTCACTTTCATTAACCAGCAAGAAGCAGTTATCTTTCAAAAAGGTATACCGACCCAACATTTTGGGTTCAAGGCTAGGTATGCAACCAGAAAAACCTGTCTTTGCCGTGAACCTGACGCCCACCATGACCAGACCAAAAGCTCTGCCAAAACAAAAAACCCTAAGACATGAAATAAGCACCTCCGACACTGACATCGCTAACTACCAGCACAGGTTCCATATCACCAGGACAACAGACTAGTAAAATTCGCACAAACACAACCAGGTTCACCCAAATCAGGTTTTAGAATTCCACACAGCAGCTATACATTATTCATCCTCAACTGTGACCCAGACAAGCAAAACCCATGGTATCTAAGGAAACCTCTAGAAGGAAACCAGTACAACTTCCAATCACTATGCATGACGGAAAGAATCAACTCCGCCAGAGAGAGTATAAAAGTGAAGGTTATGTGCTAGTCTGGTGTGAAATGTTGTATATTTACGTATAGATAAACGGGAAAGGTTATTTGCTAGTCTGGTGTGTAATGTTATATATTTACGTATAGATAAGCGGGCCCAAAAGACCTAGTTGTCGACGGGCCCTAAAACACCACACACTCACTCACTTAACTCCCCCAGAAACACCTATGCCCTCACTTTCATTAACCAGCAAGAAGCAGTTATCTTTCAAAAAGGTATACCGACCCAACATTTTGGGTTCAAGGCTAGGTATGCAACCAGAAAAACCTCTTTGCCCTGAACCTGATGCCCCCCCACGACCAGACCAAAAGCTCTGCCAAAACAAACAACCCTAAGACATGAAATAAGCACCTCCGACTCTGACATCGCTAACTACCAGCACAGGATCCATATCACTAGGACAACAGACTAGTAAAATTCGCACAAATACAACCAGGTTCACCCAAATCAGGTTTTAGAATTCCACACAGCAGCTATACATTATTCATCCTCAACTGTGACCCAGACAAGCAAAACCCATGGTATCTAAGGAAACCTCTAGAAGGAAACCAGTACAACCTCCAATCACTATGCATGACGGAAGGAATCAACTCCCCCAGAGAGAGTATAAAAGTAAAGGTTATTTGCTAGTCTGGTGTATAATGTTATATATTTAGGTATAGATAAACGGGAAAGGTTATTTGCTAGTCTGGTGTGTAATGTTATATATTTACGTATAGATAAACGGGCCCAAAAGTCCTTGTTGTCGACGGGCCCTAAAACACCACACACTCACTCACATAACTCCCCCAGAAACACCTATGCCCTCACTTTCATTAACCAGCAAGAAGCAGTTATCTTTCAAAAAGGTATACCGACCCAACATTTTGGGTTCAAGGCTAGGTATGCAACCAGAAAAACCTCTCTTTGCCCTGAACCTGACGCCCCTCATGACCAGACCAAAAGCTCTGCCAAAACAAAAAACCTTAAGACATGAAATAAGCACCTCCGACTCTGATATTGCTAACTACCAGCACAGGATCCATATCACTAGGGCAACAGACTAGTAAAATTCGCACAAACACAACCAGGTTCACCCAAATCAGGTTTTAGAATTCCACACAGAAGCTATACATTATTCATCCTCAACTGTCACCCAGACAAGCAAAATCCATGGTATCTAAGGAAACCTCGAGAAGGAAACCAGTACAACTTCCAATCACTAAGCATGACAGAAAGAATCAACTCCCCCAGAGAGAGTATAAAAGTAAAGGCTATGTGCTAGTCTGGTGTGAAATGTTGTATATTTACGTATAGATAAACGGGAAAGGTTATTTGCTAGTCTGGTGTGTAATGTTATATATTTACGTATAGATAAACGGGAAAGGTTATTTGCAGGTCTGGTGTGTAATGTTATATATTTACGTATAGATAAACGGGAAAGGTTATTTGCTAGTCTGGTGTGTAATGTTATATATTTACGTATAGATAAACGGGAAAGGTTATTTGCTAGTCTGGTGTGTAATGTTATATATTTATGTACAGATAAACGGGAAAGGTTATTTGCTGGTCTGGTGTGTAATGTTATATATTTACGTATAGATAAACGGGCTTAAAAGACTTAGTTGTCGACGGGCCCAAAAACACCACACACTCACTCACATAACTCCCCTAGAAACACCTATCCCCTCACTTTCATTAACCAGCAAGAAGCAGTTATCTTTCAAAAAGGTATACCGACCCAACATTTTGGGTTCAAGGCTAGGTATGCAACCAGAAAAACCTCTCTTTGCCCTGAACCTGACGCCCCCCATGACCAGACCAAAAGCTCTGCCAAAACAAAAAAAACTAAAACATGAAATAAGCACCTCCAACTCTGACATCGCTAACTACCAGCACAGGATCCATATCACCAGGACAACAGACTAGTAAAATTCGCACAAACAACCAGGTTCACCCAAATCAGGTTTTAGAATTCCACACAGCAGCTATACATTATTCATCCTCAACTGTGACCCAGACAAGCAAAACCCATGGTATCTAAGGAAACCTCTAGAAGGAAACCAGTACAACTTCCAATCACTATGCCTGACGGAAAGAATCAACTCCCCCAGAGAGAGTATAAAAGTAAAGGTTATTTGCTAGTCTGGTGTATAATGTTATATATTTACGTATAGATAAATGGGAAAGGTTACTTGCTAGTCTGGTGTGTAATGTTATATATTTACGTATAGATAAATGGGAAAGGTTATTTGCTAGTCTGGTGTGTAATGTTATATATTTACGTATAGATAAATGGGCCCAAAAGACCTTGTTGTCAACGGGCCCTAAAACACCACACACTCACTCACTTAACTCCCCCAGAAACACCTATGCCCTCACTTTCATTAACCAGCAAGAAGCAGTTATCTTTCAAAAAGGTATACCGACCCAACAGTTTGGGTTCAAGGGTAGGTATGCAACCAGAAAAACCTCTCTTTGCCCTGAACCTGACGCCCCCCCACGACCAGACCAAAAGCTCTGCCAAAACAAAAAACCCTAAGAGATGAAATAAGCACCTCCGACTCTGACATCGCTAACTACCAGCACAGGATCCATATCACCAGGACAACAGACTAGTAAAATTCGCACAAACACAACCAGGTTCACCCAAATCAGGTTTTAGAATTCCACACAGCAGCTATACATTATTCATCCTCAACTGTGACCCAGACAAGCACAACCCATGGTATCTAAGGAAACCTCTAGAAGGAAACCAGTACAACTTCCAATCACTATGCATGACGGAAAGAATCAACTCCCCCAGAGAGAGTATAAAAGTAAAGGTTATTTGCTAGTCTGGTGTGAAATGTTGTATATTTACGTATAGATAAACGTGAAAGGTTATTTGCTAGTCTGGTGTGTAATGTTATATATTTACGTATAGATAAGCGGGCCCAAAAGACCTAGTTGTCGACGGGCCCTAAAACACCACACACTCACTCACTTAACTCCCCCAGAAACACCTATGCCCTCACTTTCATTAACCAGCAAGAAGCAGTTATCTTTCAAAAAGGTATACCGACCCAACATTTTGGGTTCAAGGCTAGGTATGCAACCAGAAAAACCTCTTTGCCCTGAACCTGATGCCCCCCCACGACCAGACCAAAAGCTCTGCCAAAACAAACAACCCTAAGACATGAAATAAGCACCTCCGACTCTGACATCGCTAACTACCAGCACAGGATCCATATCACTAGGACAACAGACTAGTAAAATTCGCACAAATACAACCAGGTTCACCCAAATCAGGTTTTAGAATTCCACACAGCAGCTATACATTATTCATCCTCAACTGTGACCCAGACAAGCAAAACCCATGGTATCTAAGGAAACCTCTAGAAGGAAACCAGTACAACCTCCAATCACTATGCATGACGGAAGGAATCAACTCCCCCAGAGAGAGTATAAAAGTAAAGGTTATTTGCTAGTCTGGTGTATAATGTTATATATTTAGGTATAGATAAACGGGAAAGGTTATTTGCTAGTCTGGTGTGTAATGTTATATATTTACGTATAGATAAACGGGCCCAAAAGTCCTTGTTGTCGACGGGCCCTAAAACACCACACACTCACTCACATAACTCCCCCAGAAACACCTATGCCCTCACTTTCATTAACCAGCAAGAAGCAGTTATCTTTCAAAAAGGTATACCGACCCAACATTTTGGGTTCAAGGCTAGGTATGCAACCAGAAAAACCTCTCTTTGCCCTGAACCTGACGCCCCTCATGACCAGACCAAAAGCTCTGCCAAAACAAAAAACCTTAAGACATGAAATAAGCACCTCCGACTCTGATATTGCTAACTACCAGCACAGGATCCATATCACTAGGGCAACAGACTAGTAAAATTCGCACAAACACAACCAGGTTCACCCAAATCAGGTTTTAGAATTCCACACAGAAGCTATACATTATTCATCCTCAACTGTCACCCAGACAAGCAAAATCCATGGTATCTAAGGAAACCTCGAGAAGGAAACCAGTACAACTTCCAATCACTAAGCGTGACAGAAAGAATCAACTCCCCCAGAGAGAGTATAAAAGTAAAGGCTATGTGCTAGTCTGGTGTGAAATGTTGTATATTTACGTATAGATAAACGGGAAAGGTTATTTGCTAGTCTGGTGTGTAATGTTATATATTTACGTATAGATAAACGGGAAAGGTTATTTGCAGGTCTGGTGTGTAATGTTATATATTTACGTATAGATAAACGGGAAAGGTTATTTGCTAGTCTGGTGTGTAATGTTATATATTTACGTATAGATAAACGGGAAAGGTTATTTGCTAGTCTGGTGTGTAATGTTATATATTTATGTACAGATAAACGGGAAAGGTTATTTGCTGGTCTGGTGTGTAATGTTATATATTTACGTATAGATAAACGGGCTTAAAAGACTTAGTTGTCGACGGGCCCAAAAACACCACACACTCACTCACATAACTCCCCTAGAAACACCTATCCCCTCACTTTCATTAACCAGCAAGAAGCAGTTATCTTTCAAAAAGGTATACCGACCCAACATTTTGGGTTCAAGGCTAGGTATGCAACCAGAAAAACCTCTCTTTGCCCTGAACCTGACGCCCCCCATGACCAGACCAAAAGCTCTGCCAAAACAAAAAAAACTAAAACATGAAATAAGCACCTCCAACTCTGACATCGCTAACTACCAGCACAGGATCCATATCACCAGGACAACAGACTAGTAAAATTCGCACAAACAACCAGGTTCACCCAAATCAGGTTTTAGAATTCCACACAGCAGCTATACATTATTCATCCTCAACTGTGACCCAGACAAGCAAAACCCATGGTATCTAAGGAAACCTCTAGAAGGAAACCAGTACAACTTCCAATCACTATGCCTGACGGAAAGAATCAACTCCCCCAGAGAGAGTATAAAAGTAAAGGTTATTTGCTAGTCTGGTGTATAATGTTATATATTTACGTATAGATAAATGGGAAAGGTTACTTGCTAGTCTGGTGTGTAATGTTATATATTTACGTATAGATAAATGGGAAAGGTTATTTGCTAGTCTGGTGTGTAATGTTAATGTTTACGTATAGATAAATGGGCCCAAAAGACCTTGTTGTCAACGGGCCCTAAAACACCACACACTCACTCACTTAACTCCCCCAGAAACACCTATGCCCTCACTTTCATTAACCAGCAAGAAGCAGTTATCTTTCAAAAAGGTATACCGACCCAACAGTTTGGGTTCAAGGGTAGGTATGCAACCAGAAAAACCTCTCTTTGCCCTGAACCTGACGCCCCCCCACGACCAGACCAAAAGCTCTGCCAAAACAAAAAACCCTAAGAGATGAAATAAGCACCTCCGACTCTGACATCGCTAACTACCAGCACAGGATCCATATCACCAGGACAACAGACTAGTAAAATTCGCACAAACACAACCAGGTTCACCCAAATCAGGTTTTAGAATTCCACACAGCAGCTATACATTATTCATCCTCAACTGTGACCCAGACAAGCACAACCCATGGTATCTAAGGAAACCTCTAGAAGGAAACCAGTACAACTTCCAATCACTATGCATGACGGAAAGAATCAACTCCCCCAGAGAGAGTATAAAAGTAAAGGTTATTTGCTAGTCTGGTGTGAAATGTTGTATATTTACGTATAGATAAACGGGAAAGGTTATTTGCTGGTCTGGTGTGTAATGTTATATATTTACGTATAGATAAACGGGCTTAAAAGACTTAGTTGTCGACGGTACCAAAAACACCACACACTCACATAACTCCCCTAGAAACATCTATGCCCTCACTTTCATTAACCAGCAAGAAGCAGTTATCTTTCAAAAAGGTATACCGACCCAACAGTTTGGGTTCAAGGCTAGGTATGCAACCAGAAAAACCTCTCCTTGCCCTGAACCTGACGCCCCCCACGACCAGACCAAAAGCTCTGCCAAAACAAAAAACCAAAGACATGAAATAAGCACCTCCGACTCTGACATCGCTAACTACCAGCACAGGATCCATATCACCAGGACAACAGACTAGTAAAATTCGCACAAACACAACCAGGTTCACCCAAATCAGGTTTTAGAATTCCACACAGCAGCTATACATTATTCATCCTCAACTGTGACCCAGACAAGCAAAACCCATGGTATCTAAGGAAACCTCTAGAAGGAAACCAGTACAACTTCCAATCACTATGCATGACGGAAAGAATCAACTTCCCCAGAGAGAGTATAAAAGTAAAGGTTATTTGCTAGTCTGGTGTATAACGTTATATATTTACGTATAGATAAACGGGTAAGGTTATTTGCTAGGCTGGTGTGTAATGTTATATATTTACGTATAGATAAACGGGCCCAAAAGACCTTGTTGTCGACGGGCCCTAAAACACCACACACTCACTCACTTAACTCCCCCAGAAACACCTATGCCCTCACTTTCATTAACCAGCAAGAAGCAGTTATCATTCAAAAAGTATACCGACCCAACATTTTGGGTTCAAGGCTAGGTATGCAACCAGAAAAACCTCTCTTTGCCCTGAACCTGACGCCACCCATGTCCAGACCAAAAAACCCTAAGACATGAAATAAGCACCTCCGACTCTGACATCGCTAACTACCAGCACAGGATCCATATCACCAGGACAACATAGACTAGTAAAATTCGCACAAAAACAACCAGGTTCACCCAAATCAGGTTTTAGAATTCCACACAGCAGCTATACATTATTCATCCTCAACTGTGACCCAGACAAGCAAAACCCATGGTATCTAAGGAAACCTCTAGAAGGAAACCAGTACAACTTCCAATCACTATGCATGACGGAAAGAATCAACTTCCCCAGAGAGAGTATAAAGGTAAAGGTTATTTGCTAGTCTGTTGTATAATGTTATATATTTACGTATAGATTTACGGGAAAGGTAATTTGCTAGTCTGGTGTGTAATGTTATATATTTACGTATAGATAAACGGGAAAGGTTATTTGCTGGTCTGGTGTGTAATGTTATATATTTATGTATAGATAAACGGGCCCAAAAGACCTTGTTGTCGACGGGCCCTAAAACACCATACACTCACTCACATAACTCCCCTAGAAACACCTATGCCCTCACTTTCATTAACCAGCAAGAAGCAGTTATCTTTCAAAAAGGTATACCGACCCAACATTTTGGGTTCAAGGCTAGGTATGCAACCAGAAAAACCTCTCTTTGCCCTGAACCTGACGCCCCCCATTACCAGACCAAAAGCTCTGCTAAAGCAAAAAACCCTAAGACATGAAATAAGCACCTCCGACTCTGACATTGCTAACTACCAGCACAGGATCCATATCACCAGGACAACAGACTAGTAAAATTCGCACAAACACAACCAGGTTCACCCAAATCAGGTTTTAGAATTCCACACAGCAGCTATACATTATTCATCCTCAACTGTGACCCAGACAAGCAAAACCCATGGTATCTAAGGAAACCTCTAGAAGGAAACCAGTACAACTTCCAATCACTATGCATGACGGAGGGAATCAACTCCCCCAGAGAGAGTATAAAAGTAAAGGTTATTTGCTAGTCTGGTGTATAATGTTATAAAATTAAGTATAGATAAACGGGAAAGGTTATTTGCTAGGCTGGTGTGTAATGTTATATATTTACGTATAGATAAGCGGGCCCAAAAGACCTAGTTGTCGACGGGCCCTAAAACACCACACACTCACTCACTTAACTCCCCCAGAAACACCTATGCCCTCACTTTCAGTAACCAGCAAGAAGCAGTTATCTTTCAAAAAGGTATACCGACCCAACAGTTTGGGTTCAAGGCTAGGTATGCAACCAGAAAAACCTCTCTTTGCCCTGAACCTGACGCCACCCATGTCCAGACCAAAAGCTCTGCCAGATCAAAAAACCCTAAGACATGAAATAAGCACCTCCGACTCTGACATCGCTAACTACCAGCACAGGATCCATATCACCAGGACAACATAGACTAGTAAAATTCGCACAAACACAACCAGGTTCACCCAAATCAGGTTTTAGAATTCCACACAGCAGCTATACATTATTCATCCTCAACTGTGACCCAGACAAGCAAAACCCATGGTATCTAAGGAAACCTCTAGAAGGAAACCAGTACAACTTCCAATCACTATGCATGACGGAAAGAATCAACTCCCCCAGAGAGAGTATAAAAGTAAAGGTTATTTGCTAGTCTGGTGTGAAATGTTGTATATTTACGTATAGATAAACGGGAAAGGTTATTTGCTAGTCTGGTGTGTAATGTTATATATTTACGTACAGATAAAGGTAAATGTTATTTGCTAGTCTGGTGTATAATGTTATATATTTACGTATAGATAAACGGGAAAGGTTATTTGCTAGTCTGGTGTGTAATGTTATATATTTACGTATAGATAAAAGTAAAGGTTATTTGCTAGTCTGGTGTATGTTATATATTTACGTATAGATAAACGGGCCCAAAAGACCTTGTTGTCGACGGGCCCTAAAACACAACACACTCACTCACATAACTCCCCCAGAAACACCTATGCCCTCACTTTCATTAACCAGCAAGAAGCAGTTATCTTTCAAAAAGGTATACCGACCCAACATTTTGGGTTCAAGGCTAGGTATGCAACCAGAAAAACCTGTCTTTGCCCTGAACCTGACGCCCCCCATGACCAGACCAAAAGCTCTGCCAAAACAAAAAACCCTAAGACATGAAATAAGCACCTCCGACACTGACATCGCTAACTACCAGCACAGGATCCATATCACCAGGACAACAGACTAGTAAAATTCGCACAAACACAACCAGGTTCACCCAAATCAGGTTTTAGAATTTCACACAGCCGCTATACATTATTCATACTCAACTGTGACCCAGACAGGCAAAACCCATGGTATCTAAGAAAACCTCTAGAAGGAAACCAGTACAACTTCCAATCACTAAGCATGACGGAAAGAATCAACTCCCCCAGAGAGAGTATAAAAGTGAAGGTTATGTGCTAGTCTGGTGTGAAATGTTGTTTATTTACGTATAGATAAACGGGAAAGGTTATTTGCTAGTCTGGTGTGTAATGTTATATATTTACGTACAGATAAACGGGAAAGGTTATTTGCTGGTCTGGTGTGTAATGTTATATATTTACGTATAGATAAACGGGCCCAAAAGACCTAGTTGTCGACGGGCACAAAAACACCACACACTCACTCACATAACTCCCCTAGAAACACCTATGCCCTCACTTTCATTAACCAGCAAGAAGCAGTTATCTTTCAAAAAGGTATACCGACCCAACATTTTGGGTTCAAGGCTAGGTATGCAACCAGAAAAACCTCTCTTTGCCCGGAACCTGACGCCCCCTATGACCAGACCAAAAGCTCTGCTAAAACAAAAAACCCTAAGACTTGAAATAAGCACCTCCGACTCTGACATTGCTAACTACCAGCACAGGATCCATATCACCAGGACAACAGACTAGTAAAATTCGCACAAACACAACCAGGTTCTGCCAAATCAGGTTTTAGAATTCCACACAGAAGCTATACATTATTCATCCTCAACTGAGACCCAGACAAGCAAAACCCATGGTATCTAAGGAAACCTCTAGAAGGAAACCAGTACAACTTCTAATCACTATGCATTACGGAAGGAATCAACTCCCCCAGAGAGAGTATAAAAGTAAAGGTTATTTGCTAGTCTGGTGTATAATGTTATATATTTACGTATAGATAAACGGGCCCAAAAGACCTTGTTGTCGACGGGCCCTAAAACACAACACACTCACTCACATAACTCCCCCAGAAACACCTATGCCCTCACTTTCATTAACCAGCAAGAAGCAGTTATCTTTCAAAAAGGTATACCGACCCAACATTTTGGGTTCAAGGCTAGGTATGCAACCAGAAAAACCTGTCTTTGCCGTGAACCTGACGCCCACCATGACCAGACCAAAAGCTCTGCCAAAACAAAAAACCCTAAGACATGAAATAAGCACCTCCGACTCTGACATCGCTAACTACCAGCACAGGATCCATATCACCAGGACAACAGACTAGTAAAATTCGCACAAACACAACCAGGTTCACCCAAATCAGGTTTTAGAATTCCACACAGCAGCTATACATTATTTATCCTCAACTGTGACCCAGACAAGCAAAACCCATGGTATCTAAGGAAACCTCTAGAAGGAAACCAGTACAACTTCCAATCACTATGCATGACGGAAAGAATCAACTCCCCCAGAGAGAGTATAAAAGTGAAGGTTATGTGCTAGTCTGGTGTGAAATGTTGTATATTTACGTATAGATAAACGGGAAAGGTTATTTGCTAGTCTGGTGTGTAATGTTATATATTTACGTACAGATAAACGGGAAAGGTTATTTGCTGGTCTGGTGTGTAATGTTATACATTTACGTATAGATAAACGGGCCCAAAAGACCTAGTTGTCGACGGGCACAAAAACGCCACAGACTCACTCACATAACTCCCCTAGAAACACCTATGCCCTCACTTTCATTAACCAGCAAGAAGCAGTTATCTTTCAAAAAGTATACCGACCCAACATTTTGGGTTCAAGGCTAGGTATGCAACCAGAAAAACCTCTCTTTGCCCTGAACCTGACGCCACCCATGTCCAGACCAAAAGCTCTGCCAGAACAAAAAACCCTAAGACATGAAATAAGCACCTCCGACTCTGACATCGCTAACTACCAGCACAGGATCCATATCACCAGGACAACAAAGACTAGTAAAATTCGCACAAACACAACCAGGTTCACCCAAATCAGGTTTTAGAATTCCACACAGCAGCTATACATTATTCATCCTCAACTGTGACCCAGACAAGCAAAACCCATGGTATCTAAGGAAAAATCTAGAAGGAAACCAGTACAACTTCCAATCACTATGCATGACGGAGGGAATCAACTCCCCCAGAGAGAGTATAAAAGTAAAGGTTATTTGCTAGTCTGGTGTATAATGTTATATATTTACGTATAGATAAACGGGCCCAAAAGACCTTGTTGTCGACGGGCCCTCAAACACAACACACTCACTCACATAACTCCCCCAGAAACACCTATGCCCTCACTTTCATTAACCAGCAAGAAGCAGTTATCTTTCAAAAAGGTATACCGACCCAACATTTTGGGTTCAAGGCTAGGTATGCAACCAGAAAAACCTCTCTTTGCCCTGAACCTGACGCCCACCATGACCAGACCAAAAGCTCTGCCAAAACAAAAAACCCTAAGACATGAAATAAGCACCTCCGACACTGACATCGCTAACTACCAGCACAGGTTCCATATCACCAGGACAACAGACTAGTAAAATTCGCACAAACACAACCAGGTTCACCCAAATCAGGTTTTAGAATTCCACACAGCAGCTATACATTATTCATCCTCAACTGTGACCCAGACAAGCAAAACCCATGGTATCTAAGGAAACCTCTAGAAGGAAACCAGTACAACTCCCAATCACTATGCATGACGGAAAGAATCAACTCCGCCAGAGAGAGTATAAAAGTGAAGGTTATGTGCTAGTCTGGTGTGAAATGTTGTTTATTTACGTATAGATAAACGGGAAAGGTTATTTGCTAGTCTGGTGTGTAATGTTATATATTTACGTACAGATAAACGGGAAAGGTTATTTGCTGGTCTGGTGTGTAATGTTATATATTTACGTATAGATAAACGGGCCCAAAAACACCACACACTCACTCACATAACTCCCCTAGAAACACCTATGCCCTCACTTTCATTAACCAGCAAGAAGCAGTTATCTTTCAAAAAGGTATACCGACCCAATATTTTGGGTTCAAGGCTAGGTATGCAACCAGAAAAACCTCTCTTTGCCCGGAACCTGACGCCCCCCATGACCAGACCAAAAGCTCTGCTAAAACAAAAAACCCCAAGGACTTGAAATAAGCACCTCCGACTCTGACATTGCTAACTACCAGCACAGGATCCATATCACCAGGACAACAGACTAGTAAAATTCGCACAAACACAACCAGGTTCACCCAAATCAGGTTTTAGAATTCCACACAGCAGCTATACATTATTCATCCTCAACTGTGACCCAGACAAGCAAAACCCATGGTATCTAAGGAAACCTCTAGAAGGAAACCAGTACAACTTCCAATCACTATGCATGACGGAAGGAATCAACTCCCCCAGAGAGAGTATAAAAGTAAAGGTTATTTGCTAGTCTGGTGTATAATGTTATATATTTACGTATAGATAAACGGGCCCAAAAGACCTTGTTGTCGACGGGCCCTAAAACACAACACACTCACTCACATAACTCCCCCAGAAACACCTATGCCCTCACTTTCATTAACCAGCAAGAAGCAGTTATCTTTCAAAAAGGTATACCGACCCAACATTTTGGGTTCAAGGCTAGGTATACAACCAGAAAAACCTGTCTTTGCCGTGAACCTGACGCCCACCATGACCAGACCAAAAGCTCTGCCAAAACAAATAAACCTAAGACATGAAATAAGCACCTCCGACTCTGACATTGCTAACTACCAGCACAGGATCCATATCACCAGGACAACAGACTAGTAAAATTCGCACAAACACAACCAGGTTCACCCAAATCAGGTTTTAGAATTCCACACAGCAGCTATACATTATTTATCCTCAACTGTGACCCAGACAAGCAAAACCCATGGTATCTAAGGAAACCTCTAGAAGGAAACCAGTACAACTTCCAATCACTATGCATGACGGAAAGAATCAACTCCCCCAGAGAGAGTATAAAAGTGAAGGTTATGTGCTAGTCTGGTGTGAAATGTTGTATATTTACGTATAGATAAACGGGAAAGGTTATTTGCTAGTCTGGTGTGTAATGTTATATATTTACGTACAGATAAACGGGAAAGGTTATTTGCTGGTCTGGTGTGTAATGTTATACATTTACGTATAGATAAACGGGCCCAAAAGACCTAGTTGTCGACGGGCACAAAAACGCCACAGACTCACTCACATAACTCCCCTAGAAACACCTATGCCCTCACTTTCATTAACCAGCAAGAAGCAGTTATCTTTCAAAAAGTATACCGCCCCAACATTTTGGGTTCAAGGCTATGTATGCAACCAGAAAAACCTCTCTTTGCCCTGAACCTGACGCCACCCATGTCCAGACCAAAAGCTCTGCCAGAACAAAAAACCCTAAGACATGAAATAAGCACCTCCGACTCTGACATCGCTAACTACCAGCACAGGATCCATATCACCAGGACAACATAGACTAGTAAAATTCGCACAAACACAACCAGGTTCACCCAAATCAGGTTTTAGAATTCCACACAGCAGCTATACATTATTCATCCTCAACTGTGACCCAGACAAGCAAAACCCATGGTATCTAAGGAAACCTCTAGAAGGAAACCAGTACAACTTCCAATCACTATGCATGACGGAAAGAATCAACATCCCCAGAGAGAGTATAAAAGTAAAGGTTATTTGCTAGTCTGGTGTATAATGTTATATATTTACGTATAGATAAACGGGTAAGGTTATTTGCTAGGCTGGTGTGTAATGTTATATATTTACGTATAGATAAACGGGCCCAAAAGACCTTGTTGTCGACGGGCCCTAAAACACCACACACTCACTCACTTAACTCCCCCAGAAACACCTATGCCCTCACTTTCATTAACCAGCAAGAAGCAGTTATCTTTCAAAAAGTATACCGACCCAACATTTTGGGTTCAAGGCTAGGTATGCAACCAGAAAAACCTCTCTTTGCCCTGAACCTGACGCCACCCATGTCCAGACCAAAAGCTCTGCCAGAACAAAAAACCCTAAGACATGAAATAAGCACCTCCGACTCTGACATCGCTAACTACCAGCACAGGATCCATATCACCAGGACAACATAGACTAGTAAAATTCGCACAAAAACAACCAGGTTCATCCAAATCAGGTTTTAGAATTCCACACAGCAGCTATACATTATTCATCCTCAACTGTGACCCAGACAAGCAAAACCCATGGTATCTAAGGAAACCTCTAGAAGGAAACCAGTACAACTTCCAATCACTATGCATGACGGAGGGAATCAACTCCCCCAGAGAGAGTATAAAAGTAAAGGTTATTTGCTAGTCTGGTGTGAAATGTTGTATATTTACGTATAGATAAACGGGAAAGGTTATTTGCTAGTCTGGTGTGTAATGTTATATATTTACGTACAGATAAAGGTAAATGTTATTTGCTAGTCTGGTGTATAATGTTATATATTTACGTATAGATAAACGGGAAAGGTTATTTGCTAGTCTGGTGTGTAATGTTATATATTTACGTATAGATAAACGGAAAGGTTATTTGCTGGTCTGGTGTGTAATGTTATATATTTACGTATACATAAACAGGCTTAAAAGACTTAGTTGTCGACGGGCCCAAAAACACCACACACTCACTCACATAACTCCCCTAGAAGCACCTATGCCCTCACTTTCATTAACCAGCAAGAAGCAGTTATCTTTCAAAAAGGTATACCGACCCAACATTTTGGGTTCAAGGCTAGGTATGCAACCAGAAAAACCTCTCTTTGCCCTGAACCTGACGCCCCCCATGACCAGACCAAAAGCTCTGCCAAAACAAAAAAAACTAAAACATGAAATAAGCACCTCCAACTCTGACATCGCTAACTACCAGCACAGGATCCATATCACCAGGACAACAGACTAGTAAAATTCGCACAAACACAACCAGGTTCACCCAAATCAGGTTTTAGAATTCCACACAGCAGCTATACATTATTTATCCTCAACTGTGACCCAGACAAGCAACACCCATGGTATCTAAGGAAACCTCTAGAAGGAAACCAGTACAACTTCCAATCACTATGCATGACGGAAAGAATCAACTCCCCCAGAGAGAGTATAAAAGTAAAGGTTATTTGCTAGTCTGGTGTGAAATGTTGTATATTTACGTATAGATAAACGGGAAAGGTTATTTGCTAGTCTGGTGTGTAATGTTATATATTTACGTACAGATAAAGGTAAATGTTATTTGCTGGTCTGGTGTGTAATGTTATATATTTACGTATAGATAAACGGGCCCAAAAGACCTAGTTGTCGACGGGCCCAAAAACACCACACACTCACTCACATAACTCCCCTAGAAACACCTATGCCCTCACTTTCATTAACCAGCAAGAAGCAGTTATCTTTCAAAAAGGTATACCGACCCAACATTTTGGGTTCAAGGCTAGGTATGCAACCAGAAAAACCTCTCTTTGCCCTGAACCTGACGCCCCCCATGACCAGACGAAAAGCTCTGCTAAAACAAAAAACCCTAAGACATGAAATAAGCACCTCCGACTCTGACATTGCTAACTACCAGCACAGGATCCATATCACCAGGACAACAGACTAGTAAAATTTGCACAAACACAACCAGGTTCACCCAAATCAGGTTTTAGAATTCCACACAGCAGCTATACATTATTCATCCTCAACTGTGACCCAGACAAGCAAAACCCATGGTATCTAAGGAAACCTCTAGAAGGAAACCAGTACAACTTCCAATCACTATGCATGACGGAAGGAATCAACTCCCCCAGAGAGAGTATAAAAGTAAAGGTTATTTGCTAGTCTGGTGTATAATGTTATATATTTACGTATAGATAAACGGGCCCAAAAGACCTTGTTGTCGACGGGCCCTCAAACACAACACACTCACTCACATAACTCCCCCAGAAACACCTATGCCCTCACTTTCATTAACCAGCAAGAAGCAGTTATCTTTCAAAAAGGTATACCGACCCAACATTTTGGGTTCAAGGCTAGGTATGCAACCAGAAAAACCTGTCTTTGCCCTGAACCTGACGCCCACCATGACCAGACCAAAAGCTCTGCCAAAACAAAAAACCCTAAGACATGAAATAAGCACCTCCGACTCTGACATTGCTAACTACCAGCACAGGATCCATATCACCAGGACAACAGACTAGTAAAATTCGCACAAACACAACCAGGTTCACCCAAATCAGGTTTTAGAATTCCACACAGCAGCTATACATTATTCATCCTCAACTGTGACCCAGACAAGCAAAACCCATGGTATCTAAAGAAAACCTCTAGAAGGAAACCAGTACAACTTCCAATCACTATGCATGACGGAAAGAATCAACTCCCCCAGAGAGAGTATAAAAGTGAAGGTTATGTGCTAGTCTGGTGTGAAATGTTGTATATTTACGTATAGATAAACGGGAAAGGTTATTTGCTAGTCTGGTGTGTAATGTTGTTTATTTACGTACAGATAAACGGGAAAGGTTATGTGCTAGTCTGGTGTGAAATGTTATATATTTACGTACAGATAAACGGGAAAGGTTATTTGCTGGTCTGGTGTGTAATGTTATACATTTACGTATAGATAAACGGGCCCAAAAGACCTAGTTGTCGACGGGCACAAAAACGCCACAGACTCACTCACATAACTCCCCTAGAAACACCTATGCCCTCACTTTCATTAACCAGCAAGAAGCAGTTATCTTTCAAAAAGGTATACCGACCCAACATTTTGGGTTCAAGGCTAGGTATGCAACCAGAAAAACCTGTCTTTGCCCGGAACCTGACGCCCACCATGACCAGACCAAAAGCTCTGCCAAAAAAAAAAAACCCTAAGACATGAAATAAGCACCTCCGACACTGACATCGCTAACTACCAGCACAGGATCCATATCACCAGGACAACAGACTAGTAAAATTCGCACAAACACAACCAGGTTCACCCAAATCAGGTTTTAGAATTCCACACAGCAGCTATACATTATTCATCCTCAACTGTGACCCAGACAAGCAAAACCCATGGTATCTAAGGAAAAATCTAGAAGGAAACCAGTACAACTTCCAATCACTATGCATGACGGAGGGAATCAACTCCCCCAGAGAGAGTATAAAAGTAAAGGTTATTTGCTAGTCTGGTGTATAATGTTATATATTTACGTATAGATAAATGGGCCCAAAAGACCTTGTTGTCGACGGGCCCTAAAACACAACACACTCACTCACATAACTCCCCCAGAAACACCTATGCCCTCACTTTCATTAACCAGCAAGAAGCAGTTATCTTTCAAAAAGGTATACCGACCCAACATTTTGGGTTCAAGGCTAGGTATGCAACCAGAAAAACCTGTCTTTGCCCTGAACCTGACGCCCCCCATGACCAGACCAAAAGCTCTGCCAAAACAAAAAACCCTAAGACATGAAATAAGCACCTCCGACACTGACATCGCTAACTACCAGCACAGGATCCATATCACCAGGACAACAGACTAGTAAAATTCGCACAAACACAACCAGGTTCACCCAAATCAGGTTTTAGAATTCCACACAGCAGCTATACATTATTCATCCTCAACTGTGACCCAGACAAGCAAAACCCATGGTATCTAAGGAAAAATCTAGAAGGAAACCAGTACAACTTCCAATCACTATGCATGACGGAGGGAATCAACTCCCCCAGAGAGAGTATAAAAGTAAAGGTTATTTGCTAGTCTGGTGTATAATGTTATATATTTACGTATAGATAAACGGGCCCAAAAGACCTTGTTGTCGACGGGCCCTCAAACACAACACACTCACTCACATAACTCCCCCAGAAACACCTATGCCCTCACTTTCATTAACCAGCAAGAAGCAGTTATCTTTCAAAAAGGTATACCGACCCAACATTTTGGGTTCAAGGCTAGGTATGCAACCAGAAAAACCTGTCTTTGCCCTGAACCTGACGCCCACCATGACCAGACCAAAAGCTCTGCCAAAACAAAAAACCCTAAGACATGAAATAAGCACCTCCGACACTGACATCGCTAACTACCAGCACAGGTTCCATATCACCAGGACAACAGACTAGTAAAATTCGCACAAACACAACCAGGTTCACCCAAATCAGGTTTTAGAATTCCACACAGCAGCTATACATTATTCATCCTCAACTGTGACCCAGACAAGCAAAACCCATGGTATCTAAGGAAACCTCTAGAAGGAAACCAGTACAACTCCCAATCACTATGCATGACGGAAAGAATCAACTCCGCCAGAGAGAGTATAAAAGTGAAGGTTATGTGCTAGTCTGGTGTGAAATGTTGTTTATTTACGTATAGATAAACGGGAAAGGTTATTTGCTAGTCTGGTGTGTAATGTTATATATTTACGTACAGATAAACGGGAAAGGTTATTTGCTGGTCTGGTGTGTAATGTTATATATTTACGTATAGATAAACGGGCCCAAAAGACCTAGTTGTCGACGGGCACAAAAACACAACACACTCACTCACATAACTCCCCTAGAAACACCTATGCCCTCACTTTCATTAACCAGCAAGAAGCAGTTATCTTTCAAAAAGGTATACCGACCCAACATTTTGGGTTCAAGGCTAGGTATGCAACCAGAAAAACCTCTCTTTGCCCGGAACCTGACGCCCCCCATGACCAGACCAAAAGCTCTGCTAAAACAAAAAACCCTAAGACTTGAAATAAGCACCTCCGACTCTGACATTGCTAACTACCAGCACAGGATCCATATCACCAGGACAACAGACTAGTAAAATTCGCACAAACACAACCAGGTTCACCCAAATCAGGTTTTAGAATTCCACACAGCAGCTATACATTATTCATCCTCAACTGAGACCCAGACAAGCAAAACCCATGGTATCTAAGGAAACCTCTAGAAGGAAACCAGTACAACTTCCAATCACTATGCATGACGGAAGGAATCAACTCCCCCAGAGAGAGTATAAAAGTAAAGGTTATTTGCTAGTCTGGTGTATAATGTTATATATTTACGTATAGATAAACGGGCCCAAAAGACCTTGTTGTCGACGGGCCCTAAAACACAACACACTCACTCACATAACTCCCCCAGAAACACCTATGCCCTCACTTTCATTAACCAGCAAGAAGCAGTTATCTTTCAAAAAGGTATACCGACCCAACATTTTGGGTTCAAGGCTAGGTATGCAACCAGAAAAACCTGTCTTTGCCGTGAACCTGACGCCCACCATGACCAGACCAAAAGCTCTGCCAAAACAAAAAACCCTAAGAAATGAAATAAGCACCTCCGACTCTGACATTGCTAACTACCAGCACAGGATCCATATCACCAGGACAACAGACTAGTAAAATTCGCACAAACACAACCAGGTTCACCCAAATCAGGTTTTAGAATTCCACACAGCAGCTATACATTATTTATCCTCAACTGTGACCCAGACAAGCAAAACCCATGGTATCTAAGGAAACCTCTAGAAGGAAACCAGTACAACTTCCAATCACTATGCATGACGGAAAGAATCAACTCCCCCAGAGAGAGTATAAAAGTGAAGGTTATGTGCTAGTCTGGTGTGAAATGTTGTATATTTACGTAGAGATAAACGGGAAAGTTTATTTGCTAGTCTGGTGTGTAATGTTATATATTTACGTACAGATAAACGGGAAAGGTTATTTGCTGGTCTGGTGTGTAATGTTATACATTTACGTATAGATAAACGGGCCCAAAAGACCTAGTTGTCGACGGGCACAAAAACGCCACAGACTCACTCACATAACTCCCCTAGAAACACCTATGCCCTCACTTTCATTAACCAGCAAGAAGCAGTTATCTTTCAAAAAGTATACCGACCCAACATTTTGGGATCAAGGCTAGGTATGCAACCAGAAAAACCTCTCATTGCCCTGAACCTGACGCCACCCATGTCCAGACCAAAAGCTCTGCCAGAACAAAAAACCCTAAGACATGAAATAAGCACCTCCGACTCTGACATCGCTAACTACCAGCACAGGATCCATATCACCAGGACAACATAGACTAGTAAAATTCGCACAAACACAACCAGGTTCACCCAAATCAGGTTTTAGAATTCCACACAGCAGCTATACATTATTCATCCTCAACTGTGACCCAGACAAGCAAAACCCATGGTATCTAAGGAAAAATCTAGAAGGAAACCAGTACAACTTCCAATCACTATGCATGACGGAGGGAATCAACTCCCCCAGAGAGAGTATAAAAGTAAAGGTTATTTGCTAGTCTGGTGTATAATGTTATATATTTACGTATAGATAAACGGGCCCAAAAGACCTTGTTGTCGACGGGCCCTCAAACACAACACACTCACTCACATAACTCCCCCAGAAACACCTATGCCCTCACTTTCATTAACCAGCAAGAAGCAGTTATCTTTCAAAAAGGTATACCGACCCAACATTTTGGGTTCAAGGCTAGGTATGCAACCAGAAAAACCTGTCTTTGCCGTGAACCTGACGCCCACCATGACCAGACCAAAAGCTCTGCCAAAACAAAAAACCCTAAGACATGAAATAAGCACCTCCGACACTGACATCGCTAACTACCAGCACAGGTTCCATATCACCAGGACAACAGACTAGTAAAATTCGCACAAACACAACCAGGTTCACCCAAATCAGGTTTTAGAATTCCACACAGCAGCTATACATTATTCATCCTCAGCTGTGACCCAGACAAGCAAAACCCATGGTATCTAAGGAAACCTCTAGAAGGAAACCAGTACAACTCCCAATCACTATGCATGACGGAAAGAATCAACTCCGCCAGAGAGAGTATAAAAGTGAAGGTTATGTGCTAGTCTGGTGTGAAATGTTGTTTATTTACGTATAGATAAACGGGAAAGGTTATTTGCTAGTCTGGTGTGTAATGTTATATATTTACGTACAGATAAACGGGAAAGGTTATTTGCTGGTCTGGTGTGTAATGTTATATATTTACGTATAGATAAACGGGCCCAAAAGACCTAGTTGTCGACGGGCACAAAAACACCACACACTCACTCACATAACTCCCCTAGAAACACCTATGCCCTCACTTTCATTAACCAGCAAGAAGCAGTTATCTTTCAAAAAGGTATACCGACCCAACATTTTGGGTTCAAGGCTAGGTATGCAACCAGAAAAACCTCTCTTTGCCCGGAACCTGACGCCCCCCCATGACCAGACCAAAAGCTCTGCTAAAACAAAAAACCCTAAGACTTGAAATAAGCACCTCCGACTCTGACATTGCTAACTACCAGCACAGGATCCATATCACCAGGACAACAGACTAGTAAAATTCGCACAAACACAACCAGGTTCACCCAAATCAGGTTTTAGAATTCCACACAGCAGCTATACATTATTCATCCTCAACTGCGACCCAGACAAGCAAAACCCATGGTATCTAAGCAAACCTCTAGAAGGAAACCAGTACAACTTCCAATCACTATGCATGACGGAAGGAATCAACTCCCCCAGAGAGAGTATAAAAGTAAAGGTTATTTGCTAGTCTGGTGTATAATGTTATATATTTACGTATAGATAAACGGGCCCAAAAGACCTTGTTGTCGACGGGCCCTAAAACACAACACACTCACTCACATAACTCCCCCAGAAACACCTATGCCCTCACTTTCATTAACCAGCAAGAAGCAGTTATCTTTCAAAAAGGTATACCGACCCAACATTTTGGGTTCAAGGCTAGGTATACAACCAGAAAAACCTGTCTTTGCCGTGAACCTGACGCCCACCATGACCAGACCAAAAGCTCTGCCAAAACAAAAAAACCTAAGACATGAAATAAGCACCTCCGACTCTGACATTGCTAACTACCAGCACAGGATCCATATCACCAGGACAACAGACTAGTAAAATTCGCACAAACACAACCAGGTTCACCCAAATCAGGTTTTAGAATTCCACACAGCAGCTATACATTATTTATCCTCAACTGTGACCCAGACAAGCAAAACCCATGGTATCTAAGGAAACCTCTAGAAGGAAACCAGTACAACTTCCAATCACTATGCATGACGGAAAGAATCAACTCCCCCAGAGAGAGTATAAAAGTGAAGGTTATGTGCTAGTCTGGTGTGAAATGTTGTATATTTACGTATAGATAAACGGGAAAGGTTATTTGCTAGTCTGGTGTGTAATGTTATATATTTACGTACAGATAAACGGGAAAGGTTATTTGCTGGTCTGGTGTGTAATGTTATACATTTACGTATAGATAAACGGGCCCAAAAGACCTAGTTGTCGACGGGCACAAAAACGCCACAGACTCACTCACATAACTCCCCTAGAAACACCTATGCCCTCACTTTCATTAACCAGCAAGAAGCAGTTATCTTTCAAAAAGTATACCGACCCAACATTTTGGGTTCAAGGCTAGGTATGCAACCAGAAAAACCTCTCTTTGCCCTGAACCTGACGCCACCCATGTCCAGACCAAAAGCTCTGCCAGAACAAAAAACCCTAAGACATGAAATAAGCACCTCCGACTCTGACATCGCTAACTACCAGCACAGGATCCATATCACCAGGACAACATAGACTAGTAAAATTCGCACAAACACAACCAGGTTCACCCAAATCAGGTTTTAGAATTCCACACAGCAGCTATACATTATTTATCCTCAACTGTGACCCAGACAAGCAAAACCCATGGTATCTAAGGAAACCTCTAGAAGGAAACCAGTACAACTTCCAATCACTATGCATGACGGAAAGAATCTACTCCCCCAGAGAGAGTATAAAAGTAAAGGTTATTTGCTAGTCTGGTGTGAAATGTTGTTTATTTACGTATAGATAAACGGGAAAGGTTATTTGCTAGTCTGGTGTGTAATGTTATATATTTACGTACAGATAAATGGGAAAGGTTCTTTGCTGGTCTAGTGTGTAATGTTATATATTTACGTATAGATAAACGGGCCCAAAAGACCTAGTTGTCAACGGGCCCTAAAACACCACACACTCACTCACTTAACTCCCCCAGAAACACCTATGCCCTCACTTTCATTAACCAGCAAGAAGCAGTTATCTTTCAAAAAGGTATACCGACCCAACATTTTGGGTTCAAGGCTAGGTATGCAACCAGAAAAACCTGTCTTTGCCCGGAACCTGACGCCCACCATGACCAGACCAAAAGCTCTGCCAAAACAAAAAACCCTAAGACATGAAATAAGCACCTCCGACACTGACATCGCTAACTACCAGCACAGGATCCATATCACCAGGACAACAGACTAGTAAAATTCGCACAAACACAACCAGGTTCACCCAAATCAGGTTTTAGAATTCCACACAGCAGCTATACATTATTCATCCTCAACTGTGACCCAGACAAGCAAAACCCATGGTATCTAAGGAAAAATCTAGAAGGAAACCAGTACAACTTCCAATCACTATGCATGACGGAGGGAATCAACTCCCCCAGAGAGAGTATAAAAGTAAAGGTTATTTGCTAGTCTGGTGTATAATGTTATATATTTACGTATAGATAAACGGGCCCAAAAGACCTTGTTGTCGACGGGCCCTCAAACACAACACACTCACTCACATAACTCCCCCAGAAACACCTATGCCCTCACTTTCATTAACCAGCAAGAAGCAGTTATCTTTCAAAAAGGTATACCGACCCAACATTTTGGGTTCAAGGCTAGGTATGCAACCAGAAAAACCTGTCTTTGCCCTGAACCTGACGCCCACCATGACCAGACCAAAAGCTCTGCCAAAACAAAAAACCCTAAGACATGAAATAAGCACCTCCGACACTGACATCGCTAACTACCAGCACAGGTTCCATATCACCAGGACAACAGACTAGTAAAATTCGCACAAACACAACCAGGTTCACCCAAATCAGGTTTTAGAATTCCACACAGCAGCTATACATTATTCATCCTCAACTGTGACCCAGACAAGCAAAACCCATGGTATCTAAGGAAACCTCTAGAAGGAAACCAGTACAACTCCCAATCACTATGCATGACGGAAAGAATCAACTCCGCCAGAGAGAGTATAAAAGTGAAGGTTATGTGCTAGTCTGGTGTGAAATGTTGTTTATTTACGTATAGATAAACGGGAAAGGTTATTTGCTAGTCTGGTGTGTAATGTTATATATTTACGTACAGATAAACGGGAAAGGTTATTTGCTGGTCTGGTGTGTAATGTTATATATTTACGTATAGATAAACGGGCCCAAAAGACCTAGTTGTCGACGGGCACAAAAACACCACACACTCACTCACATAACTCCCCTAGAAACACCTATGCCCTCACTTTCATTAACCAGCAAGAAGCAGTTATTTTTCAAAAAGGTATACCGACCCAACATTTTGGGTTCAAGGCTAGGTATGCAACCAGAAAAACCTCTCTTTGCCCGGAACCTGACGCCCCCCATGACCAGACCAAAAGCTCTGCTAAAACAAAAAACCCTAAGACTTGAAATAAGCACCTCCGACTCTGACATTGCTAACTACCAGCACAGGATCCATATCACCAGGACAACAGACTAGTAAAATTCGCACAAACACAACCAGGTTCACCCAAATCAGGTTTTAGAATTCCACACAGCAGCTATACATTATTCATCCTCAACTGAGACCCAGACAAGCAAAACCCATGGTATCTAAGGAAACCTCTAGAAGGAAACCAGTACAACTTCCAATCACTATGCATGACGGAAGGAATCAACTCCCCCAGAGAGAGTATAAAAGTAAAGGTTATTTGCTAGTCTGGTGTATAATGTTATATATTTACGTATAGATAAACGGGCCCAAAAGACCTTGTTGTCGACGGGCCCTCAAACACAACACACTCACTCACATAACTCCCCCAGAAACACCTATGCCCTCACTTTCATTAACCAGCAAGAAGCAGTTATCTTTCTAAAAGGTATACCGACCCAACATTTTGGGTTCAAGGCTAGGTATGCAACCAGAAAAACCTGTCTTTGCCGTGAACCTGACGCCCACCATGACCAGACCAAAAGCTCTGCCAAAACAAAAAACCCTAAGACATGAAATAAGCACCTCCGACTCTGACATTGCTAACTACCAGCACAGGATCCATATCACCAGGACAACAGACTAGTAAAATTCGCACAAACACAACCAGGTTCACCCAAATCAGGTTTTAGAATTCCACACAGCAGCTATACATTATTTATCCTCAACTGTGACCCAGACAAGCAAAACCCATGGTATCTAAGGAAACCTCTAGAAGGAAACCAGTACAACTTCCAATCACTATGCATGACGGAAAGAATCAACTCCCCCAGAGAGAGTATAAAAGTGAAGGTTATGTGCTAGTCTGGTGTGAAATGTTGTATATTTACGTATAGATAAACGGGAAAGGTTATTTGCTAGTCTGGTGTGTAATGTTATATATTTACGTACAGATAAACGGGAAAGGTTATTTGCTGGTCTGGTGTGTAATGTTATACATTTACGTATAGATAAACGGGCCCAAAAGACCTAGTTGTCGACGGGCACAAAAACGCCACAGACTCACTCACATAACTCCCCTAGAAACACCTATGCCCTCACTTTCATTAACCAGCTAGAAGCAGTTATCTTTCAAAAAGTATACCGACCCAACATTTTGGGATCAAGGCTAGGTATGCAACCAGAAAAACCTCTCTTTGCCCTGAACCTGACGCCACCCATGTCCAGACCAAAAGCTCTGCCAGAACAAAAAACCCTAAGACATGAAATAAGTACCTCCGACTCTGACATCGCTAACTACCAGCACAGGATCCATATCACCAGGACAACATAGACTAGTAAAATTCGCACAAACACAACCAGGTTCACCCAAATCAGGTTTTAGAATTCCACACAGCAGCTATACATTATTCATCCTCAACTGTGACCCAGACAAGCAAAACCCATGGTATCTAAGGAAAAATCTAGAAGGAAACCAGTACAACTTCCAATCACTATGCATGACGGAGGGAATCAACTCCCCCAGAGAGAGTATAAAAGTAAAGGTTATTTGCTAGTCTGGTGTATAATGTTATATATTTACGTATAGATAAACGGGAAAGGTTATTTGCTAGGCTGGTGTGTAATGTTATATATTTACGTACAGATAAACGGGCCCAAAAGACCTTGTTGTCGACGGGCCCTAAGACACCACACACTCACTCACTTAACTCCCCCAGAAACACCTATGCCCTCACTTTCATTAACCAGCAAGAAGCAGTTATCTTTCAAAAAGGTATACCGACCCAACATTTTGGGTTCAAGGCTAGGTATGCAACCAGAAAAACCTCTCTTTGCCCTGAACCTGACGCCACCCATGTCCAGACCAAAAGCTCTGCCAGAACAAAATACCCTAAGACATGAAATAAGCACCTCCGAGTCTGACATCGCTAACTACCAGCACAGGATCCATATCACCAGGACAACATAGACTAGTAAAATTCGCACAAACACAACCAGGTTCACCCAAATCAGGTTTTAGAATTCCACACAGCAGCTATACATTATTTATCCTCAACTGTGACCCAGACAATCAAAACCCATGGTATCTAAGGAAACCTCTAGAAGGAAACCAGTACAACTTCCAATCACTATGCATGACGGAAAGAATCAACTCCCCCAGAGAGAGTATAAAAGTAAAGGCTATTTGCTAGTCTGGTGTGAAATGTTGTTTACTTACGTATAGATAAACGGGAAAGGTTATTTGCTAGTCTGGTGTGTAATGTTATATATTTACGTACAGATAAACGGGCAAGGTTATTTGCTGGTCTGGTGTGTAATGTCATATATTTACGTATAGATAAACGGGCCCAAAAGACCTTGTTGTCAACGGGCCCTAAAACACCACACACTCACTCACTTAACTCCCCCAGAAACACCTATGCCCTCACTTTCATTAACCAGCAAGAAGCAGTTATCTTTCAAAAAGGTATACCGACCCAACATTTTGGGTTCAAGGCTAGGTATGCAACCAGAAAAACCTCTCTTTGCCGTGAACCTGACGCCCCCCACGACCAGACCACAAGCTCTGCCAAAACAAAAAACCCTAAGACATGAAATAAGCACCTCCGACTCTGACATCGCTAACTACCAGCACAGGATCCATATCACCAGGACAACAGACTAGTAAAATTCGCACAAACACAACCAGGTTCACCCAAATCAGGTTTTAGAATTCCACACAGCAGCTATACATTATTCATCCTCAACTGAGACCCAGACAAGCAAAACCCATGGTATCTAAGGAAACCTCTAGAAGGAAACCAGTACAACTTCCAATCACTATGCATGACGGAAGGAATCAACTCCCCCAGAGAGAGTATAAAAGTAAAGGTTATTTGCTAGTCTGGTGTATAATGTTATATATTTACGTATAGATAAACGGGCCCAAAAGACCTTGTTGTCGACGGGCCCTAAAACACAACACACTCACTCACATAACTCCCCCAGAAACACCTATGCCCTCACTTTCATTAACCAGCAAGAAGCAGTTATCTTTCAAAAAGGTATACCGACCCAACATTTTGGGTTCAAGGCTAGGTATGCAACCAGAAAAACCTGTCTTTGCCGTGAACCTGACGCCCACCATGACCAGACCAAAAGCTCTGCCAAAACAAAAAACCCTAAGACATGAAATAAGCACCTCCGACTCTGACATTGCTAACTACCAGCACAGGATCCATATCACCAGGACAACAGACTAGTAAAATTCGCACAAACACAACCAGGTTCACCCAAATCAGGTTTTAGAATTCCACACAGCAGCTATACATTATTTATCCTCAACTGTGACCCAGACAAGCAAAACCCATGGTATCTAAGGAAACCTCTAGAAGGAAACCAGTACAACTTCCAATCACTATGCATGACGGAAAGAATCAACTCCCCCAGAGAGAGTATAAAAGTGAAGGTTATGTGCTAGTCTGGTGTGAAATGTTGTATATTTACGTATAGATAAACGGGAAAGGTTATTTGCTAGTCTGGTGTGTAATGTTATATATTTACGTACAGATAAACGGGAAAGGTTATTTGCTGGTCTGGTGTGTAATGTTATACATTTACGTATAGATAAACGGGCCCAAAAGACCTAGTTGTCGACGGGCACAAAAACGCCACAGACTCACTCACATAACTCCCCTAGAAACACCTATGCCCTCACTTTCATTAACCAGCAAGAAGCAGCTATCTTTCAAAAAGTATACCGACCCAACATTTTGGGTTCAAGGCTAGGTATGCAACCAGAAAAACCTCTCTTTGCCCTGAACCTGACGCCACCCATGTCCAGACCAAAAGCTCTGCCAGAACAAAAAACCCTAAGACATGAAATAAGCACCTCCGACTCTGACATCGCTAACTACCAGCACAGGATCCATATCACCAGGACAACATAGACTAGTAAAATTCGCACAAACACAACCAGGTTCACCCAAATCAGGTTTTAGAATTCCACACAGCAGCTATACATTATTCATCCTCAACTGTGACCCAGACAAGCAAAACCCATGGTATCTAAGGAAAAATCTAGAAGGAAACCAGTACAACTTCCAATCACTATGCATGACGGAGGGAATCAACTCCCCCAGAGAGAGTATAAAAGTAAAGGTTATTTGCTAGTCTGGTGTATAATGTTATATATTTACGTATAGATAAACGGGCCCAAAAGACCTTGTTGTCGACGGGCCCTCAAACACAACACACTCACTCACATAACTCCCCCAGAAACACCTATGCCCTCACTTTCATTAACCAGCAAGAAGCAGTTATCTTTCAAAAAGGTATACCGACCCAACATTTTGGGTTCAAGGCTAGGTATGCAACCAGAAAAACCTGTCTTTGCCGTGAACCTGACGCCCACCATGACCAGACCAAAAGCTCTGCCAAAACAAAAAACCCTAAGACATGAAATAAGCACCTCCGACACTGACATCGCTAACTACCAGCACAGGTTCCATATCACCAGGACAACAGACTAGTAAAATTCGCACAAACACAACCAGGTTCACCCAAATCAGGTTTTAGAATTCCACACAGCAGCTATACATTATTCATCCTCAACTGTGACCCAGACAAGCAAAACCCATGGTATCTAAGGAAACCTCTAGAAGGAAACCAGTACAACTCCCAATCACTATGCATGACGGAAAGAATCAACTCCGCCAGAGAGAGTATAAAAGTGAAGGTTATGTGCTAGTCTGGTGTGAAATGTTGTTTATTTACGTATAGATAAACGGGAAAGGTTATTTGCTAGTCTGGTGTGTAATGTTATATATTTACGTACAGATAAACGGGAAAGGTTATTTGCTGGTCTGGTGTGTATAATGTTATATATTTACGTATAGATAAACGGGCCCAAAAGACCTAGTTGTCGACGGGCACAAAAACACCACACACTCACTCACATAACTCCCCTAGAAACACCTATGCCCTCACTTTCATTAACCAGCAAGAAGCAGTTATCTTTCAAAAAGGTATACCGACCCAACATTTTGGGTTCAAGGCTAGGTATGCAACCAGAAAAACCTCTCTTTGCCCGGAACCTGACGCCCCCCCATGACCAGACCAAAAGCTCTGCTAAAACAAAAAACCCTAAGACTTGAAATAAGCACCTCCGACTCTGACATTGCTAACTACCAGCACAGGATCCATATCACCAGGACAACAGACTAGTAAAATTCGCACAAACACAACCAGGTTCACCCAAATCAGGTTTTAGAATTCCACACAGCAGCTATACATTATTCATCCTCAACTGTGACCCAGACAAGCAAAACCCATGGTATCTAAGGAAACCTCTAGAAGGAAACCAGTACAACTTCCAATCACTATGCATGACGGAAGGAATCAACTCCCCCAGAGAGAGTATAAAAGTAAAGGTTATTTGCTAGTCTGGTGTATAATGTTATATATTTACGTATAGATAAACGGGCCCAAAAGACCTTGTTGTCGACGGGCCCTAAAACACAACACACTCACTCACATAACTCCCCCAGAAACACCTATGCCCTCACTTTCATTAACCAGCAAGAAGCAGTTATCTTTCAAAAAGGTATACCGACCCAACATTTTGGGTTCAAGGCTAGGTATACAACCAGAAAAACCTGTCTTTGCCGTGAACCTGACGCCCACCATGACCAGACCAAAAGCTCTGCCAAAACAAAAAAACCTAAGACATGAAATAAGCACCTCCGACTCAGACATTGCTAACTACCAGCACAGGATCCATATCACCAGGACAACAGACTAGTAAAATTCGCACAAACACAACCAGGTTCACCCAAATCAGGTTTTAGAATTCCACACAGCAGCTATACATTATTTATCCTCAACTGTGACCCAGACAAGCAAAACCCATGGTATCTAAGGAAACCTCTAGAAGGAAACCAGTACAACTTCCAATCACTATGCATGACGGAAAGAATCAACTCCCCCAGAGAGAGTATAAAAGTGAAGGTTATGTGCTAGTCTGGTGTGAAATGTTGTATATTTACGTATAGATAAACGGGAAAGGTTATTTGCTAGTCTGGTGTGTAATGTTATATATTTACGTACAGATAAACGGGAAAGGTTATTTGCTGGTCTGGTGTGTAATGTTATACATTTACGTATAGATAAACGGGCCCAAAAGACCTAGTTGTCGACGGGCACAAAAACGCCACAGACTCCTTCACATAACTCCCCTAGAAACACCTATGCCCTCACTTTCATTAACCAGCAAGAAGCAGTTATCTTTCAAAAAGTATACCGACCCAACATTTTGGGTTCAAGGCTATGTATGCAACCAGAAAAACCTCTCTTTGCCCTGAACCTGACGCCACCCATGTCCAGACCAAAAGCTCTGCCAGAACAAAAAACCCTAAGACATGAAATAAGCACCTCCGACTCTGACATCGCTAACTACCAGCACAGGATCCATATCACCAGGACAACATAGACTAGTAAAATTCGCACAAACACAACCAGGTTCACCCAAATCAGGTTTTAGAATTCCACACAGCAGCTATACATTATTTATCCTCAACTGTGACCCAGACAAGCAAAACCCATGGTATCTAAGGAAACCTCTAGAAGGAAACCAGTACAACTTCCAATCACTATGCATGACGGAAAGAATCAACTCCCCCAGAGAGAGTATAAAAGTAAAGGTTATTTGCTAGTCTGGTGTATAATGTTATATATTTACGTATAGATAAACGGGCCCAAAAGACCTTGTTGTCGACGGGCCCTAAAACACAACACACTCACTCACATAACTCCCCCAGAAACACCTATGCCCTCACTTTCATTAACCAGCAAGAAGCAGTTATCTTTCAAAAAGGTATACCGACCCAACATTTTGGGTTCAAGGCTAGGTATGCAACCAGAAAAACCTGTCTTTGCCGTGAACCTGACGCCCACCATGACCAGACCAAAAGCTCTGCCAAAACAAAAAACCCTAAGACATGAAATAAGCACCTCCGACTCTGACATTGCTAACTACCAGCACAGGATCCATATCACCAGGACAACAGACTAGTAAAATTCGCACAAACACAACCAGGTTCACCCAAATCAGGTTTTAGAATTCCACACAGCAGCTATACATTATTTATCCTCAACTGTGACCCAGACAAGCAAAACCCATGGTATCTAAGGAAACCTCTAGAAGGAAACCAGTACAACTTCCAATCACTATGCATGACGGAAAGAATCAACTCCCCCAGAGAGAGTATAAAAGTGAAGGTTATGTGCTAGTCTGGTGTGAAATGTTGTATATTTACGTATAGATAAACGGGAAAGGTTATTTGCTAGTCTGGTGTGTAATGTTATATATTTACGTACAGATAAACGGGAAAGGTTATTTGCTGGTCTGGTGTGTAATGTTATACATTTACGTATAGATAAACGGGCCCAAAAGACCTAGTTGTCGACGGGCACAAAAACGCCACAGACTCACTCACATAACTCCCCTAGAAACACCTATGCCCTCACTTTCATTAACCAGCAAGAAGCAGCTATCTTTCAAAAAGTATACCGACCCAACATTTTGGGTTCAAGGCTAGGTATGCAACCAGAAAAACCTCTCTTTGCCCTGAACCTGACGCCACCCATGTCCAGACCAAAAGCTCTGCCAGAACAAAAAACCCTAAGACATGAAATAAGCACCTCCGACTCTGACATCGCTAACTACCAGCACAGGATCCATATCACCAGGACAACATAGACTAGTAAAATTCGCACAAACACAACCAGGTTCACCCAAATCAGGTTTTAGAATTCCACACAGCAGCTATACATTATTCATCCTCAACTGTGACCCAGACAAGCAAAACCCATGGTATCTAAGGAAAAATCTAGAAGGAAACCAGTACAACTTCCAATCACTATGCATGACGGAGGGAATCAACTCCCCCAGAGAGAGTATAAAAGTAAAGGTTATTTGCTAGTCTGGTGTATAATGTTATATATTTACGTATAGATAAACGGGCCCAAAAGACCTTGTTGTCGACGGGCCCTCAAACACAACACACTCACTCACATAACTCCCCCAGAAACACCTATGCCCTCACTTTCATTAACCAGCAAGAAGCAGTTATCTTTCAAAAAGGTATACCGACCCAACATTTTGGGTTCAAGGCTAGGTATGCAACCAGAAAAACCTGTCTTTGCCGTGAACCTGACGCCCACCATGACCAGACCAAAAGCTCTGCCAAAACAAAAAACCCTAAGACATGAAATAAGCACCTCCGACACTGACATCGCTAACTACCAGCACAGGTTCCATATCACCAGGACAACAGACTAGTAAAATTCGCACAAACACAACCAGGTTCACCCAAATCAGGTTTTAGAATTCCACACAGCAGCTATACATTATTCATCCTCAACTGTGACCCAGACAAGCAAAACCCATGGTATCTAAGGAAACCTCTAGAAGGAAACCAGTACAACTCCCAATCACTATGCATGACGGAAAGAATCAACTCCGCCAGAGAGAGTATAAAAGTGAAGGTTATGTGCTAGTCTGGTGTGAAATGTTGTTTATTTACGTATAGATAAACGGGAAAGGTTATTTGCTAGTCTGGTGTGTAATGTTATATATTTACGTACAGATAAACGGGAAAGGTTATTTGCTGGTCTGGTGTGTAATGTTATATATTTACGTATAGATAAACGGGCCCAAAAGACCTAGTTGTCGACGGGCACAAAAACACCACACACTCACTCACATAACTCCCCTAGAAACACCTATGCCCTCACTTTCATTAACCAGCAAGAAGCAGTTATCTTTCAAAAAGGTATACCGACCCAACATTTTGGGTTCAAGGCTAGGTATGCAACCAGAAAAACCTCTCTTTGCCCGGAACCTGACGCCCCCCCATGACCAGACCAAAAGCTCTGCTAAAACAAAAAACCCTAAGACTTGAAATAAGCACCTCCGACTCTGACATTGCTAACTACCAGCACAGGATCCATATCACCAGGACAACAGACTAGTAAAATTCGCACAAACACAACCAGGTTCACCCAAATCAGGTTTTAGAATTCCACACAGCAGCTATACATTATTCATCCTCAACTGTGACCCAGACAAGCAAAACCCATGGTATCTAAGGAAACCTCTAGAAGGAAACCAGTACAACTTCCAATCACTATGCATGACGGAAGGAATCAACTCCCCCAGAGAGAGTATAAAAGTAAAGGTTATTTGCTAGTCTGGTGTATAATGTTATATATTTACGTATAGATAAACGGGCCCAAAAGACCTTGTTGTCGACGGGCCCTAAAACACAACACACTCACTCACATAACTCCCCCAGAAACACCTATGCCCTCACTTTCATTAACCAGCAAGAAGCAGTTATCTTTCAAAAAGGTATACCGACCCAACATTTTGGGTTCAAGGCTAGGTATACAACCAGAAAAACCTGTCTTTGCCGTGAACCTGACGCCCACCATGACCAGACCAAAAGCTCTGCCAAAACAAAAAAACCTAAGACATGAAATAAGCACCTCCGACTCAGACATTGCTAACTACCAGCACAGGATCCATATCACCAGGACAACAGACTAGTAAAATTCGCACAAACACAACCAGGTTCACCCAAATCAGGTTTTAGAATTCCACACAGCAGCTATACATTATTTATCCTCAACTGTGACCCAGACAAGCAAAACCCATGGTATCTAAGGAAACCTCTAGAAGGAAACCAGTACAACTTCCAATCACTATGCATGACGGAAAGAATCAACTCCCCCAGAGAGAGTATAAAAGTGAAGGTTATGTGCTAGTCTGGTGTGAAATGTTGTATATTTACGTATAGATAAACGGGAAAGGTTATTTGCTAGTCTGGTGTGTAATGTTATATATTTACGTACAGATAAACGGGAAAGGTTATTTGCTGGTCTGGTGTGTAATGTTATACATTTACGTATAGATAAACGGGCCCAAAAGACCTAGTTGTCGACGGGCACAAAAACGCCACAGACTCCTTCACATAACTCCCCTAGAAACACCTATGCCCTCACTTTCATTAACCAGCAAGAAGCAGTTATCTTTCAAAAAGTATACCGACCCAACATTTTGGGTTCAAGGCTATGTATGCAACCAGAAAAACCTCTCTTTGCCCTGAACCTGACGCCACCCATGTCCAGACCAAAAGCTCTGCCAGAACAAAAAACCCTAAGACATGAAATAAGCACCTCCGACTCTGACATCGCTAACTACCAGCACAGGATCCATATCACCAGGACAACATAGACTAGTAAAATTCGCACAAACACAACCAGGTTCACCCAAATCAGGTTTTAGAATTCCACACAGCAGCTATACATTATTTATCCTCAACTGTGACCCAGACAAGCAAAACCCATGGTATCTAAGGAAACCTCTAGAAGGAAACCAGTACAACTTCCAATCACTATGCATGACGGAAAGAATCTACTCCCCCAGAGAGAGTATAAAAGTAAAGGTTATTTGCTAGTCTGGTGTGAAATGTTGTTTATTTACGTATAGATAAACGGGAAAGGTTATTTGCTAGTCTGGTGTGTAATGTTATATATTTACGTACAGATAAATGGGAAAGGTTCTTTGCTGGTCTAGTGTGTAATGTTATATATTTACGTACAGATAAACGGGCCCAAAAGACCTTGTTGTCGACGGGCCCTAAAACACCACACACTCACTCACTTAACTCCCCCAGAAACACCTATGCCCTCACTTTCATTAACCAGCAAGAAGCAGTTATCTTTCAAAAAGTATACCGACCCAACATTTTGGGTTCAAGGCTAGGTATGCAACCAGAAAAACCTCTCTTTGCCCTGAACCTGACGCCACCCATGTCCAGACCAAAAGCTCTGCCAGAACAAAATACCCTAAGACATGAAATAAGCACCTCCGAGTCTGACATCGCTAACTACCAGCACAGGATCCATATCACCAGGACAACATAGACTAGTAAAATTCGCACAAACACAACCAGGTTCACCCAAATCAGGTTTTAGAATTCCACACAGCAGCTATACATTATTTATCCTCAACTGTGACCCAGACAATCAAAACCCATGGTATCTAAGGAAACCTCTAGAAGGAAACCAGTACAACTTCCAATCACTATGCATGACGGAAAGAATCAACTCCCCCAGAGAGAGTATAAAAGTAAAGGCTATTTGCTAGTCTGGTGTGAAATGTTGTTTACTTACGTATAGATAAACGGGAAAGGTTATTTGCTAGTCTGGTGTGTAATGTTATATATTTACGTACAGATAAACGGGAAAGGTTATTTGCTGGTCTGGTGTGTAATGTTATATATTTACGTACAGATAAACGGGCAAGGTTATTTGCTGGTCTGGTGTGTAATGTCATATATTTACGTACAGATAAACGGGCAAGGTTATTTGCTGGTCTGGTGTGTAATGTCATATATTTACGTATAGATAAACGGGCCCAAAAGACCTTGTTGTCAACGGGCCCTAAAACACCACACACTCACTCACTTAACTCCCCCAGAAACACCTATGCCCTCACTTTCATTAACCAGCAAGAAGCAGTTATCTTTCAAAAAGGTATACCGACCCAACATTTTGGGTTCAAGGCTAGGTATGCAACCAGAAAAACCTCTCTTTGCCGTGAACCTGACGCCCCCCACGACCAGACCACAAGCTCTGCCAAAACAAAAAACCCTAAGACATGAAATAAGCACCTCCGACTCTGACATCGCTAACTACCAGCACAGGATCCATATCACCAGGACAACAGACTAGTAAAATTCGCACAAACACAACCAGGTTCACCCAAATCAGGTTTTAGAATTCCACACAGCAGCTATACATTATTCATCCTCAACTGAGACCCAGACAAGCAAAACCCATGGTATCTAAGGAAACCTCTAGAAGGAAACCAGTACAACTTCCAATCACTATGCATGACGGAAGGAATCAACTCCCCCAGAGAGAGTATAAAAGTAAAGGTTATTTGCTAGTCTGGTGTATAATGTTATATATTTACGTATAGATAAACGGGCCCAAAAGACCTTGTTGTCGACGGGCCCTAAAACACAACACACTCACTCACATAACTCCCCCAGAAACACCTATGCCCTCACTTTCATTAACCAGCAAGAAGCAGTTATCTTTCAAAAAGGTATACCGACCCAACATTTTGGGTTCAAGGCTAGGTATGCAACCAGAAAAACCTGTCTTTGCCGTGAACCTGACGCCCACCATGACCAGACCAAAAGCTCTGCCAAAACAAAAAACCCTAAGACATGAAATAAGCACCTCCGACTCTGACATTGCTAACTACCAGCACAGGATCCATATCACCAGGACAACAGACTAGTAAAATTCGCACAAACACAACCAGGTTCACCCAAATCAGGTTTTAGAATTCCACACAGCAGCTATACATTATTTATCCTCAACTGTGACCCAGACAAGCAAAACCCATGGTATCTAAGGAAACCTCTAGAAGGAAACCAGTACAACTTCCAATCACTATGCATGACGGAGGGAATCAACTTCCCCAGAGAGAGTATAAAAGTGAAGGTTATGTGCTAGTCTGGTGTGAAATGTTGTATATTTACGTATAGATAAACGGGAAAGGTTATTTGCTAGTCTGGTGTGTAATGTTATATATTTACGTACAGATAAACGGGAAAGGTTATTTGCTGGTCTGGTGTGTAATGTTATACATTTACGTATAGATAAACGGGCCCAAAAGACCTAGTTGTCGACGGGCACAAAAACGCCACAGACTCACTCACATAACTCCCCTAGAAACACCTATGCCCTCACTTTCATTAACCAGCAAGAAGCAGTTATCTTTCAAAAAGTATACCGACCCAACATTTTGGGTTCAAGGCTAGGTATGCAACCAGAAAAACCTCTCTTTGCCCTGAACCTGACGCCACCCATGTCCAGACCAAAAGCTCTGCCAGAACAAAAAACCCTAAGACATGAAATAAGCACCTCCGACTCTGACATCGCTAACTACCAGCACAGGATCCATATCACCAGGACAACATAGACTAGTAAAATTCGCACAAACACAACCAGGTTCACCCAAATCAGGTTTTAGAATTCCACACAGCAGCTATACATTATTCATCCTCAACTGTGACCCAGACAAGCAAAACCCATGGTATCTAAGGAAACCTCTAGAAGGAAACCAGTACAACTTCCAATCACTATGCATGACGGAGGGAATCAACTCCCCCAGAGAGAGTATAAAAGTAAAGGTTATTTGCTAGTCTGGTTATAATGTTATATATTTACGTATAGATAAACGGGAAAGGTTATTTGCTAGGCTGGTCTGTAATGTTATATATTTACGTATAGATAAACGGACCCAAAAGACCTTGTTGTCGACGGGACCTAAAACACCACACACTCACTCACTTAACTCCCCCAGAAACACATATGCCCTCACTTTCATTAACCAGCAAGAAGCAGTTATCTTTCAAAAAGTATACCGACCCAACATTTTGGGATCAAGGCTAGGTATGCAACCAGAAAAACCTCTCTTTGCCCTGAACCTGACGCCACCCATGTCCAGACCAAAAGCTCTGCCAGAACAAAAAACCCTAAGACATGAAATAAGTACCTCCGACTCTGACATCGCTAACTACCAGCACAGGATCCATATCACCAGGACAACATAGACTAGTAAAATTCGCACAAACACAACCAGGTTCACCCAAATCAGGTTTTAGAATTCCACACAGCAGCTATACATTATTCATCCTCAACTGTGACCCAGACAAGAACAACCCATGGTATCTAAGGAAAACCTCTAGAAGGAAACCAGTACAACTTCCAATCACTATGCATGAGGGAAAGATTCAACTCCCCCAGAGAGAGTATAAAAGTAAAGGTTATTTGCTAGTCTGGTGTGAAATGTTGTATATTTACGTATAGATAAACGGGAAAGGTTATTTGCTAGTCTGTTGTGTAATGTTATATATTTACGTACAGATAAACGGGAAAGGTTATTTGCTGGTCTGGTGTGTAATGTTATATATTTACGTATAGATAAACGGGCCCAAAAGACCTAGTTGTCGACGGGCCCAAAAACACCACACACTCACTCACATAACTCCCCTAGAAACACCTATGCCCTCACTTTCATTAACCAGCAAGAAGCAGTTATCTTTCAAAAAGGTATACCGACCCAACATTTTGGGTTCAAGGCTAGGTATGCAACCAGAAAAACCTCTCTTTGCCCTGAACCTGACGCCCCCCATGGCCAGACCAAAAGCTCTGCTAAAACAAAAAACCCTAAGACATGAAATAAGCACCTCCGACTCTGACATTGCTAACTACCAGCACAGGATCCATATCACCAGGACAACAGACTAGTAAAATTCGCACAAACACAACCAGGTTCACCCAAATCAGGTTTTAGAATTCCACACAGCAGCTATACATTATTCATCCTCAACTGTGACCCAGACAAGCAAAACCCATGGTATCTAAGGAAACCTCTAGAAGGAAACCAGTACAACTTCCAATCACTATGCATGACGGAAAGAATCAACTTCCCCAGAGAGAGTATAAAATTAAAGTTATTTGCTAGTCTGGTGTATAATGTTATATATTTACGTATAGATAAACGGGAAAGGTTATTTGCTAGGCTGGTGTGTAATGTTATATATTTACGTACAGATAAACGGGCCCAAAAGACCTTGCTGTCGACGGGCCCTAAAACACCACACACTCACTCACTCACTTAACTCCCCCAGAAACACCTATGCCCTCACTTTCATTAACCAGCAAGAAGCAGTTATCTTTCAAAAAGGTATACCGACCCAACATTTTGGGTTCAAGGCTAGGTATGCAACCAGAAAAACCTCTCTTTGCCCTGAACCTGACGCTACCCATGTCCAGACCAAAAGCTCTGCCAGAACAAAATACCCTAAGACATGAAATAAGCACCTCCGACTCTGACATCGCTAACTACCAGCACAGGATCCATATCACCAGGACAACATAGACTAGTAAAATTCGCACAAACACAACCAGGTTCACCCAAATCAGGTTTTAGAATTCCACAAGCAGCTATACATTATTCATCCTCAACTGTGACCCAGACAAGCAAAACCCATGGTATCTAAGGAAACCTCTAGAAGGAAACCAGTACAACTTCCAATCACTATGCATGACGGAAAGAATCAACTCCCCCAGAGAGAGTATAAAAGTAAAGGCTATTTGCTAGTCTGGTGTGAAATGTTGTTTACTTACGTATAGATAAACGGGAAAGGTTATTTGCTAGTCTGGTGTGTAATGTTATATATTTACGTACAGATAAACGGGAAAGGTTATTTGCTGGTCTGGTGTGTAATGTCATATATTTACGTATAGATAAACGGGCCCAAAAGACCTTGTTGTCAACGGGCCCTAAAACACCACACACTCACTCACTTAACTCCCCCAGAAACACCTATGCCCTCACTTTCATTAACCAGCAAGAAGCAGTTATCTTTCAAAAAGGTATACCGACCCAACATTTTGGGTTCAAGGCTAGGTATGCAACCAGAAAAACCTCTCTTTGCCGTGAACCTGACGCCCCCCCACGACCAGACCACAAGCTCTGCCAAAACAAAAAACCCTAAGACATGAAATAAGCACCTCCGACTCTGACATCGCTAACTACCAGCACAGGATCCATATCACCAGGACAACAGACTAGTAAAATTCGCACAAACACAACCAGGTTCACCCAAATCAGGTTTTAGAATTCCACACAGCAGCTATACATTATTCATCCTCAACTGTGACCCAGACAAGCAAAACCCATGGTATCTAAGGAAACATCTAGAAGGAAACCAGTACAACTTCCAATCACTATGCATGACGGAAAGAATCAACTCCCCCAGAGAGAGTATAAAAGTAAAGGTTATTTGCTAGTCTGGTTATAATGTTATATATTTACGTATAGATAAACGGGAAAGGTTATTTGCTAGGCTGGTCTGTAATGTTATATATTTACGTATAGATAAACGGACCCAAAAGACCTTGTTGTCAACGGGCCCTAAAACACCACACACTCACTCAACTCCCCCAGAAACACCTATGCCCTCACTTTCATTAACCAGCAAGAAGCAGTTATCTTTCAAAAAGTATACCGACCCAACATTTTGGGTTCAAGGCTAGGTATGCAACCAGAAAAACCTCTCTTTGCCCTGAACCTGACGCCACCCATGTCCAGACCAAAAGCTCTGCCAGAACAAAAAACCCTAAGACCTGAAATAAGTACCTCCGACTCTGACATCGCTAACTACCAGCACAGGATCCATATCACCAGGACAACATAGACTAGTAAAATTCGCACCAACACAACCAGGTTCACCCAAATCAGGTTTTAGAATTCCACACAGCAGCTATACATTATTCATCCTCAACTGTGACCCAGACAAGAACAACCCATGGTATCTAAGGAAAACCTCTAGAAGGAAACCAGTACAACTTCCAATCACTATGCATGAGGGAAAGAATCAACTCCCCCAGAGAGAGTATAAAAGTAAAGGTTATTTGCTAGTCTGGTGTGAAATGTTGTATATTTACGTATAGATAAACGGGAAAGGTTATTTGCTAGTCTGGTGTGTAATGTTATATATTTACGTACAGATAAACGGGAAAGGTTATTTGCTGGTCTGGTGTGTAATGTTATATATTTACGTATAGATAAACGGGCCCAAAAGACCTAGTTGTCGACGGGCCCAAAAACACCACACACTCATTCACATAACTCCCCTAGAAACACCTATGCCCTCACTTTCATTAACCAGCAAGAAGCAGTTATCTTTCAAAAAGGTATACCGACCCAACATTTTGGGTTCAAGGCTAGGTATGCAACCAGAAAAACCTCTCTTTGCCCTGAACCTGACGCCCCCCATGGCCAGACCAAAAGCTCTGCTAAAACAAAAAACCCTAAGACATGAAATAAGCACCTCCGACTCTCACATTGCTAACTACCAGCACAGGATCCATATCACCAGGACAACAGACTAGTAAAATTCGCACAAACACAACCAGGTTCACCCAAATCAGGTTTTAGAATTCCACACAACAGCTATACATTATTCATCCTCAACTGTGCCCCAGACAAGCAAAACCCATGGTATCTAAGGAAACCTCTAGAAGGAAACCAGTACAACTTCCAATCACTATGCATGACGGAAAGAATCAACTTCCCCAGAGAGAGTATAAAATTAAAGTTATTTGCTAGTCTGGTGTATAATGTTATATATTTACGTATAGATAAACGGGAAAGGTTATTTGCTAGGCTGGTGTGTAATGTTATATATTTACGTACAGATAAACGGGCCCAAAAGACCTTGCTGTCGACGGGCCCTAAAACACCACACACTCACTCACTCACTTAACTCCCCCAGAAACACCTATGCCCTCACTTTCATTAACCAGCAAGAAGCAGTTATCTTTCAAAAAGGTATACCGACCCAACATTTTGGGTTCAAGGCTAGGTATGCAACCAGAAAAACCTCTCTTTGCCCTGAACCTGACGCTACCCATGTCCAGACCAAAAGCTCTGCCAGAACAAAATACCCTAAGACATGAAATAAGCACCTCCGACTCTGACATCGCTAACTACCAGCACAGGATCCATATCACCAGGACAACATAGACTAGTAAAATTCGCACAAACACAACCAGGTTCACCCAAATCAGGTTTTAGAATTCCACAAGCAGCTATACATTATTCATCCTCAACTGTGACCCAGACAAGCAAAACCCATGGTATCTAAGGAAACCTCTAGAAGGAAACCAGTACAACTTCCAATCACTATGCATGACGGAAAGAATCAACTCCCCCAGAGAGAGTATAAAAGTAAAGGCTATTTGCTAGTCTGGTGTGAAATGTTGTTTACTTACGTATAGATAAACGGGAAAGGTTATTTGCTAGTCTGGTGTGTAATGTTATATATTTACGTACAGATAAACGGGAAAGGTTATTTGCTGGTCTGGTGTGTAATGTCATATATTTACGTATAGATAAACGGGCCCAAAAGACCTTGTTGTCAACGGGCCCTAAAACACCACACACTCACTCACTTAACTCCCCCAGAAACACCTATGCCCTCACTTTCATTAACCAGCAAGAAGCAGTTATCTTTCAAAAAGGTATACCGACCCAACATTTTGGGTTCAAGGCTAGGTATGCAACCAGAAAAACCTCTCTTTGCCGTGAACCTGACGCCCCCCCACGACCAGACCACAAGCTCTGCCAAAACAAAAAACCCTAAGACATGAAATAAGCACCTCCGACTCTGACATCGCTAACTACCAGCACAGGATCCATATCACCAGGACAACAGACTAGTAAAATTCGCACAAACACAACCAGGTTCACCCAAATCAGGTTTTAGAATTCCACACAGCAGCTATACATTATTCATCCTCAACTGTGACCCAGACAAGCAAAACCCATGGTATCTAAGGAAACATCTAGAAGGAAACCAGTACAACTTCCAATCACTATGCATGACGGAAAGAATCAACTCCCCCAGAGAGAGTATAAAAGTAAAGGTTATTTGCTAGTCTGGTTATAATGTTATATATTTACGTATAGATAAACGGGAAAGGTTATTTGCTAGGCTGGTCTGTAATGTTATATATTTACGTATAGATAAACGGACCCAAAAGACCTTGTTGTCAACGGGCCCTAAAACACCACACACTCACTCAACTCCCCCAGAAACACCTATGCCCTCACTTTCATTAACCAGCAAGAAGCAGTTATCTTTCAAAAAGTATACCGACCCAACATTTTGGGTTCAAGGCTAGGTATGCAACCAGAAAAACCTCTCTTTGCCCTGAACCTGACGCCACCCATGTCCAGACCAAAAGCTCTGCCAGAACAAAAAACCCTAAGACCTGAAATAAGTACCTCCGACTCTGACATCGCTAACTACCAGCACAGGATCCATATCACCAGGACAACATAGACTAGTAAAATTCGCACCAACACAACCAGGTTCACCCAAATCAGGTTTTAGAATTCCACACAGCAGCTATACATTATTCATCCTCAACTGTGACCCAGACAAGAACAACCCATGGTATCTAAGGAAAACCTCTAGAAGGAAACCAGTACAACTTCCAATCACTATGCATGAGGGAAAGAATCAACTCCCCCAGAGAGAGTATAAAAGTAAAGGTTATTTGCTAGTCTGGTGTGAAATGTTGTATATTTACGTATAGATAAACGGGAAAGGTTATTTGCTAGTCTGGTGTGTAATGTTATATATTTACGTACAGATAAACGGGAAAGGTTATTTGCTGGTCTGGTGTGTAATGTTATATATTTACGTATAGATAAACGGGCCCAAAAGACCTAGTTGTCGACGGGCCCAAAAACACCACACACTCATTCACATAACTCCCCTAGAAACACCTATGCCCTCACTTTCATTAACCAGCAAGAAGCAGTTATCTTTCAAAAAGGTATACCGACCCAACATTTTGGGTTCAAGGCTAGGTATGCAACCAGAAAAACCTCTCTTTGCCCTGAACCTGACGCCCCCCATGGCCAGACCAAAAGCTCTGCTAAAACAAAAAACCCTAAGACATGAAATAAGCACCTCCGACTCTGACATTGCTAACTACCAGCACAGGATCCATATCACCAGGACAACAGACTAGTAAAATTCGCACAAACACAACCAGGTTCACCCAAATCAGGTTTTAGAATTCCACACAACAGCTATACATTATTCATCCTCAACTGTGCCCCAGACAAGCAAAACCCATGGTATCTAAGGAAACCTCTAGAAGGAAACCAGTACAACTTCCAATCACTATGCATGACGGAAAGAATCAACTTCCCCAGAGAGAGTATAAAAGTAAAGGTTATTTGCTAGTCTGGTGTATAATGTTATATATTTACGTATAGATAAACGGGAAAGGTTATTTGCTAGGCTGGTGTGTAATGTTATATATTTACGTACAGATAAACGGCCCAAAAGACCTTGCTGTCGACGGGCCCTAAAACACCACACACTCACTCACTTAACTCCCCCAGAAACACCTATGCCCTCACTTTCATTAACCAGCAAGAAGCAGTTATCTTTCAAAAAGGTATACCGACCCAACATTTTGGGTTCAAGGCTAGGTATGCAACCAGAAAAACCTCTCTTTGCCCTGAACCTGACGCCACCCATGTCCAGACCAAAAGCTCTGCCAGAACAAAAAACCCTAAGACATGAAATAAGCACCTCCGAGTCTGACATCGCTAACTACCAGCACAGGATCCATATCACCAGGACAACAGACTAGTAAAATTCGCACAAACACAACCAGGTTCACCCAAATCAGGTTTTAGAATTCCACACAGCAGCTATACATTATTTATCCTCAACTGTGACCCAGACAATCAAAACCCATGGTATTTAAGGAAACCTCTAGAAGGAAACCAGTACAACTTCCAATCACTATGCATGACGGAAAGAATCAACTCCCCCAGAGAGAGTATAAAAGTAAAGGCTATTTGCTAGTCTGGTGTGAAATGTTGTTTACTTCCGTATAGATAAACGGGAAAGGTTATTTGCTAGTCTGGTGTGTAATGTTATATATTTACGTACAGATAAACGGGAAAGGTTATTTGCTGGTCTGGTGTGTAATGTTATATATTTACGTATAGATAAACGGGCCCAAAAGACCTTGTTGTCAACGGGCCCTAAAACACCACACACTCACTCACTTAACTTGCCCCCAGAAACACCTATGCCCTCACTTTCATTAACCAGCAAGAAGCAGTTATCATTCAAAAAGGTATACCGACCCAACATTTTGGGTTCAAGGCTAGGTATGCAACCAGAAAAAACTCTCTTTGCCCTGAACCTGACGCCCCCCACGACCAGACCAAAAGCTCTGCCAAAACAAAAAACCCTAAGACATGAAATAAGCACCTCCGACTCTGACATCGCTAACTACCAGCACAGGATCCATATCACCAGGACAACAGACTAGTAAAATTCGCACAAACACAACCAGGTTCACCCAAATCAGGTTTTAGAATTCCACACAGCAGCTATACATTATTCATCCTCAACTGTGACCCAGACAAGCAAAACCCATGGTATCTAAGGAAACCTCTAGAAGGAAACCAGTACAACTTCCAATCACTATGCATGACGGAAAGAATCAACTTCCCCAGAGAGAGTATAAAAGTAAAGGTTATTTGCTAGTCTGGTGTATAATGTTATATATTTACGTATAGATAAACGGGAAAGGTTATTTGCTAGGCTGGTGTGTAATGTTATATATTTACGTATAGATAAACGGGAAAGGTTATTTGCTAGTCTGGTGCGTAATGTTATATATTTACGTATAGATAAACGGGCCCAAAAGACCTTGTTGTCGACGGGCCCTAAACACCACACACTCACTCACTTAACTCCCCCAGAAACACCTATGCCCTCACTTTCATTAACCAGCAAGAAGCAGTTATCTTACAAAAAGGTATACCGACCCAACATTTTGGGTTCAAGGCTAGGTATGCAACCAGAAAAACCTCTCTTTGCCCTGAACCTGACGCCCCCCATGACCAGACCAAAAGAAAAAACCCTAAGACATGAAATAAGCACCTCCGACTCTGACATCGCTAACTACCAGCACAGGATCCATATCACCAGGACAACAGACGAGTAAAATTCGCACAAACACAACCAGGTTCACCCAAATCAGGTTTTAGAATTCCACACAGCAGCTATACATTATTCATCCTCAACTGTGACCCAGACAAGCAAAACCCATGGTATCTAAGGAAACCTCTAGAAGGAAACCAGTACAACTTCCAATCACTATGCATGACGGAATGAATCAACTCCCCCAGAGAGAGAATAAAAGTAAAGGTTATATGCTAGTCTGGTGTATAATGTTATATACTTACGTATAGATAAACGGGAAAGGTTATTTGCTAGTCTGGTGTGTAATGTTATATATTTATGTATAAACAGGAAAGGTTATTTGCTAGTCTGGTGTGTAATGTTATATATTTACGTATAGATAAACGGGAAAGGTTATTTGCTAGTCTGGTGTGTAATGTTATATATTTACATATAGATAAACGGGAAAGGTTATTTGCTAGTCTGGTGTGTAATGTTATATATTTACGTATAGATAAACGGGCCCAAAAGACCTTGTTGTCGACGGGCCCTAAAACACCACACACTCACTCACTTAACTCCCCCAGAAACACCTATGCCCTCACTTTCATTAACCAGCAAGAAGCAGTTATCTTTCAAAAAGGTATACCGACCCAACATTTTGGGTTCAAGGCTAGGTATGCAACCAGAAAAAACTCTCTTTGCCCTGAACCTGACGCCCCCCACGACCAGACCAAAAGCTCTGCCAAAACAAAAAACCCTAAGACATGAAATAAGCACCTCCGACTCTGACATCGCTAACTACCAGCACAGGATCCATATCACCAGGACAACAGACTAGTAAAATTCGCACAAACACAACCAGGTTCACCCAAATCAGGTTTTAGAATTCCACACAGCAGCTATACATTATTCATCCTCAACTGTGACCCAGACAAGCAAAACCCATGGTATCTAAGGAAACCTCTAGAAGGAAACCAGTACAACTTCCAATCACTATGCATGACGGAAAGAATCAACTTCCCCAGAGAGAGTATAAAAGTAAAGGTTATTTGCTAGTCTGGTGTATAATGTTATATATAAACGTATAGATAAACGGGAAAGGTTATTTGCTAGTCTGGTGTGTAATGTTATTTATTTACGTATAGATAAACGGGCCCAAAAGGCCTTGTTGGCGACGGGCCCTAAAACACCACACACTCACTCAACTCCCCCAGAAACACCTATGCCCTCACTGTCATTAACCAGCAAGAAGCAGTTATCTTTCAAAAAGGTATACCGACCCAACATTTTGGGTTCAAGGCTAGGTATGCAAAAAAAAAAATTCAGATATTCATTAGAACAAGACCCATAAGACATTTTGTCGGATGCATGCACGAGGGCTGGCAAAACAATGGAGAAAAATCCTATTAATCTGAGTTTGCCCACTTTAAACAACAATTATTTGTTTAGCTGGACGTTTGTTCTTTTCATGTTCTTTAATAACCTAATTTTTTTCTCCACGCAGTTGTAGTGCTCCTGACACGGTTATTGGCGTAAGCTTCTGTTGGCAACCTTTGTACCAACACCCCAAGCATCTGTTTTGCAGATGTTCGAAACTTCACAGATGCACAGCACATGTGCCATTGTTAGCAAGGTAGCAGCTTAACTATAAAGTCTGAAAATGAAATTTCCACCGGGTCCCTGCCATTCTGTAAAGAAAATTATTAGGTGGAAGTTTTATCTAAGACCAATAGCTCACTTTATAAGTTTTATCGATGTTGTGCCTTCGTGCGAAGATGAGGAAAAGTGTATGCAGTTTCTGTATGACGAAAGTTTATTAAGAACGAGAATGTTGTGCCGGGAATGCGATGCCATCCTACATCCCGTAACAAAACGGGGACGGAAATTCCAACTCTTTTCCCGCAGGAGAAGACATAACGAGCAGTTTTCGGCGTTCATCGCTAAAGGTACGTCGTTTGAAAAACTAAATTGCCACCTGTGCAGGTGCTGCTGATTACATAGAGTTTTGCCAGCAAGCTGTCTTATGAGCAAACTGTTGTGCAGTGTTCTCCTGGAGAGCAATTTAAGCCACGCAACAATAGCCAACTGGTTCACTATTGCAGAGAAATTTGTATAGCATCGATTAATCACAAATACCTGAACAGGGGCAAAATAGGCGGTGCAGGCCACGTCATTCAAATTGATGAATGCAAAATTGGATGCGAAAATATCATCCCAGCTGCATTGTGGAAGGAAATTAGACCCTCAGGATGATTGACGATGTCACCAATGAAATGCGAATGACTGTGTCCAGATGACTGTGTCCAAATAACAGAAGAGGTGCTGTCACTCTTCTTACATTTACTGAGGAGCATGTGGAACTCGCCAGCACAATCCATACTGACTGTTGGTGTGGGTATAATGGATTAGTGGCTGGAGGTTTTGCAGCAAACCTAATGGTGAACCAAAGCTTGCATTTCGTGGATCCAATGTTCACATTGTAAGTTACATTGGCAATCTCTCCGGCATCGCCTATCCAGGGGCAGCAACCGAAAGAGCCAAGTTGATGTGCACCTTGCAGAGTACCTGTGGCGGCAAGATCTCAGGAACAGATTACTGACCCCTTCCAGGAACTGAGTGAAGACATTCGACAGGTTTATCCTGTTGTATAGTGCACATACTTGTAAGACCTCTGATTAGTAGCCTTTATTTTTCTTTTTTAAATGTAGATAAGAGAAGACCCTGCATTGTTTAAATGTTCATTGACTACAGCTTTACTTTTTATTTACTTATTCTTTTTCAATTGCAGATATTTTTAAATGCAGATGTACATTATTTATTATTATTATAATATCGGACAATTCTTTTTTATCTCTACTGCCAAAAATGCAAGCTGGGTACAGGAGCACAATAACCATCCAAGATCAGCTAGTACAGGTCCTGTCCTGATTCCAGGCTAAATGGACTACAACGCAGGCATGCTTTCCAATACAAAAGAAGAGCACTTTTCAGTGCTGTTATGGAATGCCAGAGGAATGACCCAAAGTAAAAAGACCATGTTAGATAATCTTTTAAGAGACAATGATGCAGATGTTTTCATCATAGCCAAGGCAAATATAGATCGACGAAAAGAAAAATTTCATTTTCAAAATATAACACACATATTTTAGAAAAACACAGACAGATAGCAAGTGGTATACTTGTTGGCACCAAACAATGTATAAATGCAAAGTTTGAAATTGTAAAGAAAATGAATCAAGATGACACCTCTGAAATAATTAGAATAACAGCCTGCAAGCAAAAACAAATTCAAAATCTATGGAATTTACACCCCACCCAATAACAACCAACTCAACCTAGACATACTAGATAGTGACAATAAGATAATCATAATTGGCAATCTCAATGGACATTCTCCAAGATGGGGCTACATGGCCATGATTGTCCTGCAGAACACCTTTATAAAATACACTGTGTACCTACACCCAAATGTACTATCTGTAAAGAGGATGTCATCATGAACAAACACCATTTGGACAAATGTAATGATCTCAAAAGAGGGAACCTACAGGCTTTATATTGGGAAGCTAGGGGGAAAATGATGCAATCAACTAATCAACAGTGCCATTAGTCAACAACAACAACAACATAATGTAAAAATGATACAAGTCTGTATAAAAGGCATGTAGTGTTACATTTGTAATGAAGCATGCTGGAAAGTAATAAATAAATTAAAAAAAAAAAGTTCATAGGCTGTGCAGTAAGTTCATATGTGAAACTACTTCTCCCTCTAAGGACTGCCAGTGCAGTTCACTAACATGCATATTGCTTCCATTTCTCCCTCTGCTAAACCTGCTTAATGTTTCGACCCACCATGCATTCCCGTAGCTTAGTGAACTCACTGGACTGCATTGCTTGCAGTCCCAAGAGCGCTGTAAGTGCAATTTCATGCAGATTTTTGTGAAATCAGACTGTTTTTAACATTTTCATGGCGATTCAAATATATTTTTGTTTCCTGACAGTAAAGTATAATCAAATGTGACTATATACTGGTATCAATGGTGTGATTGTGACAATTAGTAATTCAGTCGAATATTTGAAGTCACTTCATTGTGGCACTTTAACACTGCAAGAGAAATGTGACATTGAAGTGTGAGGAAGACTGACTCCTGTGTTAAACAATATTCAAAGTGCAACAAGCAGCCAAAAACAATATAGCAAATATTTCAGTCCTTAATTTACATGAAATATGAGTGGATATGTGGCTGTAAAGTCAGCAGTTCCCTGTTCTATTTTCCTTGCCTTTTATTTGGAATTAAAGAGATACAGCCAACATTGCATGGGTTCAAAAGGGACTTTCAGACTTTAAGAAACTATATGAAAAGTGTCCTATACATGAAATGTCCAAAAACCATGTTAATATCATGCTTAATTATGCTACTCTTTGGTCAGTAAATGTACAAACATGTTTAAGCCAAGCCTATAAGGAATTGATAGATCATCACAACGATTATGTCCAAAATAATAGGGATCCTCTTATAAAGCTAATCAACTGTGTGAAATTTTGTGGTTATCACGAGCTACCTCTAAGAGGGCATGAAGATCAGAAGGTCACAAATTCAAGGGGTGTTCAGGGGGTTGATTAAATACACAGCAGGAATTGATTCCCTACATAATAACACTACCAAAACACCACACCTACGAAGTATTCATAAAAGTACTCTAAGAAAAAATGACTCAAGATGAGTTAAATACTTATAAGAAAACTAGGCTTCGACGCCCTGAAATGCCACCAGCTCTATCCTAAAAGAGCTGCAAGCTAATTCCAGCGTTCCCTGTGGAGCTCTACAAAAAAAGTGCTCCAGAGGAATTAAATAAATTGACTGTCATTCACACTGCAGGATACCAATGGAAGACTATGTGTCATCACCACAGTGCGGTAGATGCCAACGGTTCAAACACCTCACAAGAAACTATGAGGACCGTAGATCTGCTCCTACTGTGCAGATCCGCACCATACTCGTACCTGCACCACATATCCATTCAAATGCGCCCTGTGCAACAGTAATGAGCATTGGGCAACATAGAGAGGCTGCTCGGTGTATAGACAGCTGGTAGACATACCAACAAATAACAAAGATGTTCACCACAGCGTGTGGACAATGGCCACACAACAAAGAGGCTCATATGCCTCACAGCAATATTCACAAAGGCAGCAACCGGTCCTCAGGACAGTGACCCACTGGCGCACAGCTGCACCCTCAAGTACAAGTGCCAGAGCCACCAGCGGCGCGATTAAAACTGACCATGACCCCAACCACACATTCTGCACCCTGCCTCATGGCCGGGAAGTAGCACAACTCCACAAAACGGCCCTAATGAAGAACAGCGGAGCAACCGTGTCACGTCAGCGGTGCCATTAAAGTCTACAGCAAAACAAAATCAGAAGGATGGGGTCAACAAGGACACTTCAACAAAACATACCACAGCAACCACTCAAGCCAACCCTTAAGGGACTCCTAACACATAACAGAGAATAAAAAACAAACTAACCACAACATACTGCCCGCCAAAGCAGAGGTACACATGGACGACGATACCATCACTGGACTGAGCGATCAATAAACCACAATGGGCGACCTCAATCTGGAGAAAAACACACAGAACCGTGAGGGAATTATAATTCACAACCACATGCAGAAGAAAGACTACATTGTCACACACACAGGAGAACCGATACCATCATTGGACTGAGCGATCAACAAATCAAATGGGCGACCTCAATCTGGAGAAAAACCCAGAACCGCGAGGGAATTATACTTCACAACCACATGCAGAAGAAAGACTACATCGTCACACACAAGGGTGAACCGACCTACATCCAATTAAAATGCAGCCAACACAACTCATGTACTAGACATCGTACTTCTAAGACGCACAGTTCAGGTATAACCTCACAAGAATTGATTCACCCGCCTCAGCCCACTATGCCATTTTGCTGGAGATCATGCACACCCCTCCTTTCTGCCCTGAGGCAGAAACTTCAACAAAACTGACTGTACAAGCTTCACTCACATCTTAGATATCAACCTTCCACACAACGAAATATACACCACCAGCGAAGCTACCACCGAAGCACTTGATAGTGCTACATAGATGGTCATCACCACATCCACACCGTACAAGCAGCCACTAAAATGGGAACTCCACGTACCACCCGCATTACGATACTTCATGAACGAAAGAGACCACAAAAGATGAGAATAGCAGAACACCTGAAACGTCGCCCACAAAATAATATGGAGGTCCTCAACAGCGAACACACACTAATAAATAACTACAGCAGCACTGAGGTCCTCTTTAGACCCTAGCGAATATGCAAACTGGTAACGTCAAAATCTGGCAAATCACCAAAAGATTCCTAAAAGAGCCAATCAACATCCCCACACTCTCCAGAGGCGACACAACACAAGCAGCAGAAATCACAGAAAACAAGACCAACACGTTAGCTGACACATTAGCAATGGCCTGAACACCCAACATCCCACTGCTTCATACAACCTTCCACACCCATATGATCAACTCAATAACATCACACATGAACCCACGCATAACAGACTTCGTAAGACGCACTTCATTGAGGTGAGACTCAACATGCTTTTACCCTGCACAGCAGCATACTACAATCTACTGAAAGAGCTGGAAGCAAACGAAATGACACATGGCAAGATGTTTATGACACAGATGCCATAATCAACAAAGAAGGGATGAGAGCAGAATATGAACTTCAGAATCTGGTGACATGGTTCACGGCTTCCATCATCGAGTGTGCAAGACAGAAGTTGCATAAGCCCGATACAGTCTGCAAATGCCGATTATATGGAAAACAGTGTGACAGGTGTCATATGCTGGTGCGTACTGAGAGGACTTCCCTAAATTCATTCTGCAAAGACTGTTTTATGCATTATATAAGTGTATACAGCATTATGGCTATTTGGTTGCAATATTGTTATTAAATAGCTGAAAAAATACTTAAAAGGATAATACACTTCAAGCGGCATAACATGATACTCCCGGAGCAGTTTGGTTTCCCAGTAGAGTACTCGACAACCACCAACTGCTGAGGAGCACTGAAAACATCACGCAAGGCTTCAACCAGCTTCTGCAGCGAGCCAGGGCACAAATGGGCAGACTGCCAAAAAGTAGGACTTCCAAACTCCAAGGCCACCTGTCACAATTGCGGCGGCAATCATTCTTGCCGTTACGCAAAATGCTGTGTGGCAAGAAGCAAGAGTGGAGATGCACCTTAATAAAAATGGGCAGCGCACAAGGTTTGATGCTGCTCCTAAGGTGCCAAATCCCATGGGTCTCCCAAATGAAACCCCTACATATTCCTATATTGCATTCCATCTTTACCTTAATCAAACACTCTAATCCTTAAATAAATCACCACCATTTATATAAAAGAAGCCCTCACAATGCCAGTAAGGGACCTAGTCCCGGTATGGTAAGAGTCCTCATTTGCGGAGGAAGACTCTCCTTCAACAACCTCAAGGCTGTGTGTGTGTAAACAAAGCACAGGGATACTTTTCTTTGACATATAATGTGCATTTGATATCGTGCATCACTCCAGTTTATTGTACAAGCTAAAACATCTAGGCTTCAAAGATACTAACCAAACTAATCGATCATTACCCAGAAGAACGTACATTTGCTATGACCACACCAGATGCCAACTCAAACACAATATCACTAGAAGCTGGAGTACTGCAAAGAAGCATATCAACGGTCCTCTTCACCATCCATGTTAATGATATTCCCAAAACAGAACACTATACATATACATGATGACACAGCCTGTGGAGGAACATACATTCTCTTGAACGTCATTGAGGACAAGTGTAATATCTTGTATGTTCTTGGGAATAAAAGAAGTGCTGTACTAAGATGGGTTATACTTCACTACCCTGTTATTCAACAGTTGGTGCCGAAACCTAGGTAAGCAAGCAAATCTTTATTTAGATACTGTGTGTGGATGTGGAATAAGTGTGTTTAATAACAGGAAAACATTCTTTCTACACTATGGAAAGAACAGAAGACTCCAACGTGCAGATTAATGCCGATGACATGCAGTGATACAACGGTTGAAAGCAGGATGTTTGCAAGCATGCACTGCATCTAAAGGTACACCTAACGAGATATTAACATACAAGACTCATATATTCATTACTAAAGCACTAGTGTTTCCCAATTTCAGTGGAATTCATTATAAGGTATAATTTAAGAGGGTTTATTGAATGAAATTGTGCACGCCATCAATCGTGAAACTCCAGCGTGCTGAATGTCTTGCCATAATGAATGATTTGGGATTGAAACTAAGCAGCATGGTGCAAAAACAGACATGCACACAAGCAATACCACTTTCAAGATTCAAGAATACTTTCAGAGAAATCCAAAATAGATGTGCACATGATACTGATCTGAGAGTCGAGGATGCCACCAAACTGTTACAAGTGGTTCACCAAGTTAAATGCACAAGCTTGAGTACACCTTGTGAAGGATCACTGATTGGTAGGTAGATGTTTGACATTTTAGTGTTACTTGGAGATATGACCATACAAAAGACTCCTATTCATTACTAAAGCACCAGTGTTTCCCAATTTCAGTGGAATTCATAATACAGTATAATTTAAAAGGGTTTATTGAATGAAATTGTGCACGCCATCAATTGTGAAACTCCAGCATGCTGAATGTCTTGCCATAATGAATGATTCGGGATTGAAACTAAAGCAGCATGGTGCAAAAACAGACACGTACACAAGTAATACCACCTCCAAGTTTCTTCAAGAATACTTTCAGAGAAATCCAAAATAGATGTGCAGATGATACTGATCTGAGAGTTGAGGATGCGACCAAAATGTTACAAGTGATTCACCAAGTTAAATGCACAAGCTTGAGTACACCTTGTGAAGGATCCATGACAGGTAGGTAGATGTTTGACATTTTAGTGTTATTTGGGAGTTATAGTTCTAATCTGCTTAGATCTAATGTCTGAATGCACCGTGGTACATCCGGAATGAACAGCTACACAAACAATTGGCCATTGTCAGCATAAATGAATACATCTTTACAACTACAAGAAGATTCTTTGCTCACCATCCTCGTGTATCAGGTGCTTTGTTCTTTCAACTGAGACGCCGCCTAGATTTTGCACCAAGACTGAAGGCACGCTTGCCACAAGATTTTTTCATTTCTATGAAGTGTTAGTTATTGATGCTATGTAGTTAATATTCCCAAAAATCAACTCAGTTTGCTTGAGGACTCAAATACGAGTATTCTCTTTCATTGTATTGTTTAATTTTAATCTGTATCTGTAGCTCCGCAATTTGTATAGCACTGACTGTGCTGATTAATTGATAAAAAAACCGTGAAACCATTATTCTCATAGTTGCCAACCAACGAGAAACCCACGTACACTCAGTCGGTAACAGAGCGCACTGCACTGCACCGCTGATCACAAGGCCGACTTCAACTCACCGATCATTGAGCTATCTATTGGCCAATCACGGTACGCGCACTAAACCGACCACTAATGGTCGATAACTTAGAAAAGGGTAAAACATGATCTGAAGCTTTCCTGGCAACGTATATATGTTTTCTGGCGACATATATGGGTTATCACACTGACGGACCGTTCGCTTTCCATGGGGAAGTACGGAAGGCCCACCGCCCATTCCCCGGAGGAGCTGGCCCCACCAGGCAGGGTGGTCGCCCGGTGCCCTTGGAGGAGGCTGGCGGACACCACTCCTCTACTCCTCCACCGGACTCGGACATAGACTGCAGACCATCCATGCCATCACCAACACTCTCTTCCTCTTCTTCATCCGAGAACTCACCCTGCGCATCCCCTGTCCCTACAGCCTCTCCCGGTACCCCCACCAAATCCTCCACTCCATTGAGGGTACCCAGACTCGTCGCACCCAGCTCCACCAGGTCACTTGACCAGGCAGCCGAACACACATCTCAACCATCCACCTCAACTGCACCCCCACCTAACACAGCCCAAACTCACTACCCCCAGCCCTGCTGAACCCAGGTTCAACCGCTCTACCCTAACTTTTCACCAGCCCGCTCCAGCGATCTAAGCTGCACCTGCCACCACGCCAGCACCAACCCACCCTACCTACATTGACCAAAACTCCAGCTCACGCAGCTATGCAGAAGCCACTAAGACGATCTTCCAACCCCCCATCTACATTAGACAGCGGCATAGTGCTGAGCTGGCTCGTCCTCAGAAACTTCGACCTGGAGTTCCGACCAGAGGATTACTACATCACGCAAGCTCCCCAATTCTGGGACTTCTGCCTGCGAATGAGGAGCATGACGGACTACAGAAATCTGGTACTCTTCCACAGAAGAACTGGCATTGACTTCCATGTTACTCCCCCCTCAGAAGGGAGAACCTATAGGGCGGTGCTCAAATGCCTCCCTATAGACGGCGCCGAATGGGAAGTTAAGGAGGACCTCGAGACCTCCGGCTTCCAAGTTGCCCATGTGGTACAACTGAGATGCTTTGACAGACACAGGACACCCCTCCCCATGTATCTGGTGGACCTCAAAACCCTTGAAGATTACACAAAACTACTCACCACCACTACCTCTGTTCTACATTTCAGGGTGCAGACCAAGGAGTATAGGAAGCCCCTCGTTCCGTTGTAATGCAGGAGATGCCTGGCCCTTGGTCATGCCGACCAGCACTGTAGAGCTCCCCGAGTGACCTGCTCGAAAAGCGTCGCCTTCCACGAGTCGGCCACTTGCAGAACTCCGCTGGATGCAAGGCGCTGCGCCTTGTATCACAGCCAGGACTACGGGGCTCGCTATAGAGGTTGTCCGGCGTAACAGGCGGCGTTCGCTCGCCTGCGTGACTCGGCACCACGAGCCCAGCAGAACCAGCAGGAGCATAAGCAACTCCCACTCCCAGCACCTTTCCCTCAGTGCCCGCCACGGCCTCCCCAATCCACACGGGAACATCCCTCCCACACTAACCTGCTTCAACTATCTCGGGTCTCCACCGGGACCGAAAATCTTCTGCTCCTGGGAGACAGCATAGGACCGGAGGGACGACGCTCGAACCTGGAGCCCAGCTTCCAGGATTCCCACATGCCATGGGCAACCGCTCGGGACACAATGGTTCACGTCCTGATGCAGTGCTGACGCAACCACACAACGCTCGGGTAGTCCTGAGAGAGTTTAACTCCTTCACCCTCTACCTTAACCCTAACCGGCACTTCTATGGCGACTGTTTGACCAAAATACTAACATGGTATGCATACGGACTACGCCAGCGTAAAGCTGAGCTGACTTTCTTCAGTCACAATAAACATGCAGCACTCATATCTGAGACAAGGCTCTCCCAGACAGCCCGACTTAACATCCCGGACTACCGTATCTATCGTACTGACCGAGACCGCCGGGGCGGCGGCACTGCAGCCACAATCAGACATGACATTCAACACAGCCAAGCACACATTCCTCCCTTGCAACGGCTAGAAGCCTCCGGCGCATATGTACAGCATGGAACCAAGCTCCTTGTAGCAGCATACAATCCTCCCGGCGACATATCCACACTAGACATAGACACTCTGGTCAATATACATCCCGCTGTAATAATTGCAGGGGATCTCAATGCCAAGCACACAGACTGGCATTGCCAAACCAGCCACAGGGTCAACACTAAACTTAGCAGACACGCACAGCAGTCGGACTATAGTCATAGCTCCAGATGCACCCACATACATCCCCTTTAACCCCCGACTACAATCCAGCGTATTAGATTTGGCACTCATCCGAAACCCTGGCTGCAGACAAATCACCCCCACGGTACACAATGAACTCTCTTCAGATCATCTCCAGTAGTTTTCACCTTGCAGGGGCCACTTGCTCCCTCCATCCCCCGTCCTAGGCACAACTTCAACAAAGCCGATTGGGAAACCTTTCGCACCTCACTAGAAGAATCCTTCCCTCTCGCTGCTCATATCACACCAAATGAAATTGACACAGTGGCTCAGACTTGAGCACTCGATTAAATTTGCCATTACTTGCGCTGTACCAATACAGACTTATAAATCACACGCCCAACCACTACCACCGGATATTAAGGCCCTGACCTCCAAAAGGAACAGAGCCCGAAGACGGTGGCAATGCTCCCGGCACCTCAACCACTTCACGAGACACAAAGACCTCAACACAGAACTATGACGACGCAAAGTCAAATCACTGACCCAGAAGTGGAACGCTGTCCTACAGGACCTAGAACCCCAGCAGATGACCGTATGGCCGCATAGCCAAAGCCCTGACCGAAGCCAAGCCCAACATACCACCTTTACACCACCACCGACCTGGAAAAAGCTGAAGCACTCGCCGAACACTTACAAAACACACTCACACCAAACACAATCCCCAGCTGTCTCAGATTTATACAAGAAACGGAAGCACTAACTTACTGACTCAGACTATGTCACGACAAAATCCGCCGGACCTGTGACTCTGAAATCCGCTGGCACATCAGGCACCTCCCAAACCACAAGGCCCCTGGCCCCAACGGCATTCCCAACAAAGTACTGAAACAACTACCCACCACTACCATCACGACCATGACCAGACTATTCAACACCATGCTGGACACGGGCTATTACCCCAAATGTTGGAAAAATGCCCTGGTGCTCCATTTCCCCAAAAAAAGGCAAAGACTTGACTAATCCTGACAGCTATCGCCCAATCAGCCTACTTAACACCATCAGCAAATTACTGGAAAAGATAATACTAAAATGCCTTACCTCTTTCATATTCAAGCGCAATATCCTAATCCCGGAACAGTTTGGGTTCCAGGCCAAACACTCAACAATGCTCCAACTAGTAAGAGCAACAGAATATATAACCAAGGGCTTTAAGCTCTACCCGCTCATAAACATGAACTCGCAAATAAACATGAACTTAGGACTCACCCTGTACAAAACACTTGTAAGACCCATATTCACCTATGCAACTCCGGTGTCGGAGTATGCCGCCAAAAACTATATACTAAAATTACAAACATTCGAAAACAAAATATTACGATTGATAGCAAAAGTACCTCACACAGCACCAGCTGACCTACTACACAGCGAGCTAGAAATGCATACAGTAGAAGAATTCATTAGAAATCAGCCTATGACACATAAAAACCTAGAGAAACACCACAATCCTCTAATATCATGCCTAGGAAACTACACAACACAAACACACATGCGCGACCACTATCTGTATTCTAGAGAACACTCACAACATGACGATGACGAAGTACAGAACTTCCTTGACAACCTAATCAGGGATGACTGACAGAATTAGGCTGCTACTCCCAATAATCCCCTCACTAATCTTTTTCTTGTATTGACTCTTCAGAACGCTGCCCACACAGAGCCATCCAAGCCCTTGACCACAGTCAAGGCGACCCGGGAGTCCGAGGGCCTCCCACCAGTGTCCTAAAGGTGCAGTGACAGCGGGCGACTGCATATGGAGTAGGACACTCCGAAGACACAGCGCAAGGACCAAGGCAATGACGAATGGCCACGCCGGAACAAAGGGCGACCAAACAAATTGTTTGCATAGCATACCACATATCAACAATTGACTAGCCTAGGAAACTAGGACACTTAAGTAGGATAGCTAATAACCATAGAATTTCTAATACCTGACTAACCGGTCTACCCGGCCTGAGCCATAGACTCACAATCTAATTAACAGAGTTAGGACTTTTAGGACCCCGCGGGAGAACACAGTTAAATGCTATGCGACGTAATACAACCTATGTCATGCGTCAAAACGTTCAGGGCCGTACAAACACTGCACGCTGTGCCATTAATGGCAGAGTGGCGGTGTTTGGACAGTGATTTGTTCGCTGAGAGTGAACATAAATGTCAAAAGCATGTAAACGCGCGATGGAGGAAGAGTTAGCAAGAGGTGATATTTTTACACAGAAGGGAGAAAATATCCAATACAAGGTATGCTATCTAGAAGGGTACTAAACCCAAATGACTGATACAGCACTGTAACACTAAGAAATATTAAGCAAGGATTTTAGCAAGAACAGAGGTCAAGGAACAATGAGTACTAAGTGTAACTTCACTGTCTCAGTCCGATTTTTTTTTTTTAGGACTTGTGTAAGATCGTGTAGCCAAGGAAATTCGCATAAGTTACAGTGATGTAGACAGTTTCACTGCAAACGTAAAGAAGATATTTTTGAAAGCTCCAAGCAGAAAACGTAAATATAAAGAAATGGCGCCTAAGGTTAATGTGGCACCCTCCCAAGAAATGGCACCTTACCTCCTCAGCCGGTTACAAACTGCTTGGGCATCTGGCTAAATGCGAAACATTACGACATAGTTATTGAAATCCTTAGTGTGTTAGATAACGAGCATATTTTGGTAGCAGGAGCCGCTTAGTCCTTCATTTCAAGCAAATTACACAAAGATTTGCTCTTCATAAGAAACAGTTTTTCAGACCTGTCCAAAACCATTGTTCAGCTAGAAAAGAGGTAATAAAATGCCTCATGCCATAGAGCTCATTGAAGAACTAGCTCAATAGATAGATTCAGCAGCTACTGGACCTGTCATGGATAAAATAAAATGAAAATCGTATTTGAGAAGAACTCAGACTATTTTAAAATGGTAAACATTAAATATAATTTGCAAGTGCACAAGGCAATGTGATCTGCAATATTTTGTCAGCATCTGTTACATCATCTAATGTTGAGAGAACTTTTTCAAACTACCAATATTGCTTGAGTGACAGAAGGAGATTCACATTCGAAAAGTATAAAATGTATGCTGTTATACACTGTAATAAGTTGAACAATTGAAGAATAGGCATTTATTTTGTATTGCAAAATTAATTTATTTTACTTTAATATTCAAAATGTGTTTTGTCATACATCTACTTCTACTGATTGATTCTGAAATCGGTGACATGATTTATATATCATTTTATTAAAACAGTTTGTTAGCACATTTGTATACCCCTAAGACGGCCGACCTTGTTTGCTACTGGAGTTAAACCATGCCCCTCTTCCTATACTCACAGCATGCACACGCACAAGCCGAGTCCCGAAAGTCCTAAGTCTACTAATTATACATGAGTAACACTTGGTGCTGCCCAGGTTTCATGGTCACCACCAAGAAACAACGTTGACGCACTGGCATGCAAAGCATTCTAGCTTAGTAGATTTCACATACTAACCAGGGTGCTATGCAGGACCAGACTAAGATGCATGATAATAAATGCACGTAAACTGATCTAAGATGCACGAAACTAACACGTGGAGGGGCTTTTAGTGAATATGTCTGGCGTCCTTAGGGCAGCGGGACCCTCACACTGTCGGCCATTACACATGGGCCATCCCCTGTAACTGGGGTTTTCCCCCTCCACGGTAAAAAAAAAGCCTATCGGTCGCTATATATACTGGCCCTTCCAACTGTCAAAACGAAACTGGGTGAACCCATGGTACAATCCCCCTGCAAACTTACCGTCAGGGGCCAGCCTGTGTCAGCTGTGTCCCTGGTAACGACTGACCCTGATCATGAGACAAACACACTAGTTACACCACCCTCCCCTCCTTGCATCATCTCTCCACTTCCAAGCTCAAACCCAAGCTCACCACTGGGACCAGCTGAGGAAGCCCGAGAAAACAGAGGTAAATCCCTCGGTACTACCGAATGCACAAAGCAAAACACCACACATTGTTCCACCGGCACCAAACAACACAGTGCTGGATTACCAACCCTACCGGTCACCCATAGCTCAAATGCTATGCGGCAAAACGACCCCCAGCAGGGACCACCCCAGTCCCTGTCTCCCACCAGAAGACTAGCCCAAATTCTCTAAACAGTGATACAATTGCGACTGGGTAGTAGCCTCAGAGGCACGGCCTAGGCAGACCAGTACTACCAACAGCCCGCCGCCTCCCCAAAGTATCTCCCATTTCCCACCTCTTAGTACCGCCACCACATCAGCCCGCGCCCAGCCGCCCCCTGTCCCTTCAGTGCACGGGATACTCAGAACAGAGCGACAGTGCTCTCATCCTTCAACCAATGCCGCAGCCCAAGCACAACCTTCTTGCTCTCAAAACGGTAACACAGAATTCTGCCCTCTCATCTATGTCCATAGAGACCACGCCACAAAATTAAATGAAGCCCTCCCGAAGTTTCCCTCCAGGGACATCAAACTAATGAAAGCCCGCTTCTCACAGGATATACAAGTCACAGTCACTAACTACCAGCATTATAACCAAATGATCCATTTCCTACAGGATTACAAAATAGACTTTCACATTGTCCCCCCACGCTCTAGCAGATCCTTCAGAGTCGTGGCCAAGGTCATCTGCACCAACTACATTGAGGCAACCCTAAAGGAAGAACTACGGTCACTAGGGATTGACCCATTACGAGTAGCACAACTCCGCCGATGAGACAGTAAGAACACCACTGCCCATCTATCTAATAGAAGTCCAAACGCAAGAGGAGTATGACACCCTGCTTAAGATCAGGCACCTGTTATACTACGTAGTCCGCATTGAGGACTACAAACGCCCTAACACACCCAAGCAATGTAACAGGTGCCAGATGCTCACACACCACGAGCGAGACTGTAGGGTCTCGGGAGGGGTCTGCTCTAAATGCGCGGGACCTCACTCGTTCCGGACGTGTGCCAACCGCTGCTGTGCCCTGTGCCGGCAGACGGGCCACGGCTCCCGTTACCACGGGTGTCCGAAATACCAAAGGGCACTATCGATGCGGCAAGTGCGAGGGCACTCAAATCCCGAGCACAGCCACCATCATCCAATGGCGCAAACCCCATGGAGGATGAGCCCCTGGGGGCAAATTGCTCCAGCATCGACCCTCCATCCGCCTCATGTCCCCACACAACCCCCCCGCCAATGAGTGGCAACTAGCTGGCCCACAGGGACGCACAGTACTGAACAACCAATCTAACATGATCAATGCCCAACCCCAACAGCGCCAACTACGGCAACTAACGCCCGTAATGGGCCGCCACAATAGTGCCCATTTCCACCCACAGCACACACCTCAAATCAGACCAACACAAACTGCAGCCACTCAGCGACGCAGGGACGCCCTCGTGCGCAACCTGCACTTTAGAGTACCTTTCAAAGAACTTCAGAACCACGCCCAAAATATCGGGCAAATCTTAACTGACCAATCTGGAAATCTCAGACGCCATTGCAGCGAACTATGAGTATTTCGAGACGTTCTTCACGATTTTCCAAGACAACCATGGCTGAACAACGGACTACGATTCTCACTTGGAATGCTATAACGGAACCCGCCAACGCAAAACCGAACTCAGACACTTCCTCTGCAATAATTCATACCCCATCGTAGCCCTTACAAAACACACTTAGACATTCAAGACAGACTACACATCCCCGGCTATAAACTTTACCGGGCAGACAAACCGCCGTGGAGGGGGCGTTACACTCCTAATAAGCAATGGCCCCACGGAAAGGAAGCGCTCCAAAATTTCCTCTCACACCTCAACAACATTAATCACCGCATCCAGTTCACCATGGAAACAGAAAAAGATGGGCAGCTAGCTTTTCTGGACGTCTTGGTCAGCAGGAAGGCCAACGGCTCTCTTGGACACATTGTCTATCGCAAGCCTACACATACCGACCGCTACCTTAACAAGGATTCAAACCACCACCCTAGGCAGAAACGCTCCATAATCAAAACTTTGGTAAATCGGGTTTCTTGCATCTGTGAACCGCAACAACTAGGAAGTGAACTCAGACACCTAAAACAGGCATTACGCGCCAATGGTTACTCCATCCGAGATATTAAGAGAGCGGTCCGTCCCATTAGATCTCAGCCCACCATTCAGAAACCGGAGCAACCCAAGAGTAAAGGCACTGTTTTTCTGCCATATTTCAAGGATATTACTGACCGGATAGAAAGGATATTACGTCACAATATAAAAACCATCTTCAAACCGACTAGGAAATTGAACCATTTAAAACGCTCAGCGAAAGATCCTCGGGAACCTCTGTCCTCAGCCGGTGTATATCGCATTCCCTGTTCTTGCGGCGCGGTATACATCGGAAGACACAACGCAGTGTCAACACCAGAATCAAGGAACATAGGAGCAACTGCTGTCTGGGCCACACAGATAAGTCCGCAGTCGCCGAACATGCGATTGAGGCGGAAGGCGAGCATGTGATACAGTTCCAGGACACCAGCATCCTTTCTACCACAGAACATTACCACACACGACTTCAGCGGGAGGCCATCGAAATGTACAAACATCCTAATAATTTCAACAGAAAGGAAGAAGCCTTAAAACTAAATAGGAACTGGCATCCTGTTATCGAAAACAGGAAACACCATTTAACCACCAAAAATGATGCACAATCACAGGACACCATTGCCAGACTACCCAGGCTCCGCCCCCCAGCTACCAGTACAAATAGCGCGACTCACGCACTGAGGGTTACTTCGACACACAAAGGTGCCAACAGCTATACTCAAGGAGAGCCTGCAAACACATCCCGTTATTTCTGGTAGAGCTTACCAATGAAGTGTGCTCCACAGCCATTAAATCACTAACGTCAATATTCCACTGCCGAGTAAAAATTGAAGACTACATGACACCAGCAACACCTCCACAATGTAGCAGATGCCAGAGGTTTAAGCATCTAACCAAAAATTGCGAGGCCCCCCAGATATGCTCTCGCTGAGCAGGTCCGCACCACGTGCGAACATGCACTGCCTCATAATTCAAGTGCGTTCTATGTAATAGCAACGAGCATGGGGCCAGATGGAGGGGCTGCCCCGTGTTCAGGCGACTAGTTGATACACCACCAGGTCAGAGGAACATTCACCCCAGCGTATGGACCACCAGCAACGAGAGGGGCACCTATGCCTCGCAACTGTACTTCAACAGCCCAATAAGCACCAACACGATGCCATACCAGCGCCCAGTAGCTCCGAGCTGGATGCCAGACCAACCCTCAGGAACACATGCATGGAACGCAGATATATACCAGCATGCAGCACCCCTCCCCCCTCGGCCGAGAACAAGACCAGCGCAGCAACCTCCACCTGAGGAGCAGCGACAGCAACAAACTGCTACGTCACCAGCAGCCATGACAGAATCAACAGAAACGACAGAGCAGAAGCGCCTGGAGCCACAAGCAACCACAGCACCAAAGACTAACACCCTAGAGCCTTCCTCCAACAAAGGAAGACACGACTGGCTTACGAACTCTCTCATGCCGCAGCCTAAAAAGCTCTCCTACAAGTCATTTGAAACACCCACGACATATAACAGGCCCCACCAAAATACTACTTCAGAGAGTAGGAGCTGGCTGCATGCAGTCTGGCCTGAAGCAACTAGGGGAGTGCTTACACAGCCTCATCAAAGTATATGAGTTACCAAGCGAACCCAATGTGTGCTTCTGGGCTATCCTACAGCACTTAGGATCATACATGCTGAACCAGGAATCAGGCAAAAAAATATACTAAAGAAAAAGAAAAAAAGAGGGGAAAAACACTTCCACTCAACAACAAAATCAGAAATGGAAGGCATAAATCCTAACAATACCTCCGCAGAAACATTAAAAGTACTATTTTGGAACTGCTACGGCGCCTGAGCCAAACAACACGAACTCCGACACTTCCTGAACAAAACAACATCCAGGTAGTCCTCCTGGCCAAAACTCTGCTAACTCCAAATGCCAGATTCACCATGCCAGGGTACCACGCTTACTTCACACACAGACCATCAGGAGCACCAGTAGGAGGCACAGCCATTCTTGCCAAAAGAACTTTACAACACAACCAAAGGCATATCCCGCCACTGACACGTGGACGCAACAACCATCTCCGTCACCATTGCCGGCCAGACAGTCACGCTAGCCGCTGCATACTGCCCACCCAAGCATCTAGACATAGTCGAATTGAATACAATCACAGAACTCAACGACCAACTCGTCATTATGGGAGACCTAAACGGCATACATGAAACATGGGGAAACACACGCCGCAACAGAGGGAATTCTTCCATACAATCACATGCAGGACAAGGATTACATCATCACACTCACACAGATGAACCGACCTATATCCCGGCAAATGCAGCGCACACACCAAACACCCTAGACATCATACTCATGAAGAATACACGGTTTAGGTACAACATAACACGAGTAGACTCACTAGCATCAGACCATTACGCCATCCTTCTGGAGGTTATACAAGCACCCCCCTCACGCACAGAGAGACTCATCAGAAACTTTTATAAAACCGACTGGTTAGGCTTTGCAAATACACTAGATGCCAATCTCCCAGATGCTACACATGAACTGAAGACCGCAGACGAAGTAGAAACCGCTGCCGAAGCCCTAGAACGTGCAACGCAGCAAGCCATCGCTGCATCCACGCCATACAAGCTACCACCAAAAAGAGAATTTCACGTACCAGCAGCGGTACTGCAGCTTATGAATGAACGCGACCATGAAAGAAGATGGCAGAGAACAAGGAACATTGTTCACAAAGTCAATATGGCAGCCCTAAACAGCGAGATCAAAACGTGCATGAACAAACAAATACAGGAGCAGTGGGACCAAACACTTTCGAATATGACACCAGGCAACAGCCAAATTTGGCAACTCACCAAGCAACTAGTCAAAGAACCACTGAACATCCCCCCACTCCACCAAAATGGTGATGCAACGCAGACGGCAGAAACTGACGAAGACAAGGCTAACACCCTAGCAGACACACTAGCAAGCGCCTGTACTCCGAACATCCCATCGACGCTCACGAACTTCCATGCGGAAGTCGTCGTATCAGCTAGAAATATCCTCCGGGAACCAGTGCGCAACAAACTCAGGAAAACACACCCCAGCGAAATCAAATGGCAAATTACCCACCTGCCGGACAAGAAAGCTCCTGGTCCAGATCAAATACCCAATATGGTTCTGAAACACTGGACACCATCTGCCTTACTCCTGTTCTCCCACATCTTGAACTACTGTCTACAGAATGGCTACTTCCCAAACCATTGGAAACACGCCCATGTGTTAATGTTCCCCAAGCCCGGAAAGAACCGCCAGGACCCCAGTAACTACAGGCCGATCAGCTTACTCAACACTATGAGCAAGGTAGCTGAAAAGATCATACTCAAAAGAATAATCACCTTCCTTAAACGACAACACCATTTTGCCCAAACAGTTTGGCTTCCGAGCGCAGCACTCGACCAACCATCAACTCCTAAGATGCATTGAAAATATTACGCAAGGGTTCAATCAAAAACAAAGTACAGGTATACTATTTCTTGATGTCCAATGCGCCTTTGACACCGTGCATCATCCCAGCCTATTTCGTGTATTTAAAAAAGTTATTTTTGCCCAAAATCGAAGCTTTTTCTATATAAGATCAAACAGCTTGGCTTCAGTGACACCCTGACCAAACTCATCACCCACTATCTACAAGGATGCACGTTCGCAATGACTACATCGTATGCCACCTCTGCAAAGAAATCCATTGAAGCCAGAGTCTCCCAAGGAAGTATACTATCACCAGTTCTATTCAGCATCTATGTCAACAACATCCCTAAGACCTTCAACACTACACTCTACATGTACGCGGACGACACAGCCATTGCAACAAGATCCAAGAGACCAGCAATTATCCATCAACGCCTCCAGAACGCACTCGAAGAACTACAGCCATGGCTCGAAAAATGGCGCATAAAGGTAAATGCCCAAAAATCACAACTGGTACTATTCACAAAAAGAACTTCACACAAGACCCTCCCGCTATTAAAACTATCGGACAGCGACATCCAATGGACGAACCAGGCTAAATATCTGGGAGTAACACTAGACACAGGACTAACATTCGCCCCGCACGTCAAAAACGTCAGAAGACTCGCGTACGCACAACCCCGGCGCATCTACCCGCTCTTAAACCGCAAAAACAGCCTCAGCCTGAAACTCGGCCTAACACTATACAAGACACTGATCTGCCCCATAATGACATATGCGGCACCTGCATGGGGACACTGCGCCCCGACACACATTAAAACACTACAAGTCGTCCAAAACAAGATCATCCGCCTAGCAGCCAAGGTCCCCAGAAGTGCACCTACAGACATGCTCCATGAAGAACTCCAACTACATACTATAGAACAATTCATCAAAAAACTGGCATCCAACCTCTACTCAAAGAGCAGCAAACACTACAACCCATTTATACAACATCTTGGACAGTACTCCACTACCCATGATAAACATAAGAGGCCACTGTCAATCTTTGACCAAATGATCCCTCTGTCAAAGACACAGGGTCCTGATCACGTCATGCAACACCTACAAGCGTTGGTACCCACATAACAATAACAATAACAAAAAAAAAAAAAAAAAAAAAAAAAATGCCAACCCTTATGATGACTACCGCCTGACTACGGACTGTGATTCTGGAGCTCAACAGCAACCTACCTGACTGCAACTGAATAACTTCACCGATGACTACAGTGGCTACCCCCAAGGCTGACCAGACTACATGCATCACTGACCACTGAGGACAGCGCACGGCACACCGCACCCGACCCGTGGGCCACGACTCCGGAAGGATGCGACTAGAAAGAACAGCACCGATGACGCACTAAAAACTGCTCACCCACAGCAAGACAAGTCGACAAACACCGCGGCCCACTAAGGTCCCACAGATGCCACAGGTAGGCACCCAACATGCAGATGACAAGGGCAACACCAGCCGGCACCCAAGGTAAGACAAACGTCACCTAGCATGATACCTACCTTTCTTCCCATCTGCATGAGCATGACAACCTGACTAACTCCAGGTACCCGTTCTGGGCCTACAAGCCAAGTACGGGCCCTGGCTCCACCTCTGTTACGCTACCCCCTGGTAGCGGGGCGTCTTTGTAGAGTTACCCACTAACCCCAGGATGCGTAATGCGGTACCTGGCACCACACCATGAACCTCCTTCCATCCATTAGCTAGAGTAGTTAGTGCATGGTAGGGGAGGCGATGTAGATCCCTTTCGGATGATCGTCACCGGGACTGGCGGAAGAGGGGCCAGTCAAAAAAAAAAAAAAAACAAACCCTGAGGGTTCGCGACTCTTGTGCCACACTTCGACTGGTGTAGATGGATGGACAGCTCTTTCTACCCTGCGACGCAGCAGCCAAGCAGCAATTGGGCACCGGTACTTCTTGGCGGCTCACTAGCGGAAGGCAGTGGGCAGATTCCCGAATACTCAAGCTTCCGCTAGTGCACGCATCGTCTTCAAGCACCTGTAGACACTGGTCTTACCGGCGAGGCAACAGAAGGCCTTCAAAAATACGAGCCGCCGCACCGGCAGCAACCAGCAGAAGAGCGAAATATTCTTACTCCTCTTCTACTGTCTTCTATTTTTCTTGACTAAAGACTTAACTGACCACGCGACAGCAGGGCCCGCAAGACCATAGCCGAGGGTTTTCAGACCAGTGGTCCAAAACCCTGAGTCGATGACTCGTTCAGGCGCCTCCCTCAGGGGGGTCCGGTCCTCTGTGGACTGCCGGAGCTCAACTGCAATGACCCGACTCACATCGAACGATGGGCAGCAACCCTCCACCTCAACTGCACCCGATCCCGTGGCACCTGCCGCCACGAAGAAAAGGTCCATGAAGAGGAAAGCTTCGGCACCTCCTCAGGGCCTTGCACCGGTCACAGAGACACCAGCTCCAGTGACCCAATATCCTCCTCTGCCTGACTCAGAGTCAGAGGATAACACCACCGACCAGGGGGGTTTCACCGTCGTCCAGGGACGACGGCGGAGTAACTCTGGTCCTAAGTCAGAGGGCCAACCTGCACAGGCGACTCAACCCCTAACCAAAAGGGGGTCCAAGCTTCCACCCATCATAGCGGATAGCTTCAAGAACCACGTGGGTGTTAGGCGAAAGCTGGTGGCCACGCTAAAGCACCCCTTCGAGGCCAAGAGGAAGCCTCGCAAGGTCTACATTCATACCAGCAGTCCCGAGGATTTTGAGGCTGCAAAGCAGGTTCTGCGGGACTGTGAAATACAGTTCTATTACTACTCTATTACTACTCCCCCCAGAAACCCAATGTCGAAAGACGGGTCCTGCGGGGACTGGATTCTGAGTGCCCGCCAGAGGAGGTAAAACTCGCTCTGGAGCAGGAGCACGGAATCAAGGCCTCAGCTGTTGTCCAGCTGAGGAAGATAGTACACACAGAGGAAGGCTCTGTGCGTGTACCCATGCCTCTTTTCCTTGTGGTAGTGGACAAGGTTCTTGGGGAGGCGGTTCAGCCCATAGACGCTGTTCGGGTGCTGTTCCACACTGTCGTGAAGGTTGAACGCTTTCACGGTCAGGGTGAGCCTGTGCAATGCTACAGGTGCATGGGGTTCCATCACTCCAGCATGGCGTGCGAACGTAAGCTCGCATGCCTGCGGTGTGCGGGTCCCCACCTCCTGAAGGATTGCGAAAAAGCGCCTGAGGAGAAGAAATGTGCCAACTGCCGCCAGGATCACGTCAGCACTTACAAGGGCTGTGTGGCGCGGCAGAGGATCATAGAGAACCGCCGCAGAGGCAATGCGGGATTGGCAAATGTCCGTCCCGGAGTCTCATTCGCGGCAGCTCTCGGAAGGGCAGAGCGCACTCTGCAAGTAGCAGAGCAGGCGGCTCCTCAGCCCACTGCACCAAAACCTCCACAGGAAGCACCACGCCCACAGCGTCCGAGAAAGGGCCGCAAGGCGCAACGGACAGCCCAGCCTGCCACACAGGCCGCAGCCCCTCCCACCAGGGAGGCCCCAACTGAGTCTACCAGCCCGGCCGCAGCGCCGGTACCAGCTGCAGAACCTGCTTCGAATAGGGCACCTGCATCTGCGAGGGCACCTGCAGCGGCGCTTGCATCCTTCAGGGGGACCATCTCTGCGAAGGATGTCGAATTCAGGGAGCTTTCCCTGTGGTTCGGCGACCTAATTCTGAGAGTTCTCCCCATCCTTAGGGACTGCAAGGAGAAGATGGAAGACCCGAGGCTTGACTTCCTCGAAAAACACACCATCCTCCTCCAAACACTCGAGGAACTTTTCCCGTGCACCGATGAGTAATGGCCCCCCAACTTGTCAGGAGACCATTACGTGCTGCGCTCTGGAACGCAAACGGTGTACGGGATATGCGTCCTGGAATGTTGGAGTTTGTACAGTCCTACGGGATTGACATAATGATCTGCGAGACGCACCTGAATGCTGGTATAGACTTCTCGCTGCCAAGTTACGTCACCCACCGCACTGATCGAAACGGTCGGCGGGGTGGCGGTACAGCTATACTCGTGAAAAACATCACGCACACCCCTGTTCCTCTCCTTGCCCTGCAGTCACGGTCGATTCCGACGTCACCATGCCAGCTCTGCTAAACTCAGACTGGGAACCAGAGGTAGACTGGGATGCAGCCATCCTCAAACTCAACCAAACCATCGACCCTCGTCCACGCATCGACGATGTCGAGGCGCTGCAGGGTGCGGCGATGAGTTTCTCCCAGCAGGTCCGACAAGCGGTGGGTGCACACACTCACCGTATCCCAACCAACACACCTAACCCTCTGTCCATCACAAACGAGATCCGGCAGCTGCTAAAAGCCTAGGCAGCTGTTCGGAAGCTATGACAGCGTTTCCGTCATCCCAGGATAGGAGCAGTTTACCAGTGGTTCAAATCCCTGGCAAGGTGGCTGCTCCGTGCCCACCCTAAGGTGGCCTGGGAGAACACTTTCCGAAACGTCGACCTTCAGGAAAAGCACCCCTGGAAGATCAAGTCCCTCAGGAGGGACAAAACTCTTTACCAGCATCCGCTGCATGGCACTTGCGGGAGACTCGCTTACAAGCCCCAAGATAAGGCTACAGCTTTCGCGGATCATTTGGAAAGCCAATTCGAGCCGAGGGAGGGCCCCCAGGACGAAGACTTCACTGACCTCGTGGAGGCTGCTGTGGAAGACCTCTATGAGGAGCCACAGCGGCGCCATGAGGCGATCCATATCCCAATAGTCACCCCAAGGGCGGTGACTGCTGAAATCCAAAAATTGAAACCCAACGAATCCCCTGGACATGATGGCGTTAGTGCAATCATGCTCCAGCACCTTCCCAAGAGGGCCGTTATCCACTTGACGCGGTTCTTCAATGCGTGCCTCCACCTCCGCCACTTCCCGGCTTGCTGGAAAGAGGCGAGAGTGGTGTGCATCCTGAAGCCCGGCAAGGATCCGGTCTTTCCGTCTAGCTTACCCAGCAGCCCACCTTCACCTGCTCCCATCACACCTGTCATTGTGACTGATTCTCACGGTTCAGGGTTTATTGCTCGCTAAAGGATCTCGGTCCTGTAGCTCACTGGAGCTACACTTTGCCAGTTTAACTGTGAACCAAACGAATCACGCTGATAAGCAGTCACTCCTCCTTAACCTGACAACCATACCTCTCGAGATGACTAAATATCAGTCTCTTGAGCCATCAACCTCAACCTCACGATCCCGTGACCCTAAACTGGACAGACCGCACCACGTTCGGACAAAATCACCTCCCAGTCAGAACACTAACACCATCAAAACACGCTCATCCAGGAAAGTTCACAGTCTCTCTAGTTCCGACACTAACGCTGCACCTTCATCCAACACACAACAGGCTCCTCGACAAACACAAAACACCCTACCCCCGCTGTTTTACGGGAATAAGATATTGTACATTCTGAATTGCGAGGCGGAGAAAAGAGACTCGTTCCTAGTAAATAAACTTATGCGGAACCGCGGTGAAGACTTGACAAACATCCTACATAAAACTAAAATAGACAGACCTAGAAACACGTATGCCATCACCTTTAAAAATCAGACGACACTAGAAACATTCTGGCAAGCCATTTTCCCCATAAACTTTGGAAAATACGCAAAATATACGACATTAACGACATTAAACACAGAAAAGCCAAATGAAACCAGTACTAGGTTCTAAAAGACCGTCACAGCCGTGCTTAAAGGCGTACCCTTTAACATAACGGACACGGAAATATTGGACTCCATCCAAAAAGAACACCCAGAAATCACAAAACCCACAAGAATAATAAGCCAAGGACGACCAACGCCCCTGATCAGGATTTTTAGCACCTTTGTCAAAACCATTAACAGTATCCTAGCACTCGGGGCTAAAATGGAAGGACAAAATTTTAGAGCAGAGCCCTCAAGGCATACAGCCAGATACGTGCCTTGCCGTAGATGCCAGAAGTACGGGCACAATGTGACAATGCAAGAATGAAGCCAAATGCTTCCATTGCGGTGCCGCGAAAGATACAAGACGCTGTGAACATAAAAATAAGACTGTCACAGCCTACTGCGCCACATGCAACAGCGACGGGCATTACACCGGTCAGGTTAAATGCCCCGCCTACCCCCAGACTCAGCCAACCAGCAACAACCAAACTGCTGAAACACACATCTTCCCACACGCAGCCAGAACAACACCCAAACCACCGACCGAGAAACAATGGTCAGCTGTACAAATAGCAGAAATCCCGACCACAAAAAAGGAACTAACTGCTAAGGAGACCATAATCACAATCAGACATATAGTGGCCAACACAGAAGAGCAAATCGAAATGACACAAAAACAGATAAACCAAATCCAAGACAATCTGAAAAAGCACATCGACAATGTAATTAATCATGTCACAGAAAACATACTCACAACAATAATTCATGCAATGTATGACACAACGCCCCCCAACCAAAGAACCAGACTGCTCAACACATTAAACGAAACTGCAAAAAAGACCATCAGAAAAACAATACAGGCCTTGCAAATTGGAAATCAAATAGCAATCCTGATACATAACACCACAAAAGAAAACAAATAAATCAAATGTGTGTTTGGAGGAATTTAGTAACAGTGACGTCAAAATTAATATAAAAAGGCCAGGGCCTTTGAAACTAGTCTCTCATAAATATATGAAAAAATAAGTGACGAGTGTCAATAAACCAACCACAAATAATTTTTATATTAAAATAAATCAAAATTGAACACCAAACACCAGTATGGCAGGAACCTTAGTACAAACACACCATAACCTTAAACTCCTCCACATCAACATACATGGTCTATCAGGGAAAGGGAAGGAACTACAGCAATTACTGGAACACCATGCACCCGGAATAATCACAATAAATGAAACTAAATTAAACATCAAAAGAAATTTTAGCATGCAACCACTAAACATATTCCGTTAAGACCGATTCCAAAAACAAAGAGGTGTAATGATCCTAACAAGACCGGAGCTACAGGCGAAGCAAATTCAATTACCGCAAATCTTTCAAAATCTGGAAGCAATCGTCATTCAAATAATCATCAAAAGAAAAAAAATTCACATAGCCACAATATATGCACCACCATCCGAAGAATTCCCGACAGAACTAATCCAATTTCTACATGACAATTACACCGAACTAATCATCGCAGGAGATCTTAATGCAAATCACATAAGCCTTTTGGATGAATACACAAACCCAAATGGAAGAGAACTATACTGACTGCTTCAAAACACAACGCTTAGAAATATATACACACCAGGACCAGCCAGGCGGTGACACTGATGATGCATGAGATGAAGATGGAGCACCGGTGGAATGAGATGGCGGGGGAAACCAGAGGTCCCGGAGAAAACCCGCCCCAACGCCGTGTTGTCCACCACAAATCTCACTTTGCGGTCGCCTGGGATCGAACCCGGGCCGCCTTGGTGAGAGCCAAGCAGTCTAACCACTGAGCCACGGCGTGGCCTAGGATAGGAATACATCAACAGCAACCCACGTCACCAGACAGAATACTTACCTCCCAATGCACATACAACGTGATTGAAGATATCACCACTGTTGTACCACCCAGTACAGACCATCTCCCACTGATACTAACAATTAGGACAACCCTGGAACACTGAAAAGAACACCACCATAGAGAAATACGACTTCACAAACACCGATTGGACCCTGCACAAAAAAACGGCAGAACATTTGACAGAACAAGCCACTTTCCCAGATATAAACTCATGCCAGGACATAGAGAAATACACAAAAACACTTACGGAAATAACAAAATCACGGGATAAAGCCACGCCTAAAATCAAGATAAACAGGTATGCCTACAGTAAACCACTGCTGAAACACATACTCGAGACAATAAAACAAAAAAGAAAAGCACATCGCCAATACATTAAAACACACGCCCCGGAAGACAAACGAATCCTAAACCATCTCAGAGACAAAATACGACAGGAAATATCAGATCACGACGTAAAGCACTGGAACAAATTCACTGAAACAATAACACACAATAACAACAGAGACCCCAAGAAATTCTGGCAGCTGATTAAAAGCACAAGACCAAAAGCCACCACAACTTACCCAATCATGATAGACGGTGTGACAGTGTGGGACACCAATAGGAAATTAGAAATATTTCGAAACCACTATGCAAACACCCGAGCATCCGGATTTCAACATCCAACATTTTAGAAAAATAAACGAAGAAACTGAACAAAACCAATCCCTCTACACACCACAATTCAAAGCAGAACCGTTAAACGACACCAAACCGGCCGAAAAACCTGTCACGGCCCATGAAATCCTGATAACACAGAATGCACGCAACACAGCTCCCGGACCCGATGAAATCACATACAAGCATATAAATCAATTACCAATGCAAACAATATATAAATTAACCGCTCTATATAATGCCATACTTAGATATGGCTTACCACCCAAAAACCTAGAAACACTCAAACATTCTGCTGTTCGAGAAACCGGGAAAAAACAAAGCAGATCACAGAAATTATAGACCTATATCGCTGCTTACCACCCTCTCAAAAACTTTGGAAAAAATAATAGTTACTCGGATACACATAGTACTAAAGGAACAGAAAATAATCCCAGACACACAAGCCGGCTACCACCCAGGACCAACTGGTAAGAGTCACATCTGCCTTCACCAATACTTACAACTCCGGACATACTACTTTAGCGGCCTTCCTTGATATACAGAACGCCTTCGACCAGTGCTGGACGAATTGAATCCTGCATAAATTAACAAAATTCAACTTCCCAGTTCGGCTAACTCGATGGATTTCAAGCTTCCTGACTGACAGAACAGCTAAAATTAAAATAAACATTTTCTCGGACATCATTAATCTGAAAGCAGAAACGCCACAAGGGAGCGCCATCTCTGGTCTTTTATATATCATTTACACCGCAGACACACCAGCACCACTCAACAGCACAACACATTTGGCCCAATATGCAGATGACACTGCCTACTGGTGCACAAACCCAAGGTTCAATTTAGCAAAAAGACACCTCCAGAAACAGTTAAATACACAGAAAGGACCAAAAAATGGCGAATCACAATAAACCCTCACAAAACCCAGCTCATACTCATTAAGAAGAATCACAAACAAAAGCATACAGCAATTGAAATGAAGATAAATGATCATACAATCTGCAACCAGCCAAGCATAAAGTATTTAGCAGTCACCATACACCGTAAACTTATCACCACACCACATTACAGCACTCTTAAGAAAGCAAGGCCTGTACTTGCTACACTAAGATTCCTGGCAAGAATAAATAAACAAGGGATTGCACCACACATTCTGAGAAAACTTTACAAAACCCTGATAAGACCTATTATATCCTATGCAGCAGTAGCCACCATCCCAATGTCCACAACTGAAACAATAGAACGACTCAGATCATTTGAACGTAGATGCCTAAGAACCTGCTACAAGCTCAATTACGGGAACAGAGAAATACAAGTATACACAAACCGAAACTTTTGACCAACATGTAGAAAGAGCCATGATTAAGTACATTGACGCAGCTCACAATAGACCATACAGAAGAAGGCTAATAAGAACCGCACAACAGATGAAACCAATAACTGACAATGACAAACATGCCTTTACTACACCTGATTAAGCTATATAACAAAAAAACAAGAGGAGGAACAACAGTTACATGACCACCTCCAAGCAATACTACAAAACAAACTGAGTCAAACAAACCAAACCTAAATCCATTAATTAAAAGCAATACTAACACGAAGACTGCTGATGAAAGAGTTGACAACACAAAGGCTATCATCATTCGGACTGTGAGCTAATCCCCCACTCTTCCGCATCTCCTAATTTCTTCAAGGAGTGTGAGCAAATCCCCTACTTTCTACCTGAAACTCTGCCTCCACTACACACTATTTCTGGGCTGAAGAGGGAATTTCCCTAAAAAGCCTTGGGACCCAGGTCCCTAAATTCCTTATTTTCTTTCTTCTTTCTTTGCAAACTGGCACAAGAAAAAAAAAGACTCCAAATAGACGGAGACACTAAATTCCAAATTCTCTTGGGCAACCAAAGTTATATGAGAGACTACGACATCTTAATGAAAGCCTGGGACAGCCTTTACGGTGGCCGAGCAAGCTACCTTAACGATTCAGATGCCCAGCTCTATCAGATCAACTTCGTAGCCGAGTTTGCCAAGATGACAGCAGCACTGGGTCCACCCGACGAGCACCGCCAGCCACGAGGAAACCGAAACAGACACTAAAACAACCAGCTAAACCATCACCCCCGCCCAGCACCATCAATAACAATGGCACACACACACACACACACACACACACACACACACACACACACGCAGACACCACCCACACACAAAGCACAAAATACTCTACTGGAACATACGTGGGGCCAGAAGCAATCTTAATGAACTCAAGCAGTACCTCTACCAAAACAATATCACAGCTGCGCTACTAAACGAAACCTTTCTAACGCCCAAAGCTCGCTTTCCCATCCCAGGCTATCACATTTACAGAAGCGACAGACCAGACGGCAAAGCACATGGGAGGACAGCGATAGTGGTCGAAGAAAACCTCCAACACAATCATATTCACATACCCCCCCCCCCCTGACTGCCTTAGAGTCAACTGCAATATCATCACATATATTTAACAACAAAGTCACACTGGCTAGCATTTACTGCTCTCCGAACAAACTTGTAATGTCAGACATTGATGCGATCCTACAACTCGACAACACCATAATAGCTGCAGGTGACCTAAATGCGAAGCACCTCACTTGGGGCTGCCCGAATATGAATGCTGAGGGCCACAACCTCTATACACACATGAACAACACATACATCATCTATCATCCCAGGGAACCAACATACATACAACAGGCACACCATGCACCATCAACCCTAGACATCGACCTAATTAAAAACATAACCTTCAATTACAGTATTAATTTAATAGACACACTAGCATCCGATCACCATGCAGTTCAAATAGATATCGACACGCCACCAAAGTTCATACTTCCACCGATCAGACTGAACTTCAATCGTGCAAACTGGGACGTATTTGCAGACACTTAAGACAAACAACTAGCTGAACCTGTGGCACTGGAAAGTCAACAAGCAGTAGATCGAGCTGCAGCACTCCTTGAAAAAGCCATCCAGGTGGCCATGAAAGCGGCAGTGCCAACTAAAACCCCCCAGAAACACACCTTAACTTACACGCCTGACGTACTCGCCCTAATTCACGACAGAGACCATGAAAGACGTAGATGGCAGTGCACACGCAACTTAGTACACAAAGTAAACATGACAAACCTCAACATTGCCGTAAAAACTAGACTTAATGCACAAGCCCAGCAACAATGGGATCACACGCTTGCCACGCTACAACCGGTTAACGCCAGAGTATGGCATATGGTAAGGGCCCTAAAACGTCAACCCATAAACATACCCCGAGTGTTAATGGAAGAACGGCAATGCTACGCCAAAAGCAATGCCGAGAAAGCAAAGACCCTGGCGGACACCCTAGAAAATGTATGCGCCCCCAACTCGGGGCCACCTGGACCGGAGGTTCTATGACCATCTAGAACAGGACATCAGGAATACCCTTGAAAAACCAGCGCACGATAAATGTAGAAGGACAAACCCAGGGGAGATAAAATGGATCATCGATAACTTAAATGTCCAGAAAGCGCCCGGACCCGACCAAATACCAAATTTGGTAGTCAAAACATCTCACCCCAAAGCTATTCAAATTATCAGCCACATATGCAACTTCTGCCTCGAAAACGGGTACTTCCCCCTATGCTGCAAGCAAGCCAATGTACTCATGTTCCCAAAGCCAGGCAAGGACCGAGCGGATCCTAAAAACTACAGACCCATAAGTCTACTAAAGACAATTAGTAAAGTTGCAGAAAAGGCCATTTAAAAAAGGATAGTCTCCCACATCAAAAAAACATCAATTCTAATCAACGAACAATTTGGCTTCCACGCGAAACATTTAACGACCCTACAACTTACAAGAACCGTCGAATACATTACGAACCAATACATTAACAACCAAAGATCCACCGGCGTGTTATTTCTAGATGTAGAACGGGCTTTTGACACAGTTTATCACGCAGGCCTCGTCACAAAACTCCAAGATCTGAAATTTAATGACACTATGATCAGACTAGTTGCCCACTACCTTACTGGCAGATCATTTAGTCTCCATAAGGGAATAGTGTTCAGAACCGCATAAAGTAACTGCCGGAGTCCCACAAAGTAGTCTGCTGAGACCGACCCTCTTTAACCTATATATTAACGACATCCCCAGGAACGTCAACACACAGGTCTCCATTTACGCAGACGACACCGCCTTACTGTCACAGTCATGGAAACCAGAAGTTGTCTGTCGCAGACTGCAGACCTCCCTAACTGAATTAGAACCCTGGTTATCCAAATGGAGAATCAAAGTAAATACTCCAAAAACACAGGCAGTCTTATTTACGAAGAGCAGAAAACATGCTAACAGGTCCTCACCGCTGATTTTCCACGGAGAGACAATAAACTGGAGAAACCAGGCCAGATTCCTCGGAGTCACCTTGGACTCAAAGCTCACATTTGCAGAACACACCACCGAAGTGAAACACAGGGCAATACAACAGCTAGGAGCGCTATACCCCATCCTAAACTACAAGAGTGCCCTAAGCAAGCAAATGGGGCTAACACTGTACAAAATCTTGATTAGGCCCATAATGACATATGCCGTCCCAGCCTGGGGGCACTGCCCAAAGAGCCACATAGCGAAACTGCAACTAGTCCAAAATAAATGTCTTAGAATAGCTGCAAAAGTCCCGAGATCAATCACATTGGACTTACTGCACGACGACCTCCATATGCACACGGTTGAAGTTTATCAAAAAACTCGCGGACAACATGTACAAATCGGCACACAACCATCACAATCCACTCAACAACATCAGTAAATACAACACAACCATAGACAAACAACAGACAACTATCACTATTTGACAGAAGCATTCCATTAAACCACCACAGCACACACATGAACACTATTGTTATTGATTACCTCCATCAACTTGTCCCACCATAGCCACAACACATACAGCAGCTGTCCGGAAGACCCGGGGAGGATGTCACTCCCCTCCCTGGGCGGCCCAGGGACGACGGACATCCCCATCAGATGACGACAACGCGAACTCCAGGGACCCGACAGGATGACGACTTGTAGATAGTACTAATTTGTAAATATGTTATATTATAATTAAAAAAAAGAGAAAGAAAAAAAGGAAATAATGGAAAAATTAAAAAAAAAAAAAAAGAAAAAAAGAAAACATAATAATAATAAAAAATATATTTAATAAATAAATCATAAGGGAAATATTTATTAACCCCCCAATTGTACATTCCTCTCTCCTCCATCTATTTGTTACAGGACCAACGGCAACACATCGAGGAACATCTCTAAGTCAGCTCCCTCTCCAGCTGAACCCTAAATTATGGTAAGGTATCTCAACAGTTTATATTTAGCATGACACTGCATAGCTCCATCCTGCATGAGCATGAAAATCCTCCTCTAACAATAGGTCCCTGGCCAGGACCTCGGCCATGGCCACTACCTAACTCTCTTGTATGCGGGAGCCTATTTAGTATTCACCCACTAACTTCCGGGTTGCTTCGACGGTACCGGACACCAATTACCACCTTTCCTGCCCATCACTTTAGTCTAGCTTAGTGCATGGCAGGGGAGGCGACGTAGATCTCTTTCCGATGATCGCCACCGGGTGTGGCGGAGGTGGGGCCACACCCAAAAAAGCAAACAGCACCGAGTGATTTTCGATACACGGCGTGTGCAACTCGTGTGATGAGACTTATGCATGACGGACGTGTGGAATCTATCTCAGTGATCTTTGCGCGCCCTTGGTGCATAAAAACTAAACTCGTTTTCTGCCAAACGCTTGTGAGCGCATAAGTGTGAACGAATAAGTGAAAAAATGAAATGTGTAGTGTTTAATGCCCGCTTTTACTACATACGGCACCGCAGGCGGTGACACAGATGATACATGAGATGAAGATGGAGCACCGATGGAATGAGACGGCGGGGGGAACCGGAGGCCCCGGAGAAAACCCGCCCTAGCGCCGTGTTGTCCACCACAAATCTCACTTTGCGGTCGCCTGGGATCGAACCCGGGCCAACTTGGTGAGAGCCAAGTGGTCTAACCACTGCGCCACAGCGCAGCGAATAAGTGAAGTGAACAAGTTAAAGTGAATACGTGAATGCGCCAGACTTACGGCGCAAAACAGGTGCACGTAAACCTCGGTTTTACTGTGTTTGCTTCTGTTATGCAGAAAGTAAAACTACATTACAACAAAGTGTAAGTGGAAAACAGTGGTGCCCAGAGTGTGGTTTGGTAGTGCGCAGTGTACAGTGTAACAGTGATGCGAACAAAGGCTAAAAACACACAAAAAAAAAAAAAAAACAACAGCGTGGGACGCGCAGCTGCATGCCCAAGCCACACTGTTCCCAGCAGCCACCACGACTAGCGGTCAGTGACCTTCGCTCCAAGATGGCGGCGGCCACATTGAAAACTACAGCAGCAACAGCGGCAGCAGCTCCGCCAGTAGCCACCAGTCAGGCGGCTGGCAGTGGACTGATGCTCCAAGGGGACCAGCCCGTTCTCTTTACAGCTGCACAGCTGGCACAGCCCAGCCTCATTGCGCCTCTTGGCCCGCCATTGGCCAATGCCGCAGCAGCCAATACTCCTGCCCCAATGGACCACAGTGCCTTGGAGGATGAACTACTCGCCCGGAAATATGCACAGCTGGAGAGAGGTGAAAGATCTAAAGAAGGAAATCTTTTATTTCCAGGAAATAAATCAATGTACCAAGTGACCCTGGACAGGACCACCACCAATAAAAAACTACTACAGGCTCGTGAGGTATGTCACATCGTCACCGTGGAGGTCCTCAAAACGAATCATAACATCACACAGTGCTTCAACTGCCAACAGTTGGGCACACATATAAAATGTGCCACATGACCTCCCGGTGCGTTCTCTGCGGTGGCCTCCACCGCTTAGCTGACTGCCCGAAAAAGGCCACGCAGGACGTTGTACCCCACTGTGCAAACTGTGGGGAGATGCATCCTGCCAGAGGTTGCGAGACGTTCCGTAACGAACGTCACCGCCGCCAACTGGCAGCCATAGCCAGGGCACCCCCAAGTACGCAACCAGGGCCAAGACCCATTGCCAACCCGGCTCTGGTTAGAGATGGCGTCTCTTTTGCAGGTGCTATGAGGGGACAAAGCGCACCAGTGCTGCCACCTGCTGGCCAACCCTCAACAGCTCCCCCTCCCTGGTGCCATCTGGTGAGGCCTAGGAGGCCTAAAAGAGCTCTTTACTCTGTTTAAAGAGCTCAACTTACAGAAACTTGCTCCAAAGGTACAGCCTTTTATCGCAAGATTTAAGGGCTGCACCAGCACTTGGGAGAAACTAAAGCCATCATATGGCTTCTGTCGGACACCTTCGAGTAAATGGCTCAACTAAGGGGAGGCACATCTCTAACTCACGGGCTCCTGTGGAATGCCGACCGCAGGCAGCAGCATGAACTTGAAAGCTGCTACTAGCTTCGAGAGGACCACAGAATAAAATAGATGTCAGACATCAATATGAGCAGCAGCCCTTAGTTACATGACATTCCCCTCTTATTCAAGGGATCTCAGCCCTCTGGATAATATCCTAATACATTAATACAAACTATTCATATCCTCTTATGTCTAAGGATGACCTTTCAATAGGGTAGATGATGTTTCCACTTGGAAACATCACCGCACTTAATCCTTCACCCCAAATCTGTCAGTGTGGTCTGGGATTCAGAAATGTTCACTGGCATTTTTTGCTCACAGAAATCTGACAATACTAAAAATATTTCAGGAAAAACTAAAAATTTGTTTTCAATTTTGAAACCTGTCAAGCAAACACTTATGCAGCAATCACTCAAAAATTTAAATGAAAAACCGGTAGTTTACACAAAAGCAGATAAAGGTAACAAAATAGTAAAAATGGACGAAGAAGACTAGCTCAAAAAAATGGACACCCTTTTAAAGGGAAAGGAATTTGTTAAAATAGAAAACAACCCAATAAATTCTCGGGAAATGTATGTAAATCTGTGTAATTAGCAATTAAAAATAGTAAAATCATGACTATAGAAGAAAAATTGAACAATAAAATAAGACAATCCAAAAATACCATACATATATGGTTTACCCAAAATACATAAACCTGAAATTACGCTCAGACCAATAATTAATAACATTGATGCATCCACTTACCCATTATCAAAATGGCTGGTTTAAATCTTCAGATCCTTCACAAAATTTGAAAGTTTAAGTATCAAAAACTCGCTTAAATTGATAAATCTCCTGAAGAACATAAAGGTCAACTCTACAGAAGCTTTAATTTCTTTTGAAATCATTTCTTTATTACAAAAGAGCTTATTCCACTTCTCAAAAAATGGCTGGAATCAATACAAGTAACCTCTGAAGAAATAGAAGAACTTTCACAACCTACAGAAATTTGTATCAATCAGAATTTTTTCAGGTTTAATGGACAGATCTATAAACAGAAAATGAGCCTAGCTATAGGCAACTCATTGTCTCCCTTCTTAGCAGATTTATTTAGGAGTGCTTTTGAAACACAATATCACAAAAACTTTTCCAAGTTATTTCAAAGTTTGGTATCGTTATGTTGACGATATTTTTGCAATAGTACCTAATGAACTCATACAACATGGTCTTCGACTTTTGAATATTCAAAATCCAGCTATAAAATTTATATTGGAAACAGAAGAGGATGGTGTGCTCCCCTTTTTGGACATCAAGCTCAAAAAAATGAACAACAAACTCACTTGGTAATTACAGGAAACCGACACAGATAATTATATTAAGAACAACAGTTTCAACCCAAAACAATACCAACATGCCATTTTCAACAGTTTAATCTTTCGGATGATCAACTTTCCACTAAACAGAGAAGATTATCAAGAAGAATACCTTCATATAAAAAAGTAGCTATGTCCAACTGTTTCAACCCAAATTTAGTGGATAAAACAGTTAACAGACTCAACAAGGCTAAGAAAATAAAAGAAACCACCACCCTAGAACCTACAGGAGCAAAAGAGAAAAAAAAATTTTAAAAAATTTGCCTTCCATCATCAGCCCATAATAAATTCCAAAAAATCTTCAACACACAACATAGTACTTGCACCTCAAAATAGATTTAATATAAGAAATTTGTTAAAAGGCCCCCCCCCAAAAAATTCAATTACTACCAAAGAAAAACCAGGAATCTGAGATTAAATGTGAAACTTGCCCTAAAATTTATATGGGAAAAACAAAAAGAAATATTGACATCAGAACTAAAGAACATAACAAGGAATATTAAAAATGGTGAAACAAATATCAGCAGTGGCTTTTCATTTTTTTGGATACTAAACATGACATCAACTTGGAAACATGTTTAATAAAATACATTAATCACCCCATAGACCTTTCCGTATGGGATAAAAATCTTCATTAACAAAAATCGTCATAGAGTCATGAATTTTGAAACTCCACCATCGAACACCTTTGACAAGTACATCATGCCATCTATTGACAATATGGAGAAAGAAGAAACCACTACAATTTGTACTAGTCGAGTTCCAGCTGATAAAGAGCAAAAGCTCTTGAAACATGTCCTGTGAAAAAATAGTGTGAAAAGCAGTGTGTCAATACCTTCTCGATTCACTTATGTACGAGGGCTATCCAGAAAGTAGATTACGTTTTCGTCTGTTTCCGCTAGGGGCGGGGCTAGCGTGGCCATCTTGGGGTCAGAGCGTTGCGCAGCTCAGTCGGCATCTGGCCGTGCTAGTGAGAGGTTCGTGCTGTGCTCCGTTCAGGAACTGTGACGGTTTGAAATGTCTGCATTAATTGAAAATCCCGCGAGCTGCGAGGTGCGTGCAGTAATAAGGTTTCTGACTGCAAAAAACTGTAAACCGATAGAAATCTATCAGCAGCTTTGTGAAGTGTATGGGGACAACATTATCACTGAAGGTGGAGTGCGTCAGTGGGTCATCAGATTTAAAAATGGCCGAACCAATGTTCACGACGAAGATCGAAGTGGGAGACCCAGCATAGTGACTGCCGAACTTGTCGAAAAAGTCGATGCTAAAGTCCATGAAAATCGAAGGTTCACAATAACGGAACTTTCTTTGAGTTTTCCACAAATTTCGCGAAGTTTGTTGCACGAAATCATCAGCGAAAAGCTTGGTTACCACAAGTTTTGTGCAAGATGGATTCCAAAAATCTTGACAGAGGACCACATAAATCAGCGAATGGCTGCAGCGTTGAACTTTTTGGACGTTTACCATAAGGATGGTGACTCTTTACTCGATCGCATCGTTACTGGTGACGAAACATGGGTGAAACACGTGAACTGTGAAACGAAATTGCAATCAATGCAGTGGGGGCACACAAGTTCTCCCCAAAAACCCAAGAAATGCATGCAAACAATGTCGGCAAGGAAGATGATGGCGACTGTTTTTTGGGACAGAAAAGGTGTGATTTTGGTGGACTTCCTGGAAAGAGGCACTACAATAAACTCTCAAAGGTATTGCCAAACTCTCCAAAAACTCAGAAGAGCCATTCAAAACAAGCGCAGAGGAATGTTGAGCTCTAAGATCTTGTTGATTCACGACAACGCCCGGCCCCACACGGCAAATGTCACTCGTGAAGTTCTTGAATCTTTTAAGTGGGAGTTGTTTCCTCATCCGCCGTACAGTCCCGACCTGGCACCGAGCGACTTCCACCTATTCCCAGCAATGAAGAAGTGGCTGGCTATGCAGCGTTTTGATGACGACGCACAGCTGCAAGAAGAGGACCGAAGTGGTTGAAGGCGCAGGCGGCCGGATTTTTCGACGAAGGAATTTCCAAGCTCGTACATCGCTACGATAAATGCCTTAATTTGAATGGTGACTATGTCGAAAAGTAGTATTTGAGTGTGGCTTTCATCTGTATATAATAAAATTTGTTTCCTATACTTTGTTTACTTTTTATTCCAAAACGTAATCTACTTTCTGGATAGCCCTCGTACTTATGCAGAAGTTCACCAACCACCATCAGGGACAAAGTCAACCACTATGATGAATAATGTCACCAGTCTACTTAGGAACTGAGGATGGAAGCCATTAACTACTAAAACAAGTTTTCTGTGTAAAAGTGAGCCATACACATAAAATTGACCTAATTAATCTAAATCTAAGGTGTTTTTCTAGGAGCATTTTCCCTATTGCCATTTGGTCATCAATTGGAATTCCTTCACAGTGGCATAGCTGGTTCTTTGTGGTGATCTGCTACTTGATATAGGAAGCAATACCAGTCAGTGCCCCAACTAATGATTGACAGAATCCTCATTCCAGAAGTGCATTTTGGATTTTTGAAACAATCTACTTGAAACATACTTACTTACATGTCACGAGACGCTTTAGAAACTGAAATTGAACTGTTCATTAATTGCATGCAGTGAAGGTGTTTCTAGCATAGCATGTCAAATGCTTGCATCTTCTTGTTCATATAAATTGCTATACTGCTTTATCACCTACTGTAGTAAACTGACTTTTGGGCTGCACCATGGCTGAATGGTTAGAGTGCTTGACTCTCACCTTGGCAGCCAGACTGAGTCCAGGTGACAGCATGTGGGATTTATGGTGGACATGGTGCAGGAGCAGGTTTTCTCCAGGATCTCCAGTTTCCCCTGCCATAATTCCACCAATTACTCTATTTATCACCTTCCTATCATTCATCATCAGCATGTAGTATTGTTAAAAATAATGAAGATGCCAGTAAATAAAATAAAAAAAATCTGTGGCTTACTTATGTTCGTACATTCTACTTCATCTTACATTTTCATCATATATCCTTGTAGTATTTCAAAAGGGAAAAAAATTATAAGGGAAATTACCTTACACTAATTAATGAGATAGTTTTGGTCATATTATATGGTAATAAACATTTTAATTCCATTTGACTGCAAACAGGTTGCCATATTGAAATAACCACATTTGGCAGACATCTGGGTATTGAGGTGGAAACTTCCGTCCAGCCCGAAAATAATTATGATATAATTATTTATATACTGTCTACTATTTATATATAATTATCATATATGGTTTAATTGCATATCTTTTCGTATATGTGTACACATGTAAAATGTGCTCGGCTTGCTTGGCAGCTCTCTTAAGGGGAGATTTTTATGACTGTTTGCTAGTTGTCTGCCGACCTTAAGGGAGTAGGCTTTTATATGAGCTAGAGTTCAAGGACCCAGAAAAGCGTCTCTTTTTGGAGAAAGTTTGATAAACAGGGAAATAAATAGCTCTCAGCAGATATTTGGCAGTCTATCAGAAGGCAGAATGCCACCCACACTATGTATAGCACGAAAACTTGGCCAATGGTGTTTCAGATGAGCTGACACCACGGGGAGGTTGTTGTGTATAAATATCTGTGAAAATGTACAGCAACCCCCATTTGCCGACATACAGTAACACGGAAAATCTGCGCTACTCGCACTTAAGATTATTGCGCTTAAGTGGCCCATAGATCCTGCGTGTGAGTAACAGGAGCAAGTGAAATCTGGCAGCGAGGGCAATAATTTGGAATACCAGATGTAGATATTCGTTCCTATGGAGCCAGCAAGCCGAGGACCTTAGCCGACTGACATCCAACTGTATCTGGTAGTCATGTACGTGTAGTAACAGAAATAAAAGGTATCTATGACCGTTTCTTCGACGTATAATTCAAGCCTTCTGACCTGTCCATTCGACCCTGGATCTCCGACACCTGTAGCCCGTCTGGCACAGGTAAGTCCTTGCTCCTACCCTTTCGTGAGTTTCTGACGCTGCTGAGGTACCCAACATCACCAAAACCATCAAATGACGGAGAAAGCAGCAGAAGCCAGAAGCCACCATTTTGAGGGAGGACCTCAAAACGCACCCTGTGACTTGGTGGACGCTGCTGAGACCATTAGACTGTCTCAGAATGGATCACTAAAGTCTTGCCCAAAATATGTGGGGGGGGGGGGGGCATAATGAAATTCACTTCAAAGATGGTCAAAAATGTGTAGATTCATAATTCAGCTCCCCTTATGGTTTAAAGCATGGTTTAAACTTAACAGAAAGAAAGTTTAACTTGGTTTATATTTCGTGAATAATTTAAACTTTAAAATCTCTCATAAACCAATTTAAAATATGTCAACATTTAAATCTACTGAGAAAATGGCTTTCAAAAACAGATAACTCATACTATATTTATTCAAATACAAGACGTCTTTTTCCAAAACATTAACACTGAAAACTAGGGGTCAGCTTGCACTGTTGAATTTTTCTGCAAGGCATTGGGAAGCAAGTTTCAAATTAAACAGGAACCAGCATGTGTCAGCAGTGGCAAAGCATGGGGGGAAATACAAGACTGTCACCATGCCATTTTTATTTTTCATGTCATTTCATGCCATAATGTTAATGGACCTATAGATATTATGAACATTCTCATTAGAAAACATCTTTCCAAGACCAAAATAAAAGTACATTTCCTTTTGGAATTGTGGTTGTGTCTAAGGTTCATCTGTTTTAAATTAAAATGTTACCTACTTAGTACTAACCCTCCCTGTGACAAAGGAGTGGCAACAAATTTTGTAAACACATTGCCACTACTATCCATGACTGCCCAGCCTCAGTCAATCGATGACAGGTGCTCCACCATTGCAAAACTTGTTTATTTACAAACATGGTAATAATGGAAATATGGCATCAAAACCAGGTCGCACAACATAATTAAGAAAAACTAAGTTCAAATGGTATGTAACAGACTCCATAGCTGAATTAAATGGACATACCTTACCTCTGTATCATTGTGGTATGAATGCTTTGGAGCTAATATTGGGCACGAATCAAATTAGATATGATTAAACATAATGCAATATTCAAAGAACAGATGCAAGTGAGATCTTCTGAAATGCAAGGCTACTTGTGAGTGTGTGAAGTGGGTAGAAAAAATATACTAGGAAAAAGATGCATTAATTGATGGTATGTTGGACAATTTCATCATAAATTTAGAAGAAAGTAACTGAATTGGTTGATAGCTTTGAAGAATTATGGGTGTAATTCAGCATCTGATGAAAATGGAGCCGAGGATATTAGCAGTTCTTTGGGACCCTCCAAAGAAACCTCTAAGAGACATATACTACTGCCATCTACCAGTAGTCTTAAGCACTGAGCTTTTTTCTGTGTGTAATTTGTCCTCCAACGTTTAGGTCATATCAGACGATGAATGAAATTAGTCAAATGATGCTCAAATGAGTTAAGGGTCCTTGGAGCTTAAAGTTACCCGACATTCATCTATCAGGATAAGGAAAAAACCCAGAAAAATCCTTATCCGGGTAACTCACCCTAATCGAGATTCGAACTCGGGACCTCTTGAATGTGAGGCAAAGGTTTAGCTGTGCATTTTTCAGCCTCCCCTGTCTTTCTCTCCCTCCTACTCATCATGGATACAAATTTGAATTAGGTAAAACTTAACGACGATGTGTTATTTTAAGCCACGTTGTGTAAACATAAATATCTTTCCCATCATTGCTCTAACTGCTGCCACCACTGCTACTGATAAATTTTTTGTGCAGATAATATGCTAAATTCCAACATTAAGTTCTGAAAAAAGGGGATCATCTTGCATTTGAACTTATCTTGTACTCAAAACAAGTAAGGTACAAATATGGACTTTGTCTAATTTTTGCAGGATATTGTTTATGCAACTCTAGCATTAAATTACTCAAATGAAGGTCAACCAGCTCTCTGGTGAGTGGTGATTACTTACGTTCATGTAATAATGATCCCTAGCACATGTAGAAATACTTAAACTTTTTCCATTATGAAGATTCCAAAAATAGTAAACAATTTTATATCAAAACATTAAATGAGCTTTACATTTAAGTAGCTTTGTAAGTATAACTGTAGAAAAAATTTTATACCTTGAGCACATTAATAATATGATCAAACTGAAAAAAGCTATGCATCTACTTGGCACAGTATTGAAATTTGCTTGCTCTAAAGCTTGCTATCACAGAAAAAGACGAAACAGAAGTTGTCACAGTTAAGTCCCTGATGATCAAATACTGAAATATTAATACTGCCATGATTTGTTCCCAAATATTACACAAAATTTCTAGCAAAAGTATGTTCTACTTATTCAAGCAACTACATCTACATTTTTGGGCTTTCTGCATTACTCCTAACAGCAACTGTTGGCACAAAGCAAATGGACAGCATATCTTACAATACTATTTCGTTGTTAAGTTTGCTTTTGGTTGTTGAGAAAAGTTAACAATAGAACATGTATCAATGATAACATTCATGTTAGATTCAAATATGCACATATCTTTTAGATACCCTCCAAAATTACTAAATTTAGTTAAAATTACTAGGCACTTTACGTTTCCAATTGGTTGCAGTTTTTATTTGGTGTTCTGTGCATTAAAGGCTACCTGTAATGCCCATAAGTAACCTCTTAGGTAACTGCTCTCTTTCTCTAAATTATCTCAAATAGATAGACTGAAAAATTCAATGACATAACCGGTATTGGAAACATGAATCTTCCAGTATCAGTCCAGTTGCTCTTAACCATTGAGTTACCATGGCAACATGCCAGTATGATATTAAATTCTCCAACTGATTCTTATGTTTCCGGTAAACCACTAGGAATTTGCATATACAATGAGACTGAGATACACACTGTGGCGACTTACTATGCTGTAAGTACTGAAGGCCCAGGCTTCAACTGTCCTCCACAGGAGAGTAAGTCTCTGAGGCCTGAGATGCAGGGGGGCTGGCGAAGGTTCCCTCACCCTCCCTGGACAGGTTTATGACACCCCATGTCAGTACAGTTACAGACCATTCAAAAACATTCTGACAGCTTCTACTTTTGTGAATGAATCTTCTGGGTTTTAGTGTACAGAGTGAATAGGGCGCATGTTTTTTTAACGGTTCTGCTCCTTGTGTAGCGGGTGTTCTCTTCCACACACATTCGCTGTCCTTGTACCACTGTTTAGGACAGCACATTCCTTTCAGGGAGCTTCTTTGCATTGCTGGACAGTAGTTACCACTTATAAGTAACTGATGGAAATTAATCTTTCTTCCAAACTAGCCGTGTGTAGGCTAAGGTTTGGATAGAAAGAGTCAGACTGAAAAATTCAATGCCATGCCGGGATTTCAACCACCAGGAAACTGAGTCAGTTGGAGAACTTAATGTCATGTTGGCCATGATAGCTCAATGGTTAAGAGCAACCAAAGACCGGGATATCTGTGGTTCAAATCCTGGCTATGGTATTAAATTTTTCAGTCTATCTATCCAAGTCAGTCTACACACAGCTAGTATGGAAGAATGATTAATTTCCATCAATGATACTCCAATACTTAACATTTTTTATGGTGTGCTACATTTTCATTTATTTTTGTAAAACATTAAATGGTATTGAAATGCAAGCAATAATATATATATTTATGATACAAATATTAAAAATATTTTATTTTGGGAGTGTTTTTTTAATTATTTTTAAGATGGCTCTAACTTGTGTGGTTCTCAGCATCCTGTTCTACACTGGATATGAAAGACTGCTTAATTTGGCTCAAAGACGTCTATCGGGAATTAGGTATATGTACGACACAGAACCAACGGGTTTACTTCCATTCTGAAGGAAGCCATGCTAAGGATTTTATGTTCAAAAAGATCCCTTGCCCTCCATAGGAGTTTCAAGCCACAACCTCATAAACCAGAGGCTGTTACCCTTAGTCCAAGGACAGGAAGTAGAAATATCTATATAATAAGGCTGTTAACAACATATTAGTATAAACTAACACCAAGCAAGATAAAAAGGTCTGATGAGCTACATTAACACAAATTACTCTACCTACTATTATTTTCATTTTTCCCAAAAACTAATCTTAGAAATGCCCATTTTTCTATCAATGTCATAATAGAGATTCTATTCTCCTTGCAGAACAGCATGAAAAAAAAAAAATATATATATATATATATAAATTAGGACTTCATGAAAGGTGCAATGAAGTGCTAGAAAACTCAACTAATAGGATTATATACTATGTATGCACATTTTCTTGAGCGTGTGGGTTCTAAGTCCTCATTCAGTACATTTCATCTAACTCCTTAAACACAGATAACTTTGAAACATGAAATGCGATACATACTCTGACATCTAGTGGCTAATATGCTAAGCTTTCATGCATGCTTTTTCTTTCTCTGTGTGCAGAGTCCACATGCACCATTTTGTTTTGAACAATTTTGAGGTTGGTTAGCTAACCAGTTTACAAAAAACCTAAGAGCAAGGCGTATGTTGTGGATGGCTCTCGAAAGGTGACATTATTCGTCTACCTCCATATAACTGATCTAAATGCAATTGAGTTGGCATGGGTAAAAATAAAGAATGTTTTCAGAGGATGCAATGTTACTGGTAATGTCAGCTACAAATCTGCGGAAACTTGCTATACAAGCATTCTCTTCTGTAACCGTGATGGATTGCAAGAAGGTCCGAGAGCTGGAAATGCAACATTGGAGAAAAAATGGTGTAATAGAAAAGGCAACTGATGAAATTATCATCAACACATCAAAGGTTACAAGTGATGAAAGTGATGCACCGAATTGGAAATCAAAGAATCACAAAGTGAATGAGTATTTATAGCTGTCATTTTTTTTCTACTTTTATTTGTTTCGTAATATAGTAAGTATATAAACATACAACTACAGATGTAGTTCAACTTACTGTTTTTCCACATATCTCACACAAGCAGCATGTATCTTTGCTTATCTTACATGCAATTTTGCTGAATTGTGTTTTTCTAGCTTGACCAGACTGCAGAAACGAGCGTGTTAGCCCTTTCTTCTTCCTCCCTGTCAGCACTACACCATAAAACCAGCGCTCAATAAAGTGTGCGCATATAATATCTTGGAAGTGATTAATGCTAAAGAAACCATTTGAATTAACATTTGTGACTTTACAAGATTTGTATTCTTCCATGTAACAAGTTTAGGTATGTATATTATGATTTACTAGTATTACAAAATTATATATAATATACATTCTAAATGAACACACAATACTTATACAAAATTCCGAAATACATTTAATTCATCATCTTCACACCACATATTAGGCCTCGAGGCCTATTATGGTCTCACTCCATCTCTTCATCAGGTGGCACAAGATCTTTTCCCTTGTGGATGGTTGTTTAGTATTTGGCATGAAATTCTTGTACAGGCATCCTTAGTATATGGTGCACCAGTTAAACAGAAATTCTGAAATGCATTGCTTCTATGAGAGTAGCAGAACGAGGAGAAGAAAAATAAGAAAACCGTGCCACCATGCCGGATCTCAGTGGTGGCTTGTGAGCATATTTCATTGTGGGACCAGATGTGAAGATGCTTGTAATGAAAGCAAAGTGGGATTATACAAATTAAAACAGCTCACCTTTAGTTACATTGCCAAAAACACTGCAATAGTAGAAATGTGTCAAAACACTATGGTTTTAATCCTCAATAAATTCTTCAAACCAACTGCTTCTCATATTGTTACGTCATCCCACCCATTTTCCTGCTCTATCTTATAAAGTTGTTTTCAAATGCTAGGCTTTGGCAATGAAGCCATTAGCCCTCTTGCTCTCCAATATTTCTGTGTAGTGGGTCTGGCAGGATAAATAAAGTTATAAACTGTAATAAAGTTCATTTTCATGAAAGCTGTTCACAACCCATGATCAGCAGTTCCATCTTATTGTAGAAGCACCTGAAACGCATTTGTTGCAAATTGAACGCAACAGAAGTTGCGGAAGATGAGAAAAATGTTGTGAATGCACCAAATGCTGATAAAAAAACCACCTTATTTTATGTTTCTGCAACAAGCATTTTGTATAACCAAGCATAGCTGGTGAGCATAGCAGTGTACAGACTTGGAATAAGGGAAAGAATCATGCATCAAAGTTAAAACACCCACTTAGCTACTACTCATCCTTTAGCACTATTGTATGTTTGAGTTAAGAGTTTTCTTTCAATATTCATTATCAAAACATAACTGAGATCATTGGCTGTTCGATTATGAATCTCTTCAAAAGAAAGAAAACTTTAAACGGAAGTCTGTTAGGGACGACGCTATTTAATTTACACATAAATGACGAACAAATACATTATATGCTGACGACGATGCACTAGTGACACAGTCAACTCAACCATGAATTATTCATCGACTCCAAAACACCTTAAATACACTTGAACCCTGGTTTTCCAAGTGGAGAATTGAAGTGCAAGAAAAACCCAAGCACACAACCCAAGAACACATCTTCACAAAAAGACTCCTGCATAGGAAAAACAAGCGTATCCTTCAGCCACTAGTGTACCAAAGCGAAGAAATTGACTGGGAAGGACCAAGTGACTTATTCAGGTCTTGTAATGGACCAGGGACTCACCTGGAGCAAGCACATCACTATGATCAGAGCCAAGGCCAATGGCCAGCTAAATAAACTGTATCCAATATTCAATATAAACAGCCAACTTAAAGTATATATGGGCCTTACCCTGTATAAGACACTACTAAGGCCAATCATCACGTACGCAGCCCCCGTGGGGGTATGTTGCAAAAACTCACATACACAAATTACAAACACTACAAAACAGAATAATAAGAACAATTACAAAGCAACCACCGGTAGCACCGGCCAATCTGTTGCACAATTAACTAAAGCTACACTCAGTTGAGGAATTTATCAGACGACTCAGTTTTAATGTATATAAGTGCAAAGATAAAAAATGGTAACGCACTAATACAGCAACTCAGCACATACGAAACCAAATATAATAAACATAAAAGACCAGTGTCTATATTTGATAGGACCATCGGCATGGGAGACCCAGAAATTGACATCCAAGAGTATCTAAACACACTCGTAAGACTTCCATAGAACTAGTAAAATTACCCATGGCTATATACCAAAACCTGACATTTGGCAGTCCACAAAGACCTTGCTCTTAGTCAAGGCAGCTCCAGGCGGACGGGGGGGAGGCAATTCCTCTCTCTCCCACACTTACACGACATTGGCGCTTTAAATAATGGTCACGATAAAATATCAAATGCAAGTAAATTTAACTTAGAATTAAGCTCAAACCAGACACACCTTAAGCGCAGAATTAACAATCCTAAACCTAGGAATACCATTGATCAACGCAATGTTGGATATGCAAAGATAGGATATGACATTTTACCTTAAATTCAATTTTACTTGAAATGTATACATAACACATAACTAATGCTGTATTGGTGTCCACTACTAGCATTAATGACACGTACTACCCGCATTAGGGTGGACAGACCATTATCTAAAAATTAAAAACTAGTCCAAATAAAAGTAGTATAACTAACATGACTATCTCCTCTTATCTTTGGGGCTGCAACTACTGGGTTAAGACTGCCTTTCCTATAGGAAATGACACTACACCCTACTACATCCCTCACTATGAATGCACGAGGGCATATTCAGGGCTCAACCATGCTTATGTCCTGGCAAATAGTCTCACCTCGGTTAGGCCATACGGCCAACCTGCATTTCCTCTCCATGAATCTGCACGTGCATTTAGCGGTATTGCTGGAATTCTTCTCCTGACCACTCTCCAGTGGAGGTTCTTTTAGTGGGTAGTACCTTCGGGTGAAGCTCACACTCCTGGCTGTGCCATCCCAGTACAGTCGGAAGTAGTCCATAAATGGATTTTTCCTTCACTTGAAAAAAAAAAAAAAAAAAAAAAAACCCACCGCCCACCGGGATTCAAGGACAGATCTTCGATTCTGCAGGACTGCTCGAGGTCTGGGCTATCACCGTCAAGGAGCATCTACAACAACGTCAAGATCTTCAAGATTTTACCGAACTTTGATCGCCGAACCTCAGCATCCACATCTGCGTTGCTGAAATTCTTTTCAGCTTACACAGCCAGCGAGAACATCAAGATCTGCAACCTGCTCTGCTTACCCAACAGCCTACCTACCTTTATTATTCTTTCTCACCATCATTGTGACAGATTTTAAAGGTTCTGGGCCTTGGCTCGCTAAAGGATTTCGGTCCTGTAGCTCAGTGGAGCTACTCTTTGCCGGTTTATTATAAACTGTGAACCTCCAAAATCACACTTATCAGCAGTCACTCCATCCAACCTGAAAACCAAACCCGTCGAGATGACAAAGTATCAGTCAATCGAAGTGTCTACCTCAACCCATCAATCCTGTGGCCCGGAACTGGACCAAACTAAACACGAACAGGTAAAAGCCTCATCACACACTAAAGCCATAAGAACTCGCAAACAAACTGCTCACAGTCTTAGTGCTAGCTTGGACTCCGATTCAGACAGACTGGAACACTGCCCCCAGGACGAACACACCTCAGACACCAACCAACATCAACTTAACAAAACAACCTGCTCCCCGCTTTTCAATGGGAATAAAGTATTATATACCATTAATTGTGAAGCAGAAAAAAGGGATCCTTTTCTAGTCAACAAATTAATGAGAAACCGCAGAGAAGAACTAAAATACTCCATAAAACTAAAATTGACAAGTCCAGGAACACGTACGTGCTGACATTCAAAAACCAAGTCAGCATGGAAACATTTAGACAAGCAATATTTTTGATAAATTTCAGTAAAAATGCAGAATACACCACAAACGTAAACATAGTGAAACCCACCCAGAATAGCACCAGGCAAAAGCAAACCATTACAGCTGTACTTAAAAGGTGTCCCCTTTGACATTAATGATAGCGAAATACTAGACTCCATAAAGCAAGAACACCCGAAGATTATCAAAGCCTCTAGGATCGTAAGCCAGGGCAGGCCAACTCTCTTGGTCAGAATTTTCAGCACGTGCATCACAACCATCAACTCAATACTGGCACTTGGAGCCAGGTTGGAGGGGCAGAACTTGAGGGCAGAGCCATCCAGACACACGGCCAGGCATCTCCCCCCAACCAGAGGACAAGACTACTGAACACACTGAATGAAACCGCAAAAAAAAGCACTGAAGAAAATTATCCGGCCCTCAAGATAGGGAACCTGATAGCAATCCTAATTCACAGCACCACAAACACAAGAGTCAACACAAAAAATCAGTATGGCAGCAGTATCTTTGTCTACACACCACAACCTAAAGCTCCTGCATATTAACATAAATGGACTGACTGGAAAAAGAAAAGAATTACAGGAGTTCCTCATACATCATAAACCTGGAATAACAATCAACAAAACAAAATTAAACCCAAATAGGAATTTCAGTATGCAGCCTCTAGAAATATTCAGGAAAGACTGTATCCAAAAGCCAGGAGGAGTCCTGATCCTCACAAGACAAACTACAAGCAAACCAAATACCCACCCCAAATATTCCAGAAGTATGAAGCGGATAGAGCTGCCAGATGAGTCAAACACTCCAATACCAGGGCTAGTGCGTAACATGCATTTTTCCTCCATTTAAAAAAAAAAAAAAAAAAAAAAAACACCAGTGCGGTTGCGGCGGAGACTTCGATGAGGAAACATCTATGAGCCGGCAGAGAGCAGCAATAAGAAGCAAGAAGAAGCAGTCCGCTGCAAAATAAAAGCAGCCACCGTTGGAGTGGCTCGGCAATGCCGTGGTTTTTAACCAAAGCCTAACGCTTGCTCTGTCGAACATTGCGCTCTGCAGTTTAGACAAGTAGGAGAAACACGGTCACAGTAAGCAGTCACAACATGCACGCGCACACACACGATACAAGTGTGTGATATTCGTGTGAGGAAGGATGTGAGTGAATGTGCTGTTAGTGAATTGGTTTTTATGGCTTACATTGGAATTATTCGTTTGTTTCGTATTTCATGGTGTTTGTTGTGAAGTTATTTCGTTGTGAACATGTTATTTGAAATGGGCATTGCTGATTTATAGAGTTTTAAGGGCAGTAATACACACAAACTGTTCAAGGATAGTGAACCACAGAAACTAGCATTCAGGAGGCTGTGATCCTCAAGATGAAATTAAGAAATACAAATGTATATATATTAATTAGAATTATTCGTTTTTCAGTATTTCATAGTGGTAGTTGTGAAGTTATTTCGTTGTGAACATGTTATTAAAAAAGGGCATTGCTGAATTATAGTTTTAAGGGAATTAATACACACAAACATTGTCTAAGGTTAGTGAACCATATAAATTAACATTCAGGAGGCCGTGATACTTGAAACAAAATTAATATATACAAACGATATTGAACCATTTAAATCAGCATTCAGGAGCCGGGATCCTCAAAACGAAATTAAGACAACGGCAGAAAATGGTGGCTGACGTTGAGAAATGAATTGAGAGTGCGTTCAATATGCTGTTGCACGTGCAAGAATCTTCGACAAGACCTGAAAAAGGACATTATAAATGCTGTAAGCATTCTGAGAGCAGGTTTTTCTAATGTAATAGAACTGAAAGATAAATAAAAAATCTACAAGATGAGGTGACAAAGGCACAATCTAAGAATGTTTCTGGAGGAAACAATAGAAGAGCTTCCTATATGGCATTTGGTGAGCCATCAGTTATTCCACTTGGGAATCTCAATGAAAACTCAGAGGAGACAGCTACAACCCGTGGGAGGAGATATGCGGCAGTAGTGGGCGGAGCTAATGGTTTCACTGAACCAAAGTCCTTCAAAGTTATAGTAAAATGTAAGAATAAACAAAGCTCAGAATACATGAAAACCTTGTTGAAGATGAATGTAAATCCTGTAGAGATGAAGGTTGGTGTTAATTCTCTGAAAGCACTAAGACCTTCTGATTGAATCCAATAAAAAAGCAGAAATAATATGCAGTAAAATTAATGATAGATGTGGAGGAGAATTAGATGCAACCATTTCAAAGAAAAGAAACTCGCAAATAATAATCTTCAACACACCAGAAGAAATCACGTTGGAGAATGCAGCACAGGCGTTAGCGACACAAAATAAGGGCCTGGAAAAATTTGAAAATGAGATTCAAATTAAATTTGGCTTTCAGGATAGAAGGAAGAATAAAAATCTTCTCGTTGAAGTTACTTCTGCTGCAAGGAGAGAGATCCTAGGTAGAAAATTGAAATTAGGGTGGAGCATGTGTAGTTGGGATGATTACATCAAAGTGGGACGATATTTTAAATGCTGTAAATATAGGCATTGTGCTATAGACTGGAGAGGTCAACAAACCTGCTCAAATTGTGCAGAAACCCACACAATAAAAGAGTGCAAATCTAACCAGGATAATTTCAAATGCATTAATTGCATGAACTACAAAAAATACAATAAAGATACGTCCTAAATGAAAATCACTCTGCACTAGATTCCAACTGTCCATGCTACCAAGCAGCGCTGAAGCAACAACAAAACACACTACTAGCATGGACCATTTTGGCCTACAATGTTATCAAGTCAATTTGCAACACTCTAGAATAGCGACTAGTAATTTAGTGCAGCTGATGATAGAACGAAACATTGATATAGCCTTCGTACAAGAACCCTTTTTAATTAACAATAAACCAGCCTCCATACCTTCAACGTTACGAATATTTACAGCTGGAAATCAGGTTAAAAGAGCAGCAATATTAATCAATAACCACTCAGTCAAATTTCAGATGGAGATTGTGTTGCCATACAGATAACACACAGGAACGAAACATTATTTGCAGCATACATGTATTTTGATACACTGATGGACATAGATGATATTAGAAAAATTGAAAACATTAACACACTCTAGAAGACATAAGCTAATAATACTAGCAAATAGCAACTCCAGAAGTAAACTGTGGTGCGACGTGCTCACAAATGAACGAGGTAAAACACTGGAAGGATTCATTACCGTAAATGACTTACATATCATAAACGAAAATACAGGAGTGACAACCTTTGAATTGCCAACTGGAAGGAGCTGGGTTGACTTGACATTAGTCAACAATAGACTTCTCAGAGACATAACCAAGTTGAACGTAGGAGAAGAGAGCTGCTCAGATCACAAAAAATTATCATTCAAAATAGGAAATAGGAACTAGAACGTCGTGTAACAGAAACGGAATCCATATTGCAAGCTCTTCGGAGCGGCAGCGGTGATGACACAACATCTGCTCAGGTGGCTGGAAACTGCGAGAACGGTGAGTGGATATTAGCGGGCCCTTCCGGCAGACGGAGGAAGCCTTATGCGCAAGCACTGAATAGCAATAGCAGCACAGTACAAAGGAATGCAGCTGCAGAAATGACACTTTCAAGTTATTCATTAAGTCGAAAAATGATCAAAGCACCGAGTACATCAAAACTAATTAAAACAAAGGTGAACCCAACGAAAATGAAAGTGGGAATTACTAGTATGAAAACGCTAAGAAATGGACAGATATTAATAGAATCTGATAAAAAATATGAATTGGAGAATGTATGTTAAATCATGTTTGCGGCAATGAACTAGCAAGCTACATCAAAAATCCAAGATTAATAGTTTTTAACATGCCGGAAGATATAGCTATGGAAAACGCAGAAGAGGTGATTTTATTACAAAATTCAGAAGTAAACCTTAGCAAGGGGGAGATAACACCGAAATGAATTTTTGAGGACAGGAAGAAACACAAGAATTTGGTCACTGAAGTCAGCTCCGAACTGCAGAAACGGCTTATAGGCAGAAGTTGAAAATTGGGTGGCAAATTTGCAATAATGATTATATATCAGTCCTACGATGTCATAATTGCTCGAAATACAACCATAGAGCACAAGATTGCAAAGGAGAATTGACATGCCCACCCTGCACAGGAAAACATAAGATCAGCGAGTGTAATGCAAGAAAAGAGAACTATTGCTGCATCAATTGCACAAATTATAATAAATACGACATACCAGTAAACGTAAACCATTCATCGCTGGACAGGAACTGCACGTGCTACAAAAACACATTGAAAAGAAACGCAGACAGATCTGAGTACTGACATGGCTCATAATTACTCAAAAAATATGAAGTGTATAAATTGTATACAAGTTAATTTACAACATAAGCGTGTGGTGACAAGTAATCTAATAAGTATAATGAACGAGAATCACGTTGACGTAGCCTTCATACAAGAACCGTACCTTATAATTACCCAGCTGAAATACCCGAATCACTCAGGCTTCATGTTACTGGAAATGGAAGAAAGAGAGCAGCTATAATTATAAACAATCATGAAATAGATGCAGTAGTAATCACACAACTCTCTAATGGGGATACCTACAGAACTTACCCATGGAACATGCAAATTTTACGCAGTAGGCGCATATTTCGACATAACAAAAGACATTGACAGAAACATTAGCCGAGTGGAAGATATTTTAAGTTACACCAAAGGGAATGGTTTGTTGATCGCGGTTGATAGCAACTGTCGTAGCAAAATATGGCAAGACCTGTTAAGAAATCAACAGGGTAAAGCGCTGGAAGAATTTGTAACACTGAATGATATGAATATCGTTAACAAGAGATCTGAACCAACTTTTGAAACCATAAGAGCCAGAAGCTATTTTGACCTAACAATAGTCAATAATAAATTACTGAGACAAGTGACCGATTGGGAGTGTGGCACTCAAGAAAGCTGTTTGGATCACAAAATTCTATCTTTCAAAGTCAACGCAACACATCAGCGGCCACAGATCACAAACATCGGTCAAAGAACTAGAAGGTATATAATAAAAGATGGAGGCCTGGTGAAATTTGAAGCCGCTCTTGTGACGGAAATCATATCCATGTTCGACGGTCTGAAAAACATGGCAAATACCAGGAGTATAGATCATGAGTTGACAGAGAAACTCAATGAATACGAGAACGTTGATGAAGTAAAAAACTTATTCTTCTCAGCAAGTATAGCATGTAACACATGCAAGATTTCCTGAGGCGCGAAATATGTGCTGAAAGGCACCGTCGAGGTCCTCAAAGCCAATCAAAATATAACGCAGTGTTACAACTGTCAACAATTAGGTCACACATTCAGAATGTGTCAGATGACCTTGCGGTGGCATCTACCGCCTTGCTGACTGCCCTAAAAAGACGATGCAGGACGCCGTATCCCACTGTGCAAATTGTGGGGAGACGCAACCTGCCAGTTATAGAGGCTGTTAAACATTCAGAAACGAACATCACCGCCATCCAAGAGCACAGCGCCCTCCCACACTCAAAAAAAGCCCTCCACCCTACCTCAACAGTAAGTTTCCCCCCACACCCGTCTCCACATCCACCACTGCTTCGGCGAATGACCAACTGGAACAGGGAGTGTAGAAGCCCTCAGAATCATCATCACTGACAACCATCAGGCTACCAAAATTCAGTGAATCCTCCGGGACTCTCTACAGCCAGGCAACTACAAACTGCAAAACACAAGAAATTGCCTAAAGCTCTTCCTTGAGAGGAAGCAGGACATCATGCCCACCATGGGATGCCTGAAGGATGCTGGTGTGGAGTCCTACAGCTTCACACCAGGAGCGACCAGCCCTTCCATGTGGTCATCAAGTGGCTTCCGGAAGACCTGGAAGAGGACTTCATCCGGGAGTCCCTCCAACAAAAAGGGTACACAGGCGTCCAGGTGCGCCAGATGGTTTCCCGCAGCAGGCCTCTGCCCAACTTTCAGGTATCGTTGGACAGGACCACCAAAAAAAAACAAATTCTTCTAGAAAGTGAGATGGTGCCATATGATGGTCACTGTCGATCTAAAAACAAATCAAAATATCACACAGTGTTATAACTGCCAGCAACTTGGCCACGCATTTAGAATGTGTAATATAACCTCGCGGTGTATCCTCTGCTGTAACATTCACCGCCTCACTGACTGACCCAAAAAGGCAATGCAGGATGTTGTACCCCACTGCACTAATTGTGGGGAGACGCATCCTGTCAGCTATAGAGGCTGTGAAACGTCCAGGAACAAACGTCACTGCTGCCAATTGGCAGCCACAGCCAGGGCAGGTCCCAGTGTGCAGCCAGGGCCAAGACCCATCACACACCCGGCCCTGGTCAGAGGTTCCATAATCATTACATATAATGCAAGTTATCATTCCACGACCATAGAAAAGTTACCCAACATCAGTTCACAAAAATTAAATATTCAAGAATGGTTGCACAATCATATTCTTTTTCATGCAGCAGAAACTTAAGACAGAATTATTAACCTGCATTGCTCCTTACAAACATCAGGAAAAGAAATATGAACTGGATCAGATAGCGTTAGAAATGGGCCACGAAATTATCCGGTTGCCACCCTATCACTTTCAGTATAACCCTATTGAGCTTATTTGGGCTAAAGTAAAGGGTGCAGTCGCACAGTTAAACAACACGTTTCGGCTTGTAGATGTTAAGCGATAGATGAACGAGTCTCTTGATAGGGTTACTATACAGGATTGGGAATCCCAAGTTGCACATACAAAGCGTTTGCAAGAGAATGATTTTGTTAAAGAAATTGCAAGGAACGATATAATTGAATGTATAATTATAAACTTCAGGGACGATGCATCAGATACGACACTACTGATGAAGAAAACGAGGACAGTGATGATATGACATTCTGGCTGTTCCTTTATAGCACCCTGGTTTACTCCTGTTAAGGTAAAGATTTATTAGTTATTATAACTTTAGATTTATGTTTGAATGTCTGTACTTTCTGGCTGTGTTACACAATGAGCTAAATGAACCATGCTCTTTAGCAGCTACTCCATTCATATACCACTCATTATCTATCCTGCCAGAAAATGCCTAAAATACAGGCACGGACGACGACAACCAGAAAAACCTCTCTTTGCCCTGAACCTGACGCCCCCCACGACCAAACCAAAAGCTCTGCCAAAACAAAAAACCCTAAGACATGAAATAAGCACCTCCGACTCTGACACATCGCTAACTACCAGCACAGGATCCGTATCACCAGGACAACATAGATTAGTAAAATTTGCACAAACAACCAGGTTCACCCAAATCAGGTTTCAAAATTCCACACAGCAGCTATACATTATTCATCCTCAACTGTGACCCAGATAAGCAAAACCCATGGTATATAAGGAAACCTCTAGAAGGAAACCAGTACAACTTCCAATCACTATGCATGACGGAAAGAATCAACTCCCCCAGAGAGAGTATAAAAGTAAAGGTTATTTGCTAGTCTGGTGTGTAATGTTATATATTTACGTATAGATAAACGGGAAAGGTTATTTGCTAGTCTGGTGTGTAATGTTATATATTTACATATAGATACACAAACACAACCAGGTTCACCCAAATCAGGTTTTAGAATTCCACACAGCAGCTATACATTATTCATCCTCAACTGTGACCCAGACAAGCAAAACCCATGGTATCTAAGGAAACCTCTAGAAGGAAACCAGTACAACTTTGAATCACTATGCATGACGGAAAGAATCAAGTCCCCAAAGAGAGTATAAAAGTAAAGGTTATTTGCTAGTCGTGTGTAATGTTATATATTTACGTATAGATAAACGGGCCCAAAAGACCTTGTTGTCGACAGGCCCTAAAACACCACACACTCACTCACTAACTCCCCCAGAAACACCTATGCCCTCACTACTAGGCAACTACAAACTGCAAAACACAAGAAATTGCCTAAAGCTCTTCCTTGAGAGGAAGCAGGACATCATGCCCACCATGGGATGCCTGAAGGATGCTGGTGTGGAGTCCTACAGCTTCACACCAGGAGCGACCAGCCCTTCCATGTGGTCATCAAGTGGCTTCCGGAAGACCTGGAAGAGGACTTCATCCGGGAGTCCCTCCAACAAAAAGGGTACACAGGCGTCCAGGTGCGCCAGATGGTTTCCCGCAGCAGGCCTCTGCCCAACTTTCAGGTATCGTTGGACAGGACCACCAAAAAAAAACAAATTCTTCTAGAAAGTGAGATGGTGCCATATGATGGTCACTGTCGATCTAAAAACAAATCAAAATATCACACAGTGTTATAACTGCCAGCAACTTGGCCACGCATTTAGAATGTGTAATATAACCTCGCGGTGTATCCTCTGCTGTAACATTCACCGCCTCACTGACTGACCCAAAAAGGCAATGCAGGATGTTGTACCCCACTGCACTAATTGTGGGGAGACGCATCCTGTCAGCTATAGAGGCTGTGAAACGTCCAGGAACAAACGTCACTGCTGCCAATTGGCAGCCACAGCCAGGGCAGGTCCCAGTGTGCAGCCAGGGCCAAGACCCATCACACACCCGGCCCTGGTCAGAGGTTCCATAATCATTACATATAATGCAAGTTATCATTCCACGACCATAGAAAAGTTACCCAACATCAGTTCACAAAAATTAAATATTCAAGAATGGTTGCACAATCATATTCTTTTTCATGCAGCAGAAACTTAAGACAGAATTATTAACCTGCATTGCTCCTTACAAACATCAGGAAAAGAAATATGAACTGGATCAGATAGCGTTAGAAATGGGCCACGAAATTATCCGGTTGCCACCCTATCACTTTCAGTATAACCCTATTGAGCTTATTTGGGCTAAAGTAAAGGGTGCAGTCGCACAGTTAAACAACACGTTTCGGCTTGTAGATGTTAAGCGATAGATGAACGAGTCTCTTGATAGGGTTACTATACAGGATTGGGAATCCCAAGTTGCACATACAAAGCGTTTGCAAGAGAATGATTTTGTTAAAGAAATTGCAAGGAACGATATAATTGAATGTATAATTATAAACTTCAGGGACGATGCATCAGATACGACACTACTGATGAAGAAAACGAGGACAGTGATGATATGACATTCTGGCTGTTCCTTTATAGCACCCTGGTTTACTCCTGTTAAGGTAAAGATTTATTAGTTATTATAACTTTAGATTTATGTTTGAATGTCTGTACTTTCTGGCTGTGTTACACAATGAGCTAAATGAACCATGCTCTTTAGCAGCTACTCCATTCATATACCACTCATTATCTATCCTGCCAGAAAATGCCTAAAATACAGGCACGGACGACGACAACCAGAAAAACCTCTCTTTGCCCTGAACCTGACGCCCCCCACGACCAAACCAAAAGCTCTGCCAAAACAAAAAACCCTAAGACATGAAATAAGCACCTCCGACTCTGACACATCGCTAACTACCAGCACAGGATCCGTATCACCAGGACAACATAGATTAGTAAAATTTGCACAAACAACCAGGTTCACCCAAATCAGGTTTCAAAATTCCACACAGCAGCTATACATTATTCATCCTCAACTGTGACCCAGATAAGCAAAACCCATGGTATATAAGGAAACCTCTAGAAGGAAACCAGTACAACTTCCAATCACTATGCATGACGGAAAGAATCAACTCCCCCAGAGAGAGTATAAAAGTAAAGGTTATTTGCTAGTCTGGTGTGTAATGTTATATATTTACGTATAGATAAACGGGAAAGGTTATTTGCTAGTCTGGTGTGTAATGTTATATATTTACATATAGATACACAAACACAACCAGGTTCACCCAAATCAGGTTTTAGAATTCCACACAGCAGCTATACATTATTCATCCTCAACTGTGACCCAGACAAGCAAAACCCATGGTATCTAAGGAAACCTCTAGAAGGAAACCAGTACAACTTTGAATCACTATGCATGACGGAAAGAATCAAGTCCCCAAAGAGAGTATAAAAGTAAAGGTTATTTGCTAGTCGTGTGTAATGTTATATATTTACGTATAGATAAACGGGCCCAAAAGACCTTGTTGTCGACAGGCCCTAAAACACCACACACTCACTCACTAACTCCCCCAGAAACACCTATGCCCTCACTTTCATTAACCAGCAAGAAGCAGTTATCTTTCAAAAAGGTATACCGACCCAACATTTTGGGTTCAAGGCTAGGTATGCAAAAAAAATTCAGATATTCATTAGAACAAGATCCATAAGACATTTTGTCGGATGCATGCACGAGGGCTGGCAAAACAATGGAGAAAAATCCTATAAATCTAAGTTTGCCTACTTTAAACAACAGTTATTTCTTTAGCTGGACGTTTGTTCTTTTCATGTTCTTTAATAACCGAATTTTTTCTCCACGCAGTTGTAGTGCTCCTGACACGGTTATTGGCGTAAGCTTCTGTTGGCAACCTTTGTACCAACACCCCAAAAATCTGTTTTGCAGATGTTCGAAACTTCACAGATGCACAGCACATGTGCCATTGTTAGCAAGGTAGCAGCTTAACTGTAAAGTCTGAAAATGAAATTTCCACTGGGTCCCTGCCATTCAGTAAAGAAAATTATTAGGTGGAAGTTTTATCTAAAACCAATGGCTCGCTTTATAAGTTTTATCGATCTTACGCCTTCATGCGAAGATAAGGAAAAGTGTATACAGTTTCTGTATGACAAAAGTTTATTAAGAACGAGAATGTTGTGCCGGGAGTGCGATGCCATCATACATCCTGTAACAAAATGGGGACGGAAATTCAAACTCTTTTCCTGCAGGAGAAGACATAATGAGCAGTTTTCGGAGTCCATCGCTAAAGGTACGTTGTTTGAAAAAACTAAATTGCCACCTGTGTAGGTGCTGCTGATTACATACAGTTTTGCCAGCAAGCTGTCTTATGAGCAAACTGTTGTGCAGTGTTCTCCTGGAGAGCAATTTAAGCCACGCAACAATAGCCAACTGGTTCAACTATTGCAGAGAAATTTGCATAACATCGATTAATCACAAATATCTGAACAGGGGCAAAATAGGCGGTGCAGGCCATGTCATTCAAATTGATGAATGCAAAATTGGACGGCGAAAACATCATCGCGGCTGCATTGTGGAAGGAAATTGGACCCTCAGGATGATTGACAATGTCACCAATGAAAGGTGAATGAATGTGTCCAGATGACTGTCCAAATAACAGAAGAGGTGCTGTCACCCTTTTTACATTTACTGAGGAGCATGTGGAACTCGCCAGCACAATCCATACTGACTGTTGGGGTGGGTATAATGGATTAATGGCTGGGGGTTTTGCAGCGCACCTTATGGTGACACAAATCTGTGATATTCTTCAGAAGCTTTGATAAACTGTAACTGAGAGATTTTAAAAATAAACTTATAAATAAACTTATGGTGAACCAAAGCCTGCATTTCGTGGATCCAATGTTCACACGAATAGTGAGTCGCATTGGCAATCTCAAGGCAATCAAGAGGCATTTAACAAATTAAAGGTACTGAGTGTTATATTTTGTACAACTGTCTATTTTAAACCTCTATATTTGGATACACATAATCACAAATTCAAGACATACGTATACACACATCAAAGCTTTGGTGCTAGTGCATCATTTAACCCACTGGCCAGCACTAATAGCATCATCAGATCGCTGTCTGATATAGCAGCAGAGTATCAGATACAATATATCCAGTTGTTGCATTCGTACTCTGACATAGTAGCATTTTACAATGGCAGAGAAGGAGAATCAACTTTACCCGACCCAGGCATCTGCAATAGCTGAATTAAAACTCACTGATGCAGAAGGCATCGATGCAGCATTTGTAGAAGCAGGCACAACACCTGGTGCTGCAGGCACAGTGACAACATCAAAGACCTACAACATATTGGGTATCACACCTAAAGCATTTGTGGATTTACATGGGGCCGTTCAGTTCTCCTTTGAGGACTTGGTTACTGAATTTAATAAAATATGTGAAGACTATACATCTGAGCTAAGGTGGGACACTAGATCAAAAGCAGTTGCATTTTCTTCAAGAAATGCAAAATTGGACGGCAAAAACATCATCGCGGCTGCATTGTGGAAGGAAATTGGACCCTCAGGATGATTGACAATGTCACCAATGAAAGGTGAATGAATGTGTCCAGATGACTGTCCAAATAACAGAAGAGGTGCTGTCACCCTTTTTACATTTACTGAGGAGCATGTGGAACTCGCCAGCACAATCCATACTGACTGTTGGGGTGGGTATAATGGATTAATGGCTGGGGGTTTTGCAGCGCACCTTATGGTGACACAAATCTGTGATATTCTTCAGAAGCTTTGATAAACTGTAACTGAGAGATTTTAAAAATAAACTTATAAATAAACTTATGGTGAACCAAAGCCTGCATTTCGTGGATCCAATGTTCACACGAATAGTGAGTCGCATTGGCAATCTCAAGGCAATCAAGAGGCATTTAACAAATTAAAGGTACTGAGTGTTATACTTTGTACAACTGTCTATTTTGAACCTCTATATTTGGATACACATAATCACAAATTCAAGACACGTATACACATATCAAAGCTTTGGTGCTAGTGCATCATTTAACCCACTGGCCAGCACTAATAGCATCATCAGATCGCTGTCTGATATAGCAGCAGAGTATCAGATACAATATATCCAGTTGTTGCATTCGTACTCTGACATAGTAGCATTTTACAATGGCAGAGAAGGAGAATCAACTTTACCCGACCCAGGCATCTGCAATAGCTGAATTAAAACTCACTGATGCAGAAGGCATCGATGCAGCATTTGTAGAAGCAGGCACAACACCTGGTGCTGCAGGCACAGTGACAACAAAGACCTACAACATATTGGGTATCACACCTAAAGAATTTGTGGATTTACATGGGGCCGTTCAGTTCTCCTTTGAGGACTTGGTTACTGAATTTAATAAAATATGTGAAGACTATACATCTGAGCTAAGGTGGGACACTAGATCAAAAGCAGTTGCATTTTCTTCAAGAATCATATATGAAGTAGGACCAGCATCTAGAAAAGTTAAGAAGGCAGATGGGGATAAGTGCTGGACATTTCACTTCATATATAAAGTGACCACACAAATGCAAGATGGCCGAACAAAGGACACACCTGTCATCAAAACAGCCTTTGTGTGCACCTTCAAATCTCATGAGGCACCTGAGAAACCTGTTGCAGAAAAGAATAAAATAGTTCTCACAATTAAACAAGCATCATTGTTAGCAGTGCACATTCTGACAAAAATTAATGAATTGGCAGCAACTAGACCAGAACCTAAGTACTTACTGACACCTCTTGCTGGTGCAACATTTAGTAAGGACGACATTGGCAAAATTGCATCCAAGTTAGGCATGGATGTAGGTGATACATTTGCCATGATCAATTCAAGCTGCCCGTCTGGAGGACAATATTTAGGTGAAAGTAATGCAGAATGTGCTGCCATATCTATGATCACCTCAACAAGAAATATTAAAGAAGAGAGCTAAAGATATGGTATGATTAACAAATGTGTCAAACAGTATCTAAACAATAAAAAGCAGTTTGAAGGGTCAATTTTCAACATCCTTAGTGAATATGCACATGGGGGTATACCTCATGAGTTTAGTGCGCCTCAACTTATAAGAAAATGGCAGCAAACAAGTGAAAACAGGCAAGAAAGAAAAATAATCCTTTATGCACAGCAACCAAGCTTATGACTGAATGCCTAACACGCACCAAAAAACGAAGAATGTCACAAGAAACTGCAGCCGGTGGATCCAGAATGGAAGTTGACCCCACTCCAGCAACACAGAGACTAGTGGTTAACAAAGACTACTTATCTAAGGTTTACCTAGCTATAAGAGAAGGAATGGAGAAAGCAAAAGGACACGAAAGTCTTGACTACGATGTAAATTTAGAAATTGTTGGCTCTCTAGTAATGACCCTACTGTGGAAACCCAATCAAAACTTCAATACGAAATACAGCCTAATAACAAAGGTTAATAACAGATTTCAAAAAACCGCATGGAACCCAGACATGACAGGGCTTAAAGCTTGGGCAACAGCCAAACAGGCAGAATTGGATCCCAAGCAATTATACCCCATCCTTTTCCTGATCCAACTAACCATGAAAGCAAAAGAAGAAATACTATACCACAAAAACCAAGTTTCAAAAGATCTTGGGCTCCCTGGATGGACTGAAATATATGCTGAAGGAAAGTCTCTAGCAAACAAGTTACGAAAAGCCAGGAATTTGTCAGTGGGCCCATTACTACATGTCCATTCTCTAAAGAAGATGTTCAACTTAACCCCTGCAGAGAAACAGAAACTTAATGAGGGTGCTAGAGAACAAATTAAGAAGAGGCACATCGATGCACTTAAGAGACAACTGATATCAGATACCCAAAGGCAAATAGTTGACGAGTTCAAGGATAACAAGTGGGAAAATTTACAACTATTAGTTGTTTCCATGGCTACAATAAAGCCACATATAGAGCATCATTATGCACTTCCACCTAAGATAATATACCATTGTGGCGACTTGACAGGGGCTAACATGTCTGATAACTGGGTACTCAGAGCAACATCCACTGCCATTACAAAGATCAAGAAAGTCTGCCCTCCCGAATGGAACGACCCATTAGACCAGATCCTTGTACACCAAATTTTTGGTTCTTGGAAAGAAAACTTAGCTGTCATGGAATGGGCTTTTGGAAGAAAATTTGATGAACGTTCCAAGTGGGGAAGTCCCAATTCCATTAAACAAATACATTCAATGCAGGAAGGAAGTTATCATTTTGGAATTAAATACTTCTCTAAGCCTCAGAAAGGAGCACCAAGAAACATTGGCCCTGCCCAGTCACAACAATTGAGCAATACAGTTACTATGAGAGGAAAAAGAAAGATCATAGATCATTTCACAAATCCGGAGGAAATGGTAAAGAAGATGAAGCCTTCTGGCAATAGTTTAATGCAGAGACTTCAAAGTGAGTTCAAAACATACCAGAGTCTAGAGATGGAAGGAACTGGAGATTGGTTTTCTGTAGACAGTCAATTCAATTTAGGAAGACCAGAAGTGTGTACGGTCACTGAGGTAAAGTACTTCTTTGGGACACCATCGCAGTAGTCCTGGCTTACTTTGCTGAAAAAGTGTTGTCTTTGAATCTGTGAAAGTAATTCATATAAGAAAATTTGAAGAAATGCAAAAAGCAACCACTTGGTCAACCAAACCACGTGAAGCTATTAGAGTTGCTAAACAGACAATGATGACTGCAACTGTGGATGTGCCTGTACAAGGCAATAGCAGGATAATGCGTGAGCATAACACATTTGACATAGAACTTCACAGCAGCGTGAAGAAAGAAGCATTTGCTGTAGATTCTGCAGGCATAATAAAGATAGCAAACCCAGGAACTATTGAGAGGTTAAACCTCGATCCCGATACAAGAGCAAGACTGAAGAAACTGCTCATCAATGGCACATATGCTTCCCTGCAGTTTGCTGTGATGAAACAGCCTCATGACACACAAGGTGCTCCTGGATCATCAAAGGGTGCAGCTTGATGTTCAATCCTATAAACAGCTGGACCATGTTGCCTCTAGTGTAAGCAAATTGTGCTAGTTATATAATTACTAATATGTGTATTTTAACAATTTGATTAGGGTAAGGTGCCCTAATGTGGAATACGTGCCTAATGTGAAATACCTAAGTTCTCACTCTGTATGAAAGTGACATCTATTGGGAAAGAGTGCAACTGCTCCCGCAGGAACGCTAGTGTAGAAGGCAGTGCTCTTTGTTCCTTGCTAAGGTTCAGTGGCCTTTCTGTGTCGCCATAAAGGTTTGCCCAAGTTTTGAGTTTTTCTGACTTGGCGATTGAATGGGCAGTGCAGCTGGATAACGTAAGTATAATTAACATTTACTTTTTATATTTTGATATATAAATCATAGTGGGATTAACCTGAATAATTTACTAAAAGGCTGCTATAACTGGCTTGCGTGCTGAATGGTTAAAAGAAAATGGCGAAAATGTTGCTAATGTGGAATACCGCAATGATCTCAATGTTGAATATCTGACACAAATCTGTGATATTCTTCAGAAGCTTTGATAAACTGTAACTGAGAGATTTTAAAAATAAACTTATAAATAAACTTATGGTGAACCAAAGCCTGCATTTCGTGGATCCAATGTTCACACGAATAGTGAGTCGCATTGGCAATATCAAGGCAATCAAGAGGCATTTAACAAATTAAAGGTACTGAGTGTTATATTTTGTACAACTGTCTATTTTAAACCTCTATATTTGGATACACATAATCACAAATTCAAGACATACGTATACACACATCAAAGCTTTGGTGCTAGTGCATCATTTAACCCACTGGCCAGCACTAATAGCATCATCAGATCGCTGTCTGATATAGCAGCAGAGTATCAGATACAATATATCCAGTTGTTGCATTCGTACTCTGACATAGTAGCATTTTACAATGGCAGAGAAGGAGAATCAACTTTACCCGACCCAGGCATCTGCAATAGCTGAATTAAAACTCACTGATGCAGAAGGCATCGATGCAGCATTTGTAGAAGCAGGCACAACACCTGGTGCTGCAGGCACAGTGACAACATCAAAGACCTACAACATATTGGGTATCACACCTAAAGCATTTGTGGATTTACATGGGGCCGTTCAGTTCTCCTTTGAGGACTTGGTTACTGAATTTAATAAAATATGTGAAGACTATACATCTGAGCTAAGGTGGGACACTAGATCAAAAGCAGTTGCATTTTCTTCAAGAAATGCAAAATTGGACGGCAAAAACATCATCGCGGCTGCATTGTGGAAGGAAATTGGACCCTCAGGATGATTGACAATGTCACCAATGAAAGGTGAATGAATGTGTCCAGATGACTGTCCAAATAACAGAAGAGGTGCTGTCACCCTTTTTACATTTACTGAGGAGCATGTGGAACTCGCCAGCACAATCCATACTGACTGTTGGGGTGGGTATAATGGATTAATGGCTGGGGGTTTTGCAGCGCACCTTATGGTGACACAAATCTGTGATATTCTTCAGAAGCTTTGATAAACTGTAACTGAGAGATTTTAAAAATAAACTTATAAATAAACTTATGGTGAACCAAAGCCTGCATTTCGTGGATCCAATGTTCACACGAATAGTGAGTCGCATTGGCAATCTCAAGGCAATCAAGAGGCATTTAACAAATTAAAGGTACTGAGTGTTATATTTTGTACAACTGTCTATTTTGAACCTCTATATTTGGATACACATAATCACAAATTCAAGACACGTATACACATATCAAAGCTTTGGTGCTAGTGCATCATTTAACCCACTGGCCAGCACTAATAGCATCATCAGATCGCTGTCTGATATAGCAGCAGAGTATCAGATACAATATATCCAGTTGTTGCATTCGTACTCTGACATAGTAGCATTTTACAATGGCAGAGAAGGAGAATCAACTTTACCCGACCCAGGCATCTGCAATAGCTGAATTAAAACTCACTGATGCAGAAGGCATCGATGCAGCATTTGTAGAAGCAGGCACAACACCTGGTGCTGCAGGCACAGTGACAACAAAGACCTACAACATATTGGGTATCACACCTAAAGAATTTGTGGATTTACATGGGGCCGTTCAGTTCTCCTTTGAGGACTTGGTTACTGAATTTAATAAAATATGTGAAGACTATACATCTGAGCTAAGGTGGGACACTAGATCAAAAGCAGTTGCATTTTCTTCAAGAATCATATATGAAGTAGGACCAGCATCTAGAAAAGTTAAGAAGGCAGATGGGGATAAGTGCTGGACATTTCACTTCATATATAAAGTGACCACACAAATGCAAGATGGCCGAACAAAGGACACACCTGTCATCAAAACAGCCTTTGTGTGCACCTTCAAATCTCATGAGGCACCTGAGAAACCTGTTGCAGAAAAGAATAAAATAGTTCTCACAATTAAACAAGCATCATTGTTAGCAGTGCACATTCTGACAAAAATTAATGAATTGGCAGCAACTAGACCAGAACCTAAGTACTTACTGACACCTCTTGCTGGTGCAACATTTAGTAAGGACGACATTGGCAAAATTGCATCCAAGTTAGGCATGGATGTAGGTGATACATTTGCCATGATCAATTCAAGCTGCCCGTCTGGAGGACAATATTTAGGTGAAAGTAATGCAGAATGTGCTGCCATATCTATGATCACCTCAACAAGAAATATTAAAGAAGAGAGCTAAAGATATGGTATGATTAACAAATGTGTCAAACAGTATCTAAACAATAAAAAGCAGTTTGAAGGGTCAATTTTCAACATCCTTAGTGAATATGCACATGGGGGTATACCTCATGAGTTTAGTGCGCCTCAACTTATAAGAAAATGGCAGCAAACAAGTGAAAACAGGCAAGAAAGAAAAATAATCCTTTATGCACAGCAACCAAGCTTATGACTGAACGCCTAACACGCACCAAAAAACGAAGAATGTCACAAGAAACTGCAGCCGGTGGATCCAGAATGGAAGTTGACCCCACTCCAGCAACACAGAGACTAGTGGTTAACAAAGACTACTTATCTAAGGTTTACCTAGCTATAAGAGAAGGAATGGAGAAAGCAAAAGGACACGAAAGTCTTGACTACGATGTAAATTTAGAAATTGTTGGCTCTCTAGTAATGACCCTACTGTGGAAACCCAATCAAAACTTCAATACGAAATACAGCCTAATAACAAAGGTTAATAACAGATTTCAAAAAACCGCATGGAACCCAGACATGACAGGGCTTAAAGCTTGGGCAACAGCCAAACAGGCAGAATTGGATCCCAAGCAATTATACCCCATCCTTTTCCTGATCCAACTAACCATGAAAGCAAAAGAAGAAATACTATACCACAAAAACCAAGTTTCAAAAGATCTTGGGCTCCCTGGATGGACTGAAATATATGCTGAAGGAAAGTCTCTAGCAAACAAGTTACGAAAAGCCAGGAATTTGTCAGTGGGCCCATTACTACATGTCCATTCTCTAAAGAAGATGTTCAACTTAACCCCTGCAGAGAAACAGAAACTTAATGAGGGTGCTAGAGAACAAATTAAGAAGAGGCACATTGATGCACTTAAGAGACAACTGATATCAGATACCCAAAGGCAAATAGTTGACGAGTTCAAGGATAACAAGTGGGAAAATTTACAACTATTAGTTGTTTCCATGGCTACAATAAAGCCACATATAGAGCATCATTATGCACTTCCACCTAAGATAATATACCATTGTGGCGACTTGACAGGGGCTAACATGTCTGATAACTGGGTACTCAGAGCAACATCCACTGCCATTACAAAGATCAAGAAAGTCTGCCCTCCCGAATGGAACGACCCATTAGACCAGATCCTTGTACACCAAATTTTTGGTTCTTGGAAAGAAAACTTAGCTGTCATGGAATGGGCTTTTGGAAGAAAATTTGATGAACGTTCCAAGTGGGGAAGTCCCAATTCCATTAAACAAATACATTCAATGCAGGAAGGAAGTTATCATTTTGGAATTAAATACTTCTCTAAGCCTCAGAAAGGAGCACCAAGAAACATTGGCCCTGCCCAGTCACAACAATTGAGCAATACAGTTACTATGAGAGGAAAAAGAAAGATCATAGATCATTTCACAAATCCGGAGGAAATGGTAAAGAAGATGAAGCCTTCTGGCAATAGTTTAATGCAGAGACTTCAAAGTGAGTTCAAAACATACCAGAGTCTAGAGATGGAAGGAACTGGAGATTGGTTTTCTGTAGACAGTCAATTCAATTTAGGAAGACCAGAAGTGTGTACGGTCACTGAGGTAAAGTACTTCTTTGGGACACCATCGCAGTAGTCCTGGCTTACTTTGCTGAAAAAGTGTTGTCTTTGAATCTGTGAAAGTAATTCATATAAGAAAATTTGAAGAAATGCAAAAAGCAACCACTTGGTCAACCAAACCACGTGAAGCTATTAGAGTTGCTAAACAGACAATGATGACTGCAACTGTGGATGTGCCTGTACAAGGCAATAGCAGGATAATGCGTGAGCATAACACATTTGACATAGAACTTCACAGCAGCGTGAAGAAAGAAGCATTTGCTGTAGATTCTGCAGGCATAATAAAGATAGCAAACCCAGGAACTATTGAGAGGTTAAACCTCGATCCCGATACAAGAGCAAGACTGAAGAAACTGCTCATTAATGGCACATATGCTTCCCTGCAGTTTGCTGTGATGAAACAGCCTCATGACACACAAGGTGCTCCTGGATCATCAAAGGGTGCAGCTTGATGTTCAATCCTATAAACAGCTGGACCATGTTGCCTCTAGTGTAAGCAAATTGTGCTAGTTATATAATTACTAATATGTGTATTTTAACAATTTGATTAGGGTAAGGTGCCCTAATGTGGAATACGTGCCTAATGTGAAATACCTAAGTTCTCACTCTGTATGAAAGTGACATCTATTGGGAAAGAGTGCAACTGCTCCCGCAGGAACGCTAGTGTAGAAGGCAGTGCTCTTTGTTCCTTGCTAAGGTTCAGTGGCCTTTCTGTGTCGCCATAAAGGTTTGCCCAAGTTTTGAGTTTTTCTGACTTGGCGATTGAATGGGCAGTGCAGCTGGATAACGTAAGTATAATTAACATTTACTTTTTATATTTTGATATATAAATCATAGTGGGATTAACCTGAATAATTTACTAAAAGGCTGCTATAACTGGCTTGCGTGCTGAATGGTTAAAAGAAAATGGCGAAAATGTTCCTAATGTGGAATACCGCAATGATCTCAATGTTGAATATTCGATATTGGGAACACCTTTATATGGTAATGATTGTTATAATGCTTTTGCAAATAGAAGCTAAAATAATTAAATAGTATTAATTTCACCACCTTCAGTTAGTGGTCAGGATGCATAAATGAGATGTAAACATTTATCACTTCGAAATTCGCTCAGAATAAATTTGTAGTTTTATTTTATTACTTTATTTCTTTTCTTCTGCTCTAACTTAAATATTTCAAAACCATTTCTACCATTGCAAAGATGTGCTTTCTAACAAGAATTATTGCGTGTTTTGTTTTAGATGCCGGGAAAATTGACAAAACGTACATGGGATGCCGCAAATATGAAAGCAGCCATAGAGGCCGTGCGCTCCAAACAGATGGGTTTTATTAGAGCCCAAAATACATACTGTGTACCACGAGGGACACTTTTCCGTTTTATAAAAATGTTAAACAATGACGGAAATTTAAATATTGATAACATTATTAACGTCCCGTTAGGAAGAAAGCCCACTTTGCCGTTCAATATGGAAAAGGAACTTGCGGATCATTGTATGGAGATGGAAAAAAGATTTTTTGGGCTGTCCAGCAAAGATGTACGCAGACTTGCTTTTCAGCTTGCTTGTGCCAACAGCATAGCAAACCCATTCAACAGAGAAAATGAGTCTGCCGGAAGAAAGTGGTTCAAGAAATTTCTAAAGAGGTATCCCTCCATATCTTTGAGAACACCTGAATCAACATCACTGTCCAGAGTGCGCGGGTTCAACAGAGAAAGTGTGTCTCACTTCTTTGATATTTTAGAAAAAGAGTTTGAACGACATTCCTACAAACCCAACAGAATATACAATTGTGATGAGACAGGCTTGACCATTGTACAATCAAAACGGTCAAGGTCATAGCAAAGAAAGGGAAGAAACAAGTAGGTTCACTTTCTTCTGCTGAATGGGGAAGTTTAGTCACCGTCGTCGTTTGCATGAGTGCTGCTGGAAATTATGTGCCGCCGCTCCTCATATTTCCAAGAAAAAATATGAAGAACGAGCTAATAGATGGTGCACCCCCTGGGTCAATATTCGACTGCCATAAATCTGGGTGGATCCAGATGGACATATTCACGAAATGGTTCAAACATTTCGTAGCAACTATCAAACCCTCCGCATCAGACCCAGTCCTCTTAATACTCGATGGCCACTATTCTCACTCAAGAAATTTGGATGTTATTGTTTACGCAAAGGAGCATCACGTTTCGATTGTGTGTCTTCCTCCACACAGCTCTCATAAACTGCAACCACTAGATGTTGCATTTATGCATCCCTTAAAGAATTTCTACAATGCCGAAATTCGGACATGGTTGGCGAATCACAGAGACCCGATACGTCCAGTTACACACTACCAGATTTCGGAGCTTCTAGGGAAAGCTTATGTTAAAGCAGCAACAATGGAGGTTGCCATAAATGGATTTAGGAAAGCTGGTATCTACCCCATCAATAGAAATATATTTGATAATTACAACTTCCTAGAAGAGCCCACTGACAAGGAAACAATTAGCAGCAAAGAAGCTGGCGATAATTCTAAACAATCAAGCACCAGCATATGTGAACTAAGCCCGATTCCCCGCCTAGGTTTAAGTGCAACAAACAAAAGAGGTCCAAAACCTGGGTCAGCAAAATTACTTACGTCCACTCCAAACAAGAAAGAGTTGGAACAGGCTAAATCACACACTACAGATAAACCGATTTCCAGTAAACGCAAGCTTTTCCCGAAAAAAGGAAGCAGTAAGAGAGCGAAGAAACTCTGCAATGAAACATGCTCCAGTTCTGAAGATGAGGAGACGTCTAGTGAAAGCTTGTCTGAGGAAGATGCCGAATGTATCTACTGTGGCAAGTCAAAGAGTGTTGATGATTGGGTTCAGTGCCAAACATGCAAGTTATGGGCCCATGAACAATGTGCTGGAAACCCAAAAAAGCGGTTCAATTGTGGGAAGTGCGTGAAAAAGAATGTGCTATGCAAGTTAAAATGTTAATTTACAGTAATATAGACAATTGACTACAAAATTCAAAACAGAATATCAATTTAAACGTGTTTTTTCTGTTATAATGGTCGCTTACTTCAAGCATATATTGACCAAAATTGGTTGATATTCTATTTGCTCGTATGTTGTTTAGAGTATTCCATATTAGGATCACTATGTGCCCAATAGGAAACAAGTGTGCATTTCTAGAATATGTTTTGTTATGATTAACTTTACAGACTGTCTGCTTTGTGTTTTGAATACTATATTCCTAAGTTAGCGAGGAATAGTTTTATCAGTTATCAGATTTATATATCAAATTTAAGGGCAATAAATTAAGTACATATAAAAAGTATTCCATATTAGGTCACCTTACCCTAACAGTTTTGACTTGTCTAACATTTTAGACTAACCATGATTAGTGTTAAGACCTAATTTTAAGAACATTTTAATTAACTATCTCTTTCATGCTTGAAATTGTTATATTTCTTCGTTTGGCCTTTTCCTTTCCTTTTGCCCAGCATGCTGCTATATTTTGTAATAAAATATTGTGAATGTATTTGAAGAGTGGAAAAATGTTAAGTCAAAATTCTTTAGAAAACATGGAAGTTCAGGAGGTCGATAATAACAGTACACAGGAAGTAGTCGAAATAGCAGAGGGTAGTAGAACTGTACCAAATAATGTAGGAATGGAAGGAAATATGTTAGGGGAACTTAGGGAAATGTTTGCAAGCCTAAAGAATGAGTTCAATGAGAGCTTAACCTTTTTCAGTACAACAATTTTGAATGGCAAAAGGTTGTCATAATTTGGAATGTATTCCAAGCAGAAGCATATCGGGCATGTTGAGACATCTGTTGGAGTTGATAAGCACTACTTTCCAACCATGTCCCTGCATGGTTATGCCATCTGAAGAGAAATAAAGCAAGGCAGTGTCTTAGAACCTCGCCATGCCACTATACACACTGCTGGTCACCTGATTTGCGTGACGCAATCAGGATAGTCCAAAACCAGTGAAACATGGCTTCTTAAATGATGTGCAGTGTTTTGTTGCCGATAATGAATTATTAAGGGTTTTGAGTATTTACCATCCAATTTTTCAGATTTTTTGGAGTCTGGGGACAGTGAAAGTGATATTTACATTGGTGATTGTGATGGAGTATCAGATGGTAGTGATAGTGAAAATGAGCAACAGGCAGCACCGATGCAGTTGTGTAAGCGAGCTCGTGTAGAACCTCCTTTGTTCCAGTGAAGCAGAGGGAACTTTACTCCACAGCTTCAACAGGAACGAGTCCAGCATTTCTGTAGACATTGGTGATGACTGCAGTGTGTTCAATATTTTCCAATGGTTGCCCGCCCCCCTCATTTAGTGCATCATATTGCAAATGAAACAAATATTATGAATTTCTAAATAGGAAGGTTCCACCAAGTTCTAAATCTAGGCTACAAAAATGGAATAATGTCTCATATGAAGAACTATATATTTCGTTGATTAAGGACTATGATACAATGAAGCACAAAATTAATAAAATTTTCAGTCGAACTAATACTCAATGCTCCATTTATTGCTAGTATTTACCTAGAACGTGTTTCGTTAGGATCTTCCTAACATCAGCTGAGTCGACAACAGCTGATGAAGTTAGGAAGATCCTAACGAAGCGCATTCTAGGTAAATACTAGCAATAAATGGAGCATTGAGTATTAGTTCGACTCAAAATTGTATTAACTATATATTTATTTGGGAATAACATTGCTGATGGCCAGGGTAAAAAAGTTATCAACAGCAGAAAGCTGGTTCAAACATATACTTCTTGAAACACCACAATTTAGGGTGATGTTGCATAAATCACACCACTTTCTCCAGAAACAGTGCTTCTGTCTGCATGTGCCATCTAGAGGCAGTTTTTTTAAGTTCTAGACCTACAGGTGCTTGTGCAGTAGTTTGGTGAACGTTAGCGGTGTTCACTGTGTTGAAATACAAATCTGAAGATTCTTGTTCATATTTCTGCAGTTTTTGCAACAGTCATCTAAGCATCCTATCTATTGGTGAGTTATTCATTATATTCTTATCATATTTTTAAAGAGAGTTGCTTCCTTTAGCTCCAGTTTTACGATAAGAATGTTCATTAAAACTACAGATGGTTAGGAGTAGTGGGGTGAGAATCACAAAATAGATGCTTTGCCAAAATTGCACCATCACGATTTGCTCATTCTGCACTGTCATTGCACCATCTTACGAGAATTGACACTATTATAATTCACTTGACTACAGTTTGTGATGGCGGGGAAGGGAGAATAAGGCAATTATAAGCCATTATCCTCCTATAACTCTAGACAAGACATGGTTAAAAAAGTTTTTTATTATACTCTTTGCATAATTAAAACTAAATGTTTTCCCACATTTTTCTGTTTTATAATTATGCAAAATTTTAAAATGATCTTTAATCAAAATAATGAGAGCCAATTCCAAGAAAATAAAAAAATAGCAAAATGTTTTACATATGAAAGGTAGTTAGGGTTGATTTTCTTGAAAATCTTTATGTAAATGATTTAAAAATGCTGAATTTTATACGCCAACTTTGATACTCGTGATACTTTCACTTGAGTTTTGTTATTCTATCTAAATCTGCATAATACTTAGTTTGTGCTAAGGGAAACTTAAAATATGCTTTTTTGTGAAATCTTGATAGAGGTTTTGAGATCAAAAGATAAACTGAAACACTGTTGCTTTATGATAATTCTGATGTACTGAATTTGAAAGAAGTTTTATCAATTGCATTAAGTAAAGTCAAATACCGAGGTATGCTGCACAAAATAGCCCCATAAGAAAAATTCTAAGACCTTCACAAAATTTAACATAGTCGTAGCACACAGAATAAATACAAATTAAAAAGCAAGTTGAGCTCTCACAGAATCTCATCAGAAAAGAAACTAGGTAAATATATTTATTAATTTTTAGATGAGTCGTATTTATTACACATCTGCTTCATAATATATATTTGATAACTAGGTATAATATATATTATTTAATAATGCTTTTAATATTTATAATAGTGTCACCCTGGTGGCAGACTCCCGAAGCCGATAAAATAAATGATGGCCGGTGGAGATTCGGGAAACTTCGGGGCGATCGTTACCGGAAGCGAGAGACAGTTGAGCGAAGTGTTTGAAAAATAAACGGTTTTCAGGTTAGCTAGCAAATTGTAATGTGAAGAATGTATTTGCTACGAGAATAAAGTGCAGTTTTTGTGTTTGTAGCCTCGACTTTTGTTATTTCATGAACCCACAAAGTCACAATATATATTGTTTAGATTTCAATAAAACTTGTATCTGGGAAGAAAATCACAAAATACAGTTTATGACTTGGCCAAAAATCATATGTAAGTGAGCCTTGCATATGTACACTATTTTTTCACTGTAAAATTCCCATGTTCCTTGTAACAGTAATATGCAACAAGCAACATTGAGAGATCCGTGATTCAGATCCCGGCCGTGGCATTACATTTTTCATGTTGACTATATATATAAAAACACCTTCGCCTATATACAGCTAGTGTGAAGAAATGATTAATTTCCATCAATTAACTAAAATAATGCAACTGTTCATTTTCCATTATTTCCTTTACTGTACGCAAATTCCAATGATTTCAAACATAAAATGCCAGTATCTGTCTGTAATATTTTGCCAATTTAACTAGAAGGGCTTTTAAAAGATATGTGCAGTATGAATTTACAACTTCATATTTCCTCATAAATGCGTCTGTGATGTAACATTCCAGCAACATAAAAAAATATCTTTATAAAATCTAGGTTTACATTATTTCAAAAACAAAATTGTACGATCTTATCTTCCGTAGGTTAACTCACCCTTATTTTTACCGTAATTAAGAGGTAATGATGACTTAACATATGATGGCATACACTCTGAAGTACTTCCTTTCTTGCTCCACCATATTGTTCTTAATGAGTATTTATTACCAGCAATATCACATTAAGCTTGTGATCACAAAAAGCAATTTAATGAAAGGGAACAAGCCTCAGCACCAAGAAGAATCCAGCAGACATTTTCCCTGAAACCATTTGTACATCAGTTGATTTTCTGGGGAGAATTCCTCCAAATTAATAGACTTCTTGGCATCTTCTACAGTCTGAAAATAAAAATAAATACTAAAGTACACAAAATACAGATTAGTTCATATGAAAGCTATTTTCAAAAAACATGGTCGTAAATTCTAACATTTTTAGCAAATCAAATTGATGAATAGCTTAGCTTTACTTTCTCCAATACATACAGATTACAGAAGTACCGAAAACTTTATAATCTAGATTTCATTGGAAATACATGTTGTGAGACTCCCTGAACAAAAAGAATACATTTACCAAATGGTCGGTATATTGGCCATCCACCTGCTGATATTCTGCAATCACGAGATGGAAACATAGTTATGTTAGAGTCAACATGAAAATTTCAATGCCATGGCCAGGATTTGAACCATGGATGTGCTGGTTTCCGTCCAGTCGCGCTAATTTTTTTTTTTTTTTTTTTTTGTAATTTTACGTCCTCCAACGTTAAGTGAGCTGCCATGGCCAACGTACCGTCCTGACATTAAATTCTCCATTTGACTCTTATTTCTCTGGTAGACCACTAGGGGCTCTCGCATTCAAAATACACCATTTCTGGCAACTTACTATCGTAAGTACTTGAGTCCCAGGCTTCATAACTTAACTCTTATTATTTTAGTTAATTGATGGAAATTAATCATTTCTTCACACTGGCCATATATATATATATATATATATATATATATATATATATATATATATATTGGCCATGGTAGCTCAATGGCTTCTGTCTGGTCGCTCTGAATCATTAACATACCACAATATATAGAGCTAGTGTGACGAAATGATTAATTTCCATCAATTAACTTAAATAATAAGAGTTAAACGATGAAGCCTGGGACTCAAGTACTTATAGTAAGTGACCACAAATAGAGTATCTCGAATGAGAGAGCCCTTGGAGGTTTACCAGGGAAATATAGGCGTCAAATGGAGAATTTAATGTCAGGACGGCATGTTGGCCATGGTGGCTCAATGAGTTGGAGCAACTGGACGGAGGCTGGGGTATCCGTGGTTCGAGTCCTGACCATGGCATTGAATTTTTCATGTTGACTATCAAAAACCTTATAGCTTATATACGATTAGTGTGAAGAAATGATTAATTTCCATCAATTAACAAAAATAAAATTAGAGTTATACTCTGATCTAAAAACACTACTGCATTGATTTAGCCATTTGCTCAGGGCATTTCAAGTGCATTAACATTCAACTCCTCAGTGCTCTACTCAATGTGACGAGAAATGGAAAGAGAATTGGTTTAAAAAGTGTTTTTGAATGGAAAGTTGTCTAAAATCCATGAATTTAAAACCAGTTAGTTGCCTATTCAGTAGGACTTGCACAGGGAAGCATTACTCCAGATAATATTTGCAATTGCTGAAAAAAGTGTTCTAGGGAATGTACAGTCGCCAGTGAAAATTTTTCAGGTGCAGAATTAATGAACAGTTAAATCCAGTATGCAAGTAGCATTCTGCATTGTGAAAACAAGACTGACAATTTGACTGGGTAGATATTGACAACAGCAAGCTAATTTCAGAAGACACATTTAATAAAAATATAATCAGTGCTGTCCAGAAGAGTGACAATGAAAAAATGACAGTGAAGGTGATAGTAGTGAAAATGATGTGGAGGAAGAAGAAAACATTCCAAATAATGAATGACAACTCTTTTTAACAATGTGCTGTTGTGAACGGAGAGGTAAAATAATTGGAACAGTTTTTATCACCTCCATCTTGCTGGATTCAAACAAAATGTGGAGAAAAACGTAGTGCATCAGCACGTCAAAACTTGCTAATTTTTTTTTTAAACAAACAAAAATTACGTTAGGGTAGAATGTACAATATAAAACAAGATTGGTTATGGGTGGAATACACATTCCAGCATTATTGACTAGTAGTTTTAAAAATATTGTAATATGTATATACCTTATATTTCAGAGTTTAATACTGTACTGTAATTTATTATTGCATGTTTATTTCCCTCCTCCAACTGTGCGAGATTGATTTTTTTCTCCCTTATAGTGTTACATCCCTATATACTATGCAACGTTCTGACATAGGGGTAAAGGCTGTCCCCCCCCACAACTGCATTACTTTGGGCTTCTACTGTACCAACTATATATTTCATTTCTGTATTGTCATAAGCATTGTTGCTACGGATGCAGCGGCACACACAAAGAGACAGATAGTGTAGCATGGAGATAAAAGCTTGCCAAAACAGAGAAAGAAAGAGACAGACAGCTGACTGGCAAGTTCGCATTCTTGATTGTTACAGAACATTCCATTAATTTTTGGAACAATGAGTGGAGGTATAAAAGGAAGCTGCGGTTAGTTACAGGACAGTCGTAATTGGACTCAATCGTGCGCCTGCAGTTATGATTTGAAAGTGAATTCTATTTTATTCACGTGTGCAGAATCCACGAGAGATTGTGTTGGTTTATGTTACGTCATTCTTATAAGAGCTCTTGAGGAAAGTTATGTAGTGTTGGAAGACAAAGCACAAGATCTAGAATTGGTAGTGAACGTCAGTAAACCCGAATATATGAAGAAGGGAGGTGATGGGGGCACAAGAAGAAGAGAACCTACAGTTCAATTACATGAGAAAGAATATTAAAGAGTGGAAATATTTAAATACCTGGGATCTATAGTAACAGTAAATAGTAAAACATAAGTGGAAATTAAAGAAAGAATAGCAAGTGGTAACAGATGTTTCTATGTCATGCAGAATATGTTTAAATCAAGGAACGTCGTGAGAAATACTAAAATTAAAATATATATAACTGTACTGAGACCAATAGGAATGTACGGTTCAGAAAGTTGGGTGTTGACAATCAGAAGAAATGGTTATTATGGTGGGAAAGGAAGATTTTGAGAAATATATTTGGAGTGATAAGGGACTTGGACGGATGGAGAATGCAGAATAACTTGGAGTTACAGTGCTTATTTGGACAACCAAATATAGTAGCGAAAATTTAACAAGAATAAGGTGGATTTGCCATGTGCAGAGAATGCCGGAAACCAGTGTAGTTAAGAAGATATAGGAAAGCTGGATGGCAGAAGGAGAAGAGGAAGACCCAGAAAAAGATGGGTAGATGATACAGAAGATGACCTGAGATAGTTGGGGGTTAAAGGCTGGAGAAGAAAAATAGAGGACCGAGTAGAATGGAAGAGGGTGGTTGGGGAGGCCAAGGGCCTACATGCCTGTAGTGCCGCCATCATGTTATGTCATTCTGCTGCCAAGGGTGTACAAACTGTCTTTCTATGGAAATAAACAGCAGTTTGAATTTCTGCAAACTGCACTTTTAATTCTACGAGTCCACAAAGTCACAGTATTTTCTAAAAACCTGATACTGCAATTTTCATAAAAATCTCATTCCAAACTGTTTACTTGGAACATTTTTTCAAAATGTTTGATTTTCTCAAAAATATTTCTAACATTTTTATGAAAATACTGATGTTTACATGATAAATAAAAAGTGTAAATTAAATTTTCTGGGAACACCCTGTGACATCCTTTTCATTCTGACATGTATAATTAGTAAAATCTAAGAGACTGGCAAAACCTTACTACACATAAAATATAGATCCTATTAAACCACAAAATTAATGTAAAGTACATTTTTTGTGGAGCTACCATTTTTGAGATATGCATTGTTACTGGTTTGAACTTTCAGCTTTTCTTTCTAATATGCGACGCAGCAATTTTTTTCTAATTCCTTTACACTTTTTGATGTTTTTATATAGAACCATGATTTTTAATATAATTTCTTTACTTTTAGTGCAATTTCGTGTTGGAGGGCATTCTTTTAACATTATTAATTGTTTATTTACTTACTGTGTAATGTAGCCATACTGAAGAATTCAGTGCAGCCAAACTATGCTTGTTTCCTCCACTGAAAGCAATGCTGCCAACAGTTTTACTTGTTCCGAAATTACACTATCCAGCAGACTAAATGTATGAGTTCGTGGACTGTATCAGACTGGTTCGGCTACTGCCACTAAGTGTGCATGATGTCAAATGACACCAAGTATACTGCAAGGAGGAAAATTGGCGGTCCCGGTCATGTCGTTCAAATCGCCGAATGCAAAATAGGACGATGCAAGTTTCATTGTGGGCACTGCAATTAGACTGTAGTGTGTATTTGCATCCCTCCTGTTATTGGGGCATATCGCCATCTGCACCTCATTCATTTTCACGTCAACCACTCCCAAGATCCAGTTGCCCTCTACGACGCGCCCACGATGAAACTTGTGCCGTCCTATTTTGCATTCATCGATTTGAAGGACATAGTCGGGACTGCCAATTTCCCCCCTTGCAGTATACTTGGGGTCATTTGACACCATGCACACTTCGCAGCAGTAGCCGAACCAGTCCGATACAGTCCGTGAGCTCATACATATATTTCCTAGGAGCATTCCATAATTGTCGTTTTGTAGGATTGTTTATGTGCAAAGCAGTGCATGAGTAACATTTGACCAGGCGCTAACTTAGCCTGCTCAATGTTCCTTTGCACATGGACTGTGTCATCTATGTCTGGGGCATTTTAGCAGAGGTTGGCTACAAATTTTGCATATTGTGACTTTGTGGGTTCATGAAATAAAAAGTCCAGGTTACAAACACAAAAAAATTGCACTTTATTTCCGTAGCAATACACTGTTCACATACACAATGTAACATACAGGTCAACCAACACAGCTGCTTACCCGCACGTGTTCAATTACCGACTGTCTCTTTTCAGGCAGGCTGCCTTTTTATCGATTTCTAACACACCAGAAATTTCTCAAACAATCGAGACCGGCTAGAACAAAGGTGAACTCTTGCCAAATCCGTCTGTTACCGCCCACCATCTTGGCAAGCCTGCATCTCCACACTGCACTGCCATCTCTTCGATCTTGTTACTTGCGCTGCCTCCAATCAACAATGACCTGGCGACAATATCTTTCTCATGTTGGCTGCAATGTCAGAACCGGCTGTTCGTCTGCTTGCGCATGCGTATACATGCACCATATTCTCATGTCGCACAAAAGAAAGTTTCTCTGAACTTTCAAATACTTAATGCTTTCCTCAACTGAGTTTCTCTCCTCGCGGTCATGCTAAGAATATGGAAAGCTATCAAAGCCTTCACATAGTAAAATGTCCTTTAAACATTAATAATTCAGCTGTTTTATTCTACAAGGAAATGTTTAAGTGTGGATTGAAAGTTATCTGGATTAATAACAAGTAGATACAATAAGGTTCCGTAACAGTACTGCCAGAGGAGTAGAGAAAGTTATGAGAATTAAACCATTTGAGTTTTCAGATATTCAAAACACTGCATTGCCAGGGTAGCTCAATGGGTAAGAACAACTGGATGGAAACCAATAGACCTGCAGTTCAAATCCTGATCGTGGCATTGAATTTTTCATTTTGACTGTATCAATGCAATACCTTAGCCTGTATACCGCTAGTGTGAAGAAATGAAAAATTTCCATCAATTAAATTAAATTGCACTTCACTTCTTTTTTTTTGAAAGGTAAATTGGAATTAACACCATAGAAATATAGTAATTAAAATTATAATACGAGTCAACTAAGACACACTGTACATACCACAAATTTTCTTTCAATGCATTTTGCCTCCATTTGAAGGTATTCTCAAGAAATTGACTGCTAGAACTCTGGTGTTCCAGCTGACCATGGTTCTCCGGAAATGAGACATCTGGTGGCAATCCAGTGAGGCTAGTAAAATAATTTCTTTGAATGGAATGTCAAAATTGCAATGAGGAACAGTGGAACCAGATTAAAAGAATACTTTAAGAACATGATCAGCCGAAACACTGAAGTTTTAGCCATTTGACTATTTCTTGATACTGCCTTCAAGTGCAGGTAAAACGTGCTGAAAGAAAATTTGTGGTATGTGAAGTATAGTGTCTCAGTTGACTCATTAAAATTTTGCTGTAAACACACGTTTTGAGGTCTCGTGGTTCCTGAATGATGTCATACGTTTCTGATTACAGCCTATACAAATGTAAGCTTTATTCAATGCAACATACCATGTGTGGTGGAAAAATTCTTTTGCAGTCCTGTCTGTTGACATGTTCCAAATATGCCTGCTTGAATGACTTTATTGCATCTTCTGTAAGACAAGGCTTGCACACATGGCACTCTGGGGACATGCAGCTGTTTCTACATAGTTTTCTTGCACAGATATTTGGAAATACTGCAATGTTTTTATCCGACACCTGCATCATTTCTTCCTCTGTTGACCTGTGGCACATGAATAAACAGTTTAAGTTCCTTTGTCTTATAATAAATGAATCAATTTGGTGTAGGTGTAGAAGTAACCTGAGACACTTTACTGAATTGGACATTGAATAAGTGAATATCCTCCTAAAGGAAAATGTTAAAAGTTTAAATTCTAAAGGAATTCAAATAGTTTAAATTCAACCTTTCCTGAATAATATGAAAACTGTTCAACATGTTAACAGAAACTATCTGCAACTGCTTAAAATGAAAATATGTAGTATGAAAAATCATTTGTTTTGGAATATGTATTTACACATATGTAAAAAATGACTTATTTATAATTTAATTGTCCTTATAGCTGTTTTTTGTTTAAAAATTATCTGCCTTTTCCCGAGAACCTATCCTACATCGCAACAGGTTGTGAAAATAACCATAATATATACGGTAAAACTTGCCTAAAACGGACCCCTTGTATGCCGGAAACCTGGAATTTTTTTTTTGGAAAGGAGCTATTTCCCAAGTAAAATTATACTTTGAGCCGGAAAACTGTCTAATGCAGAAAAGGAAATATTTTTCGGGAACCATTTGAGTAAATAACCTGATTACAGTTTGGCCGCCCATTCTCCGGCTCTGACATTTCTCGTGAGGGGGAAGCAGGCTGTTGCCATTTCTTTAGCGGGAATATCAAGGAGAGGAACATATTTCACAAACCAGTAACCATATTATTATAATAGTGATAATAAGACTAACTTCCACTAAAAATTGGAATTCACCCACTCACAAAATACCTAAGAAAGTTCACCAGCACAAGCAACTAAAGCCACGTGGTCTAAACAAATTTAACCTGGCAACACGGTGTTGGGTTTGGAAGCCACACCTAGCAGCGACAATGCTGATTGGCACTAGCAGACAGTTTTAACTTCCTGACCACAACACCAGATGTAGAGACTCCCAGTACTACCAACAGAAGCAATTGGTGTGCGTGAAAGGTGTGAACAAAATATTTGAATAGAGTGGTGTTGCAATGAATATATTGCATGATAGTGAAATTGAAAGTTGGATTTCAATATTTTAAAGCTAATATGGTCCTATATGTTCATTCTAAAGGTAATTTTGAGGATATGTTTTCAGTTGCTCATTGCTGTATGTTGGTACTATTAACCTACCCCCTTCACCTCCTGGAGCCGCAAAACGTCAAAGCTGGAGATCCAACGGCCATACTGTAAAATGGGTTACTTTATGTGTAATGGATTACAATGCACGTATTTTATAAAGTGTTTGAGGGTGACTGTACTTACCCCGTAGTTCTGTGAAGCATGAAGTCAAACTATAATCCTTCGAAGAAAAGGGAAAAGAAATCATTAGCTTTCTCAACTCTCTTCCAACACACATGGTAATAGTACAGCTGTTTTTCAGTTTGTTTATTCTCAATTTCGTTGTAACAAGTAATCAAGTACATGTGGAAAAAAACTGGTACAGAAATTTTGTAAAATGAGTTTTCAATGTAATCACTGGAGGAAAAAAATTAGGTTATTGAAGAACAAATGTCCAGCTAAAGAATTAACAGGGTTGTTTAAAGTGGGCAAACTCAGATTTATGGCATTTTGGAAAAATGAAAATTAAAGACGAGTGGTCAAAGGGCATGTGAAACGCATCACAAAATCTACAGAGTATAGCAAGCTAAATTATGCAGTGTTCAAGTGGGTTAGCACATTAAAGGAATCCCCATTTCTGGACTATTGCTTCAGACTCAAGCTTTAGAGACAGCAAGAAAATTAGGCAAAGACAATTTCAGAGCTTCCAATGGATGGCTCAAGAGCATTTCAAATACAGCCATAACATTGTTTTGAATGTTGTATGGTGAAGCAAATGATGCTGATGTGCAGACAGTTACAGCTTGGAAAGGAAAAATTGAAAACAGACAAACGAGGGGATCAACTATAATTATTGTAAGTTGAAAATATGGTACATAATAGTGACACCAATGGCAGCAGATGTGCTGCTGCCACAAGCCGAAGCCAGACATGTGGGCATGAGAGCTGGACGCTTACCAAGAGAAAGACAGAAAATTCTGGAGCCTCTCTCTATCTCTTTCTTATCTTACATATTAGCCTATTATTTACACTTCATTCTGTATCTTCACTGTAAACCTGTGTAACTATTTTTTAATTCCTTTGTATGCAAACACAACCCTCTATCAGATGGAAACCTGTGTAAATGGAAAATAAATGTAGAAATGACTGCATTCCATTTTAGAGAGGTTTTACTGTATTTCTTAGTGCACCAAAACGTATTAGGCGTTTTAGGTGTTTAAGTTACATATGTAGCTAATTGAAGAAAATTAATCATTCTTTCATGCTAACTGTATATAGGTTAAAATTTCTATGTCAATTGGCAAAATTAATGTCATGTCGGCATGCTGGCCATGATAACTCAAGGTTAAGAGCAACCAGATGGGGACCAGGAGATTCATGGTTCAAATCCTAGCCATGGCATTGAATTTTTCAGTCCATCTATATGTAACTAAGTTTATTTATTAAAGTTGAATATGATGATCCATTTCACATTCTCATTTATATAAGGAGAATGATATATAATGATATATAATGTTTTAAACATTAATATTTTGTATTGCTTCACTGTAGCTTCAGTTTTTACATGTTATGTCTTATCCTTGTTTATAACTGGTTCATTTGTTTAAATCCATGTGCACAATTTAACCAGAGCATCATCAAGCTTGATCTGTATACTTGTCTCCTTTTACTAAAATGTTAGTGTAATCTGTAACATCTATAGAATCAATGGCACTTTTAAATTCTCTATATACAACAAAAATAACAAGGTACCCCAGGACTGATCCTTGTGGAACTCCTTGCCTAACTTATCTTATTTTATATAGAATAAAAAGAAGTATTTCAGAAAGTGGAGTGCCATTGTTACTAAAATTAGGCAAATGAGTCAACCTTGCATATACTTAGTAGTAGTACTCTTTATTTTGTATCAAACTGTACTTAATTTTCCCTTTATTTTCAAACTGAGTTGTATAAACTGTTTTCTTGCTTATGTAACACTTGACTCAATTACACTGTGCAACAATGAAAATGTAAATTGAATGAAAATAGCCAATTCCTATCAATTCTAACGTGCTGACTGCAAATATCGCAAAGACAATTAAAAATTAGCTCTGGTTTTCATTTTACACTGTTTTGTTACGGTGATATTGGATATATGGATTTTTATGCTAAGTTTAAATTCAAATATTATAATGGTTTGTCAGTCATAACTAGTAACAATGGATTATATTGTTCCTGGTCTTACTTGTCTGTAATATTTTGGATATAAACATTTTGATACCAATTTTGGTGATCTTTTTGTTTCCCTTCTTTCAACTTTAGTGACTATTAATGTATGTAATAATGTTTGCACATTTGTTTCCAGATTAACTATTCTGATTGTTGGGTGTCCTCAAAAGCTTATTTTAAGGGAATGAACAAAAATGGTGATACGTTTAAGTACTTAAGGCAAAAATTCCCTTAAGTGATGCCAAAGTAAAGGAGGGTATCTTAGTAGTATTAGTATCTTAGTAGATTCAAGAAATCATACTTTTGATGGAAACATACAAGATGAAGAGAAGCATGCAGGGAATGTTTTAAGACTGTCTTGTGGAACAACCGAGTAATAAATTACAAGGAGATTTGTAATCTTATGAAAAACTTGGCTGCAACATGTCACTGAAAATGCATTTCTTACATAGTCATCTTGCCTTCTTCACCTAAGATTGTGGTGCAGTAAGTGATGAACATGGGGAACAATTTCATCAAGATATTGCCATATTTGAGAAGAGGTATGCTGAAAAGTGGAGCCCTAATATTTTAGCAGGTTACTGCTAGACTGTCATAAGGGAGTTCCTGAGTATGTGTAAATGTCAAGCCAAGTGAAAACGGTCATCTTTTGAATTTATTTCTGAACAAAATATGTAATTGTATATACTGTACATAAGTTAACATTTGTAATCCTTTATATACATTTATGACCGGTTAATTTATATATTTTCTTTGGTGCTTTACATAATTCTGGTACAAAGTAGACTAACAACGTATTTTCATTCATGTGATATTACCTTCATTGTTTCTTAATATTTTACTTTTGTACTTCCAGAATGGCACTGAAATTTATCAATGACTAACATATAACAGAATTCAAGTATATGTGTTTGGAGGAATTTAGTAACAGTGACATCAAAATTAATCTCAGAAACTATTTGTAGTTGGTTTATTAATACTCTTCACTTGTTTATATTTATGAGAGACTAGTTTCAAAGGCATTCGCCTCCATTTTCAATCTCTTTCCAACTGGCATCTGTTGTCTGCTCTCTCTCTCTGGTGGTGGAACTTTGAACTTCTTTGTCAAATTATCTACTGGTGGGATTTCAAAGTTCATTACGCGATCCTTATTTTTCCATATGAATATTGTTACCCAATCGGCAAACTCTACGGTACCGATCAATAAATGCAGGGGAAGGCCGGTGGAGGGGGGGCGCGTGGCATCGGTACCGCTTGCAGAGACGAGATAGAGTGGAGGGAGGGGAAACCATAGGGGTGGCTGAATCCTTGTTTCCCCCTCCTCCTGCCACCTGAAAGAACGCAAAACATTGAGAATGTTTTCCCCCTCCATGGAAAAGAATTCTCTAGAAGCATTTATTGATCGGTACCGTAGAGTTTGCCGATTGGATAACAATATGTTCTCCCATGTTGTCAATTTATTTTGGTTTATCGCTCCTTTTAATAATTTTGGATTTGGATCAATGTCATGGTTTTCATTCCAAAAGTGAAATGCTACTGCTGACTTATCTTGTTTCAATCTGATGTTTCTAAAGTGCTCTTTGACTCTGGTTTTTAGATTTCTTTTAGTTTGACCTATGTAGTATTTTTCACAATTTCTACAACTTATCTGGTATATTCCGGATCTGTTAACTGATGGGATTTCATCTTTTGTTTTTGAATTTAGCAATTTTAAAATTGAGTGTCTATTTGTAGGTGCCAAGGTGATATTTTGTTCCTTGAAGATCTTTTTAAATTTATTAAATGTTTTTGGGTGATATGTGAATGAACTGAATATGCTGTTTTCTTTTTCTTTTGTAAATGTGGTTGCTTCCTTAATGGTTTTCTTTAGTTTAGCTTTTCTAATTTTCTTCAACACCAAACTTTTATTGAATCCATTTTCTTCTGCTATGTGTAGTATTGTTTTTTGTTCTTTGAAATATTCTTTTTCCATGTGTATGTTGACTAGTCTGTGTGTAAGGCTGTTTATTATTGCATGTTTATGTGTAATTGGGTTGTGGCTATTATTTTTTATGTAATTTTCTGAATGTGTTGGTTTCCTGTAAATTCCAAATTTTATTTTTGTGTCATTCCTGATGATATTTAGATCCAAGAAAGAGAGAAGATCAATGGGAAGGACTTTTTGATTTGTGTTTCAAATGCACTCATAAATAAGTTAGCCAAAAAAGGTGAAAGTGGATTGCCCATTGATAAACCTGATTTCTGCTTGTAGTGTTTTCCATTAAAGCTGAAGAGTATATGGGCTGCCAAAAATTCATAAAACAGGGAAAGGCATGAGACCTATCACTAGTAGTATAAATGCGCCCACATATAATTTGGCCAAATGGTTGCTAAATAAATTTAATAGTTTCCCAAAATTCGAAAGTGCAAATTTAAAAAACTCTTTAGATTTAGTAGGAAAAATCAAAGATATAAATTTGGACAAAAATGACAGACTGGTTTCATTTGATGTCAAATCTTTATTTCCAAGCATACCAACAGAAAAATTACAGACTGTATTAAAAAAGTGGCTAATTACAATAGAAATGGAAGCAATAGAAGCAGAAGAATACATTTCTCTAACAAAAATATGCATTGAACAAAACTTCTTCAGCTTTAATGGAAAACACTACAAGCAGAAATCAGGTTTATCAATGGGCAATCCACTTTCACCTTTTTTGGCTAACTTATTTATGAGTGCATTTGAAACAAATCAAAAAGTCCTTCCCATTGATCTTCAAAGTTTGGTATAGATATGTTGACGACATCTTTGCAATTGTACCGAATAAACATTTAGAAGATGCATTAAAATTACTCAATCTGCAAGAAAGGACTATAAAATTCACTATAGAAAAGGAAACCAATGGACAACTCTTTCCCAAATAGATGCTAGTTGCTAGTTGCTAGTTGGGAAGAGATTGAAAATGGAGGCCAGGACCTTTGAAACTAGTCTCTCATAAATATATGAAAAAGTAAGTGACGAGTGTCAATAAACCAACCACAAATAATTTTTATATTAATTTTGACGTCACTGTTACTAAATTCCTCCAAACACACATTAACTACAAATAGTTTCTGAGAAGAATTCAAGTAATTATTCACTTAAAATTTGTTATGCTGAATCTTGGAACATGAATGTATATTTAGTTAATGAGTTCTTTATACAAAAATATAGGTTACTTTTTTTTAAAAAAAAAAAATTAGAGCTAAATATTTATGAATATGATGATTTTGCATCATTTTATACTGAAATAAACGTAACTCAAAATGATACAATTTACACACCTTCACTTCAAATTTGTTGTTCAATGTTATTCATAATACCTCTGAAATCACACTTATCTAATTTTCTAAATAGTATTCCACAATCTAAATGTTGTATGCTTTAGTCAAGTCTAAAAATAAACCCACAACTGCTAACTTTTTATCAATAATTTCTTGCATAACTACTGATGGCTGTTACAGCCGAGTTTAAATACATGCATGATATAGCTTTTATATCATTTACAAATTATAAAGATTAGAAGCTATGTAAAATACAGAATGAATGCATATTTAGTGGCATATGTTGTTCTTTAATATTATTTTGTTGTCTTGTAGTTATTTTAATGATCAAATTTAATTTACTTATTTTGTTTTTATGCAAAGCTTGGGAATCAAGGTTTATTATCACTTTTAGCAATATAGCTTAGTTAGAAATTTGTTTATAGCATACCTAGGCCGAAGAGAATTGCTATGTATTTTGCGACCCACTCCAACCAGACTAAGAGTGCTGAAAAGTACCTGCTCATACAGCAGCCTATTTGGTGGATAATGTTGTGATGACAAATTTGGGGACATATTCACCTGGAACAATACAATTAACAATTGTTTAATTACATAGTATAAATACAAATTGCTTATTGCTTTTTATCCATTTTAGCATTAAACGCTGGTCCTCAATAATCTAATAGAATCCAGAAGAAGAATGGTAGAGTTAAACTATGTAATGCGATGTGAGAGTTCTCAATTAATGAGAACCTCCCCCAAAGCCCACATATGGGGAAAGAAGACAGTCAAGTTTGAACTTTTGCATTTCTACTGCAGGAAACAATTACACCAACCACTGTAGGCAGATTAAAAATAGCAGACAGAAAATAGCTGTTCGAGCACTCTGGTCACAAGCTGAAAACATGAAATGGAAGACATTCTGGCAAATATACATACTGACCTGCTAAGATTTCTAATGGAAGTGTCATTTGTCGTTTCTTTATGCATAACTCATAACTGGTCATTCTCCTTAATAACAAAAATACAGGAACACAAGAAGCTAATAACCAAATATTCTTAATGAGTATGAACTACGATACAAAGAAGCACAAAATTAATGTAATTTTGAGTATAACTAGTACTCTATTAGCTATATATTGCTAGCGTTTACCTAGAATGCATTTCATTAGGACCTTCCTAACATTCTCAGCTAATGTTGACTCAAAATTATATTAGTAACAAATAACTTATCTACATCAATAAAGGAATAGCTCTTGGTGAAGACATTTCACTACAAGAATCAGAAATAAGTAAACCCTGCATTTAGAAAATAGAATATCTACCCTAACAATTTTTATGTTGTTTAACCTGCAATTGTTGGTTGAATAGGAAGCAAGTGAAAAAACTATCAGTCCATTTTAAACAAACACGCCAAGGCGTAAAATTTACTTTCCACTTTTTTATTGATATGATCATTGCTATGCATTTTCAATTAGAAAATGAGAGAAATGGAAAGGTGAGGAAAAGAAACAAAAAAATGTTAGCAAAATTCACAATTACATAACTAGTTTTTAAGCTCAAAATATGCAAAGAATTTACCATTCACTGACATTTATACCAACAGAAACTTAACCTACAAGCAATTACTAAAAAGGCTAATAGAATGCAAAAGAATTATACATGGACAAGGGAAATTGGCATATATACAAAATTTCAAATTAAGGATACACAATGGGTTAGCAGGAGAAAATGAGGATACCTTTACATGCACTCAACCAAGAAACCGTAGAACTTGATGAATACATAAACACAAGATATTACACTGACACAGGAACGGATGCATCAGTAGAAGCAGAATCAGCATAGAAAACAAAACATGACCCAGGAGATAGAACGGGGCAGAAAAAAAAGAAAAAGAAAACAAGAAGGCGAATACAGACACAGAGGGAGAGAGAAGGGATGACAACCACAACAGCAGATCTTGTGGAGGTCAATAATGTAGTCAACATTTCTTCCCAAACTTTCACTGAAAAAGAGTTAAAAGTTTTAAACAAAGGTTTTAAAACTTGTGCCGGCAATTCGGGCAATTTAGACGATTACATCGCTGATGTCACCATAACCTTTAACTTTTTAGAAAATGGTAGCGAAAAAACATTAGTAAAATCAAAATGCTTAGAAATTCAAGGGGATGACATTCGGACACGAAAATAACTATAAACAAATTATTCGAACTTTGAACCAAAAACCAGTTTTATATCTGAAAGCAGAAAAAGGAAACATGGTAGTCATTATGGACTGAAATGATTACAACCAGCGAGTTGAACAACTACTACAAAATCCAGAATATACAACCCTAACAAAAAACCCATTAAAGAAATACATAGACACCATCAAAAAAGCAATTAAAGCAAATACGATAGTGCCAGATAAGATGAAAAACAGCATAATTTTAAACAACCCTAATTTGCCAAAATTATACTGTCTATCTAAGATCACAAGACAGACAACAGCATGCGACTCACTAACAATATAGATGCCCCGACTTAAACTGGCAAAACGGTTGGTGGAAGAATTTGAAAAGTTTGAAAAAGCAGTATAAAAACTGAAGAGGTGATGGTGTCCTTGATATCAGATCTCTATTCACAAGCACACCAGTAGAAAACATTCCAAAATTGATGAAAGGCTGGTTATCCAAATGCAACTTTGCGGATGATAAAATAGAGGAACACATCAAATTAACCATCTTATGTATTGAACAAACAGCTTTACGTTCTCCAGCAAGATCTTCCAACAAACAGCAGGCTTGGCCATGGGTAACCCTCTTTCACCATTACTAGCTGATCTGTTCATGAGCAATTTTGAAACACGCATTACTAAAGCCTTTCCAAATATTTCCAAATGTTGGCATAGATATGTCGACGATGTGTTTACTATTGTTCCTAGAAGACTAACTGAGGACGCTATAAAGTTGCTAAAACTACAAGAAAAATCCATAGTTTTCACCATTGAAGTAGAGCAGGATGAATGGCTACCTTTTCTAGATTTGAAAATCATTAGAACACCAACAGGATTACAATTTGGAATATATAGAAAAGCAACACATGTTGACAATTACATTAAATGCAACCCATTTAACCCAGTACAAGATTAATATGCAGTATTCCATAGTTTGATTCACAGATTAATCAACATTCCACTAACAAAAACAGAATATGAACAGGAGTACTCACATACACCAGGTTGCCGAATTGAACTATAACACAAATTTCATAAAAAAATTGATCTACAGACACAAAAGAAACAAAACCTTACAAGGACATTACTTAGTTAAAAAAACTAGAAAACCCAAACACCAGATATGGCAAATTTACATTTCATCCAAAATACTTCAAAAAATTTGAAAAGATATTTAAGAGCTTCAACATAAAATTAGCCCCTCAGAACAAACACATCTGCAACTTTCTAAATCACCCTCTAAAAAATAGCACACCAAAAACTCAATTATTAGGCATTTACCAAATGAGGTGCCAGGATTGTGACACGATATACATTGGTAAGATCAAAAGGAATCTAGGAACAAGAATGAAAGAACACTTCAGAAATATTAAATTCAAACACATGGACAAGTCTACCATAGCACTAGACTCAAAATATAAAATTAAAAAGGGTGATTCCCTAAAAATTTACACAGGAGATCATCTTAACCCTTTATATGGTGGTGTTGCTCTGGGGCAACTTTACGCTGTATTCAATTTAAAAATATTTTAGTACGGTTTTTTTGTTATTATATTCTACTGTCTTTTGTCGGTTATACTAGCAAAATTGAGTCTTTTGAATTGTAAATATATTATTTTTACAGTTACATTGTAGTTACTTTAATAGTATTAAAAGGCAAAATCCAAGCAACTGCAGTCAAATGATACCCCGTCAACATCCAAGCATACCATCACACCCAATATTTTACTTGGGACCTCCCCGTCCTTTACCACAGGTACATTTGACTGCAGTTGCCGAGATTCGAACCCACGACATTTAATCTATGTTTCATATAACCTTGCCCCGCTGACATGTATCACTCGGCGTACAACTACCCTCCCCCTCACTCCAATTAGCCTGAGCAAGTTGAAACTGAATAAATGATCAATGAAACTGAAACAAGTTTTTAACGAAAGGCCTTTGGCCTTTTTCACTGGGATTTTTTAAAACCAGCACACATACCTTGCAAAAATGTTTGACCCAGTCTTGAAAGTCGTGTCACGCCATACTTGTCATGTGTCCTTCATTCACCCAAGTTTCGTCAAGGTTTTGCGATTTGTATCTCGGTACAATCTAATTGTCCTTAAATAACGTCTTTGCCACACAGAAATATTGCCTCTGGAGTGGTAAGTTTTCCTGTGGTCTCAATTTCATGTCGCGATGTTCTTGTGCACCTAACACTCAACTGTAAGTTCACATCACAGTAATTCGACTTCTCTCACTGACCGACAGATTCTTCTCTGTGCATGCACCACTTCTTTTTTTGCCGCTATGTAAAGGTTTTCCCTTGCGATACTTCAGCGAAAAACTGGCAGTACACTCTGCCATTACACATATAAGTACACGCGCAATAAACGATCAATAAAAATATTTAGCTCTCGCAATTGGTACAATACGCCGTTGAATGGCGATATATGACTAATCCAGTTCAAAACAAGGTCAGTGATAAAAGTCATATAAACAAATATGTCATCACTACCACTAAATCACGTGCTATCGTGCCATGTAAAAGACGGGCTTGAGAAAAAGGAACCTCCTCTTTACTTCGTGTAAGAATTAACAAGATTTCAGATAAATCAACTCTGTTGCATAATATTGTGACTTTGTGGGTTCGTGAAATGAAAAGTCCAATCACACAAACTCAACAATGTTCTTTATTTCCACCGACTTACAGTTGAACACTTGCCGATTACGCAGAATTATGTAATGCACACAATTACAATTCACCAGTTCGCCCGTTGCAGTTCCACTGTACGCTCACAATTACGTAAATTCTTCCGTTGCACGCACACAGTCTTGTTCACTAACACGGTGCTACTTCGCTGCTTGCCAAGCACTGACTGACTTGACTCATTGAAGCCCTTTTTATAGGAATATCACTGTTTTCTAGAAGTCTCTGGTTTCCGTGAATCACCGCGAAAGTTCCAGAGGACAGGGGAAGGGGAAAGAGGCGGCCAGCAACAAGTGACATTTCCCTAATAACACCTCAGTTAGGGACAGATTAATGGGAGGATGTGGCTCGGCTGCCTCTGGTCCCTTCTCAGCTGTCGTTGGTTGTGCTTTCCGCTAATTGGGTGACAATATATTTAATTCAAACAGTTACGAAAATATAAATTTGACAATTCTCTTCCAACATATAGATATATCGCCATGTTAAATAACAAACTAATTTTTACCGCACAACAGTCTATACCACAACAGCAGCCAATGAGAGGTGATTAGGTCACGTGACCGCTAAGAGATATGGGGCAAGCTTATGTGAAACAAGGGTTAGCTTTGAATGGGTGGCCAACCCATTGCATATTGCTTTAATGACCATCGCTATTCGAATCAAATGCGTTGAGGTACAACAGAATTTTTTTTTAATTTATGTCCTCAAACATTTAGTCATTTTGGAAGATGAATGAAATGGGCAAAATGATGCTCAATGCATCCGGGGGTCCATGGAGCTTAGAGTTACCCGACATTAGTCTTTCAGGATAAGGGAAAACCCTGGAAAAATCTTATCCAGGTAACTCACCCTGACCAAGATTCAAACTTGGGACCTCTTGAACGTCAGGCAGACATGCTACCATCTATGCTACCAAGGCGGGCAGAAAGTTGTATGAGAACCGGTTTAGCAACTATAGCAAGACAGGCATAAGTAGCAAAATCATTTGCCAAATAAAGGGTTAATATGGAAAAGTAAGGACCAAGTAGTAAACCTTGATATTCCACCAGTCGATAATTTGATAAAGAAGTTCATAGTTACATCTACCACCATAGAACAGTTGATACTCTTAAGGTTGAAAATGGAAGTAATTATCTTCTGAAACTAGTCCCTCAGAAAATGTGACTGAATATATATTAAAACTGACTACAAGCAGCTTTTTAAAAAATAAGGTAGTTAGAACATGGCATGATAAAATATGTATGTGGTGGACAATACAGAAGCGATGTTAAGTTATATAAGAAAGCAAGAACACAAAAAAATCTGAAACATCAAGCCATGTAACAAGACAATACAAATAAGATAAAAAAAATATGTGAAAGAGGAAAGAAAAGAGGAGTTAAAAAAAAAATAGTGGAGAAGTTATATCTAGATTTAACTGTAGTGGAGAAATTAATAATTTTATTGTTGAAAGTCATTATAATATTAAACTTAATTTAAAACTAATGGAGAAAATAATTTTATTGTTGAAAGTCATAATATGAAACTTAATTTAAAAATAATTAAAACTGTAACAAAATACCTCTGTACAAGCTAAACCAGGAATTAAGGGATTAAAGATACAGCGTTCAACTTCTGCATCCTGCAGCCTTTTGTGTAGTTATTGCTAATGTGCATTGAAATCACATTTATTGTGATTACTAAATAGGCAGTAGAATTTTTTTTTAAAATTACTTATCTGCAGAATAGATATGGATCAAGAAGGATATGGGAGTACAACACATTAGACTTTGTGTATAAGGGTATGATTTTATGCATTAGTTGCTTTTTGAGATTGTCATTTAGAGATGGCTACTCTAAAGCTCCTCATGAAACAAGTTGCTTTAAACTACATTACTTCACACTACAAATAAAACTTAATTTAACATTTAATACTGGAGTAATAATCTAAGTTGTGATAAATCCTAAGAATCCATCAATCCATTATGTTACAAAGAATTACAATTAAATCAAAATATTATAAAGAATGCTTACCTCCATAATGTAAACATTCAAGTCTTCATCAACCACAAAATCAAAACGCACCATTTCAAAAAAGTTATGCTTAGATTTAAATTGTGAAACGCTTCTCAGCAATGAAGGTTCAGCTCTCAGATATGTTTTCCTTATTGCATCATCAATTTGGTCCCATATTTTGCTTGCATTCATACCTGCAATTGACAAGTTAGAATTACTATATGATAGGCAGTCTATTCTAAAATATAAATTGCAAACCGGACCATTTTTATAATACATTCAAATATAAAACAAACCACTTTCTGTAACTTGCACATATCTATATAAGCAATGAAAATTTTAAATCACATGAGGTAATTACAAGCAGCATAAACAATGATTGAGAACAGAAACCAGATGCAAAACATTAAAAATATGAAATATTCATAAGTAACTTTTCCAACAACAGGAAAAATGACTCAAGTCAACACATTTCTCATTCATGGGGGCTGCACATTTGATGCACATTTCACATATTAAAACCCTTCACTGTAGGAACTATTCACGGCAGCTATAATATAAAGCAACTGCTGAGCTCTTTTTAGTTGCAAGGAAAACAAAAAAGTTTCAGCAAAAAATATGTAATTCCTGACTTTCTCAGATCCATTAAATGTTGGTTCTTCTAGCAAAAACATTTCCAGTTTTTAAACAACTCAAAAATATCTATTACCTTAAAAAACAACAGTAGAAATTATAGAGAACAAATACTGATAGAAATTCTTCTAGCAAAAACATTTCCAGTTTTTAAACAACTCAAAAATATCTATTACCTTAAGAAACAACAGTAGAAATTATAGAGAACAAATACTGATAGAAATTCTTCTAGCAAAAACATTTCCAGTTTTTAAACAACTCAAAAATATCTATTACCTTAAAAAACAACAGTAGAAATTATAGAGAACAAATACTGATAGAAATTAACAAAGAATAGCTATTAAAAGACATTGAGTCACACTTTATTAAAACTTCAAACTTCACTCTTGTCACTATTAAAAACAGGAACATTTTCAAGACTCTACCAGTCCGTTCCTCGACTGATTTGACAACTGACCACTATCTTCATAATCAGTTGTCATGTGCACCTCTTGTAATTGGCTCCCTCTTTCGTAAAGTTTTTAATAAGTTCATTCACTCACTGATACACAACCTAGCTTACAGCTAGGAAGGTGTAAAGCATAATGTTATATGATAACTTGGAAGTTGCATGCTCTTTGCATAGCCATGAAAATAATGAATAGCACAGGCATTTGAAAATTCAAACCAATAACAAAGAATATCTTTTCAAGTAGTTATACTGCAAGAATTTTTATTTGATGTTAAAAATTGAGTTCTTCAATGAGATTTACATTTTCTGTGCAGTACGATTTTGTCTACTTAATAAGGTTTACAAATAATACAAAAGCAGATCAAAATGAAGTGAACTCACAGTATTTTAGTACTCTTCACAGAACACTATACATATTTTTGTTCAATTATGAAATATGATTTGTTATTCTGGCATAACAGAGTATATTACAGAAGAGAGCTATCAGAGTATCATTACGGCTCCATGTAAGGGTCTGTTCCAAAGGCTGAATATTTTAACATTTCCTTGTGAATGTATCTTTATGCTTATGTGTTTCCATATAAAAAAATCAAGACTACTTTACACATAATGTGAATACACATAGCTAAAATACTAGACAAAGAATGGACTTACAAAAACCCAGTGCTAGACTGACTGGTTTCCAGAAAGGAGTACATGTGTCAGAATGGGTCAAAATATTCAATGCCCTTCCAAAATACTTATTCTTTTCAGGAAAAATGCATAAGTATAAGTCTGCTCTTAGAAGCTATCCTCTATCTTGATAGAGGAATTGATGCAAGATCGTTAGTGTCCTGTGCAATACAGAGAATGCAATGTACCACTGTACTGGTTTAATGTATTGTTATCTCCATAAACAAAGGGTTGTCATATTTTCTCAGATTATGTGACATATTTGTGTATGATTCATTTAAATATAATTTATTTTCCTTTTTTAATCTTGTATGTTGTTTAGGCACTGTGTTCAGATATATGAGGTATGATCAAAAAGTTCCAAAATATTTGTAGTTTTGTGCCAATGGAGTATTGGAGCAAAATGCAGTTGGCATCCTTGCATGTGCCTGTGTTTGATTTAAAAATGCCACAAGTTTCATTGTTGTATGTCTTATCATTCAGTGCTGGACTGAGTAGAATGTTATGTTGCATAGTTTGCAAATTTCAAGATAGCAGAGTTAGAGCAGCAACGCATCTGCATTAAAATTTGTGTGAAAATCAAGAAAACCTTTACTGAGACACCAAATGATGCAGGAAGCCTATGGTGACAAGTGCTTAAGCCGTACTCGGTGTTACGAATGGTTCCCGAGGTTCAAAAATGGCTGGGCAGAAGTTAAAGATGACCCCTGTACAGGACATCCTTCGACATCTACCAACAACACTCATGTCAGGAACGTTAAAGAAGTTGTGCCTGCCAATCAAAGACTGACTGTACGAGTGATTGGAAAAGAATTCAATATTTCGTTGGATCATGTCATGAATGAAACGGCCTGAAATGTGACGAGATAATTCATGGCTCCTGCATCATGATAATGCACCGGCACATTCATCCCTGTTGGTGTGCAACTATTGCTCAAAAAATGACATCACTGTGCTGCCTCATCATCCGTACTCTCCAGACATCATCCCTGCAGACTTAATTTCCACAGTTGAAAACCCCATTGAAAAGACGAAGATTTGCAACAACAGATGAGATAAAAGAAAATTTGCAAAGAGCACTTGGCGTTATCCAGAAAGAGGTGGACCCAGACTGCTTCCGGAAGTGGAAACCGCTTTGGAAGTGGTGCATCAATTGTGGAGGAGAATATTTCGAAGGAAACCATACACAATAAGTAAAAGGTAAACAAAGAAACATTTTGTAAACAAAGTTCAGGAAGTGTGTTTGGAGGAAAGTAAGTGACGAGTGTCAATAAACCAACCACAAATAATTTTTATATTAAAGTTCAGGAACTTTTTGAACAGATCTCGTATTTGTGATGAGTAACTGTAGATCATGTGTAATAGCAGTTTTTAAAATATTTTCCTCTTTTAGTTGAATGTTCAGATGTTATGTTTGGTGGTGGTAAAAATAATAATAATAAAAAAAGTTGTAATGTATGGTGGTGGTTAAAATGATTTATGTTGATTTGGTGAGGTTGTTTTCTGTACGTGTTCAATGTCTTGGAGCACTGCTTACTGACAGGACCAAACAAAAATAACAAAACAGTTTTGTATACAATTACTTAAAAGTACAAGTGAATTTGTAACAAATTATATTTCAAGTAACATTTGTATTGCTTCACTGTTATTTCCTTCAACATTTTAATAAAATGTCATTAAGAGCAATTTTCAAGAAAATAAATAAATTTCTATGTGAAGGTTAGTTTGAGGTGGGGGAGTTTACTTTAAAATGTGCCTATTGCCTACTTAGAAGATGCTGAACTAAATTACCAAGTTTGGGACATATCTGGCTTTTCGTTTGAGTTATGCTATTTACAGACCACACAAACAAAATTTTTTCTAAAAATGGTTTTACTGGATTTAGGAGAGGTCAAAATATGCATTTCTGTTGAAATCACAATACAGAATTTTTAGGTAGAATGCAATAATTTCTCTATACAAGTTGCTACTAGAGAAAACACAAAGAAAGAAAGAAAAATTAAACTTACCATTGGCATACAAGTAAGCAGAAAGGGATTCTTTCATTGAAAATCCCAAATCTACATAATATTTCTGCAGAGAAGGCACTTGCCAAGTTGGTAGATAATCATCCCCAACCACATATTTGTCCAATATTTTAGGGTCAAATGGGTAGTATTTTTCCATGCAAAACCTGAAATATTTAACAAACTTATTAATGTCTTAACTCTATGCAAATACATATTCTTTATGCAGGTAGTTAACTGTTTTCATAAGACCGAAACAGTCAGTGGGTCCATTAAAAATAAAGATTACAGCATTTGATAAATTAAGAGATTGCAAGCTTTCATGGCTGGAGTCAATTTAAATGCAAGTTGAGCGAATGAATAAATTTATTAACTATATTTGACTACATTTACATTTATTACATTTTCCCTTGTACTTCAAATTTATCTCAGGGTACATAAAGATGAACACTGTTATACTGTGTATGGTAACCCTATCTCCTCTCCAGTTTCTATTTGAACAAGTTTATTTCCTATTTTTTCTCTAATCTAACCTGCTTTCACTCCTACAGGTTTGCCCCTATTTTATAGTCCCTATTGTCCATTTACTTTCCTAACCTACGCTAACTTTTCCCTATTTGCCAAATTTTTGTCTATCCCTGTAAATTATTACCACTTGTTTCACTGTGTCTGCATTCACTTAACTTCACTTTTCAATATTTCTCACGTGCACATCATCCCATTTCTTGCATTCCCTTTCCCTATTTCAAATTATTTAACTTTAATAGCATCTTCTTTCAATCCTTTCATTTAACTTATACTTCATCACACTTTCTCCAAACTTCTCCATAGCTTCTCAAAGCCCCATTCTAATCTCTTCCCAGTCTGCATTCTGAACATCCATATCACTTTTGCTCCATTCTTTTCTTCTACTTCTCATGAACCCATTCTACTCCCTCCTTCTGCAGTTTACCCATAATAGCCATATTTCTGCCTTGCTGATATGCCCCATATATCTCGATATCCCCTGCCTAATTCTCACTCCTTTTCCATTCTCTTTAATTCCTACACTTGTTTCACTCTGTAATCCCATCTTTTCTTGTTTTCTTCTTCGCTCCGTCGACCACCAATTCTGAGATTTCCCCCTCTTCTGTCCATTGCACTGTTCCTCACTTACCCTCCATCCATGCACACTACATTTACTTGTTTTCTGGACTTTCACATCAGAGACCAAAGTCAGCTATTTTAAGTCTGCTGCACTGACATATGTATATTCTGCATCTTGGATGTAAACATACGTTGCTTCTAGGCTGTTATGCCGTGATCTGCTGTAGATAAACATTCCAGATGCTTCATCCACAACTGTGGTGGACATCTTCATTGGCGTGATCAAAGTTTTTTGGTAGGTGTGCTGTATCTGAAGCTTTGACTGTTCAATGGCTCTGGACCAATCAGCAGGAAGCATTTTCATTATAAATATAGCAGCACAGTTGTATATGTATACTCATTTTAATACCAATATCCAACTGCTAAAAGAGGTGAAAGGTCCATTACAACTTTAATACCCTGATACCCAACTATTTAAGTTGTAAATATTAAAAACAGAAGCATTATTAACAGTGAAGTATTCTTCATTTTTGAGTTTGATTTATGAGTCACTATGTTTACACTCAAACTTCACTTACATGTTGTATAACTGAAACGTTTTCAAGATCATTCGATCTCCCTCCTCAGCTGTTTGGTGACTAAATGAACATTCCTCTTCTTCCACTACCATGGAGCTTAGTGCACCTAACACCAGATGGCAGAGTGATCGGTGCTCCGTGGTAGTGGAAGAAGAGGAATGTTCATTTAGTCACCAAACAGCTGAGGATGAGATCGAATGATCTTGAAAACTTTTCAATTATACAACAAGAAAGTAAAGTTTGAGTGTAAACATAGTGACTCATAAATCAAACTCAAAAATATTTAAATTGTATCTAGCTGGTTTGGACTGTAATCCCTAAATGCTCTAAATGGGCATTTCTCACAATTTTTTTTTAAAGATTTGAATGTCAATTATGCTTTCTCTATATCCCTCTAGTATCTAGAATAAAATGTGTAATTAAAACTATTTCGCAAATAAAAAACAAAGCTTCTGTAGCAAAAAAGCTTTAATCAATTTGTTAGGAAATATAGTCTTTCATCCCCCCCCCCTCCCTCCATCCTACTTAAAAGAACACGTTTAAAAAGTAAGCTTTTAGTGTTTTCAACGCTTTTATTATCACACAATTTAAGTTTTTCTGTATTTGATCTGTATTTACCTCAAGAGCATATCACCATCATAAATGTACACCCTTAAAGGGTCAATTGAAGTTTGAATTGCATAAACACCAATGTCAAATTTATATCCATCCACTAACAGAGGTCTGCTTACAAACTCTTGTACAAAAGTGTCTTCTGCCTTTACATCAACTTCCTCTGCATGTGTAACTCGGATGCCTCTATGACCATTATTTTTCTGAACAAATAATGATTCAGGATTTTGTGAAGCCTGTAAAAAAAGAGAAGTTTCCTGAATAACTTTATGAATAAATAAGAAAGCATGTTATTTGCATAATTTGTTTTACAAGCATTACACAGTATTATACAATATTTCCCCTAGACTAACTTTATCCAAGTTAGTCTAGGGGCCATCTAAGCAGCAGAAGCAGATTATGGGGTCCTCATTTGCTTGGCTCCCTCGCTTTGTAGCTCACCAAATAGCCCTAATCACCTTTAGGAGCCTTAAAATGCCAATTGCTCCCCAACTTTACTTTCATCTCTTATTTTGTAATCCATTGTTACTTTCTCTACTACATACTTTGATACTTAGATTTCTCCAAAGTATTTTTAGAAGGTGTGTGTCTGAATAGCATAAATAAAAAATGAAAATGTGTGGTTGGAGGAATTTAGTAACAGTGCCGTCAAAATTAATCATAAAAACTATTTGTAGTCGGTTTATTGACACTCATCACCTTTTTTATATTATTGAGGGACTAGTTTCAAAGGCTATTGCCTCCATTTTCAACCTCTCCAACTAGCATCCGTTGTCTGCTCTCCTCTCTGGTGGTGGAACTATGAACTTTGTCAAATTATCTATGGGTGGAACTTCAAAGTTCATTACGCGGCCCTTATTTTTTATATATGTTCTCCCATATATTGAAATTTAACGGTATTGGAACACCACAGTGAAGTGAAATAATTATTAAATTATAGATGAGCCGTATTTATTACACATCTGCTTCACTTACGTACCTATATTGAGGACGTTTCGCGAACTATTGTTTGCATAGTCGGCTCTTATGCGACTAAAGCTTGATCCAGGTGTGTGAGTAGCTCTGGAGCTGCTGCTGCCATCTGTTGATTTAGTGATGAATTTAAATGTGGGGTTGTCTTCTGGCAGGATTTCAAAGTTCATTAGTTGGTTTTTGTTTTTCTATGTATATTCTCTCCCGTATGACGAGTTCACTATGTTTTTGTGCATATTTTAGTAATTTGGTGCTATCTTCAATTTCATGATTTTCAGACCAGAAATGAGCTGCTAATGCAGACTTATCAATATTTTTGTATCTTAGGTGCCTAAAATGTTCTTTCTTTCTAGTGCCTATGTTTCTTTTTGTCCTCCCTATGTAAATTTTTTCAGTCTTTACACTTAATCTTGTAAATGCCTGACTTTTCTTCTGGGTTTATCTTATCAGTATTATTACTATTAAGTAGGTTTTTAATGTAATTGTTTTTTATGCCAATGTTATATTGTATTTCTTGAATATTTTTTGGAACTTTTTTGTGGCCCAGGGGTAGTAAGTAAATTTAGCAAATCTAATTTCTTGTTTTATTGGTGAAAGAGCTGTGATCTGTTTTAATCTTTTTTTGAAGTTTGAATGATTTTAGTTTTTTATCTACAAGGCTTTTTTCCATATCCATTTTTAATTGCAGTTTTTAAGATTTTATGGTATTCTTTTCGATATTGTTGCTGGCTGAGGGGTAAATCTACTAAAGGACCACGTAAAAATTATTAAAAGGAGTGATAACCCAAAATAAACTAACATAGAAAAACATTTTCCTATGGAAAAATAAGGACCATATAATGAACTTTGTAATCCCACCGGTAGATAATTTGACAAAGAAGTTCATAGTTCCACCACCAGAGAGAGGAGAGCAGACATGCTAGTTGGAGAGAGGTTGAAAATGGAGGCAATGGCCTTTGAAACTAGTCTCTCAATAATATAAAAAAAGTAAGTGACGAGTGTCAATAAATCAACTACAAATAGTTTTTACGAAAAAATGAAAAGTTGATTGTTCCGATTGACAAGTCTGATTTGTTTAATTCCTGTTCACATTGGAAACATTGTTTGCAGAAACACTAGTTGCTTCTGACATCAATTGGTTACATGTTCTACAGGTAGGATGTCATGTTAAATGCAAAACACTGATTAAACTCCTTTTATGCTTCTCTAGAAAACTCTGCAAATCTGAATGCTCCGTATTAAGACATGTGTTCACAGCACTGAGAGGATCGGTACTAGAATACTGCTTCACCCATAAACAATGCTATCAGGGAAGTACCAACTACCAAAAAACAATTATTAGGTGTCAAATATTTAACGTCATATCTAAATGCTCTAAAAATTAAAATTATTATGCCTATTTTCACTGTTCATTATTTGAATGTTATCAAAACAGTATAATATATGACATTTAGTAGTGAACTACGTACCAAAAGGAATGCTGCGGTATAATGTAGGCATTCAGATCCATGCTAATGCTTGGTAAATATACTTTATGTCAACTACAATTCAGTCACCTTCCAGATGTCTCTATGATACACCACTGATAATCAAGATTGAATAGATCTGATGATTCTTATTGATTTTATTATGTGTATGACTACGCATGTAAAATTTGTTGGAACAGGCAGCCGAGATATAAGTTGGACACAAAATGTCAAGCAACATAAATAAAACTCGAAATTTAACGGTATTGGAACACTACAGTGAAGCGAAATTATTAAATTATAGATGAGTCCTATTTATTACACTTATGTACATAAGTGAAGCTGATGTGTAATAAATACGACTCAGCTATAATTTATTAATAAATAAAACTGATAAAACTGCAATACCAAACTTGATTAGAGATAATAGTCAATAAAGTCACAAGTTAGGTTTATCTTTCTTTAAACATTCAATTTTGTTTTATGCACATTTCGTCACCATTGTCACTGCAGCCATTATTAAGTTACTCATTTCACAATGCATCATTTACCAAAATATACTTCATATACATTCAAACTTCTGAATGTATATGACCAATGCAAATACATGAATCAATGCTTATTTGTAAATGTCAAATCGATACATATTTGTGTTTCTTAAAGCAGTGAAAATTGTACAGTGCATTCTTTAATTGACCAGACTGCCCTGCGGTTGCACCAGTTTGGGCAAGCGTCAGCATACTCTCTGCCACAATTATGCCTAAAGGACCAGCAAGTAACGCGTGCAAAGCTTACTACTGTACTAATTTACATTAGGCTTATCCGTTTCACAACAGATGTTGAAAATGACCTTCAACATCAACACATTTCCTATATATTGAGATTTAACTGTATTGGAACACCACAGTGAAGCGAAAAATTATTAATTTTTAGATGAGTCGTATTTATTACACATCTGCTTCACTTTCGTACCTATTTTGAGGACATGTTTCGCAAATCATCGTTTGCATCTACGGCTCTTATGCGACTCTTATATTAGTTTTCTGTAGTGATTTGCTTTTTCGGATTTTAACACGGCTTTTTCAGCAGCTAATTGTTCTCTACTGTTGTTAAATTTTACCATTTTTCTTACAAATTTCGGAGAAATGTTTTGTTTTAGGCAATTGTTGATAAATTTTATGTCCGCTGATATTAACCTTCTTTTTGTCTTTAGTTTCAAATATTGTTTTATTTCTTTCTTGTTGCCGAAATGTTCGTTGAAATTTTCAAATGTGAACGTTCTTACCTCCATGTTGTCCAGTTTTTAAAATTGGCTGGATCTAACTTTCGCGTGTTCCTCTTGACTTGACGTCACTTCAATATATCGAGATTTAACTGTATTGGAACACCACAGTGAAGCTAAAAATTAATACATTTCCTATATGTTGTGAAGTTAGTAAAGTAGTTAAAGAGCTCCATTTCCGCTACTTGTTGATGCTTTACATGTGAACTTTTTGATCCTTTACTTGAGAAAAAGAAAACTAAGCATATTCTTTGATCTATCTAAGGCATTTGACTGTGTCCAACATGAACATTACTACTAATTCTAGAAAAGTATGGTATAAGGGGAGTTGCCAATAGACTAATTTCATCAATTGAAAGTAATGAGTCGGATAACTGCTGAAGATGGGGACAAACCGTTCTCCGAAACATGTCCAAGTAAGGATAATTTAAGTGATGTTTGTATTTGAATTACCAACTCATTACTTTCAAAAGAATAAATACATTTTTTAAATCTTTAAATCTCAATAATAATCCTGGCAAGACAATTTTAATTAAATTTGAACTGAATAATAAGAAAAAAGATAATTGTTTCATATTAAATTTGGTAACATAATACAAGAATCTAACTCCAACAGTTTTTTAGGAATGCAACTTGATAAACATACATCCTGGAATAATCATATTGATACCTCTGTAAAATAATAAGTAAAGGATTGTATCTAATGAGGGAGTTGGCAAAAACTTGTAATACAGATGTACTAAAAACGCTATATTATGGATTAATTTATTCAAATATCTAATACGGTACTGAGTTATGGGATGGTGGTAATAATTCTCATATTCAGAGGGTTCTAGTACTACCCAAGAAATGTATAAGAACAATATATTGAAATTTAACTGTATTGAACACCACAGAGAAGCGAAACAATTATTAAATTATAGATGAGTCTACTCATCTATAATTTAATATTAGAACAATGTTTAAAATGGGGATGCGTGAATCATGCAGAGAAGGTTTCAGAAAAGAAAAGAAAATTAAATAGTTAAGTACACATCATGATACTAGATGTAAATCTGACTCGCACTATAGTAGTTTTAATGTAAAATCTGTAAATAAAGATCCATGTATAACAGGATTACAAATGTACAATAGACTTCCAGCCTATGTTAAAAGAAAACAATGCTGTTAAATACCTTTTAAATAATTCTGTATATAATATAAATGAATTTTTGCAAGCTATATAATGTTGTAAATTTTAATATTGTAAATTGTATTTTAATGTATACTGTCAATGCTCGATACTTGTATTAGTCTATGAGCAGTAAATAAATTACTATATAATTCTGTCAAAGATTGTGCCAGCCTGCACCTGTTCCAGTGCCACCAGGGGGAGATCGGGCATTCCGGTTGTTCAAAGAATGCACTGTATAATTTGGCAAAACACCCACCACCTATCATTCAAAAAGTCCTATGAAATAAAATTGTTAATATGTCAACCTGTAGGACAATCATCTTTAGAATCGCCAGTTCTATTAAACAGTCTCTGCTTATTCACAAAATGATCTATAAATTTCTAACAAAAATATAACAATATTGTAACAGAAATTGTATGCAAGATCATTCTGCATCATTACAGAATATTTAGGATACTTACATATTCCTTCAGCTTTTCCATATCAACTGGTATTTTGAATGCAGGTGGTACATATTCATACCCCGATGTAGCCAGATGAACTTTGTGTGTCAAATAACCAGATCCAGGAAAATGGTTCACCTGCAAATACACAATATTTGGGTATATGAACATTGTTGAGAATATCCTAATTCAATGAATGCACTAAAAAAACTCAAGTAAATCTATTATCCAAAGTATAAACTTGAAAGAAGCGTAGGGACAGTGAAGCACAAACTAGTACAAAATTGAATCGAGAATATATTGACACATTGCTTCACTCACACTGTTTATTCACAGGACATGTTTCAAGAGCTCTTGCTCCTATCCTCAGCTGATACTCGACGATACTGAGTCGAGTATCAGCTGAGGATAGGAGCAAGAGCTCTTGAAACATGTCCTGTGAATAAACAGTGTGAGTGAAGCAATGTGTCAATATATTCTTGATTCAATTTTGTACTAAATCTATTATACCTAGTCTTACCATAAATACTGTCACAACATTCTAATTCAACTGACACAAAATGCTTGGATATATTTTAATATCCTTATACCACTAGTTACATAGATTTATCAAGAATTGAAATCACATATATTATTCAAAATGGCCACCATTAGCACGCACACAGTCCTTAAGTCTTTGTGGCCACTCATCAATTGCATTACGCACTACATCAAGAGGGAACTCGGCAACTGCCTTCAGAAGAGAGCACTTCAAACTTTCAATTTTGGGATGTCTCTTCTTGCAAGCCATCTCCTGAAGCTTGGACCACAATTTGTAGTTCAAAGGGTTTAGGTCTGGACTAGCAGATGGCCAGTCTGAAGTAGACATTTGACCTCAGCCACTCCTGGGTTGAACCAGCCTTGTGTGATGGGGCAGAATCCTGCTGGAAGGTCCATCTCTGTCCACAGAAGAGTGTGTTGTTGAGGTTCATAACTATTGGTTGAAGCACTGTGTTCTGATACACTTGTGCAGTTGTTTTCACATTTTTTTCACAAAAATGGAGCTCCGTTGTGCCCTCGTAGCTCACACCCCACCACACCATGACTGATGCAGGATGATGACCCCTCTGGATTCTTGGAGCCTTTTCACCAGCTTCTCTAGATGACGTAGAATATACCCTGTCATTTTGGGCATTGAAAGTCTCCTCAACATTGAAAACTTTTTCATCAGTGAAAAGAATTCGTCTGTGCCCATTTGCAGCGTAACGCTTTAGCAAGCGCTTTGATTTTAGGAGTCTCTGACGCTTCAGTTCATTTGTAAGAAGGTGTCCCTTGCGCCGTTTGTAAGCATGGAGTACCAAGTCACTCCTCAATGTGCGAGACAGACATTTTTGAAATGTTTATCTCTTGAGCCATCACTGACTGCCTTCTTACAGGATTTCTCCGCACACGAGCCGCCACTGATTTCACTAATTTTGGAGTCCGAACTGTGCTTGGTCTTCCTTCCCGCGGTCGATCTTTCACATCTCCAGTCTCATCGAAATGCTGGATAGTGCGATAGACAAACCTCTTTGTGATTTTCAGTTTCTGGAGAGTTCTGAAAATCTCACTTGGTGATTTACCTACCCTATATAGCGCTATCACAGTCACACGATTTTCATAGTCACCCCATTCCATCTTGAAGATTTTACAATACAACTTTACACTTCCACAGCTGCTCCATCAATGACTCAGGCTACCTTCTACCGCTCTGGAATGTGCCGGCTCCTCCGGCTGGAGGTACAGCCACCCTCAAAAGTTTGTGACAGTATTTATGGTAAGACTAGGTATAGTCTGGAGGTAGTGTGTCTGCACCACAGAGGTCCAGCTCAAATCTTATTCGAGTAAAGCTTTTTTCCAAAGCATTCCCTTAATCCCAGAAGGCAAATGAAAGTTAACATGAACACTGTAGCATCCTGGAGTCATTTGAGCCCCATTCCACTTATTCACTGCCTGAATGACATGCTTAGTTGAAAAACACAAATTCAAACATAAGGCATACATAATATTGTATTTCAAAAATGCAGCATGTAAAAAGTAAACAAAAATGATGCAATTTTTCAAAAGTTACAAAATTCATGAAGGGGAAAAAAAAAAAAAAAAAAAAAAAAAGTTGGTGTAATGTATTCTATCAATGCCAAGATATTCATTATATATGAGGGTCAGCTGATCAGTCCTGGGCCTCAGAGATAGCACAACTGGGCCAGTTTGATGGATAACATGTAGTTTAACAAGACTAGCTTGCATCCATAGTTACAGGATAATTGCTTGCTTAGATTTTGGTCAACAGCATTTTAAACAGGTCAAGCGTAGAGGTTTCACGAAAATGGTAGATGTGGAAAAAGAGCAGTGATTAAATACTTCCTCTTAAAAGTTTTAACACCTAAAGAAGTCAAGGAGGAAATGGACAGTACATTGAAAGAATCTGTTCCCTCCTATAAAATGATTAAAACAGGGGTTACAGAGTCTAAAATTGGACGTATGAGTACTAGTGATGAGCCTCGTTCTGGACGTCCTGTATAAATCTAAACTCCAGAGATCATTGAACTGAAAAACTGCAGATTATTGTTTGAGATAGCAGAGGCTGTAAACATTCAAAAGAATGTGCAGGTAATATTTTAAGACATGTTTTGGGCTTTCACAAGGTCTGTGCAAGATGGGTGCTGCATTTGTTGACACCTCATCAAAAGTTGCAAAGAAAAACTTTCTGTTAAGAATTTGGAGCCCACAAAGTCAAAAAGTGGGTTACTGGTTTGGGCAATTTTGAAAAGAAAAATAAGTTTGCTGGTTTAACATCAAGGTAAAATCTTGATCTTTTTAAAGGACATATGCATTTAATTAGGAAAATAATGGACAGTGGTGTAGCCGGCATGTAAAATGTGCCCTGACGTCCAGAGTTACCACCAGTGCATGCCTACTACGTTTAGCAACAGCTGTATGCATAAGAATTGGCCAGTGTTTATATGGCATTAAGTTATGCACTTCATGTGTGACTCATTACAGTAACAAGTCCTTAGTTCTGTAAAGATTTCAACAATCTGAAATTTCTCTTGGATCCTTTACTGATTATATTATGATGTTACAGACAATATCTGAAACCAAATCATACACATACAAATCTGAACATCTTATGTGCACACTAGTCTAAACGTTGTAAAACCAACCTCGAGCTAATTTCAAAACCATAGGATTCTGACATTTCATTGTGACAAGCTATAGTTAGTGATGCTTTTCACTCATATATTGATGATTCTTTGATGTGAGCTATGAGAAGCACAAAAGTTCATATTCTGACAGAACTGTAAACTAACCAGAGAAAGGTATGTAATGCAGTTTGCAAATACAAACACAGTTCTGAATTTTATCATTATTGGTATACAAACCTTCTGATGAGGCTCTAGAAGCTGTAACTGAGAATATAAGTTCCTAAATGGGTACATATGAGCCCACATCACATCCCAGTCTGAAGTTATATCATTGTGATGTTCATATCCCAGCCGCTCAAACACGAGAAATACGTGTTTCAGGTAGCCAGATTCTATCTGAAACATTGCACAAAAGAAATTAGCTGCCAAGGGGATCTGAATGCACAGTAACTTATAATAATATTAATAAATAATATTAATATTAATTAGAAGCATATGATGTTACCAATATTATGACTAATGAGTCAGAAATTTCAAACATTAAACACTTAATATGAATACCTTGAACTGCTGAAGATAGGTACAAACAGGATCCAAAACATTTCAAGTAATTTGTATTAAGTGATTTTTAGTTTTTCAAATTTTTGGTCATATACTGTAGTTTCTAATCACTAATACTACTCTATGTGCAAGATTTCTTGAGCATTCAGGTCCCAAGTCCTCATTCGGTAGGTTTCACCTATTTCCGTAAACACAGATGACAACTTTGAAGCAGGAAATGTGCTACACACTGTGACATCTAGTGGCTAGTATGCTAAGCTTTCACATGCATGCCATTTAATTTTGAGGTTAATTATTAGTTAACCAGTATACAACAAATCTAAAAGCAAGACTATGTGGTCAATATTATGGCTCTCAAAAGGGGGCACTATTTTTCGTCTACCTCCGTATAACTGTGGGCAAAAATAAATAATGTTTTTAAAGTACGCAATGTTAATAAGAGCCACAAATCTGCAGAAACTTGCTATAGAAGCGACGGATTGGGAAGGATATGATAAGAAGGTCCAAGAGCTAGAAATGCAATATTAGAGAAACGATGGTGCAATAAAAAATGCAATTAATGAAATTAACACATTAGAGGATACCAGCGATGTAAGTGATGCAGTACACTTGGAAATCGAAGAATCACAAAGCGAGTGAGCATTTATAGCTGTCATAATTGTTTTCTACATTTGTGTTTCATAACAGTAAATATGTAAGCATACAGCATATCGGATGGAGTTCAATTGTTTGTTGACACATCTCATACCTTCGACACATATCTTTGCTTTTCTTACCACAATTTGGCTGAATTGTGTTCTTCTAGGTTGACCACACCACAGAAACAAAGCATGTTAGCTCTTCTTTCCCTCTGCCCGCACCACACTGTAAATCCAGCGCTCAAGAAATCTTGCGCATATAGTACCTATATTTCTGCAGCACATAATTCACACAGAACTGGATTTGAGGTTCTCTCATCATTATAGCTGTTCCTAACAGTAATATTAGATCATCTAAATGCAATAGCGAAGTGGGCAGATGATAGCAGTGGAAACATGGTTATCAAAAGATTGCAACATTATGATTATTTTGGGAGAAAAGGGGTGAAAGTGAAAGATAAGGGCCAAGTGTCTGGTGGCTTAGGGCTGTTTGTCAAAAAAAGTAAGAGGCTGGAAATCAAGGTTGAAAATGATCTAGGAAGTGAAAGTGTTCTGGTGTACTTTTAGTGATTTATTCAAAAGAAGCGTAAAAATGTGTGTAGGCATTGTTTATAATTTACCTACTACTTTCAGTTATTGACTCAAACTTGCTTATTAAATTGAGGCAGAACATAGAATTACAAGACAAATATATAGCGATAGAAATAATTTTAATAGATTTCAATGCGAGAGTAGCAAATTAGGATATATTTTAATGGTTTTGATTTAAAGTAAGTCAGCCTGGAAAGCTGCTGTAGCAGTGATAAAGTACTTAATGAGGGTAAAAAACTAATTTAGTTTGGTGAAGAGAATAACCTCTTGATGTGTAATGGTGTAAAAGGGAAAGATGAATGGGGGGGGGGGGGGGATTTACCTTTGTGAACAAAAATGGCCTAAGTGTCATTGACTATATATTATATTCAATAGGTCTAGATAGATATATAGCAGATTTTTAAATTATGAATATAATATGCACAAGCGATCATATCCCATTAAAAATATAGAGTTCAGAATATTAGAAGATAACATTAGGGATGAGGATTTTAGTTTAGGTATAAAATTAGATATTTACAAATGGAAAAATGATTGAGCTGAACTATTTTATACAAAATTGAAGCAAGAAGTGGAATGGCTAGAAGAAAATAAGCTTAAAAGTTTGTTGGAGGATAAAAATATAGAAGGAAGTAATTTTAGCCTACAGGAAGTAGTTGGAAGCTACTTGGAGTTGGAAATGAATTGAAAGTAACAGAACAGGCATAAAACCAATTAAAGTTGGTTTGACAAGAAGGGTACAGAGAGAAAGCGTTGGAGGCAAACAGGAGACAAATTAGATAGGGAAAATTGTCTAGTAGAAAGGCTCGGATATATATTATTAGAAGTGAAAAGAAATGAATTGAGGGGGGGGGGGGGGGGGGAACTGAGCCAAAAGTTAAATGAGGCAGCCAAAAAGAATAACAAAACCATTTGGGCAATGGTAAGTGAATTAAACAAGTAGGGGAGGAAATAATATATCACCAGCATCATGGTGCAATTTCTTTCAAGGACTTTTGGGAGTTAAAACCTTGATTATACAGGATAATGATAAGTATAAGGCCATTGAAAATAGACATAATGGATAGTAAATTCAAATTGAGTGAAATTTTAGAGCAAATTATGAATTTAAAAGCTAATAAGGCACGTGGTATAGATGTAATACCAGGGGAATTTTGGAGAGCTTGGGCAGAGGACCTAAATAGATCCAAAACACTAGTGCAGGTATCAAACTTAATCTTAGAGGGTGAAGTACCCAAAAATTGGAGAGTGGGAACAGTAGCCCCAATATACAAAGTAAAGGAGACATGCGAAATTTGGCTAACTATAGACGAATAATTTTTGTTAATTGATGGAAATCAATCATTTCTTCACACTAGCCGTATATAGGCTAAAGTTTTTGATAGATGGTCAACATGAAAAATTCAATGCCATGGCCGAGATTTGAACCACGGATCTCCAGGTTTCCATCCAGTTGCTCTTACACATTGAGCTACCATGGCCAACTTGCCGTCATGACACTACATTCTTCATTTGACTTGTATATTTCCCCGGTAAACCACTAAGGGCTCTCATATCCAAGATACACCATTTGTGGCAACTTACTATTGTAAGTACTTAAGTCCCAGGCTTCATTATTTAACTCTTATTATTTTAGTTAATTGATGGAAATTAATCATTTCTTCACACTAGTGAAGGAGACTGGGACTAGCGAGTTTCCAAACTTGCTAGTGAATGTCCCTGAATTCAGGGAGTTTCTAGAGAAACACTGCCACAAAAAAATAGTGTATTTTGCAATTAAGAACATACTCTGTGTGAGTTTTTTTTGTATTCCAAAACATGAAAATTAATTTACTCACATTACCATATACAAAAAATCCCGGCTTATTTTTCATAATTTTCTCTTCTAATCCTGATGTTATAGAATTCTGTTTTTCCTCCACAAGATGCATTTCAAATACATTCACCACAGTCAAAACCACACAAAGAAAAATAACACAGAGGATCAAAAGCCCTCTTCTGTTTATGCATCCTAGACCATATATGTGTTGTATATTTGTACATGAGGCACATCGTCTTCGACTTTCCTGAAACAGATAAACCTATTTAAGCAAACGTTGAGTAGAACTGCATTATTTAACTTTTTCACTTCTATGAACCCTCAGTACATATCAGTCCATAAAGACAACCAACAATCTAATTGCTAAGCATAATATTTATTAAGGTTCTGAAAGTAAAATACACATGCACACATTTTCCTAAAAATTCTTTTTTTGGATTCAGGAGACCCAAAAACATGTATTGTCGTGCTGGTGGAACGGTTACAATGGATTTATCTTTGTTAATAGAAACCTCTCAGATAACGCACTGATTATTCTTGTACGAGTGAGAGGGGTACTGACGGGCCTCCCAATCCTGTGCTAAGCACCAATGAACACATCACTTCAACCAATGGAATTTGCAGAAATCAAATGACAAACATGTTTACTCCATGTGGAGTAATCAGTGTGTTATCCGAGAGGTATCTATTACCAAAGATAAATCCATGGTAACCGTTCGAACAGCTCCACTATACATATTTCCACAACATCTGTTGGATGGAATATTTCCCCAACTTACTCTAGGTACATAGTAGAAAAAGTAAAAACGTGTAAGTAAGAGTAATAAAGTAAGGAGATTTAGGTCTATTTGGAGTAATGATTTAAAAGGTGAAGTGAAAGAAAAGAATACACAATTAAAAAAGGAGTATCATAGGACATTGATTTAAAATTGCAACATTATAAACAAAAGATAAATAACTCCAGCAATATAAACAAAGCAGTATGAAATTTAGTCAAGGATAGAAACACTACACACAGCAATGTCAGTGAAAATATTAAATTGCTTCATGAAGGTAAACATGTAGATGATCCAAACAAAATAAGCAACTTATTTAACAACTATTTTGCAACCTTGGGAAGTAAGGAGAAGGACATATCAAACAATAACACAGAAATACAGAATATTATCGTTAATACCATCTTCATGAATAACACAAACGTAGACCAAATCACAAAAATAATATGCAGTTTTAAAGAACAGTCATCTTCAGGGTGGGATTGTATGTCTACTAGAATATTGAAAAAGTGTCAAAATGGGCTCACAGCTATTTTAGCCCACTTAATAAACTGTTCAATAAATGAAGAAATATTTCCAAATTGCTTAAAACTGGGAGTCATAAAACCTATCTATAAAAAGGGTAATAGAAATAGTGTTGATAATTATAGGCCAATAACCTTAACTTCTGTGATTGGAAAAGTTTTTGAAAAGATTTTATTAGACTGGTTGACTTTCTTAGTAGATACGATGTATTGAATTGTCACCAGCATGGTTTTCGAAAAGGTATGTCAACAACCACAGCAGTTGCTGATTTTATGCATAAAGTTTCGGAAAATCTAGACAAAGGTTTGAGCACTGCGGGAGTATTCATTGATCTTTCAAAGGTGTTTGACTGTCTCACATCAAATACTGCTTAATAACCTAGAAATTTATGGCATAAGAGGCAAAATGCTAAATATAATTAAGTCTTATCTAAGTAATAGAAAGTGTTCAACAGAAATCAACCATTAAATAGGTTTAAAAAATGTAAAGTATGTATCAGAACAAAAAATAGTAACTGGAGTACCGCAAGGGTCTGTTCTGAGTCCAATGTTGTATCTAATATATGTCAATAATTTACCAAATATAACTACCAATGCTATAGTATCATATGCAGATGACACCACAATGATTTGCAGTGAAAACTCTCGTACTCAGTTGGTAACAGAAATTTTGCACTCTGTAAATCAGCTAGCAACCTACCTGAGTAGCATAAATTTAGAAGTTAATTCTAAGAAAAGCAAAATGATCATATTTGAATACCATAAAGCAAATGTAGAAACTGATGATGTATACTTTAACAACACTATAAAATTGAAAAAGTTGATAACCATAACTTCCTAGGGATCCACATAGACAATAGGTTAACTTGGGAAGCTCATATTGACTATGTATGTAAAAAAATTAGCTCAAATATATATGCTTTAAGACAATTATCATTGTATTTAGACAAAAACATGTTACAAACTTTATATTTTGGACTCATCTATCCTCATATTTCCTATGGCATAGAATTATGGGGAAGCACCTGTAATGTGCACATGAATAGAGTATTAGTGTTACAAAAAAATGTCTACGTTGTATCTAAAGATTAGCAAGTACTGATTCATGTAGAAATGTATTAGAGATTAGATTCTTACTGTAGTTGGACTATATGTATATAAGGTAGTTGTAATTGCAACTGAGAAGGAAAATAATGGTACAAGTAACAGCACACTATGATTATTATACCAGAAGAAGGGATAACTACCACAGGAAGCATGTAAATCTCAAATCAACTTGCAAGGATCCATTAATAAAAGGACAGATATTATACAACAAACTGTTAAACAACACAAAGGAAAAACATTTAAAAAGGAACTGAAAACATATTTAATTCAGGAATGCATATATAGGGTAGATGAATTATAATGAATAATTATTAACAAATATATGTATATATTCAATTTATTTTAATCTTGTAATATTAATGTAACCTATGAACAAATTTATGTATACCCATTGTATTGTAGAATCTGACAATGTCTGAAACTTGTATGAAGTATATAGATAATAAACAGAAGTTAGTGGAAGATTAGATGTTGAACTGTATAACAATTGAGTCCTCAGAGATTGCTCAATTTAGAATATGGTGAGAAACTTTCTTTTGTGTGATATTTTCCAAGTCCAAGGTGCAGGTGTACGTATGCGCAAGTACACAACCTGCAAGTTCCCACGTTGCAGCCAACATGAGAGAGATGTGTAATATTTGTAGCCAACCTCTGCAAAAATGCTCCAGACATCTGTCCAACCCGGTGCAAAAATACTTGTGGATGCAATTAGTGCAGGTCAGTTTTGGAAAATACTTGACCATGTTTCCTCTCAGGTTTTATTGCTTTACTAGTAGGCTTGCTGTCCAGCAGAAGTACCTATTGTATTGTTAGAAGTGTTCTTCAAATATTTAAGATTCATTAACTTTAAAGAGAGTCGATTAAAGACACTAGACAACACTTACTTTTAAATTTTTCCGGAACATGTTTCAGAGGCTTTGCCTCTATCATCGGCCGGCTCTCGATTCGTTCAGTAGGTATATTGTTTTCAAATACTAGGCTTTGGCATTGAAGCCATTAGCTCTCATGCTCTCCAATATTTCTGTGTAGTGGGTCCGGCAGATAGGGCTTCACAGGTTAAAATATGTTCTTCAGTCATTTCCTCTTCTTTGTTGCACAGAGGACAATTTGGACTTGTATAAATTCCTATTCTGTGTAAGTGTTTGGCCAAATAATCATGTTCCGTAAGTAATCTAAAATTTGCTACTGCAGCTTTACGTGGGATTTCTAGAATAATTTCTGGATTTTTAATTAAAATGTTCCATTTTTTATCTTTGGCTTTGTTAGATATTGATTGGTTTTGTTTGTTTTTATATTTGTTTTTGATTAATCTTTTTATGGATGTAAAGTGTAAGTTCTTACTTTTGTTTTGAATTAAATTTGCACCTTTTTTGGCAAGAAAATCAGCCGATTCATTTCCAGCAATTCCACAATGTGCAGGTATCCACTGAAATATAATTCTTTTCTGTAGTTTTTGAAGTTGTAGGATCATTTTGTGACATCCTTTAATTTGGATTGACCTAATTTTATATGAATTATTGCACATAATGCTGCTTTAGAATCAGAAAGTGTGACAGCATTTTTGAATTTATCTATTCTGTATAGAAGGTGTTGGAGTGAAATATGAATAGTCGTTACTTCTGCATCAAAATGTTGTGTGGTATCCTGCTGGTTGATAGAATGAGAACAGTGCACACTTAATTCCTGCTCCCGAGTTTTTGTCCAAGTTAGATTCATCTGTGTAGATATGTAACCATTCTTCAGGTGGGTATCTATTGTTCAGTTTCTAATGCTAGTGCTTTTAGTACAGGTTTGGAAGTTTCAGATTTTGTAACTATTTATTCTAAATCTAATTGAATATTAATTGGTTCAAAAGTCAGTGGGTTTTCTTTGATTAAAATGTTTTCTTTAGAATTAGGAAGATTCAGATTGTTTTTAATTCCATAACTTTGTGTAGGAAACTAGTTTGTGTTGTAGGTACATTGTTGAACATCGGAAATAGCTCAACAAATCAGTAGAATAGACTTGTCCTTTTATTTCAATAACGAGGCCTTCCTTCAATTATTCGACGAGAGTCTGCTGAGGATGTGGATGTTGTGTTCCAAATGCAATGCCACCCTTAGTGTAATTAGCTAGTTAATATAAATTAGGGACTACTGTGTGTGTTTAGTGAAATTATTTTGCGTTAATGTAAATTAGGGACTATTGTGCGAGTTTAGTGTAATTAACTAGGTAGTGCAATTAGGTACTTTGTAGTTTGCTAGATAGTGTAACATATGGATAAATAAGACTGTTGGCAGCAGTGCAGTCAGTGGAGAAATAAGAATAATCTGGCTGCAGTGAGCTCTTCAATATAGTTACATCGCAGTAAGTAAATAAACATATAGCCCGCCTCGGTAGCGTAGATGGTAGCATGTCTGCCTCACGCTCAAGAGGTCCCCGAGTTCGAATCTCGGTCAGGGTGAGTTACCTGGATAAGTTTTTTTCCGGGGTTTTCCTTTATCCTGAAAGACAAATGTCGGGTAACTAAGCTCCATGGACCCCGGACGCATTGAGCATCATTTCACCCATTTCATTCATCGTCCTATATGACTAAATGTTGGAGGACGTAAATTATAAAAAAGATTAAGTTATGACTTCAGTAACATTAAAAGAATGCCCTCCTGCACGGAATTGCACTAAAAAGTAAAGAAATCATATTAAACACATATACACCCATAGTTGTACAAAAAGTGCGAAGGACTTAAAAAAAATCGCCGCGTCACATATTAGAAAGAAGAGCCGAATATGGATTTGAAAATTAAAAGGTTCGAGGGAGAAGTTAAAATGGGGATCTGTCCAATTTGTGGAATGGAAGAGAATCACAATATTAGAATGCACGGGGATTAATGATTGGAGAAATGAGTGTAAGAAACGGCTGTAAATAAACTAAAGTGGAATTAGATAAGATTTTTAACGATAAAAGCTTGTTAAGAGATTAAAAGGAATATGTCAGTAGAGTGAAATTGAAATGGCCAAGACAAACAGGTCAATAGATAATATAAATTATGAATGTAATGTTCTAATTGATATACCTATTTATTTAAATAAAAACTGGAAAGCTATTCACGAATGTCCAGAGCTAAATAGATAACCTCCAATATAATTTACTTAGGAATAAAGAAACGAAAGCACTCATTTGGATACTTATACAAATTAGATAAGTGTGGACCCCACTTCTAAAACCTTCATGAGGCACAAATGGTGGATATACTTATGTTTAAGAATAAGTAAAATGCAACTATCATTCAATTTTATTTATATACAACAGATATAAAACATAGAAAATAAGAGAAATGTAGTCTATACGCCATTGTGCGATCATGATATATTAGAACTGCTATGTTATCGTTATTGTATTAATACTCACCTGTTTTTCGGCAGAATAGTCCGGATCATACAAAGGAGTTTTAGATCTACTCGAAGATTTGTAAATTGCTCGTTGCATTTTTAAGGAAGACAGTTTTAAAATTAGGCATATTCTATTTAACATTACTCCATACATTAACTGCTAGCCACCGGCGTTCATCAAATGCCACTTTGTGTTCTAAGCATAACCTGCAAGACCACTGCTCCTCTAAAGAGTACTCCTCGAGCAGCATAACGGTTGTACTACATGCGTACAGAGTGACCTACAATTATCCAAAAAGTTGAAAGAGCGCCAAATGCCTATGTTTCGTGTTTACCGAATAACGGCTTTATACCCTTACTCTCCCATTTCCTTTAACAAGCTAGACAACTTGCGGCTTCCCTCCTTTCTGCCTCCTACTTTCTTCTTTCTTTTGTTCTCCCTTTTGATGTATAAATGTACCGATAGAGGGCAACACAAATGAAAAAGGGTAACAAATTAGCTCTGCATTTAATAAATTTAAAAATACAATTTTAAATAAATTATATCACAGTAAAATAATATTAATACATATAATTAACATATATTTATACGCACAATATACCAAGAATTATTGAATTTAACTTAAGTTTGTGGAGGTAACTTCTAGCAACTTCCCAACTTCCGCTTTATTTTGTTCTTCCTTCGAGCAGTGTGTTATTTGGACGTCGTGTGGATTTGTAAACCACGTGCGGCAGCCTATTTTCAATAAAATGGGTTTTCAAAATATATGGTATTCACATCCCAGGAAATATGGACAGGGATCCAGATCATGGTAAGTAAAGATAATTGTTTTATGTAATATTAGCGTCTTGAAGGATATCTCAGGGTACGTTGATGCGTTGTCGTAGAGCACATTCTAGTGTTATTGAAATGCTGCTCCAATATTTTATTTCTGAGCTCTAAAAGTTATAAAGCAGCTTATATATACTAGCCAAAGCATGTGGACGTTTTCTAGAATTTGCTATGGTAGATCAGTAAAACTGGTGTTAATATGAGATAAGTAATATTGTTTGCGCCATGAGTTCCTCATTCCAGAAAGTTAGCAGGCTGAAATTCTTTAATAAATATTGATCATATCCAGCTCGTGGAATTACACCAACCATAAATGCATTGACTTATGTTACAACGCAACTTTGTCAATACGTAACTGGTTGAATACTCTGCATTCTTTGATTTTGTAAAAGGAAAGATGAGAAATAAATTACAAAATTACTCGGTATTACTGAGCTACTCTTATGCGTTTCTCATATTGCTTTGATTCCCTAACATGGGGGTTGAAATTCTTAAAGCTTTGGTGCAAGAAATGGCCTGCAATGATTGTCAGCTATAAATTTGCTAACTTTTTTCACATCCTGAATTACATGAGTTTCACAGATACACGGCGTAGTGGGGATTGCCAGTATAAATGATTTGTGTCGCTGGAAGGCGGTGCTTTCCTATTACTGTACCAGGGCTAGGACTTTCAGTGGTAGAATGATGGGGATAAAGGAGAGATGTGGGTGAACGTTATTATTTTAGTGATTATTTTTTAATTAGAAGTATGGTATTAGAATAAGGTTGGGAGGTAGCTGAGATGTCTAGTGCGTGTCTAGGATTAGTCTGGGCCTTTTATAGCATTCTCCTGGGTCTATATCATACTCCCCGAGGCCTCAGATAAGAGTATTGAAACTGAGTGGGAGATAGTCAAAAAATTTAATGGGAGAGGGAGAGGATGTACTCGTGAAGTGTAGGGATGGATGTGTCACGAATGTCGGCATTGAGAATGTACCAGCCAGCATTGACTGATATGCGGAGGAACCGATTTTGGAGAACTTCGAGGCAATAGAGTTGGGAACGTGCAGCAATGACCCATACTTGGCATGTGTATGTAATGGCAGGATAGAGGACTTGCTTGTAGAGAAATAATTTGTTTGGAATTGACATACAGGAATTATGATGATAGAGGAGTGCCGTCTATGGGAGATCTTGTTGCACACGTTTGCTATGTGAGGTTTCCAGGTGAATTTGCTGTCTAGGGTGACACCGAGGTTAGCCTGGGTGGTCCAGTGGATGGAGCCACCTGCAATGTGCAGTTCTGGGACGTCATCTCTCCTGGTGAAGGTGATGGTTTGCAACTTAGTAGGGTTGACACCAAGTCGCCAGGTGTTGAACCAGGTAGTTGGTTTGTCCGCATAAGTTTGTAATCTGTGCTGATGACGCACGGAGGCAGTGGCGATGGCAGTGTCATCTGTAAAATAGAAGGCTGTGCCCTGTTGCTCTGCAGCTGCAGTCTTTAGCTGCTGCATTTCTCTTAGAAAACACATCCTTTGGTTACACAGCTTAAGATTCTCAGTTACTCAGCTATGCTAAACTATTCATTGGTAGTTTGTTACTCGTATATTGGTAATTTGAATGAATTTGCAATGCAAAAAAAAAAAAAAAGGTGGCATCAGCAGAGAAAAATTCGAACTGAGGCGATGAACCCAACTATACTAACTTTCCCACCGTCTTCAACTACTTTCCTATTCTAGTTATAAAAAAAACATCCGTAGGCTTAACATTGTAGGTTAGGGCGCTAAATGAACAAAAAAGGTCTGCTTTGTTATTTGTAATCTGTTTTTGCTGTTTCAGATGTTGGCATTCTGCTATGTTTGTAGTGTTGATGTTTACGGAAGTAGTGTTCCCATAATACCTTGGATGGGATGCATGCAATAGCTGACTTGTTACTTATTTGTAAGAAACTGAAGTGCATATGGTTGTCATAAATGCATTGATATGTATTATGTGCACGCTTAATTATTGTTCATTACGGTTAAATGATAGTCATGTAATGTCTTGATCATCATGAGAAGGCGAGCTTTAGTAATTGCTAGTAATCCCATACATTTTGATTAATTGATGCTCCTTAGTTGCAGTGTTTTAGCATCCCATTCTATATTGGGCATGAAAGATTGCTTAAGTTTGCCTGGAGACAAATCTCAGTCTTGAGCTTCTTTTACACACTGTAAATCTACTATATTGGATACCAGCTTTACTTCGCTTCTGAAGGAATCCATGCTAAGAGTTCATTGGCTTCCAGTGGATTTTCCCACGCTCTGATATATGTAATACACAGTATTTGAAAAATACACACCCATTGGAGCAGTCACATACAAGTATTAGATCTGGCAGCACGCGTGATTCACATATACACATTTTGTAGTAAACAAATTGACTACGTGAGCAAATTAATAGTTCAGCTTCATTTCACCCTCATATCCTTCTTGCTTTCTTCTCTTGACCAGATAGTATAGCAAGTCTGTGTGATTCCCTTGTACAAGAGTTTCCAAAGTGTGGTTAATTGCCATTGGGTCATGTATATCTGCGAAATGTACGAACAGATTTTCGCTAGCTTTCCTACTTGCTATTAAAAACATTAATACCCGATATCACCAACAGACGTTAACAGATGTAACATAACAATTGTCACAGCGCTAACACTAATCTCTGTTTCATATAACCTTGCCCCGCTGAAATGTATCACTCCGCGTTCAACTACCCTCCCCCTCACCCTAATTGGCTAATGCTTTCGCGTCAAAAGCCATAGGCGGTGCCTTCCCGTCACATTTAAACCTGCAGTAAATGTCGTAATAATTGCCGGGAAGATAAATAAAATCATACAAAAACCATACAAATAAGGATATGAAGGCATGCAAAAATACAAGTTTATAATGAACTGAGCAAATTGAAACAGAATGAGCAATGAAACTGAAAGAGTTTATAATGAAAGACCTTTGGCCTTTTCCACTGGGACATTTTAAACCAGCACACATACCATTCAAAAATGCTTTTCTTTCAGTCTTAAAAGTCGTGTCACACCATACTTTACTTTTCGTGTGTTCTTCGTGTATATTTTGCAATTTGTATCTCGGTGCAGTGTGGTTGTCCTTAAATAACGTCTTCGCCACACAGCAATATCGCCTCTGTCTTTTAGCACATTTTTCTTGCCTCTTTTTTCATTCACAAATCCCAGCTGTATAAGCAATCTGCTGAAATTTGGTAAATCTGCATCCTCATTTACATAGACGAAATGTTACTTATGTTAGGGAATTCGTTTCTAAAGAAAAACTACACACATGACGATGCACAACACTTTTCACTTATTTTCTCCGAGCACGCACTTTTGTTTATTCCTGCTTTTGCCTGGAGTGGTAAGTTTTCCTGTTTCCTCAATTTCATGTCGCGATGTTCCTACGGATCTAACACTCACACCTGTAACTTCAGAGCCCAGCTGTTCGACTTCCCTCACTGACAAAGACAAATTCTTCTCTGTGAGTTCATTAAAAACATGCAACACTTTTTCGCCTGTTTGTAAATAATTATCCTTGCGATACTGCAGCGAAAAACTGGCGGTAGACTCTGCCATTATACATATAATAAGTACATGCGCAATAAACGATCAATAAAATAATTTAGCTCCCGCACTCTTGAATGGCGATGCATGACTAATCCAGTTCAAAACAAGATCAGTGATAAAAGTCATATAAATAAATGTCACCACTACCGCTAAATGAAATGTATAGTGTTTAACGCCTGCTTTTACTACATACGGCACCACAGGCGGTGACACTGATGATACATGAGATGAAGATGGAGCACAGGTGGAATGAGATGGCGGGGGAAACCGGAGGTCCCGGAGAAAACCTGCCCCAACGCCGTGTTGTCCACCTCAAATCTCACTTTGCGGTCACCTGGGATCGAACCCGGGCCGCCTTGGTGAGAGCCAAGTGGTCTAACCACTGAGCCACGGCGTGGCCACACCACTACCGCTATATCACGTGCTATCGTGCCATGTGCTTGAGAGCAATGGAACCTCCTCTTTACTTTGTTTAAGAATTAACATGCATTTCAGATAAATCAACTCTGTTGCATAATATATTTAATTAAAACAGTTACAAAAATATAAATTTGACAATTCTCTTCCAACATATAATGATATATCGCCATGTTAAATAACGAACTAATTTTTACCGCACGACAGTCATTACCACAACAGCAACCAATGAGAGGTGATTAGCTCACGTGACTGTTAAGAGATACTGGGCAAGCTTACGTGAAACAAGGTATAATGTTAAATTTCTTGCATTTCGCCAATCTGTTTTCTGAAAATGTTAACAAACCTGTGTTACTGCCAATAAACTTGTAAATATTACAGCTATAGAAGGCTATGGATGAGTCGTATTATTTTCTGAACGTACTGCGATGCGCTTGTTTTCATTTTCATCTACACCAGCTGAAAATTGGCAGATGAACAAAATCATAAATAAAGCTGTGAGACAAATTTCTCATCAATGGAGAAAGAATTGTTAATTGAATTGGTGACAAAGTGTAAGGATATCGTGGAAAATGAAGGAGGACGGATGCGGTGAATGTAAAAGAGAAAGGCGTCACTGGAAAAATATTGGAAACAAATTTAATTCAAATGCATGTGTCACTACTACAAGCACCAACTTGTTAGTATTACGTAAATTTAAAACGAGGTGCAAAGGACAAGTGACTTAAACGTTTCAAGACTGGAGGTGGACACATAATTCAGTGAATTATAAAATCGCAAGGTTTTAATACTTGAAGCATAGGCGAGATCACCATATTCTCTTCGATGCATGTTCTAACCACTCTTGTATTTCCGCAGTAACCTTCAGAGCACCATGTTTCGACAGTCTATACCTCCGTAAAAAAATTTCTTCGGATAGCTCCTCAAAATCATTTCTCCTCATAGGCTGTACTCTATTACAAATGCTATTTAGACGATCTTAAATATAGCAAATCGACATCAACAGCTGAGTTCATGCTCGTCATCTTGACTATTTACAATTGTTAAGGACTTAACATCAGAAATTTGGCTTGTTAGTTTAACAAGAGATTTAACTCGAGTGTTACGCTAACACTTGTTGGTGAAATGCAATTTTTGTTTTAACTATTGCTAAACTTGTGTTAAGTCTTAACATCTGTTGGTGAAATCGGGCATAAGTGTTCATCTGCTGTTTGTTTATGCACATCATGACATAGCTGCCGTGATAGCAACAAATACTGCCATCCTTAGGCAAATGACTCATTAGGAGTCCAACTGCAAAACAGCTAAAGGATATTTCTACTAAGCGATGAATATAGCCATACAAAAACTTAGCAAACTAATAGATTCCACTCCCTTGTTATCTTAGGACCATCATTCCCACATGTGCATTATCAGTATGGTTTGGTTTACTGTCTTCACGCTTTGCTTCTGATACAATAGAAGACCACCTATATAAGGCATACATGTACTTTACAGGATTTTAGAGTGATAACATCTTCATCATAGGTCTAAAGTATCATTAACATTACTAACTTTATTACATATAATTTTATGCCACTGGATATGCAATCTTGTGCTTGCTGTAATTGAATAAATATCAGTTTAATTAGTAAAGTCTTGTCTATCTATTCAGTTTAATTAGTAAAGTCTTGTCTATCTATTCAGTTTATTTTCCTTTGAGATATTTCTATAGGTAGTTACATTATCTCTATTTGAATTGTGGAGATCATTTAACGAAAATTCTTATGAGTTATTTTGTTTTCCTTAGCCGATCCTGTGCCAATGGCCATGGGCTGATCAGGAAGTACGGCCTTAATCTCTGTCGACAGTGTTTCCGAGAATATGCACATGATATTGGTTTCAAGAAGGTAAGTGGAAATTTTAAAGTGTAAAAGTTTTAGGAAAGTTTCAAATTCAATGTCAGTGCCAGGATTCTAACAATCTTCAACACTTCATGCCAAGAGCTAGTGTTGTAAGATTCCATATGCATGATGAACCTTTATTGAAATTTTCAGTTGTGATTCAGCTTTTCAACTTAGTATCAGAGTAACAATGTGAAAGAACAAATTACGAAATAAATATTTAACTGCGACATTGTGCTTTACTTATCTGCCACGGTTAGTTTATGAACATGATTCAAACCTAGGTTCTCATGTGGTTGGGTTGGAAGTTTCTATTTCAATTATGGAATGGTAACAAACTCTTAGAATTGGAGGGTGGAAGGATTGCATGCTGTTCGTCTTAAAACCCCTCATATATGCATTTTTATTTGACTTATGTTTTTCTTTCTTTTTGCTGACTATACATCATGATTACCTATGCTAGAATCATATAAGTATAAGCTTAATTTAATGTAGGCTTCTCTATTAACAGTAGAAGAGATATTTTTGGATTCACCATACCTAGAAATCAGTGTTGTCAATGTAGTTTCAAACTCACAGATACCAACGTATAGCTTAGAGTCAACTTGAAATCATTTATAAAAAATTCCAGTATCTTAGTTTTAGATATCTACAACAAAGAAAACCAAGAGAAAGTAAAATTTTTGCTTTGTGGCTTAATATTCACACCTCTGTAATATTATAAATTCATATTTTTAAATTAATAACTGAGATTGCTTTTCTTGGTTACGAACTAGGTCTTTTCCAGAATAATTAGCTTGATGGTCTAGCTGTTTCATTGTGTAAAAGGTTTCTGTATAATGTACAAACTATGTGGCTTTTGTATGAATTAAGTAGGTACAGGATTAAAAAGGCAAGCTACTTGACCTTTGTGATTGATGATTGTTTCATAGCCAAGGAATTCTAAAAGGCAACATTTCTGAAACTTTCAAGACTGGTTGGAGGGAGTTAAGATTGACTGATGTTCCGCTGATATTTCATATCCTTTAGTGTAAATATCAGGAGAGTTTTCATCCATTATTAATAATAAATTGGCCTGTGTGAAATGACACGTATAGGAAGTAAAGAGGAGGGTTGATCATAAAAATCATTGTACAGTAATTTCAAAAGAATGATAAAGGTAATGAAGTATCTGAATTTGTTTCTGATTATAATAATGTGGAGTATGGAAGAAGTGGTTTTGCTTTAAGTGAGTATTCAAGAATGTTAAGTATATTAATTTGTTGTTAGCCATCAAAATTTAAACTGGATATCATACTGGACAGTCAACTGCAGTTTTAGAAAACAATTACTTTTGCACATTTCTCAGAAGAAAGAAATAACAGGAAAGTTAAGCGGTCCGGCCTGTAGCGGACCACGTCGAGCTCTCCCTTGTGCTCAACGCCTCACAATTAAGGATTGGTGGTGTGCTGAGGTTAAGGAAAAGAAGATTGTAACTGGTTCGAGGTGACTTGTAGCTCTCGCGTGAGAACTCTCATCTGTACTTCAGGGAGTGGATACATCCTGACTGGTTGTGGTTTGAATGATGACGCCTCGAATCTGGTAGACAGAAGTTTATTGTTGTCCTTAGACCCCTTTACTTGCCACCGTGAGGTCGCTGTGTTTAGCCTCACTGTGTCCTGCATCAATATTGTGTTGTGGTGTGCAGAGGCAATAGCACTGCGTAGTCGAACTAGATATATTTATCGTCTTCCCTATATGTTACTCTTTGCGCTCTCACTGGAGCGATTGTTAGATATTGCACTTTGTCTCGTGCATGGCACGGAGGTCTACTTGTTAGGCAGCGCCAAATACGCATCCGTCTCACGTAGAACTCAGGACCGAAGTGTTCTTACTAGAAAAACCTACTTTCTGCCATCACTTTGAATTACCCCCACTCTAGGTATTTTTTGGAGTTTGCAAAATCACATGGACAAATATCAATTTTTCATTGCCTGGTACCTATCCCCACTTGAGATCAGTGTTCAGAATTTCCAGTTTCGGACCTAATATCAGAGACGCTTTCTCTAACGGTCCGCATGCAAAAATTTATGCAGAAGCATGCGTTCTGAGCGACTGTCAAAATCTTGAAGCCTGTTGTCAGAAGCATGCATGGGATTTTAACAATGGGTTGGTTTCCGACTGGGTGGCACCAAATTTGCCGTGAGGGCAAAACAGACAATAGAGTAGGGTTGTTTGTTTACAGGGATTGCAAAGGGAGTTTACTGACCTTCGCATATTGGCCTTGTCACTGTGGCCAGTCTCTGGAGAATATGCTAGCATTATGGCATATATCTATTCTGGTATACGTCATTTCTTTATATTTATTCGTTTGTTTGTGTTAATGTCTTTCTGATATCAAGTTATATGTCGTCTCAGTGTTCCTAGGTGACAGGGGCTGCGTCTAAAGGTACATACTAAACCTCATATAAAACATGGTTTTATAACTGCAAATTACACTTATAGACAGGAAGGAAATGTTTCATTTATCAAACATGATGGAAGTTTTGTTTTAGTTTATTGCATTTCAGTCTTACAGGTTTATACAATCACATAACATTTGTAGATGGTAGTTCAATTGTTGGCATATATATCCTCCAGGTGGAATGTTGATGTATTGAAATTAATCCAAATTTTCCTTTTCTTTTCAGCTGGACTAAGGCAGAGAGTTGCAATGCTTCAGCTTCAGGGAAGACTGCTTTAAGTTGTGATGAATGAACATGTATTTATTATTACATAAAGCATGATTTGTTGAAGCCAAGCTTGTGTTTTACTTTTCATTACCCGAATCTCTGAAATAAAAATATACATAGTTAAAACCTTGTAAACACTACAATTTCACAAATGCATAATTAAATTAATAATTCCTCTCTTTGTAATATACTGCAAATTAGAGCAAGATTCATAATCAGTTGCATCTTGAGCTGTATCAACTTTGGTACAAGAGATCAGTGAAGCAGTAATAACCTATACATATCAAAAGCTGAGAGAGAAATTATAATCCCAAAGGCCTTAATAACTTATGAAATAAAAAAATTGTGCAAAATGCTGGTCTCAAATTGTATCTACATCCTGTGCAAGGCATGTTCACTATCTGAAGTCATGGTTCCTTGCTGAACCATATGACCGACATAAATGCACATCAGTTGTGTTTATTTCTAAACGATTGCATCATTCCCTATTTAGGAGCATGCTACTTCATTTGGCAATAAATTAAATAATAGCTTAAACATACTGTCCTAATTTTTTCTTGTTTACCCAACAAAGAACACGGGGAAACAGTTATCTACTGTCCGGCCGCTCTATCTCCGGCTCTGACATTTCTCGAGAGGGGGAAGCGGGTTGTTGCCAGTTCTTTAGCGGAAATTTCAAGCAGAGCAACATGCGTATTTGAAATATTTGCGTATTTCACGAACCAGTAGCCATATTATTATAATAGCGATAATAATAGGACTTACGAACACTAAAAATCTGAATTCACGCACGAAAAATATACCAAAGAAAGTTTACCAGCCCAAGTAACTAAAAGGCCACGTGGCTCAAACAAAATTAACTTGGCAACATGGTGTTGGGTTTGGAAGCCACGCCTAGCAGCAACAGTGCTGATTGGCGCTAGCAGACAGTTTTAACCTCCTGACCAGAGCACCGGATGTAGAGACTCCCAGTACCACCAACAGTGCAGTTAGTGTGCGAGAAAGGTGTGAACGAAATATTCTAATAGAGTTTTGTTGTAATGAATATCTTGCATGATAATGAAATTGCAAGTTGGATTTTATTGTTTTAAAGCTAATATGGTCCTATATTTTCATTTTAACGATAATTTTGACGATATGTTTTCAATTGCTCATTACTGTATGTTGGTACTATGAACCTTCCCCCTCCACCTCTTGCAGTCGCAAAACATCAGAGCTGGAGATATAACGGCCGGACAGTACATTCTGTTTACAAAGCATGCAGATTCAAGTGCATTGAGTACTAATCACCAATGCAAAGGAAGTCCCTGACAAGAATGTGCTACCGTGACACAGTGGCACAAGGACAGTGAATGTGTGTGACAGAGAAAAAACATAATTCACAAAAGTAGAAGGCATAATACACTGTGATTAATATACAACAAAACAAATCACTTGTAACAATGAACTATGATCAACCATTGTTTGGTTGATGCAATCTGAGAATATTGTGATATAGGTACTTCTTACTTCTATACCTGTACATCAGTAGCAGGGAACATACAAATTTCCAGTGGAGAATTAAATAAGTGGGTTGACAATTCATTGGTGATTTTATGGTAAACCTTCTATTTGTTTACTTTCTCCTTATACCTCATTAAACTTCTGAGTAACTATAATCCATAGCAGGTAACATACAAATTTCCAATGGAGAATTAAATAAGTGGGTTGGTAATTCATTGGTTGATTTATGGTAAACTTTCCATTTGTTTACTTTCTCCATGTACTTAATTAAACTTCTAATCCAAATACAGTAAAATTAGGTCCTCATAGCTTTGCACAGGGTTTGACATTACTGTTTCAATAACATGTTGAATGCTAAAGACCTCTTTGCATAACAGTAACAAATTAAAGCTAAAACTAAATTATTGTACAGCTTGCATCTCCATACCTGTGCAAGGTCTAATAATAATGCAAAGACTGATTTCCTCGCTGGTCGACAGACTTTCCTCCCTTGTTCCTGGCAGCATAGATTTGGTAAGCAGTCAATAGGCGATCTGCATGGTTTAGGAAATAGATCAAGTAAGGGAGGTGGAGGTGGTGTACACTGGAAATATGATACCATGCTTCTTAAACCTGTAACAAAGCACATTTCTACAATTAATGGATATAAAATATCTCATAATTTTCTATTGTAAAAGTAGTCATAAATATTCTTAAAACGTGAACAGAGAACCAAGAATGAGGAGGTTGATCTGCAGTCTGTTATGAAATTAAAGAGATGATATGAATTGAAGATGAAATTAATGAAAGGGAAGGTGAGAACTGAGCAGTTATTGGAATGAATTGCAAAGAAAACCTGCTTTTTGTAATTTATGTCCTCCAATGTTAAGTCATATCGGATGATGAATGAAATGGGTGAAATGATGCTCAAATGAGTCCAGGGTCCACCTGACATCTGTCAGGATAATGGAAAGCCCCGGAAAAACGAAAATCCACCTTGATGCCACTTTGTCCATTACAAATCCCATATGTGATCCCCTGGGGTCAAAGCTGGACCAAGTGCAATGTAAGACTTAGGGAATTAATGAATATATCATAGTTACATCAACTTGAGCTATTTGAAATAGTAGAAATGTGTAATAACATACAGATTAGGTAAGGAAATAGTCTAAAGGAAGTCCGAGTTACCAGATCTTTTATATTAAGGGTACCAAATTAGAAAATAAATAAACCAGTTTGATAAACTAAAAGACATTTAACCGTGTATATATTTTAATGTGTGTGTGTGTGTTCAGAATTTGATAATAAAATCATTTTTCTTCTTGCTTCCCAATATTTGGAGACTAGATCTTGATTTTGGAGAGTTTCACATACAGTTAGATGATCGATGTTCATTAAATCATCTTTACCACATAAGCAGCACTGTGGAGAAGTTAATCCAACCTTGAATAAATGTCCATTCGAACAATCTTGGCCTGTGATTCGTCTGATCATTGCTACTGAAGATTTTCAAGGTAGATCTGGAATTGTCTTTAGTTTGTTTTGGAGATCTTTCCAATTAAGTTTTTCAGAGGAAACTAGATAGTTGTTATATAGTTTTGTGAAGATGTTTTTGATTAATGTTTTAACTGTTTCATATGGGATATTTTGTTTCGTTGTTTGAGATATTTTGGAATCCTTCTTGGCCAACATATCTGCTTGCTCATTGCCAGAAATTCCACAGTGAGATGGTAGAGTAGCCATATTCCCATAAAAGCCCTGGGTGACCAGTGGGCAAGCCTGTTTTCAATATCCGCTTGGCGCCTTATGTATGCCAGTTCCTTCCTCTCTCCCTCCCACCCAGCCGTATGCGTCAACCTGTATGCGCAAAGGTCAGTGTGTATTCTCATCTAGACGAGTGGACTTGGTTATCACGTGCTTTGTTGGGAACACTAAATCTGTGAAACTTATCAGCTAGAATGTAGTTAAAGAAAAACTAAAGCCCAATCTTCCAGAGAAGTCTGTTCTTGTGATAGACAATGCTTCATATCACAATGTGACCAGAGAAAAATGCCCCACAGCGAACACAAAAAAGCAGGATATGTGCAGACGACATGCTGGACGGCATAGAGGAACTTCCCCAATCACCTCACGCCTAAGCCACGCCCATCGGTGGTGAGAGTCCCTCTTAAGGTAAGCAATGCATTTGGCCAGGATTTTTACAGAAGTAATCTAACTCTATCCATTGGAAAACTATACGTTTATTTAAATTTTGAAGATGTTTAATCATATTATGAGATTCATTTATCATTTTGGCTTTTGGGCAGTCATTTGAAATAATAGCCTGAATAGCTGCTTTAGAATCTTAAGAAAACTATGTTGGAAAGCTTATTTGTCCAGGCAAATAGATTTTGTAAGGAAGTATAAATTGCATCAATTTCTCCATCAAAACTTGTTAGGTAAATTCCAACATGCTTATAGAAAGAAAAGAATTTACAGGTAGCTCCTGCTCCTGCTCCATCTTCTTGATTATAAAGAGAGCCATCTGTATAGATGTGTGTCCATTTGTCAACTGGATATCTTACATTTATGGTTTCAAGGGCATATGCTTTAGCTTCTGTAGATGAGTATTCTTTCTTTTTAAAATCTGCAAGTAAATCTAGGTAGTATTCTAATTCAATGATGTTCAGTGGGTTATTAAGAGACATGAAAGGTTCTATTTTGGATGGGTAATTTAGTTTATTTCTTAGTTGAACTTCTGTATGAAGCCTAATTGAGTTTTCAAACTGAAGGTGGATGTGTGCTGTTTTACCCATTTATTATTCTCTGGAATTCTTAAGAGCTTTTCATATGTTAAAAGGGCTTGCATTTCTAAATCTGTCATTATGGGTTTGTTACATGTAAATGCTTGTAAGGTTATTATAGGAGTAGTTTTTATAGCTCCAGTAATTAACCTAAGGGCTTGATTTTGTGTGCGCCCCAGTATCATGGTGATGATGTTATCAGTGCCTATATTTTAATGTTAATCTTATTAAACAACATTTCCCTGAAATGTGACAAAAAATACTTATTATGCTACATTTCATCCTGTGGTTTTCACTTTTGTGTCTACACTCCAAAACTGAGTTCCAAGTTGCACTTATCGAGTGTCATCATCAAAAATAAGATTTCTTTGCAAATATATAATTAGCTCAGTTTGTTAAAATTGTTTTGTGCTTGTATTGATTGCAGTGGTTACAGAATATGAGAGATTAGTTTTTATAGCTTCTATACATAGTGATTGATAGCATATAATTTAGGATTCTTCAGAACTTAATTTATAAGAAAACACATGATGGATAAAAACAATGAAATATTGCTATATTACGAGACAGTCTTTAAAAACAAGTTCCATTAAAGAACAGTAAATATTTTTATTTTAAGATTGTAGCAAGTTTTTCAACTGACTAATGAAGCATACATAATAAACTAAAACTTACGAGTATAGTCTTTTGACTTTTCTGTGTATGGTAATGCTGTCCTGCAATAGCTTTGAGCACCTTCAGGGCAGCATATACGAGGCCAGCAGTCTGAATCTTTGGTACAGTTCTTAACTGGAAGGAGCTCCATCACTGGAGGTACTGGACATTCTCTTGGAATTCCAATAAAAGCTGCAAGCAGATGAAAATTCTTAATTTCTGCTAAAATCAAAACATCAAATAGTAATTTAAATTAGGGTTTGCCAGATCTTCAGAGAATTTTGAATGTCTTGCATTTTAACCTGCCTAGCATTCAGGAGAAATTCCTGAAGTGTTATAGATGTCCTGTTTTTTTTATAAATTCATAATTTGTTACTTTTAGTTGAATCAGTGAATTGAAAATTACAAAATAAGTCCTCAGAAAAAGGCATTATGAAGCATCGCATACACAAATGAAGTCATTGATATAGCAGGTGATGTTACAAAAGTAGCATGGCCCTCCAAAGTGTGCTGGACTGAGCAAAAACAACATAAACAATTAAATTAATTAGGAGTCGATTAATGACACAAAACAACACTTACTTTTAAATTTTCCCGGAACCAGTTTCTGAGGCCTTCCCTCTATCTTCAGCCGAACATCGACTTGCAAAACGGCAATAAGTAGCGTAAACGAGAAAACAAACACGCAAAACTTTGAAAACGTTGTAAATCTATCTAATCAAAATTTCTCCACAGAAGAATTAGGTCTTCTAAACAAAGGATTAAAAACTTGAGTAAGTTTTTCAAACGAAATTGAGGACTACATTGCAGATATAAACATTTTGGCACAGTGTCTACCAGTATCAAAACAAAATCCACTTAAAAGCCAATGTGAAAATATTTTGGAAGAAATAAAAACCAGATCCGTTCAGAAGAGCAAACAAAATATTATCCATTCATTGAAACAAAAAAACGTCATATACACCAAGGCAGACAAAGGTAACAAAATAGTCATAATGGATGAATCTGATTACCTTGAAAAAATGGAAGAAATGCTAACTAACAGTGAATATGAAACCATTAACAAAAATCCATTAACAGCTTGCATAAAATCATTTGAAAAAACAATAGCAAAATCAAGTATAATATCAAACAAATATGCAGTTAAACCAGATAACCCAACCTTATCTAGACTTTATGGCTTACCCAAAATACGCAAATCATCCATAACAATGAGACCTATAGTTAGCAGTATAAATTCACCAACATACAAACTTGCAAAGTGGCTAATAAATAAATTCAACTCATTTCCAAAATTCGATAGCCTAAGCATCAAAAACACCTATGAACTTATAGAACACATTAAGGATACTGAACTAAATGAAGAGGACACACTAGTCTCATTTGACGTTAAATTACTGTTTCCCAGCATACCAGTTAAACAACTCCCAACATTGATAGAAAAATGGCTCAGATCACTTGGAATGTCATCACTTGAAATTTCAGATTACATCGAACTTACCAAATTATGCATAGAACAGAATTTCTTCCATTTCAAACAAAATATTTCCATCAAACTTCTGGTTTAGCAATGGGCAACCCCTTATCACCCTTCCTGGCTGATCTGTACATGAGTGCACTAGAAATAAGGATCACTAAAGGTTTCCCATGGATGTTCAAACTCTGGCAAAGATATGTAGATGACATATTTGCCATAGTGCCAAAAAAGCACATCAGTGATGCACTAAAACTTTTAAATATTCAAGAAAAAAGCATCAAGTTCACTGTAGAAGTTGAAAAAGACGAGTATTTACCATTTTTAGATCTAAAAATAATCAGAAATAAAAATAGAATAAACTTTGGCATTTACAGAAAACCAACACAGACAGACAACTACATAAAAGCTAATGGCTACAATCCAAGATCCCACAAACAGGTAATCTTTAATAGTTTAGCACACAGACTGGTCAACATCCCTCTCACAGTAGAAGAATACAAAATAGAATACAACAAAATTATTGAAATAGCACAGAAAAATGACTTTCCCAAATCACTAGTAGACAAAAAAGTGAACTTAGCAAAAAAGAAGAATCTACTAAAGGAAACCACAACCCTCTCAGCTACAGAAACTAAAATGATCTTCAAAAAATTCACTTACCATCCATGGGCCTTTGATAAATTCAAAAAAGTCTTCAGAAAACAAAACATTCAACTAGCTCCAGTGAACCATTACTCCTTAAAAAACCAAATTTGCTCAAACATCAAAGATGCCATTCCATCTAACAAAAAATCTTGTATATATCAAATTGAATGCTGTGACTGTAGTCAAATTTATATTGGAAAAACCAAAAGAAATTTAGAAACAAGAGCAAAGGAACACTTTAGGAACATAAAATACAAACAATTAGAAAAATCAGCAGTTGCCACGCATTTTTGGGAAAAAAACAACATAAATCCAGAACCAAAATTACTAAAACATACAACAGGAAAAGAAGAACTGTCCACGTGGGAACAAATCTTTATTTCAAAAAATAGGAACAAAGTATTTAATTTCGACATCCCCCAGAAAGATTTGTTCAGCAAGTTCCTCGAACCGCCACCAGAGGAGACCGATGACAAAATATTGCCAGCCACACCAATGAGAACAAGTCGATGTCCGGCTGAAGATAGAGGGAAGGCCTCAGAAACTGGTTCCGGGAAAATTTAAAAGTAAGTGTTGTTTTGTGTCATTAATCGACTCCTAATTAATTTAATTTATACAACAACACTGTTTTCAACACTTCCATGAAAGGATTAAACATAAACAATGCTTGTTTGAATACACAAAATACATTTTTATGGGAGCAAGACGTAGTGGCGGTGGGATTAGAGGTGGACTGAGGAATCATGGCCCAAGGCAAAGATCAGCATATGGTTGGGTTGTTACATTGCACAGCCAAGCTAGAGAATTATTCCAACAGGAAGACGAGAGTTTGCTCCTTATCAATGAAGAACTTATTCCTTTTATCCAAAAGAGACAGCCCCATGTCAGTAGATATGCTTGCATGTAAAATACTTCCTGTGGGTCAAAATTCCGGCATATCGGCAGCGTTGATATGAACATGTCAATTAAAGTCGTTAATAATAGTATATTGCAATATTAATGTATACGGAACAAGGAAATGTTTGAAAAATTACTTGCACTGAGTTTTTCCAATTCTTGAGATTCCATTATGTTCTTACCACATGTGTGTTGCACATTATTTTTTGCACTATGTGTATTTATATGAATCTGAATTCTAGTAGTTAAAGATATTAACTGAAATATTAATAAATGTAATTGAAGATAAATGTTAGAATTTAGAACGTGCATAGCCTATATGTGTTGATGTGGAGAAATACCGTACTGTGCGAGAATGTCAACTTACGATGCATAGAAACAATAACGGTAAGTGTGGAATATTAGTTACATAGTACAAACAATTATTTAAAAGAACTCGCACATGTGAATACCCTACAATGTAGTGAATGTGTGAACAACTTGAATATTTAATAAAACAAATTGCATACATGTGGCTATACTTTATATCTTTAGTTTCATATTATACTTGGCTGGTTGATTTACCTAATGCCCTAATTTTGTACCATTAGTTTCTTCACTTCATAACAGTAATCTGGTAATCTTATTTGAGGTGTCAAAAGTTTTCTCCGCTGTCTGTCTTATATAATACTGAAATAGGAATAATCCATTTAGTTGTTCAAGATCATTACCATCTGATGTTATTTACCTCAATTGCAGCAAAGTGGCTGCATGTATTTAACTACTTACGCCTGTGTGTTGGTGGTGGTGGCGGCCTTGGTACACCCTTGCGACAGCGCTGCTTCCCATTTACGTCACAACAAAGTTGGGAGAGGAAACCACAATCCTTGTCTGTCTTGCAGGGAAGAGACAGGCGTGACAAGGAAACTGATTCAGGAGGGCACACCAGGTCTTCTTTCACTGCTCCATCCAAAACTGACACACACATACACATCAGAATTAGGACAAGTACATAAAAAATTCACAGGTCCTGGGTTTTATTTCCAGATGGAGGGTGACAGTTTTTCTTTAGCCTCAATTATTCCTCATCCTTCCAAGTGTGTGAAAGTGTGAGTTCAATATGGAGTTGCATAATAATTAAAAGTAATATAAACCTAAAGTTTAAAACAACTTGAGTGAACAGCATTACCAACCCAATGTGTAACAGAAACATCAGAGAGCAGGTCAGTGTCTGCCTCATGTGTCCATATATGCAAGGCAGAGGTGGATGATCATCCAACCGATACAGGGAGGTGATGTGGTAACATCATGTACCCTCAGTTGGAAATTTGGCTTTCATAGCTTGTCAATTTCATTACAAAGCTGAGTGTGCACTGGTCCTATACCAGGGTCTTAAAATCTGCACCCCTCAGAGGAGGGATGGAACCCAGGTGCTTTCCGTGATAGGTAACCAAAGCACAATGCTGTTACCCACTACACCCAGGCACAGGACGAACAGCATTGCTAGAAAGGTATAAAGCTACTAATATGGCCTCTGATGTTAAAGATGGCATATGAATGGAATATTAAAATTTTCTAGAAGCAATCTGATGTGTTACATTCACCTGACCTCCCCTATTATTCTTTAAAAAGTCTACTTTTCTTCCTACTCATTAATACAAATAAACTTTCTTCATGCATTTGCACATTTCATTGCACTTCCCTGGTGCATCCAGGGTTCACGATATTGAGGATTTAGTGAGGAAAAGGAAACCAGTTCCTGGTTTTAAAATATCAGACGGTAAAATATTAAATGTAGGTACTTTTATTAGTAGGTGATTGAGTATTACTGAAATCCATGAGTATGTTATGCAGAATTTTCACTTTAAACTTATGTAGATATTTTCCCTACAAGGGGAAAAAAAAGTATTGGTACTGCCGAGGCAGAATTTCAAGAAAATAAAATATTATAAAAAAACTCCTTTAACATTCATTTCAGCTGCTTAGAAAAATATTTGTAGCAGAGGTTATAATTCAGAAAATAAAGCAAAGTTTTATAAGATTTGTGGGAGAGTTGGGAACAAGACGAAAACAACTAATTATGCTGACATAAGCTATTCTCATTGAAAGTTTCGTGTAGAATCCGAAAATTACATTAGTAATTAAAAGTTTTATTTCATTACTAGAGCAAAGTGACGTGCGGCAATACATCCTTATTGGTCTGATACTGGTCTGACGTCACCATTTTGGCGCTATTAGTGTAAGGTATGAAACACTTTTATGTGAGACGGAGACGCAATATGTTAATGTTCCTTTTATGTCAGTATATATTGTGATTAAGTGCAGCTTGTATATGGCATAGCTAGCAGAATGTTATAATTCCGGAATCAACATAAATTCCCGCCAAGATGTTGAGGCAGAAAGCCTACAAATCGAGCGTAGCACCCACACTGCACACCTGCAGAAGTAGATTTTGCCATGTCTAAGATTTGACTACGATATCTCGTCTTATGCGAGGATCACCTTGATGTAAGTTACAAATGTAAATGGTTTATAACCTTTCCCATGCTTTTATGCCTATTGTTTTCTAAGGCAAGTTGCTGAAACATGAGTTTGTCATTTTACCCTTTTAACATTTAAGATCTCTTTAATACCTATGTTTTTTTTTTTCTAAGTATTAGGTAATACAATGTTAGCGAACTACATAACCTATCTTTTTTCTCGTAACAAATTAAGAAACCAGAGGGTAAAAGTTATAGCATTAAATAACAATTAGCAATTAATATTTCTCATTATTATTATTATTATTATTATTATTATTATTATTATTATTATTATTATTATTATTATTATTATTATTATTATTATTATTATTATTATTGTTGTTGTTGTTGTTGTTGTTTATAGTTGTCATCACCGTCTTCATACAAATGAAACCGTACTGGCTTGTTTACTCTTTTAATCAAGTCATTCTAACACCATATTTAGAGAAGTGTTTTGAAACTGGAGGCAATGGCCTTTGAAAGTAGTCCCTCAATAATATAAAAAAGTGACAAGTATCAATAAATCGACTACAAATAGTTTTTATCATAACGCTGCTTATCTTTGCTTTCCGTTGCTCGATCTTGCTGGGAACGATTTTAAGCCCTATGGTGATCTAAAACTTAGCTGTGATTAAGACGATTACTATAGCTTATGAAATTGGGTCGTTACGTCTGAAATCCGACGCTACAGTTAATGCATCCACACATGGGAGATTATCCTATTCTGCCCATCTGAAACCATTTGTGATTTTGAGAGATTGAAAATGCTAACATACAATTCTAATCGACAATATATATTCACAATCAATGCAAAGATATAGCACGACTGAACTTATTTCAATTTTTTTAGACGCTGATGTCATAACGGTCGCTTAACTCAGCATTCATTCGAGTTCCCAAATTGAGCTTTTAGAAACAAAGTACACAGACAAAACCATATTTTTACGGTCGCAGCTGCACGTGTACTGTTCCGTGGACGTAAAGTCTGGACGTTAAGTAAAACAAAAGTTTCAGAAATTAATTATTGTTAAATGGAGTTAACGAAATGTACAAAATTTGGGAGTTACCCAGACAGACCAAGAAAAGGTGCCTTTTTATCAAGAAATTTAAGATAAATACTTAATGCAATTTTAGTTCAATTTACTTATATGCAATCGCAGTTCAGTCAGTCTGATAGGCAAATCCACAACAATTAATGCATAAGGAGAACAAAGTGCAAAGTCTGTTTTTCACATTAGGATGTCATTTAGTTGTATCTGAGCAAATATGTTTCTCACTTACTTCCTTTTGAGTCAAATAATGCGAGTTAGCTAACATTAACATTTTAAATATTTTCTAATTGGAGATACATTACTATTTCCAATTCTCTCCGATTGCATCCTTCATTGACGAGTAAAATTCGCTCCTACCTCTCTTACATCCGGTAGGAATCGACGCATATCTAACTTTACCCAGACACCAGAATTTCTTTCCCGGCTGGAGTAAATCACATTATAAGAGTTGGTTCCATTTTATTGCAATGCCAGTCTAATTATAAAATGGACTATAGACGTGGTGTAGCGGTATTTCTGTTTCTAGAATGGACATCCCTGATGGAGCTTCGATGCTCCCGTTACCTAACGGATAGGTTCGGGTAGAAGGGTTCATGTCTTCTCAAAGCCCGAAATTTCGTGGTAGTACACCAAGGTCAGGGTGGCGGTCTAGCGGTTATCCGAACCACTCGATTGTTTCGTGTTACATCAGTGGCGGCTGAAGCATGATTGCACTGGTAGTACCACAATACTTAGCGATATAGTGCGGTCCATATAAACCTGAACAATTTCAATAGGCCATAAATTTTGAACCAATAATAGGACACACGTACAACTTTGGTAGAATATAATACACAATTGGGAGATTACATTACACTATTTACATCTCAGAGAAAATGTTGGAAATGTCCTCCACCAGCATCTATACATGTTTGCACTCGTCTCACCATATTCTCTGAAGTTTTACGGAGAGTATCCTCGCCAATGTTACTTATTTCGGTTTGAATGGATTCCTTGATAACATCAATTGTCCGTGGCCTATTCTTGTACACTCTATTTATAGATACACCAACAAGAAAAATCCGGGAATCTGGGGGGCCTTCGATTTTCAAAGAAACTGGTTAGAAGTTCCATGGTGTCATTAGAGGTATGGCATGCTGCTCCATCTTGCTAGAAATAACCTTCTCTCAATTCGATATCATCCAGCTGCTCCACAAATGTCTTGAAGATACCTATATAAACTTCAGTCTCCACAGTCGTATCAAAGAAAATAGGACCAAAGGTCCTTAGATGCTGGTGGAGGACACTTCCAACATGACGTAAGACTACGGAATTTGGCACAAATACATAGAATAGTAACTTAATAGTGTTGAAATTGAACTTACAGTGACTTCCTTCAGCTTCTTTGGTTTTCTGTTAATGAGCAAGACATTTCACTGCGTCTTGAACAAGAATATAATCGACCACATTAGAAATTTCCATGGGGGTGTAAAAATTAGTGGAGAATACACTTTATTGAAATTGCATTCCTCGGACTCAATACAACGATTCCAGCGTTGATTCCAATGTTCAAAATACTCTGAAGCATCCTTTTTGATAGTCTGTTGAGTACAGCAGATTGCTCTGAAAATAACGACCTCGAAGCTGTTTTTCCACTGCATGAAATAGATGGAAGTCGCACGGCCCTAGCTCCAGTGAATAAGGTGGATGTGGCATCACATTAATGTCTAGTGATTATTTCTTGAGTCTTGATGGCGCGTAAACCCGCTGCATTATCCATATCATTTGAGTACACCCAAACATTCCGTACAGTGTCTTCAGCTGATGATCTATTCTTAATCGATAAGCCCCGTAGGGAAAGGGATCCGTCCCTTTCAGCTGCCAAAGTGCGGGCGCTGCGGACCCCTAGCACTCGTGGTACCTCTGACGTTACTAGAGGAACCTCGGGCCGAACATGCCGAGTCCCTCCCTCTGGGAGATGTTCGGATTGGGTTGGACTCGAGGGGGCAGTGTGTTCCCGTCACCCACGGGCAATTGGGTACCTCCGGCCAGGCTACCGGCCGCCCGGAGGGGGTAGAGGGTTGCCTCATAAGTCCCGGGAACTAGCCTGCAGAGCTAGTAGCTGGTAAGCTAGACACTGGCGGCCCTACCAAGGTTATTTGGTAGCTGGTTCATCAAGGAACGGCGCGTAAGTGGCGTATCCACTTCCGTCCTGTCTGCCGTGTGCAGGCGGGGGGGGGCAGCTTATAAAATAGGTGCTGTCCTATGGTTAATATACCCGAGAGGCCTGGGTTCAGGTCCTACGGGGCCAGGACTAATGGGAAGTAGATCCTCGCATTTAATTAATCGATAAGCGACGGTCTTCCGGCAACCTGACATCAATTGTGTTGACATTGGTTTCAGTCTTCGAAGTTGAGGGCCTTCCGGGGCGTGGAGCTTCCTCAAAATCATTTTGATCCTCCTGAAATCGGAAATAAAATGTGTAGTGTTTAACGCCCCTTTTACGCCATACGGCACCTCAGGCGGTGACACATGATACGGAGGAGCACCGGTGGAATAAGATGGCGGAAGAAACTGGATATTCCGCAGAAAACCCGCCGCAGCGCGAGTTGTTCACCACAAATCTCACCTTCCGATCGCCTGGGATCGAACCCGAGCCGCCTTAGTGAGAATTGAGCGGTTTAACCACTCAGCCACGGCGCTGCCCCTCCCGAAATCGTTTATGGGACTCAAAAACTTGTTTCCTGTTGACTTGCTGCATTTTCAATTCTTGTGATGGAGTTTTGACGAGAAGAATGCAAATTCTAATTGACGCGCGCTGCTGCAAACTGAGATCCAAGTAAACCCGCCCGTACACTTTCCATACTTCCCTCCAAAGGCGTACCGGTGAATGACACATATAGTATTACGTCCTCAAGGTCAGACCTCTCCGGTACTGCCAATACGAATTTCAAGCGCGCGCTCATTAAAATACAAAAATTAATTGCAATTATTTTTGACATCTCTTTGTACGAATAATTCAAAATCGTGTTTCCACCCGTTTTTAAGGCAGTGCCTTGGCGCGGAGGCCCTAAGTTACATCTGGGTCAAAGGTTTCCATTACGCACCTGGGGTAACCAAAAGGTATGCTGTCTGTAAACAAAAACTTACCTTACTGCAACAAAAATGACTTAACCTTAAAACTGCTTGACCCTGTCATCACGTTATGGCCAACTTTCGTAAGCAGAAGACTAACGTGGTAAGCAATCAACATATGCTGTTCTTTTGTTTGACAAGTGAAAGTAGCGGGAGGATGGAAAATTTATGAACGATGTGCTGTTAATCATTACGCAACAATGGTTATCCCAGTTTGCACGCAATAATATACCACTTAGAAGTGCGTATGGTAATCAGGTAGATGTGTTTTCTCCTGCTAATTTCTCTGTACTTTACCTATTGGCAAAGAGTTAGGGATTATACCATATAATAGGAGATATTGCATTATTAAATCTAAAATATTTACTCCTTTATTCGTAATCTTTCGTTTCATTAATCTGCAGAGTAAAAGTATTAATTTTGAGTTACTTTGAATAAGCAGTCATTTTACACGTTTAAAACACATTTTTCATTCATCTGCTAAGTACTTAATTATTCAACACCAAAAGCTCTACACACCCAAAGGTATGTGTTTGTGTATTCAGCCTACTGAATATTGTGTGAAACTAATACATCCTCTACCTGCTGTATGGAGATAATACAGAAAGTAAAAAGGTATTTGTAGAAAACAAATATACGTTTGTGCTTTCCTGAACAGTGTGACTTAAAACCGAAAGCTCGATAAATATTACACTTAATCCCAGCATCCTTAAGGATGCAAGCAGAGATTTGCAATGCATTCCCACCACTCTAAACATTGCTTTATTTGAAAAATGAAAGCGGTAAAGATGTTGATTAAAAAGTTATACGTTTGAAAATTTGATATGACATAAAATGTATACGTTGCATTTTCTGGACCAACCTGAACTGGCAAACCATTACAGACAGTAGTGGGGACAAAGAGGATATAGAACATATACTGTTTGATTATAAGGAAACGGAGATGTGGAGGAAAGAATGTCAAATATCAAAAATGAATAGAAGAATCAGCTTAATCAAGGTTTTCAACAAAAATTATAAAAAATACATAGGGCAGTTTTTTAAGTAAGGTAAAAAACAAGTGGATATGGACTGTGAAAAGAAGGAAGCAACAATAGTTGACTATTCTGTAATAACACATATTGTAACACGTCTGTAAATATACTTAATGGACTGTCCTGTGTAGCAGTGGCCTGGGCCAAAACAGAGGGCAGTCCAAAAACTGTAAAAGCTTAGTACCTCAATAAATATTTATTATTATTATTATTATTATTATTATTATTATTATTATTATTATTATTATTATTATTATTATTATTATTATTATTATTATTATTATTATTATTATTATTATTATTATTATTATTATTATTATTATTATTATTATTATTATTATTATTATTATTATTATTATTATTATTATTACGATAGAGGGCGCCGGGGTAGCGCGGTGGTTTCGTTCGCGGCTCCCGTTCTAAGGGTCTCGAGTTCGATTCCCGGCTCTGGGGTTGGCGATTTTAAGTCGGCCCTATCCACGCCTTCACCTCTGTCTAGCACACGTGAAGTATCCCCTATGCCCAACGTGGTTCGGAGTCCACGGTAAAAACTGTAGGTCCTCTCACCTCACCGCCATCTTCACTATCACCCTATCATCGGAGGTAATGGACACCGCCCTCTGGGTGCCTCCACCTGAGAAATGGGTCCGGTCATCACTTGGTGGGGTGAGGTTACCCCGAAGGCCAAGGTTGCCATGTGGGGAGTGTTAGTAACTAACTAACTTATTACGATAGACAGTAAAATACTATAGAAAAAGTATTGAAGTTATTATAATATAATTTGTGTCAACATAGCTCATATTCAGAGCTATTTCTGTCTTTGAGTTTTCGTAGGGTCAGACTGAAAAATTCAATACCATAGCCGGGATTTGAACCACGGATCTCCCGCTCTCCGTCCGGTCTCATAGCATATGAGAACCCCTAGTGGTCTATCGAGAAACTTACGAGTCAGTTGGAGAATTTAATGTCATGTCGGCATGTTGGCCATGGTAGCTCAGAGGTTTAGAGAAACCGCACGGAGAGCGGGAGACCCGTGGTTCAAATCCCGGCTATGGCATTGCATTTTTCAGTTTGGCTCTCCTCATTCTAACCTTGGCCTACACACGGCTAGTGTGGAAGAAATGATCATTTCCATCAATTTATCTAAAATAAAAAATTATATCCGGTGATTTGTTTCTGATCTAGTCAAGCAATATCGATAACACTCTAACGGTTGACTGTCGCCCTAGTCTCTATTTGCTTTCAGCCCTTTAACAACTTACTGAAATAGTTTCTTACAAATAACAAGAGACATAAAGGTTAATTAATGGATTAAATTAATGGATAATTTTTGGAAGAGATATGGAAATAAACGAAACTGGTAGAGAAAGTGGTGTGTTTGCTACACTTCGGTATTTTTTTTGTACCTATATGGTCCACGATGACTGGACGACTTTCTCTAACACTTTTAATCAAGGTTTTCGAAGCAAGTTGTTTTTATGCCTTGTTCCGTAATGTGGCATGAATTGCCTCAACAGAACTATAGGAGCTCATGCAGTCACATATTATTGTATGGAAAGTATGACATTGCTTGGCGGTAACGGTGTTTTCAACTGTTTCATTTGTATAGCCTCCTTAAGTATTGCTCTTAAGGTGAGTGTGGTTTTAAAAATAAATTCGGATGTTCCTACAGTTTGTTAATCAGGTAAATAAAACTTGCTAATATCTCACTCTTCTAATCGACCAGATAAGACCCGATAAGAGATGATTGCAGCGCTGGTCACCTGCAGGTCAAAGCGGCTCAATGCTCTGTCGAGTAATATTTTACAGGAAGTAGGCATGAAGTTAAAGTGCAAGCGAAACCAATTTATTTTGCAAGAAAATAAACTTTGTTATTACATACCTGTTAGTAGGTAGAAAAACAAGGAAAGAAAATACATAAATAAAATGTTGCCTACTAGTTGTGGAAACCTAAATGTGAATTAATATCAGATAATTCAACAGCGAATACATTCTCAGATCCTGCTCTAAAAGTGTTTTCATTTTAGATTAGGAGATCTCAAAACATGTATTTCCGGTGAAGTGTGTCATATACGCTGTACCAAAGAACGTCTCGAAGAAATGTTTGCTCTGAGATTTATTTCTCCCGCTAGAATTATCTTGTAATCAAGATTTTACATTTAATTTTCTGCCGTGCAATATTTGAAATGCTGAAAGTCCTGGAACCTGTAATTTTCTCCTTTAGTAGCTGATACCAAAGTAAACAAATATTCAGAATTAAAGCAGTTTCTTTCAAATTAAATGCTGGAGTCATGTATATCACGAAATTACCAGAACTTGTATTTCATTTCAATAGTGGTTATATATTGCGTTATAAAAATTAATAAATGCAAAACATTTCAAATATTATTTATATTGCTCCGTGTTTGCATTACTTTGCGACAGTTGCTTAAACATCAATCCAGGTAAAAACAACAAAGGCCGTAACTATTTGAAGACTGTCACTGCATGTTTGAGCGAAAAAGTTTCCTAATCAAATCTCTGACGAATTACGTTAATTCCTAACGGAGAAATACATATTTTATACGGCGCACAATTACCTAATTTTGGTAAAATGACATTTTTTTCAGCTAAATAGAAGACGTAAAAGTAGAAAGTTTATGCTTAGGATACACTAGAGCTTACACTTCATTCCAGTACTGGTTGGACAATATTACAATAAAAATACCAATCCAATTTTAATTATGCTAATAAAACTTAAGGAAGTACTAAGAAATTATTTGTTGCATTGTTTTGCAATAAATTATTTATATAACAAACAAAAGTTTAAAATGCTTAGTTCATATAAGACGTTATTTATTCAAAATTATATACCATCCCAAAAAATAGCATCTTTACTTATATAAACAAACCATTATGTCGAATCGCATAATGGGATTACTTCTGGAATAATCAATATATATTTTGTATTACTCTTCTTGTCTTTGTAGGTCGCTTGCGTTCCATCTTCGTCTGGAATGAAGTCCGTCCGTCCGTCGCAGTTGGCAGGCTGAGGAAGAACCCGAGGTGTTCTCCTGAGTTGCGTCTCTTTCAGACTCTGGTCCTCCCTATCATGCTTTACGCGTGTGAAGTCCGGGGTATGGACGCAGGCTTCTGTATGCAGAAGGTTCCCCGTGAGGCTACTTCACGAGGCTTCATCCCTCCTATATATGGAGGGTGAAATTAGGCGCCGAGCCACCAAATTTTACGATAGTTTACCTCAACATCAGAGCACCCTAGTTAGAACTCTTGGGACTATTTACCCCGTGAACTTTGCTTACAGCAATATCGGCTTCCCCGCATGGCTTACGGACACTACCGGTAGCCATAAGGCACTCATTCAAGCCTTAACAAAATTACAATCACCCAAGATTTTTTGCGTGCATATCTAAATTTCTGCTTTTCCTACTTGTTAATTAATCCACCAGCGGTGCACGAGGGCCGTTGCACCCGAGACTGCAGCCGTTGAGGAGCAATATAGAATGAAGTGATCGCAGTTCCACTATTTGTACTGGCGCGCCGAGAGCGGTAGAAAAACAAAACACGGCTTCAAAGCTAGGAATTTGCGATTACTCGCTGCAGGTGTTGAACAACATGGTTGAGAAGGTCCGTCACCATAACAAGCTTGGTTACAGAATACGAAAACCCGCTGTACTTGTTCACGCTGAACTGTTAACCGTAACAACAATTGTTAGAAATATTCTTAACCAGATGTTCCAGAATAGCCCTGAAGAGTGGACAGGGAAAGTTGTGAAAATGTAACGCATTAGAAATTTCTAAAATAGATTTCCTAAGGAAATTTTAAATTACTGAGTTAGCTGGAACGTAATGTGAAGACAGAGTAAGTAAAGATTGCGTATACATTCAGCAGTGTTACTGCAACATACGTATGTTTTGAAAGAGACTATCTACTTCTGTTGTTTTATGTGCTTAAGAGTTCCGTAGAATTTTTCCCAAAGAGTTAAGGCTTTTTCAGATATAGTATATTCTCACAGTTATTCCTCAAGCATTCTTTTGTTCGCTGTTTGTGTGTTAATTACTCATTACGCAGAGTTTCCGTGTTTCTTTAAAACTGAGAAAAGCCAGTTAGTTGATATATGGTCGGCAGTAAAAGCATAAGCACCCAGTGGGAAATGCTCTAAATTACGGAACACTGTCGAAATGTCAGTGGGTGGAAATTGCAGGCCTTGACAGCGTGTTGTAACACTTAGCGGAACCCAGTTCTAAAGTAAGCTTTCTTTATACGTACATAAACCGTTCAGTTATGTTCTTGATTTATGTGCACGTTTGCTTTCGGAAACCAGGCGTTGTTTTGGGTGAAATAAATGGTAAGAGTAGTCGACGCTTTAGGTTCTTAACCTGGAGTGCACGGTTTCCATTCCCGGCTGGGACGGGAGAATAGCGCCGTTCTTTATCGTCTACAGAATCTCGAAGTATGAATGTGGTACAGAATATGTGTTTCTTCCTAATGGATATAGTAAAGACCAACGTTTAAATCGCTATTGTATTCACGTGAATTTCTCTACCACTCTTCTACAAACAAAAGATAGATTAGTTGAAGATAAATAAAGATGCGAACGCCCGCCTCGGTAGCGTAGATGATAGCATGTCTGCCTCATGTTCTAGAGGTCCCGAGTTCGAATCTCGGTCAGGGTGAGTTACCCGGATTAAGGTTTGTCCGGGGTTTTCCCTTATCCTAAAAGATGAATGTCGGTTAACTCTAAGCTCCATGTACACTGGGCCCATTTGTGCATCATTTCACCCATTCCATTCATCGTCCGTTATGAGTTAAACAGTTAAAGAACGTAAATTACACACACACACACACACACACACACACACACACACACACACACACACACACACACACACACAAAGGAGAGATGCGAACAAATATTTTCAAGAAATGCCCTGCCTCATCCCAAATTGACGTAACATTTTCTATTATATAAAAGGCTAAAACGATTTTGTTAAAATATCATATATCAAAAATATTTACATGTGCTCACAAAATGGGAGCCCACCTCTGTAGTGCAGTAGCTAGTGTTTGGCTCACGTTCCAGAAGTCCTAAGTTCGAATCTCAGTTAGGGTGAGTTAACTGGATAAGGAAAGGTGTCAGTTGAAAAATGTTATGTCATGCTGACACGTTGGCCACAGTAACTCAATGGTTAAGAGCAGCTGTATGGAGACCGGAAGATCCGTGGTTCAAATCCCGGTTGTGGCTCTGGATTTCTCAGTCGGACTGTACCTGTCCGTGCTCCGTCCTAATACGGCTAGTGTGAAAGAACAATTAATTTCCTATCTGGATAAGACTTTATCCGGTGTTTTCCCTTATCGTGAAAGATTAATGTCGGGTAACTCTAAGCTCCCTGGGCCCTGGGTTCATTTGAACATCATTTCACCCATTTCATTCATCGTCCGATATGACTTAACGTCAAGATGTAAATTTATAATGGGGGAAAAAAGAAAAGAGAAAATGTACATCTTGAATAATATTTTGAGTTATTTTTTTAATTTAGGTCCTTTAAATTTTTAAAGTCATATCGGACGATGAATTGAATGGGTGAAATGACGCTGAAATAGGCCCAGGGTCCATGGAGCTTAGAATTATCGGACATTCGTATTTTAGGATAAGGGAAAACCCCGTAAAAACCTTATCTAGGTAACTAACTCACCCTGACAGAGAATCGAACTCGGGACCTCTTGAACGTGAGGCAGACATGCTACGCTACCGAGGCGGTCATTCTGAGAATTGCTCTGAAGAACTCTTTTATTCAGAAGGAATTTTATAGTTTTGTACAACTGGGAAATTTTAAGATATAAACGAAAGTGTACTGCACAAAAAATATAGACCTCTGTAAAATAACAATTTATTACGAATAACTTTTTTTTGTGGCAAAGCCATTTCCGAGATATTCATTATTAAATGGAAGCGTTTTAACATACTGTTAATATTCAGTAATTTCGTAAGATCTAAAAAAGGCTTTTAACATCTGGAAAAATGTCAAACGTACAAACGCTAGTTCTGTCTGCATATTCATACTTCATTTGTGCATTAATTTAGCTGCTAAGATTTCTTAGACTGGGCACAAATACTTTTTATGTCCCTGTAGTTGCGACGTCATATACCACAAAGGCAATGCAGTACGACATGTATACAAAAACACACGTCCGAGCGCCAAACAGAGTAGAAAGTACGTATTGTCATACGCTTAAGAAGCAATAACTTTTTAGGCCAAAGTAAAAGTGTTGTCGACGTTATTCCCGAAACCTTTCTAGGAACAAACCTCTCACTCTGGTAAACCCGACTTTCAGTGATCTGCACTTCCTCGCAGCTTTCCAGAAACAGGATGTTAACTTCGTCTCAACTCAGATATCATTAATATGTCTAGAACCTTTGTGGGATGTTTTAAGTTTCTCGCCACTTATCTATAATATTGCATACCATCCAGGTATTCAATATCGGAATTTCATAGAAAATACCTTCTTGGAGCCTCCTAAATATAAAAAGGCATTTTAAAAGAAAAGTTCGCCGAGAAATGTGCCTGTAACGGTACAAGACAAAAACGAAACGTGTGATAACTACTTAAACTTGAAATTTAAGGATGTAGCACGTAGATTTCCAGGAAAACAATCGCAACCCAGACCAATTTTACGTGGAAAAATGGTAATTTTAGTTAATTGATGGAAACTAATCATTTCTTCACACTAGCCGTATATAGGCTAAGGTATTTGATGGATAGATTCAACATGAATAATTCAATACCATGGCCGGGATTTGAACCACGAATCTCCGGGTTTCCGTCCAGTCGCTCTAACCTATTGAGCTAGCATGGTCAACGTGTCGTCCTGACATCTCCACTTGACTCGTATATTTTCTCGCATCCGAGATACACCGTTTGTGGCGACTTACCTTTGTAAGTACTTGAGTCCCAGGCGTCATCATTTAACTCTTATTATTTTAGTTAATTGATGGAAATTAATAATTTCTTCACACAATGTCAGGACGGCACGTTGACCATGGTAGCTCCATGGGTTAGAGCGACTGGACGGAAACCAGAAGATCCATGGTTCAAATCCCGGTCATGGCATTGAGTTTTTCATGTTGACTCTATCCATCAAAAACCATAGCCTATATAAGCCTAGTGTATATCAGTTTGGAGTTGGTTCATCTGGTACAACTGTTTTGACTGTGAGTTACTTTCTGGAGTGTAGTGATGTATCCAAGTTTTATCCATGGTAATAAACCGTCTCAAAAATTCACAGGGATTTTTACGGTAGAGCTCCAAATTCTTAACCGAAACAGTTTTTCTTTGCAACTCAACAAACGCGGCACCCATCTTGCAGAGACATTGCGGATGTCCAAAACATTACTTCAAATATTACCTGCACGTTGTTTTAATATGTTTACAGCCTCTGCTACCGCAAACAACTTTAATCTGCGGTCTTCCAGTACTAAACGATGAATTTTTGTCAATGATCTCTGGAATTGCGACTTTCACAGGTCGTCCAGAGTGAGGCACATCACTAGTGCTCCTACGTCCCATTTTAAACTCTGCAACCCAGCTTTTAATTATTGTATATGAAGGGGCAGAGTCTTTCTGTACTGTCCATTTCCTCCCTGATTTCTTTAGGTGTTACGCCTTTCAAACTGAAGTTTTAATCACTGCTCGTTTTTCCAAATCCTCCATTTTCGTGAAACCTCTACACTTGTCTTGTTTAAAGTGCTGTCATTCAGAAACTTCTTTGTTGTTGTAATTTTACGTCCTTCAACGTTAAGTCATATCGGACGATGAATGGAACGGGTGAAATGACGCTCAAATGAGTCCATGGTCCATAGACCTTAGAGTTACCCGACATTCGTCTTTCAGGATAAGGGAAAACCCTGGAAAAAACCTTACCCAGGTAACTCACCCTGACCGAGATACGAACTCGGGACCTCTTGAACGTGAGGCAGACTCGCTACCACCACCTTACCGATGCGGGCTATTTAGAAACTAAACAAGCTATTGACCTGTAACTATGAGTACAAGCTAGTCTAGAGTAAAACTGTATGATGCTGTCCGTCAAACTGGCCCAGTGGTGCCATCACTAAGTGAGACCCGGAAGTTATCAGTCGATTCTCGTACAAACCTAGGAAGAAGATCGATAGGAAGACCAATGCTAAGGTGGAAGTGAGACCTCAACAGGCCAATGGTGTAATCCATGAAAGGAGGAGGAGGAAGAAGAAGAAGAAGAAGAAGAAGAAGAAGAAGAAGAAGAAGAAGAAGAAGAAGAAGAAGAAGAAGAAGAAGAAGAAGAAGAAGAAGAAGAAGAAGAAGAAGAAGAAGAAGAAGAAGAAGAAGAAGAAGAAGAAGAAGAAGAAGAAGAAGAAGAAGAAGAAGAAGAAGAAGAAGAAGAAGAAGAAGAAGAAGAAGAAGAAGAAGAAGAAGAAGAAGAAGAAGAAGAAGAAGAAGAAGAAGAAGAAGAAGAAGAAGAAGAAGAAGAAGAAGAAGAAGAAGAAGAAGAAGAAGAAGAAGAAGAAGAAGAAGAAGAAGAAGAAGAAGAAGAAGAAGAAGAAGAGAAGAGAAGAGAAGATGTATTGTAATTCCCTTATTCAGATTTGGTACTAGTTATTAGATTACAAATTTTATGCATTATATTAGCAAATAAAATAAATATCTTGTTTTAAGATACATTTGCTTATGGAATTGCATGATGCGTACGGAATACATTTCATGTAAATTTATAGGACTTCCGGCAAACAAAATCACGTAAGCCGATGTACTTCACGGTTTACTCCACTTCAGTGAAGATGATATTTCACCAGAAACACCCCAGCTACCTTCTTTTCCCTTTCTGTACAGGAATGCACTTATATTAACATGTTCTTTCGCAGTTCGCATGCTAATTAGTACTTCCTCTGCCGCATAAGAACAGTATTAACTCAAAAACGAAATATGAAATATGAAATATTTCAATTCAATTCAGTTTATTCTAACTTAGGTTAGATTGATTTACATTCAGTAGCCACAAATGCCTGTGAACATTGAACATGTCAAAGAAATGTACAGTTTAATATCATGTATACTTGAATATTGAACATAAAAGTCACATTATACCGGGTGAGTAAAGGATATTGTCACCTAATTATCGGAAGGCCCGACCAGCCTACCCATTTGTCTTGCAGCGCTAACGAGGGGGATGGTGGAAAAACGTCACTAGCCATCTCTTTCCCCCTCCCTACGTCTGGAACAGTCGGGAAGATTCACTGAACCGCGAGACTTCCAGAAACGGTGATCTTCCAATATGAGGGCTGCAGTGAACGAGTTCAGTTTAGTTCTTGGCGAGCAGCGTGAGGTTCGCCGTGCTAGTGAACGGACCGGGAGACTGTGTACGTGTATCAGAGGAATTGTACGTAATTATGAGTGTAGAGTGGACCTCTGACAGACGAACTGGCGAATTGTAATTGTGTGCGCTACGCAATTCTGTGTAATCGGCAAGTGTTCCAACTTTAATTCGGTGGAAATAAAGAACATTTTGAGTTTGTGCAATTGGAATTTTTAATTTCAGGAACCAACAAAGTCACAGTATGTAGCCCCGCTGTTGCAACTCTATGAGGTGATATTTTTTTTAGAAAAGCTGTAAGATATCAACATGCCCTTACATTACTATCATTACAGTTTATTGTTGTTGTGTTAAAAGGCAACACTTCTTTTTTTCTGCACTCCTCCAGTCTTCAAGTCTTAGAACATACAAACAAATGCCCTTTCAAACCGCAATTTAAATGTTTTAGGACTTTTCTGCATGTGTACTGAGCAAAACGCATCATTACTTCACATTAAGTAGCTTTTGGATTAAACAATACAGTAGGCTGTGGAAACCTAGAGTCAGACTGAAAAATTCAATGCCATAGCCGGGATTTGAACCACGGTTCCTCCGGCCTCCGTCCAGCCGCTCCAACCATTGAGCTACTATGGCCAACGTGCCGATACGACGAGCGTTGTAGCGGCCAGACGAAAACCAGAAGATCCGTGGTTCAAATCCCGGCTATGGCATTGAATTTTTCAGTCTGACTCTACATTTCCACAATTTAGCCTACACACGGCCAGTGTGAGGGAACAATTAATTTCCATCAATTGACCTAATAGTGGTTAAACATAAACCCCGGGCCTTAAAGTACTTACATGTTGTAAGTCGCCATTAAGGTAGCTGTCTCATGTGTTTATGAGAACTTCTAAGTGGTTTACCGGGAAAAATACGAGTCATTTGGAGAGTTTAATGTCTTATCGGCGCGTTGGCCTTAGTAACTCAACGGTTGGAGCGGCTGGACGAAGACTGGAGGATCCGTGGTTCAAATCCCGGCTTTGGCATTGAATTTTTCAGTCTGACTCTACGTTTCCACAATTTAGCCTACACATGGCCAGTGTGAGGGAACAATTTATTTCCAGTACAGTAGCTACTTCAATATATGGCTTTGGATTGAACAAATACAGACAAAAGCTAGGCCCGTTTTGAAACGTTCAAGTCACTCGTCATTTGTACTTCTTCGCACCTCGTTTTAAATTTACGTTATACTGAAGAAGATGTTTCGTTGACACATGCATTTGAATTAAATTCCTTTCTAATTTTTTCCCACGTGACATCGTTCTCTTTTACATTCACCGCATCTGTCCTCCTATATTCCACGATATGCTTACACTTCCCCACCAATTCGATTAACAATTCTTTATCCATCGATGAGAAATTTGTTTCACGGCTTTTGTTTACGATTTTGTTTATCCGCCATTTTTTTAGCTGTGTGCAGACGAAAATGAAAACAAAAGCGCATCGCAGTACGTTCAGGAAATAATACGACTCATCCATAGCTCATCCATTCTATAGCTGCAATATTTACAAGTTTATTGGCGTTAACATGTGTTTGTTAACACTTTAAGAAAACAGGTTGGTGAAATGCAAGAAATTTAACAGCTTTGTTAGCGCTGTTACATTTGTTACGTTACATTTGTTAATGTAACGTCGATTTTAACATCTGTTGATGAAATCGGGCATTAATATACTTAATGTGAGGAAGCAGTAAGCTTTCGTATGTAGGCGCTACATAAAATAAACAATACTAGGGAAAAAGGTCATGTGAGTGCAATTACTCCAATTTTTTAAGAACCTTTTAGTTCGATATCGAATTTTTGGTGAAATTCAGTACTTTCTCTACGTAATTGTACGTAGGCAGTAAAGATGTAAAACATATTTGTCAAGATTTTACATTATAATGAGATGAAGCTCTTCCGCATATTTCAGTAGCGTGCAGTATTTTCACTCTTGTGTTACTTCATCTCACGTTCTGTGTTTCTTTTTCTAACGTGCAGTCAACCGAGGAAGAGTAAATAGACCAGAGGTTCCGATATGTGGTCCTTTTTCTCAGTGCTGCACGTAACTAGGCCTTCATCTTGCCATAGGATCAAGCGGTGCGTGAATTTGTGTGTATTTTTGTTATATAATTTGTTTTCGCATGAACAGCTCAGAACGTGTTTTGCGCCAATTTGCGTAGAGCTGAAGCGTGCCCCTTCACTTGAAGTTGACGGTCGTAACGCGATTCACTTGTCTAAAAACAAGACACTGTCGGTGTGTGATATAACTGGAGGCTAGCGTTAATGGCGTTCGTATAGCAGCTACATTTAGCTACAAGGTTATGTTCTTTATAAAGTTACTGTGCACTTACACTAAGAATATGAAGTCATACAATGTTCTCTACCCATTAAAACGTCGCTTACCTTAAATAACTTAACATTCATTGGAAACTAATGTATTGTATCTATCCACGTTAAGCTTTATTCCCAGAAATAATTTCAAACTAAGCAAAAACTTGCTCAGTTACGTGAGCAGATATTCAAATATTTATGAAACCCTATCATTACATCTTGTTATAGCCCACTGGCCGTAATAGCAGTTTCGTATTTCCTTTAGCATTGACGTAATTTAAGTATTCCATGTTGCAGAGTCAGAGAGAGAGAGAGAGAGAGAGAGAGAGAGAGAGAGAGAGAGAGAGAGAGAGAGAGAGAGCGAGAGATGAAACCATTTCGTATTACTATTTCCTTGGAATCTATAATTACTCTATGTGGGAAATAAGTCTAGGGATATGGGAAAGGATGGAAAAATGGGAATTTGATTCACCACATGTTCTGCAGGTTAATTATGGATTTATATCACCAGATGAGTGTACTTGGGCAGAACAGAAAATATTGCTCTAAAATTCCTGATAGAGGGAAATATATCTACAAAGAATCCTCAAGGAAACTGGTACGAGAGATTTATGGAGACAGAGAGAGAGAGAGACAAAGATTCTAGATAAAGATTTTGGAAAGAGGCAGGGCAAATAATTAATGTACAAGAAATCTTCAGTAGTATTAAGGATAAAAGGACCTTAATAAATTTAACAAATTATTATATATGTAATAAATTAAGTAGAGAGAGACGTGCATGGTTTAGAACTGGGGTAACAAAATTAAGTGTTATAGAAGATAAAATTAGATACACAAATATGCACTATATGTAGATGTAGAAAATTATTTACATGTGTTACATAGATTTACATGTGAACTTACATATGTTGCTGCAAGAGGCAGCTTAATGAATAAATATTTTTTAACGACGCTGTCAATGTCAGGATAATATCAGCGTTGCCGGTATGCTGGAATTTCATCCCACAGGAGTTGTTTTGTATGTCAGTAGATCTATTGACATATCCATATGTGACTTTGAAACAAACGTGGTAATGTTTCATTTTCTTTTAAATCTCCAGTGTCTCTTTTCTGAGGGCAGGCAAAGAATTCTTAAAAAGCTATCAAGATTACTTAATTATTTTGGATGTATATAATTATTTTTAGAGAGTTAGAAGTCTTACGTGGTTTATTATTTTTTATAGGAAAGTTTTAATGTTCCCGAATATACTTTTGTAATTAAAATTTGTTCCAATTTTACTTTCTTTATAATCTACTTCAAGTGTTCAAAGCTACTGAAAAATTAGATATTCATATTTCACTCCGAAATGCATGTCCTGAGGTCCTTTGAATAAAGCAATGCATTTTATACGTAGATATTTGACTAAATGATATAATTGAAACAAGTAGGAAAGATTTCAAACTTTATATTTAAATTCAACATCTTCCGAGGATGCAACAGGAAGATTTTAAAGAAATTCATTCCATTCTAACTACACTTTACACGTCAATTTTAAAATTATTTTCTTATTTATTTTAAACGGCAATAACGGTTTAGATTAAAACTGTTACGTAAATTTAATATTTTTACACGAACAATAAAATATACTTATTGAATTTTCTTGGAAATAGGATATAAAGAACTCGTCATTCTGAATGATTTTTGTTCAATTTTCAATAATTATTGCTGTATAAAAGATGTAGATCATTAAATATATGTAGTTTATATCACATTATTTTTGTAGCATTAACCATATGCGATATATTCTTTATTATTGGTTTGAATGGTCATATACTTCATACCCGCTTAAAATTCTAATTCGTTATTCGTTTTTTCCAGTGGTAAGCGAAAAGAACGTAATTTTGTAGCCAGCACATGGCGATATATTTTTTAAAATGTATTCAATGATCGATCAGCGTTACATGCTTTACAGATCCTTGTTAATTAATTGAATGTTTATAATATATGTAATGAAAACCAAGTTGACTCCTATTATCTACAAAACACTGAGAAACGAGGTTGACACATAAGAGAGCCAGAAAAAAAAAACTGAAAAAAGTAATCAAAGAGATAACAAAAACAATATTCATAGTTTATCAGTGAATCACTAAGGAGGAGATCCTATGCTAAAGTCTGTTTAGTTAACGCGTGTGCAGTTCGGCCGCCTCTTTTGACGAACCCTTATAATCGGTTTACAGCACCGACCCTCCTTCTCCCAGTCCTTTCTACAAGGTTGCCACCTTTCTCGATACGTCATGGATATCGTACGAAGTTTCGTCTAAATAAATTATCTTATGTCCATTACTACGAATATATATATATATATATATCGCCAAGCTACAATTCTACTGGATTCCATAATAACCCTTATCTTATTCAAAGTGTGGTATTTGAAAACCAGCTCTTTAGAAGGCCGCGTAAAGTGCAGTGCCCAAAAGTAAAGTCACAAATTTCTTGAAAATATGCAACCAATTCGTATAAGGTGGGCGCTCCCACTTTTGCATAGGATCTATAAATTTCTCGAAGATTTAAATCGCATGTGAAATTATCGAAACGTCAGAGAAATGTTCCCTTTTGTTTTCACACTTGATCGCCGTCTTTGGTATTCCACAATTTTTCTTACTGTATTTCTGTGAATACCCAGAATTCATCAGGTTCATTGCATGACCCCTTACAAATATTATTTTTCAGCACATATTTATATGTGTTCAAAACAAGCGCTTGAATTTGCTTAGAAACAGTTCTCGTTATAACTTTGTTTTTTTGAGGCTTCTCCAGTAACACAACTGGGCCCAGCAACACTTTCCAATTCATTCACACCATTGTCTTCACTTTGATTATTTTCACTTGACTGAAAGTTATCTACTACTTCATTTGCATTTATCACTGCATTTTCCTCCCACGGTCTCCACATCGTGACACAGAACGAACTTCTGCACGTAATGAAACAGATCAACTGGAAGTTCGAACTTTGGCAACTGAGACTCCACGTGGAGTAAACATGTGACTTTCATTTTCAGAAAATCAGAGTTGCTGTGGGTCCTCAACGACAGTGTTCCATTTCTGAAGTGTGGAGATGGATTTATGACGGTCATTATTGGGCGGTAGGGTCCGTTTCCTTTGTGGAGCAACTGCACTCGCGTTGACTAGACATACTTCAGTCGTCTCTTCAGGCCTGTGGGCTGGCGAGTTCGTACGCCGATGTCACACATCACAACGCTGGAGAATACCTGGCAGGTTTGAGAAGAAGCGAGAGGCGATCTGACGTATGTACTGGTGAAGACGAAGGAGACCAAGTTTTTTATGCAGTTGTTTATTTCCTACGTACCAAGGGGCACTCGTGACAATGCGCATAATTCGATTTTGCAGGACCTGTAGCCTACGAAGATGAGTGTTGCTAGCAGTACCCCATACCTGGGAAGCATACGAGATACGTGACCGAACAAGAGATTTGTAGACAAGCAGAGAGCATTCAATACCAAGAGGAGTGTGTCTATATAGTAGCGGACCGAGTTTTGAAAATCTTCCTGATGCCAACGAGATAAGGCGATCAATATGGACTGGCGGCGATGAATTTGAATATCGTTTAAAACCTACTGGTTCCTTTTGTACGAGGGCTGTTCAATAAAGAATGATCACAATTTTTTTGACAACGTACCTTTACTCATCCTTATAATTTAGATGGTCCTTCTCAAAATAGTCTTCCCTGAATGCAATGCACTTGTCCCAGCGTTTCTACCAGTCTTCAAAGACATGCTAGAAACCATTTTGAGAGGTCCTTCAAAATCGCCTCCGCAGCCTTCACCACTGCTTCTGATGATGGATAATGCCTCCCACGAAGGCGTTTCTTCAAGTTAGGGAATAGAAAAAAGTCACATGGGGCTAAATCTGGAGTATATGGAGGGTGAGGGATGCACTTCACGTTGATTTCTGCAAGATATTCAGCAACAACATTGGCAATATGCAATATCGTGGTGCAGCATCCAGCCTGCTTAACGTAAATGTGGTCTTTTGCGCCTGATATGGACTTGTAATGTTTTCAGGACAACCCTGTAGTATTATCCAGTTACTGATGTGTGTGCATGTACAACATGCTGATAAACCATTCCATGAATATCAAAGAATGAGATGACTATAACTTTCCCAGCAGAAGCCACCACTTTGGCTTTTTTGGGGGTCGGTGATGAATGAGATTTCCACACTGAGCTTTGCTGTTTGCTCTCAGGATCAAAATGATGTAGCCATGTTTCAGCAGCAGTGATTACATCTGAAAGAAACTCCGGATCTTCCTCTAACATCAACTTTAACTGCATGTTACCTCCATTGTAGTGGTAGGCGATACTGAATATGTCTGAACTTACCTGGTTCTCACAGGCGGGAACCAGGAGTACCAACAATGAAACTACTACGGCGTTTTTGTTTCACATTAAGCTAACAGAATATAATAATATTGAGTTTTAGTGCGAACAATTATGACCGGAAAAGATTTATGGTTATTCTTTATTGAACAGCTCACGTATATAAACTTATTTCTAGAAACGTTTATCTCTGTTAAGTGGAATTCTTTATGAGAATAGTTTGTAGAAGAGTGGGAAAGAAAAGTCATATAAATGCAACACGAAGAGCTAAAAATAAACGTTATGGTATCTTTTGGAACGTCAAAACGATATTAAACTTTTGAGCGGAATGCAATACATTCCACCAAGGCATGCTGCAAGAATTGCATAATCAAGTTAGTACTGAGGAAGGCGATGGGTCATGACAAGAACTAATTTGAAGAAGCAGCACAAATTTAATGATGCAACCATGATGAAGACGATACCAGGATGAAAGCGAGTAAAGAAGTAATGCAGGAACAGTTCTGTTGCAGATTTGCTACCGCAGTTGATTGCAACGCTTCTAATATCGGTCGAGGACACTAGGTATTACATTACTTTCCTAGAGGCAAGCCTTGCAGGACACTTACAGTAACATCTAACCACAGTCTCCTGAAATCAAGGTCACTATAAGGTTTTGAGCGTGAACTTACATTTAGAATATTCCTTGAAATAAATGAAACAGTTTACACCAGTATTAATTAGCTCTGCCTCTTACCTGTGTTAAGGGGATGCAGTACCGAAAACCCCAAATCCAGCAGTTTTCAACCAATCTTTCTGAAATGTTTCCCACTTAGTTCTCATGCATAGTGAACACAGAATTCAAAATTTGGTTTTTGTATCTTCAATAGTTCTTGAGTAATTCATTAATGAATTTCAAAACTTGGGCAAAATTCAAACCACTTCACGTGATGAAAATTTTCAAAATTTTAATTTTTCTATTTTTAAAAGTATTCCGAAGGTTATGAAGAAAAGATCTGTCATATGAATTTCTTATACCGCCTTTAGTTTCAGAGGAAAAAGAATATGTATGGAGCAAACAAAAAAAGTCAAAAAATGATTAAACCTTTGACTTTTTATATCAACAACTATAAAAATACACTGAATATTAAAATTTCATATGATAGAAACCTTTGTTTGCATTATAAGAACATGTGTTGAAAATTTCAGAGGGACTGCATCAAAACTGCATCGTGTGGAACATTTTGAATGACAAAACATGTTTAAATAACTATAACTGAGTAAATCAAATTTTAAAATCAAAAACATTTTCCTTCTCAGCTACATGCCTTGATGTAGACAAACCCGCCACACAGGTAAGTTGGACTCTCCTGCCTCTTCCTTCTCTCTTCTGCAGCAGTTTTCTTCAATTTCAGTTTCCTTCTGGATGTCTTAGAAGTTACTTTCGCAGAAATTGCTGAATGAAGTAAACGTAATTGGTCCTTCCCTTGGCTAATTTTTAGAAATGTTGGTGAAATCTGTGTCCATTATGTCTGACTGAAGCTTGAGTGAGGCAGAACAACCAAAATTGAATTCACTGATGGTAGATGTCACAGCAACCTGAAGTCACTTCTTTAAAACAAATATTCCTTTTGGGCAACTATGCCATATCATGTTATGTAAACTTTCATTTGCATTTTGTGTTTTATCCAATGAACATCTCCTTAGGATTTCATCTGATGCCAGCCTTTGGTACACAGGCATTAGTTTTCTTACCACATCAGGCCTCAAGTATGTTCCCATTGTTGTGTTATGTTTATGTCTTTCTTCCCTTGTATCATTTAGCCTATTCATGATCCTAACTATTTACACAGTCAACAAAAGGTCAGTTGTTTCAAAATATGTTTTACCTATAACCTATATAACAGTTATATGCACGTTTAGATGTATTTAAATGCCTGAAACTCATAAATTTAGTTGGATTATGATACTATAAGGTTCAAAGTATTTTATTAGCTCAAAAACAAAAAGCATTTTTCCCATATTTTAGCCAATTTCGGTGCTGCATTCCCTTAAGTTCTATAAATGAGTATTCTATGAAAAAACTTGATGTTTTGCCAGGAATATCGGGTTGCTCTGAGCCCTCTTTAGGTATTAGAAACAGAAAACAATTCCAGCGTTACGCATAATGACCACTCAATTGTACAACGAGGTCTACCCGAAAGTTGAAAACCCCGGCCTCTACCAACCCGGGAGCGATGGAAAGCTCCGGGGCAATACCTAGAGTCTAAAAAGCCCCCCCCCCCTCCCCATTCAAGACGGGTGGAAGTGGATACGCCACTTACGCGCGTCAACCCCGCAGGGAAGACTGCCGAATAAAGTCTATCTACTCAACGCAAGTGCACGGCGGCCGCTTTCTTTGAGGAACCCTCATAATCGTTTTACAACATGGACCCTCCTCCTGACGGTTCTCTCTACAAGGTTGCAACATTTTAACATCACCGTCTTGCACCTAATGAAACAGAACAACTGGAAGTTGGAACTTTGGCAACTGAGACTCCACGCGGAGTAGACATGCAACTGTCATTTTCAGAAAATCAGGGTTGCTATTGGTCCCCAACGTCAGTGTTCCATTTTTGAAGTGTGGAGATAGATTTATGACGGTCATTAGTGGGCGGCAAGGTCAGGTCCTTTGAGTTCCCTTTGAGTGGGAACTGCACACCCTTTAAAAAAACAGACTTTACCCTCGGTGGGGTAGGGCTGCCTGGTGATCTAGCACACTTTCTACTAGCTCTACAGGTTAGTACCTGGGACTTCTTAGGCAACCCTCTACCCCCTCCGGGCGACCAAGGCCTGGCCAGAGGTACCCGATCTTCCATGGGTGTCGGGAACACACTTCCCCCTCGAGTCCAACCCAATCCAAACAACTCCCATTCAGGGAGGGAGGTTCTTCTGCTTCGGCGGTACATATTGTCGCGGCGCTGGGCATAAACGTTTCGGCACAAATCGATAATAGACGGCGGATAATGTTTCACGTGCTTGCATGAGCAGTTAACGATAACGCGGTAATGATCACAGAGGCTGCAAACAATGTTATCTCAGATAAAGGACTCGCCGCCACAGGTAGGGTTTCATGTTTGGAAATTTCTAGAGATATCTCGATTGACAGAGAATGGTTGTTTTCTTATTTGTGCGAGAATGTTCTCGACTTATGAATGGACATATAAAAAGGACTGACACGCCAGAAAAGACAGTTGCAGTTGTGAAACAGTGTTGTGAAATGAGAGACAGCCAGCTGTGTTGTTGTAACGAGAGCTAAGGATGTAATCTGCTGTCACTGTTTGTTATTGTAATCGACCTTGGTAGACTGATGGTGTATGTAACGTAATGCTGCTGTAATCTATAAGAGTATTTCTACGAAATAAAGGAGATTTTTAATTTCTGCAACTCGGCCTTTTCATTCTACGAACCCATAAAGTTACAATATACTAAAATTGGAACAATGACCACTCAGTAGGCGGAAGAGTACGAACGCAGCAAGATCTAATGTGGCATGGGAGCGGGGTCGCTAACGTTTCCAGTTTGAACATGTAAGGCCGTTCATTCTACGCTCCTTTACCCTAACGGGCATAATTAAGTAGATGGTTTCATGTCAAGGAAGAAGCAGCTTTTCTTTAAAGAAAGACCATCATCCACTGCCCTGACCCTATAAGATGAAAGAAAACGAAATGTGGAGCAAGAATAGTCGTGGTTGTGTATAATTCTTCTCAGAATTTCCTCTTTTGGAAAATCACGAAGAAACCCAAGCTGAATTCGGAAGGGTAAACTGAAATTGAATCGAGAAGCTATCGAATGTCAGCCTTAGACCACATTTTTTCCCCCAAAGGTAGTCAGGGGGCATCAAGACGTTTTCCCGGCGAAATCTCGATAATGTCGCGACTGTCGACCGACGCACACAAAGGGGAAGATAGTGATACGCAGAGATTAAAGGCTTGCCGAAACAGATAAAGTTAGATGACTGAAAGTTTCGTGTTTCTTCTGGTAATTTCTGGAAAAGTGAATAGAGAACATTCTACAAATTCTAGAAATACCAGTGAGCTATAAAAAGGAGCTACGATCGCGTGTTGAACAGTTGTAATTAGTCAAGAATCGGAACTGTTATTGTGTGCCTGCAGCTGTGATTTGAAAGTGGACTCTTTGTGGTTAACGACCTTGCAGACTGTATTTGTGTATGTTACGTAATTCTGCTACTGTAAGGGTTGGCCAAAGTGTGTTTCTGCGGAAATAAAGAACGTTTTGAATTTCTGCAAATTCAACCTTTAATTCTAGGAACCCACAAAGTCACAGTAATATCAAATTTTTTGGGTGGTATACAGTAATTTTTTTAAGTAAATAAAGATACAGGTCTAACCCAATCCACTCAGAACCCCCTTATAAAAAGCTTCTTATAAAATAAGTCTGTCTGAGTGGCAACAAAAGGAGAGGTAAGATATAAATCATAAACAAACATTAAATTAAATTTCATATTTGTCAGCCTATTTCAAGGATGCAACACAAATATTTCCATCAAATTTTGCACATCTTAAACTAACCTTCACATTAAAAGGTATTCGTTATTGTTCATAAGTAGGTAATTATTTTGTAGCATTAACCGATCCCGAGATATTCGTGATTCTTGATTATATTTTCCGGTACATAATTTAAATTTTTAAGGCGTTTTTGTGTTGCTGGTTCTCGTGATATTATGTAAACATTTAACTGTCCCTTTGGTCCACAGTATTATTTTATATATCTGCAACAAAATATGCAACGAACTGCATATGTTTAACTTGGTTAATATAAAGAGGATACTTTACTTTTTGTGCCAAATTTACGGTGTTATCCAAAATTACCCTAGAAAACTATTGAATCTAGAAAACTTGCAGCAAAATTAGGTAGGAATAGGTAAGTAAATACACAAACCATTTAATTTTACAAGTTTACTAAGTTTCATAAATAATTATGTTGCAATAACACACATTGTTTGTTCAATTAGGGGGTTTACGAATACTTTCTGGGCTGAATGTATATTAGGTGTAGAAAGCTGGCTTCCACCCAAAAATTTAGTATCGAATTTAATCAGAAATACGTATTTAGGAGTGTGAATGCCTTTAACAGTAAAATGTAATAATTAAATAACCACCGAAGTTGTTTCTTAAAACACCTGAAGATCATAAACGTTGCGGAAGGCTATACAGATGAAACAACTAAAATGAAATTTCATAATCAAAAGCTAGTCTCTCATAGGATGAAAATGGAACAAGCATAAATTTTTAATGTTAGTAAATTATACCTCTATTAGAGTTCTTTAAAATCAAGGAGTACATTTTTTTGCAGAATTAAAACTTCTTCAGGCCAAAAACAAGGATAAAACATGTTACAACTTACATTTAAAAAAATGAATAAATGTCCTTCGACGTAAGTCATATTGGGTGATGAATGAAATGAGTGAAATAATGTTCAAATGAGCCCAGGGTCCATAGAGCTTAGAGTTAGCCAACATTCATCTTTCAATAAGCGAAACCTCCAGAAAAAGCCTTATCCACATAATTCACCCTAGCCAAAATTCGAACGGGGCCCTCTTGAACGTGAGGCAGACACGCTATCAGTTACGTTACAGATGCGGGCAACAACTCTGGTAATTTTCTGAATAATTAATCATTCATGTATAAAATGATTCAATTATGTATTCTAAATTATATTTTATGTTCCAGAAAACACTCTTTAGAAGTGTTCACGAATCTTTAAAAATTGCAAACTTAAAATTCCAAAGAAATTTAACAATAATAGTTAACGAGGGACATTTTAAAGGGGCTAAAATATAAGAAAGAAAGATTACGAAAGACTAATATTTTAACATTTCACATCTATTCGAACATATCTACACATGTCCACACTTCTAAATTTTGTTAAGAATTCAGTATAAGACTGAATACTTTTAAAATTGTTTTCTAGATAGAAAACAACATGAACACTCTGTAGAGTGATTATGATAGTGGGTAGAGAAAGTCCAGTGAGCACTGTTTACTTCTGTTGTTTAATAAGATCGCATTGTACTCGACGTGAAGCATGGTAGAGTTTGCCGCGGCTGAAAGTTTCTGTATATAATTATGGCATATCAGCGAGGACTGTCCTGACGGGATTTGAACACAAAGCCCACGTACCTGAGTTTCGTGTATCCGTGGCAGTGTCCGCACCGGCGTGCCATATTGTTACAATGGCAATGACCACTAGTAGCGCCGGTCCCGCTCTGCCCATCGAGTCTGTTCGGCTGTACACCTTGAGAATGATCTTTTTTAAGACTTTCACTCGCAACCACTTGCCATTTCCACACGCCAGGTCATAGTGGGAGGTGTATGTAACACCTCTTGCCCAACAGTCTCACAGAAATTAGTTAATAAACACGTAAACCGACATTCACCTTTCTTACTAAACCATTCTTTATTTCATCTAGTGGAAAGGCGGGCCAACCTGACTATTGCTTTACCTAATTGGCCTCCTCTCTAGCCTGCCTGCCTCGCGTTAAAGAGTTCGAACCTCGGTCAGGGTGATAAGGCTTACTCCGGTTTTTTCTCTGCCCGCCTCGGTAGCGTAGATGGTAGCGTGTTTGGTTCATGTTCAGAAGGTCCCGAGTTCAAATGTCGGTTAGGATAGTTATCTGAATAAGACTTTTTCCGGAGTTTTCCCTTATCCTGAAAGATGAATGACAGATGACTCTAAGCTCAATGTAGTCTGGACACATTTGAACACCATTTCATACATCGTCCGATATGATAACATTGGAGGAAGTTAATTAAAAATATTTGTAAAGAGCTTATCACTATGTGATGAAATGCCATGCTTTTACTTGAGAAAAGTATATTTAAAACTTCATACCAACAAGAAGGAATATATCTAAAATGGTTAACTGTGGATTTAAATTGTGTAGTTTAAGGAAATTACATTTTTTTTGTGTGTACGAGGGCGGTTCAATATGTAATGCTACACATTTTGTTTTCTGAAACAGTGGTTGTTTTATTCATCATTTAAATACACCATGCTATTTCCCAATCTTTTAGCTACACAACATTATTTTTCAATGTAATCTCCGTTCAGTACCACGGCTTTACGCCACCTTGAAATGAGGACCTGTATTTTCTTTTGTTTTGTTTTGTAATTTACGTCCTCCAACGTTAAGTCATATCGGACGGTGAATGAATTGGGTGAAATGATGCTCAAATGAGTTCAGGGTCCATGGAACTTACAGTTACCCGACATTCGTCTTCAAGGATAAGGGAAAACCCCGGAAAAAACCTTATCCAGGTAACTCATCCTGACCGAGATTCGAACTCGGGACCTCTTGAGCGTTAGGCAGACACGCTACCACCTACGCTACTAAGGCGGGCAGGGCGTGTATGCCTGCACGGTACCATTCCACTGGTCGATGTCGGAGCCAACGTCGTACTGCATCAATAACTTCATCATCCACGTAGTGCGTCCCATGGATTGCGTCCTTCATTGGGTCAAACATATGGAAGTCCGACGGTGCTAGACCGGAGCTGTAGGGAGGATGCGGAAGAATAGTCCGCTGAAGTTTTGTGAGCTCCTCTCGGGTGCGAAGAATTGTGTGAGGTCTTTCGTTGTCATGGAGAAGTTCGTTCGGATTTTTGTGCCTAAGAACAGGCTGAAATCGTTTCTTTAATTTTCGAAGAGTAGCACAGTACTTCAGAGTTGATCGTTTGCAGGAGTCACAGCTGTGCACGGCCGCCCAGCACGCGGGAGACCAGACAGTTTTGCGGCGATGATGACACACGCCTTGCCTAACGACTCACTGTGCTTTTGTCCACTGTCAGATCCTGTAGACATTCCGCAAGCGTCTATGATATGTGAGATGCCCTGGTTTTCCACCAAAAGATACTCAATCACCGCCAGTTGTTTGGAACACACCTCTGTTACAGATGCCATTTTAAAAGCTCCGTATAGCGCTGTCACCTATCGGAAGTCAATGGAGCTTTACGAGACGAAGCGGGAATGTTTGAAAATGTTCCACAAGAAATGTCAGAAAAAAAAACAGGTGTTGCATTACTTATTGAACTACCCTCGTAGTAAGATTTTGTTTCTTTTAGACTTTACCAGTTATGAAAGTCGTTGAGAATGATGAACACTTCAGAGCCTATTCTCAGAAAATTCAAGACGTACATACGTATTACATACATACATACATTACATATTTGTAATTCAAATGTCTTAAACATTTGCCATTTTAATCAAAAACAGTAATGTACATTTTTCTGTGTAAAAGACAAAATTTGAGATAGGAAATATTCTTGAAAATCATGTCTTATCCTTGTAAGTTATTGAACTTCTCTCTCTCTCTCTCTCTCTCTCTCTCTCTCTCTCTCTCTCTCTCTCTCTCTCTCTCTCTCTCTCTCTCTCTCTCTCTCTCTCTCTCTCTCTCTCTCTCTCTCTCTCTCTCGCATGCACACACTGCGTGCCCACTTTCTGTGGGGTAGTGTAAGGCTAGAATGCAATACTTTTTTTTTTAATTTACGTCCTCCAACATTTAGTCATATCGGACGATGAATGAAATGGGTGAAATGATGCTCAAATTAGTCCAGGGTCCATGGAGCTTAGAGTTACCCGACATTTGTCTTTCAGGATAAGGGAAAACTCCAGAAAAAACCTTATCCAGCTAAACTCTCCCTGACCTAGATTCGAACTCGACACCTCTTGAACGTGAGACAGACACGCAACCATCTACGCTACCGCGGCGGGCAATGCAATACGACTTCACCCACCTGTGTTCCCGAGTTCGAATCTCGAAGGGGGGGGGGTTCTTTATCCTGATAAGACAAATGTCGGGTTCATCTGAGGATAATTTCAACGCTTTCAACATCCACCGTCCGATATGACCTACATTAAACTTAAAACAATAATAATAATAATAATAATAATAATAATAATAATAATAATAATAATAATAATAATAATAATAATAATAATAATAATAATAATAATAATAATAATAATAGTAATAATAATAATAATAATAATAATAATAATAATAATAATAATAATAATAATAATAATAATAATAATAATAATAATAATAATAATAATAATAATAATAATAATAATAATAATAATAATAATAATAATAATAATAATAATAATAATAATAATAATAATAATAATAATAATAATAATAATAATAATAATAATAATAATAATAATAATAATAATAATAATAATAATAATAATAATAATAATAATAATAATAATAATAATAATAATAATAATAATAATAATAATAATAATAATAATAATAATAATAATAATAATAATAATAATAAGAAGAAGAAGAAGAAGAAGAAGAAGAAGAAGAAGAAGAAGAAGAAGAAGAAGAAGAAGAAGAAGAAGAAGAAGAAGAAGAAGAAGAAGAAGAAGAAGAAGAAGAAGAAGAAGAAGAGATAAATATCAGATAAGGTATAAATCTGATGTGTGACATTACACGACTTTCTCTTCTAACTAAAATGTTACGTAAGTCCTTACAACATTACACTATTTATACAACAAGGAGTTTTTGTATTCATGCTCCGTTACTTAAGATATATTTTGGACTAAGTATAATCTTAAATTGTCATGCACCGTGGCGTAGTGGGCTAAGGCGTCATGCTTTGGTTCCCTAGCACGGAATGCGCCGTGGATCGATCTCCGATCCGTAGGCGTGGATTTTAAGTACTGGAAAGTGAGGAGCTACGATAGGTAGCGAACCCTAGTTGCGAAAGCCAACTCTCCGGCTGGGGGGTGACGAGATGCTGACCAAATCTCTTCCCCGTGTAGGCTGGATGGTCGCCTACCCCTGCCTTGCATATGTGGGCGTGAGGCCGGCAGTCAGGTTGGCAGGCCCACTAGGGCTGTTATGCTATGGATTAGTTATAACCTTAAATTAAGCAATGCGGACTTGATTACATATGGGAAAAAAGACAACTGTTTTTATATCACTAATTTAGGCTTCTTGTGTTACCAGCCGTGTTAAATTGATTAAGTCGATATTTATGATATTTATAAGTCAGTTTTTACTTTTTCTAATGAAGTCACAAGTGGGATTATATTTGTACCTGAAAGCAAAGTAAATCATATTTATAGAAAACTTGTATTGCATAATGTTTACACAATCTCGCACACATTTGCGTGCATAAATATTTACTGCTATTTATAGCTATGATTAACAAAACATTATTAGCAAACAATACTATCATAACATTCTCTGACTTATTTATTGCAATTGAAATACGCCAACAACTCATCTTTTTTATCCACTGAACTCTACGAGAAATAAAAGCATAGATGAAACCCCAGCATTGGTTCTAATTCATTTTAGTTATGAATTACCTCAGCAGTTGAAGGACCGAATACAATTTGTACATATGAGATAAGCTGACAAGTATTACTAACTAGTTTTTGTTAAAATGACAAACTGTGCTTTGCGTATTTGCCCTAACTTTAAGGAAAAATAGGACAGTTTATTTTTACCTTTTATAAACACATTTGGAATAATTAATTCCATTTAATGTCAGTTGTTATTTATCTCTCCTTTTATTTAACGTCGACCTGAGATAACTACGGCTTCTCTAACTTAAGCATATTTTATTTTTCGCATTTTAAATTATTGTTCTATGTAGCTATCAGTATTCATCATTTTATGACATTTTGATTACTTTATCTTAATGTAATTTGCCTTCATATGTTTTACCACTTAATCTTCTCGAAGTCCAGGGTTTATTCTTAATATTAACATAGTTTATCTTTTCTTTGTTAAAGATGTATTTTGTTTCATTTGAGACCATTATTTCACATAAGTACGTTTCAGTTTGTAAAAACTTCACATGAAGATTCAATGAAGGTTCAATAAGTATTAACATTTTATTTTTTAGTTTTGTTAAAAGTACTTTATAAAGTTAAATTAATGCATAGTTTTGGATCCCGAAATTTCGAGAGTTTCTCTTGATGCAAACAATCCTATAGTTTTACGAAAGACAATGTAATTTTTCGAGTTCTAATATATCATTCTTGGTTTTAATGTAGTAGGCTTCGATCTATTTGTTTTAATGTATAATCAGCTGGGATATCATTAAGATGACATGTTTTATTTTCTAAAAATGGTTCTAAATTCGGGGTCGTAGTGGAGGGGGAACGCGGATGTACGCCGTCTCCCCTATTTGTCGGAGGGGTACTCAGTCCCTTACTAATAATATTATTTATACTTTTTTAATTCATTACCTTTCTTAATTTAACATACTGCAG